>JANFOE010000907.1:0-748024 GCA_025667525.1 Glebionis coronaria
AAATAGAAAGTTTTCATAAATAGGTTAACTGCTTAAAATAGATAAGTTTCTAAAAATAGAAAGTTTCCATATTTAGAAATAAGCTGGATTAATAAGCAAATAAGATGAGCTTAAGTTTTACTTATTAAATATCATAAGTCATGTGATTATAATATAGTTTATTAATTAATACATGTAAATTAAATGAACTATAAGTTTTAGGATTTAAATTAAATATAATCATGATTTAATTAAAATTAAGTGTATGAAAAATACTTAGGTTAAACATTTATTAATATTTAATATTAATATAACCTATGTCATGATAATTAATTAATTACATCATGTAAAATAATTAATTTATACTATAGTGTAAAATAAATAATTAAATACTTAGGTTAAAATCATGTATTATTAATAATAATAAACCTAAGTCCATGTTTTAATTAAATTAATTATATAGCCATGATTTAATTAATTTAACTTTCTTGGTAAAATAATATGCTTGTAAAAAAAATGTAACTTATATAAGTATTATACTTGTAGAAGACGTGACCCGTACAATGTTCCCGTGACCAAACCCGTATTTTAAATAATACTAACTATGAACCGGACCGGCTCCACTTGAACGGACCGAAACAAACAGCCCTTTAATGCCCTTAAATTGCCAACGAAATGTCCCCTTAATTCCGTCTAAAATCAAAACGAAACACCCCCCTTACTGCCCAGTTTTCCCCCTGGCAGTTGTGTTACTACCACCGGTAGTAGCTGGTTACCCCTGTTTGCTATAAATTCCCACCGAGAGTCATATACTCTCGGTTCCCACTGTCTGAGCAAACACACACCACTGGCCGCAGCCAGTTGTTTCCCCCTGCTTGGCTGTCGTTTGCCACTGTTAGACAAAAACCCCACCAGGCCTTGCGGCTGGTGGTACATAAACCACCACCGAGAGTCAAAAAACTCTCGGTTTAGGTGCAAGCCGAACCAAAAGCCACAGCCTTGATTAACTCCCCATTTTTACAACATGTTTTCCAATCCCTTTATGAACTCTTGATTAATTTAAACGTATAACACCATTGATTAAAAGGGGTTTAGAACTACTTACGTTTTTAGGGTTTAGGAGCATAAACACGACACCATCCTTGATCTTATGGATTCAAAAGCCACGTTTGATCTTGTTTCTTTTGGTGTTGGTCGGCGGCAGCAAGGAAGACAAAGGGAAAAGAGGCTGTTGTTAATATGTTTAGGGTTTATCTTTGATTTCTGTCTAAAAGTTAATATAAAACTCCCCCCCCCCCCCCCCCCCCCCCCCCCCCCCGTCTGTTTCCTGTTTAAGCCGAACAACACACTTGGGCCTTGAGCCCAAGTCCTTCCTCTTTTTCTCTTTGTCTAAACAGCCCAAACAAACACTTATACTTTTAATTAAATCGTGTCTTGTTAAATGACGCGCGTAATAGAGTATTGAATGTCTTGAATTTTTACTCATGGTTATCTTTTTACGTTTAAACGTAACTATTACGTACGTAATGACTTACCGTGTTTGATTTAATATACGAAGAATAATCGTGTTAATTATTCGTGTTTACGTGTTACGTAATTATTAATTATTCATGTTATTATAATTCATGTTATTATAATTACTTGTACGTAACGACATTCATCGCATTAATAATATACATAAGTTCATAATTATCTGTTCGTGATTTCGTGTTCATGATTTTATGTTCGTGATTATAATTATTATTGTTAATAATTATCGTGTACTAACACGTATTTAATACTTATCGTGTGTAGATAACACGTATGTAATTCTTGTAATTAATATTCGTGATACGTGTTCATGTTATATAAGGAAAGTTTTAATCATGTACGTACGATCATAAGTGTATTGTTCATGGTAAAAGCATGCGGGGTTTTACAACTCTTCCCCCCTAAAAAGAATAATTCGTCCCCGAATTATAGATAACGTAACTGAAAGAGAAATACACCCAAATTAAACTGGAAGGGTATGTCAAATAGCGGAATATGAAGGTGACATGGTAGAAGGGAACGTGGAACGTGACATGTCTTGAAAGGACATGTAACGTGACGTGACTGAAAGCACATGGAACGTGACGTGACTGAAAGGACATATCTAATCGATAAGATAAAACGGATAAGAAGTCCGGATGAACTTGTCCGTTTCCAAGTGGCTTCCCTCTTGGAACGATTCCTTCTCAAGATCTTGACACATTGATAAATCTTGGTCCTCCTGACCTTGACTTGAAAACTCTAAGAGTTCACTGTCATCTACGTAAGATAGATCACCTGAATTCGATCGAGTAAATAAGAGTTAACATGCAAGGGTAACTGAAACATTACGATGCCAAATAATCTAACCTAACTGATATTAGCAACGATGCGTGAGACATATTGAAACGTAGTACGTGAAAAATTTTGAACGTGATACGTGAAAAATTTTGAACGTGATACGTGAAAAATTTAAACCTGATACGTGGAGGTATGGCGAGTATAACATGGAAACATATCGTGATCAATGGTACGTGCAACATATCGTGAACGTGATATGAGAAACGTGGAATGCACATGACATGTGAAACATATCGTGAACATGGAATATAACGGCGGTAGCGCCAAACGCTATAAGGGGAGACGTGGAATGTGACGTTAAACGTCTGTCTGAGGATAGAGAGTTTTACTAAACTTGAGTCTGGTCTCTCAAGTTCTTGCAAAACCTCCAGAACAAAAATGAACATACAATTGTAGGCCAGGATACGATCATGAACGTGAATAGTGTCATGAAGGTGAGCGTAAAAGCAAGTCGTGAAATTAGAACAAGGACGTGAACGCAAATAAGGAGCACAATGTGAACCTTTGTCTGGCTCGATAGCTGAGGGATTACCAAGTGATCGGATGAGCCTTGGCTGAAACATGTCCGATCAATCTGTTGGTCCTGAAATCCTTGCGGATGTAAGGATTTTGTAGACTTGATCAAACTGTTGGCGATAACCCATATAGAATCTTGTTTCTTCTGAGTTTGCGTAAATCTGGTAACCAAAATCCATGGAGATCTTGTCCCATTTCTGCTCACAATTTCTGATGATTGAAAAACATCCTAGTCTGTTGGTGTTCTATCCTAGCCTATTGGTACGACAAGTATTTAGATATGAACTTAACTATATCTTGTTTCGTAGAAACTTGATACATAGTAATTTGCGGAACTCTAAGTCTCCGAAATTAGACTTCTCTTAGCGTAGGATTTTCTTGGAACACCTAACATAGTGTAGGGTTCTCACCTTTATGCATAAGCTGAGTCATGGTAAGATTAACCTTGAGAATACACGTGATTTAGCGTGTCACTGTAATCAACCAAAATTTAGATTGGAAAATTTCAGAGTGAAATTTCTCTTGTCGTAGAATTTGCAGCCTAGTGCCAATATAGTCTTCCTGTTCTTCTCTAGCCTTAGAGAGAAATCAGGTTGTCTTCGATGAAACACTGATGAGTTTATTTATGAGTTCATGGGAACTCGATTTATTAAGTCCATAATGTTGCTGGAGCAATTATGAGACTAATATAAAATCATGAATCTAACATGACCGAGTCGTAAACGAATAGCAGTCGTGGACATGTCCTGCTCTTTCACTCGTCACTGTTGGTAGCATGATCATGAATCCTATCTTGGAAAAGTGTTTAACACCTTAAAGTTTATTGGACATGTTGTCAATACGTGGAGGAGAATAACGGTTAGGATAGTGATTTGTTTACATCGACGGTGGTCAACACAAAATCTCATGTTACCGTCCTCCTCCTTGAGTGTTCTACTAGAATCCATGGGAAGATTTTGGTATAATCGGTTGTTTAGGCGTAAAAGAAACTTCCGTAGTAGTGTCTTAACTGACAGCTAGAAAATTTTGGCAGTCATGGATAACAAAGCACGTGCTCGTAAAACATAGATAATTTGTACAGATTTTCCTGATGGAAAACCCTACTGAATGTATTCAGGTGCCTGAACATCACTGTGCATAATTATGAATAGTAACATGGTGCGCTGTTCGTAGTCCATGATTAGGATTCAACTCGCATATGTCCGAGGTAATGCGTTAGCACTTTGGACCTCATCATTAGGCTGAAGGAAAACCTTCGTATACATGGGGAATACGAATGACGTCCTTCATCGTCATGAATATATGAAATATGGTGAAAGAAATGAAAGTGTCATCGAGCGAACGTGACTGACCTTAGTGATACACCGGTGATGGTACTGAAATAATTGTGGCCTGATTAATACATGGCACAACAAAATGGATATACCCTTTGGAGGGTTCCCTGAATTTCTTAGGAATGTTCCCGAATTGGACGTGATTCATGTGTCTTGACTCGTGTCTTGGGAAATATAAGCATGACATGTCTCTTGACTGGTGTCTTGACATGTGTCTTTAGGAAGTATACGTGAGACATGTGTCTTGACTGATGTCTTGACATGTGTCTCAAGATGTGAAACAAATAGAACTACAAATATTAGGTTATTATGCTAGAATTGGCGGATTGGTTGGACTACTGATCCTTTGTATTTCTGATCACGTCACGGCCGGAGCTTCCGTTGCGATTGTTAGGATCGTTGCTGTCATAGTAGGGGTTACTATCGTCTTGTCTGTCAGTTCCATGACGGTCATTCTCATGACTGTGATTCACGTAACTATTCAGCTGAGTGGTCGGCTGGTACTAGTTTGCACTCATATGACTGAAACGACAACTGAATGATGTGTGACATGTAACTAAGAATTAGGGACAATGATTGATGGAAATCGTTTGATGGTGAAGCATCTTCCCGTCCAATTGCTTTGCTCTAATTCCTTTGTCTTTGTCTTGTAGGATCTCCAGGTTGTGAACAGCATCAGCATCTCGTAGCGTCTCTAAAATCCGTAGTATCAACCCTTAGTAACATCTCAAAGCTATTAGCGGCATCAATAATTTGTAGAGTATCAGCAATTGGGATACGCACATGGGATACTGTACATGGAGTACTTATGGAATGCACATGAAATGATCGGTATGGGGTCAATCATCTGACATGATTTAAGGAAAATAATTGGTTAAACGGTTAGTATACCATCATGATAACCTGGCAATGCCAGCATATACATCATTCTGGTTGCATAGAGAAACGTTAAAGTGTGGTTACACAAAATTCAATGATGATTTTCCTGAAAGCCTGATTAATTAAAACCAACCATGACTTATCATGAAAGTAGGATTTAAATGAATTCCAACAGTGTCTTGCATGAAAGCAGAAGCAACAAAAGAGACGTAAGACGTAATCAACATGAAAAACAAATCATCATGAAACAACTTAACATGAAGGAGTGTATAACATAATCAGCATGAAACTAAAGTTAATCATGATAGTATGAAAGCGTACTTGACATAAAGACATCGTAACTTATGAGGGGACATGAAAAAAAATTTATGCCAATAAATCATGAGAAAAATTTTATGCATGAAAACAGTGCATGAATGCATGATGCAATTTATAAAAACCCTTATATGCGCGAGGGGACGCCTATGGATCGGTCCCAAAACAAAAGACATGGCGAGGGGACGCCTATGGGTCGGTCCTAAAGTTAAAAGTTCCGATAAAAGCACATGCGACTAAATAGGGCCAGTCCTGTACCAACCATTACATAGTCATAATTCCTGTAACAATGATACATGAAACATAAATAAGTGAAAATCATCTGTCAAAACTTATCAGAAAAAATTTTATGTGACCAATTATGAGCTACTGGGGTTCACTCCACATAGTCACAGTTCACGAGGAACATCATGCATGAAATAATAACACATAACTAAATATGAATGACGGTTGTCCATCCATATTAGTAAAACAATATCGATGAAAACATCAAGGTTAAAACATCAAGGTGCTGAAAACATCATGGTTAAAACAACAATGTGCTGAAAACATCAATTCGTGGAATAACAAGAGTTGGCTTAGGAAGCTCCTGGTGACTACCCACTAGTCATAGGTCAAGTTTTAGAGCCTACAGTTCGAAGCCTTGGGCTCTGATACCATAATTGTAACACCCCACTTTGATAAGTGGACCGTTACGCGTAATTATGGCGTGTCATCAAAGCATGCAAGGTAATATGTACTAAAACATACATGACCATAGGGAAAACCGAAATCAAACATCGATTCCCAACATAAGCCCAAAACATAAATAAAGTAAAAGAAATGAGAAATGACTAAACAAGCATAAGTATGTGAAGGCAAAAGGAGAAGAAGTCTATGGCAGCTTCCATCCTATGCACGTCCTCCAAATGCTCGAGTCCTGGGTACCTGCCGTTTTGGGAACATGAAAGGAAAACGGCTGAGCATAACGCTCAGTGCACGGATATACAACATAGTATGCATGGATGAAACATAAATAAGACTAATAGCAGCGGAAATGTATAAGTCCTGAAAAACCTGGTATAACTTAGTAAAACTGGTTTTATTGTTTGAAAAGCCTTATGTTTATCTTATGAAAACTGTTTAACATGTTAACCATTAGCCAATATAGGTCATAAAATATAAACGTGCATGAATACTTGGAGGGGTGACCTTGTCATGCAAATTAGAGGGGATGCCTCTAATTTAATATACTGATTGGGTAGGAGGGATCAGCTCCTTGTGAAGGATGCAAGGCACACACCACATTCACCTGAATAATCTGCTGAAAACATGTAAACTAGGATGCACCCATACGCCCCACATGATAATAATAATAATATGGCTAAAAGCTAAAGGGACGCCACGAGCTATCACTTCGTCGTGGTGGAGTCATAACACTGGTGCCTCCAGTGTTATGGTTATAGTACCTCCATAACTAGGTGAAACTGGTCATGCATGTATATGGCTTTAGGTATCTAATTAAACATAAGCAATTCAAAAACATATAAAACACATAATGGGGAAAACAGTTGGCTGCATACGGGGAATCCTAAATAAGGAAGAATGTCTATACTGAAAGGACGGAGAATCCGTGCCTTGTGTCCAGTGAACGAAGAAGACGAAAGGAAGAGAGTCCTACTTCGATCTCACTAATGCTACATAATAATATACGTGTATAAGTATTCTGATCACTGGGTACGTAACTAGTTTTATACCATGACTTAGCTTGTTATATATGTTCATGTCATGTTTTCACTGATTTTAACATTATGCTGTGTTTATCATGTATTATGTATATTCTGATTAATTATTACTTATATTTATTGTATCACTATACTTGTTGTGTAACAATAAGTAACTTTCTAAAAATAGCAGGTTTCCTAAAATAGAATGTTTCCAAAAATAGAAAGTTTCCAAAAATAGATTAGCTGCTTAAAATAAATAAGTTCTAAAAATAGAAAGTTTCCATAAAAGGTTAACTGCTTAAAATAGATAAGTTTCTAAAAATAGAAAGTTTCCATATTTAGAAATAAGTTGGATTAATAAGCTAATAAGATGAGCTTAAGTTTTACTGACTAAATATCATAAGTCATGTGATTATAATATAGTTTATTAATTAATACATGTAAATTAAATAAACTATAAGTTTTAGGATTTAATTAAATATAATCATGATTTAATTAAATTAAGTGTATGAAAAATACTTAGGTTAAACATGTATTAATATTTAATATTAATATAACCTAAGTCATGATAATTAATTAATTACATCATGTTTAATAATTAATTAATACTATAGTGTAAAACAAATAATTAAATACTTAGGTTAAAATCATGTATTATTAATAATAATAATAAACGTAAGTCCATGTTTTAATTAAATTAATTATATAGCCATGATTTAATTAATTTAACTTTCTTGGTAAAATAATATGCTTGTAAAAAAATGTAACTTATATAAGTATTATACTTGTAGAAGACATGACCCGTACAATGTTCCCGTGACCAAACCCGTGTTTTAAATTATACTAACTATGAACCGGACCGGCTCCCCTTGAACCGGACCGAAACAAACAACCCTTTAATGCCCTTAAACTGCAAACCAAACGTCCCCTTAATTCCGTCTAAAATCAAAACCAAACACCCTCTTACTGCCAGTTTTCCCCCTGGCAGTTGTGTTGCTACCACCGGCAGTAGCCGGTTACCCCTGCTTGCTATAAATTCCCACCGAGAGTCATAGACTCTCGGTTCCCACTGTCTGAGCAAACACACCACTGACCGCAGCCAGTGGTTTCCCCTTCTTGGCTGTCATTTGCCACTGTTAGACAAAAACCCCACAAGGCCTTGCGGCTGGTGGTACATAACCACCACCGAGAGTCACAAACTCTCGGTTTGGGTGCAAGCCGAACCAAAAGCCACAGCCTTGATTAACTCCCCATTTTTACAACATGTTTTCCAATCCCTTTATGAACTCTTGATTAATTTAAACGTATAACACCATTGATTAAAAAGGGTTTATAACTACTTACGTTTTTAGGGTTTAGGAGCATAAACACGACACCATCCTTGATATTCTGGATTCAAAAGCCACGTTTGATCTTGTTTCGTTTGGTGTTGGTCGACGGGAGCAAGGAAGACAAAGGGAAAAGAGGCGGCTGTTAATATGTTTAGGGTTTATCTTTGATTTCTGTCTAAAAGTGAAAATAAAACTCCCCCCCCCCCCCCCGTCTGTTTCCTGTTTAAGCCGAACAACACACTTGGGCCTTGAGCCCAAGTCCTTCCTCTTTTTCTCTTTGTCTAAACAGCCCAAACAAACACTTATACTTTTAATTAAATCGCGTCTTGTTAAATGACGCGCGTAATCGAGTATTGAATGTCGTGAATTTTCCTCATGGTTATCTTTATAAGTTTAAACATAACTATTACGTACGTAATGACTTACCGTGTTTGATTTGATATACGAAGAATAATCGTGTTAATTATTCGTGTTTACGTGTTACGTAATTATTAATTATTCATGTTATTATAATTCATGTTATTATAATTACTTGTACGTAACGACATTCATCGTATTAATAATATACGTAAGTTCATAATTATTTGTTCGTGATTTCGTGTTCATGATTTTATGTTCGTGATTATAATTATTATTGTTAATAAATATCGTGTACTAACACGTATTTAATACTTATCGTGTAATAACACGTATGTAATTCTTGTAATTAATATTCGTGATACGTGTTCATGTTATATAAGGAAAGTTTTAATCCTGTACGTACGATCATAAGTGTACTGTTCATGGTAAAAGCATGCGGGTTTTACAACATATCACATGTATTCACACCCAGAGAAGACGTCGTTCGGATCACCCAGGTGTACGAAGGCTTTCCTTTCAGTTTGACGACAAGATCCATTCTGCTAACGCACTTCCCTCGGACATGTGCGAGTTCGATATGATTCTGAGTAAGGACTGATTAGCAGCACATCGCGCTACGATTGATTGCCATTCATATTCAGCAATATTCAGGATCTTTAATTCATTCATCATGATTTGCTACCGGGAAAATCTATACAAATTATTTCTGCCTTACAAGCACATGCTTTATTATTCCATGGCTAAGAAAAAAAATTAACTACCATTTATGACGCAATTCCTGAAGTTTCTAAAATCCATGATTAGCCTTTTGTTTTAAGTTTATGTATGTATTTTCAAAAGAGCTTCTAGGTATACTTCCTATCTACGAGGTGAAGTTTCACATCGAGCATGTTTCGGGAGCAGAACCAGTCTCCAAGTCTCCTTATCGCATGGCTTCCTTGAGCTAAGAGAGATGAAGGATTTGCTACAAGAATTACCGAGACGAGAATTATTCGCCCGAGTGTACCACCATGAGGTGCACCGGTTCTGTTTATTAAAGGAGAAGGACGGTAGCCTGAGATTATGTATTGACTACCGTCAGTTTAAAAAAATTACCATTCGTAACAGTTATCCTCCTCTACGTATTGATGACGTGTTTGATCGACGACAGGGTGCTGAGCACTTTCCCAAGATCGATTTACGATCAGAATACAAACAATTGCGAGTGAAAGAGCAGGACATTTCCAAGACTGATTTTCGCACACGTTATGGTCATTATGAATTCGTGTTTATGCCTTTGGGTCTCACGATTTCCCAGCTGTAATTATGAACTTGATAAATTGAATTTTCATGAATTCTTGGAAAAGTTCATCATTATGTTCATTGCTAACATTGTGATCTTCTCTAAGTCTAGAGAAGAGCACGAAGACCATCTTCGCATTATGCTATAAATTTTACGACAAAATAAATTTCACATTGAATTTTTCAAGTACGAATTGTGGTTGATTATAGTGACACTCTGAATCATGTTGTTTCTCATGGTTAGTTTACCATGACTAAGCTTACGCGTAAAGGAGAGAATCCTACATGAAATTATGTGTTCTAAAGGATCCTACACTAAGATATGTCTAATTTAACGAGACTCATAGTTTTCCAACGTCTATGCACCTATGTTCTACAAGGATGTATCATGATCTCAAAACTACATATCGGTGGAGCGGTGAAACAAGATGCAGTTACGTTCATATCTAAATGCCTGACATACCTGCAGGTTAAGATAGAACGCCAACATGCCAGTAGTTATCTCACAATTTATGGTCGTATTTTTATCTCACAATTTACGTTTCATATATCGTTCTAGGAAGGGTTGCAGAAAGCTTGGGAGACAAAACTCAAGTTTAGCACAACTTCCCATCCTCAGACAGACATTTCATGTCAAATTTCACGTCTCATCTCGTATCGTTGGGAGTTACCTCCTCCCTTATCACACGTTCATTTATCACTCATCATATGTTCACGTATCACGTTCACGATATGCTTCACAGATCCCGTTCATGATATGTTTCACGTATCACGATCACCCTACATTTCTCATATTACATTCACCATAAGTCCCCAGATCACGTTCCCAATTGTTCACGTATCACGTTCACAAATGTTCACGTACTATATACGAAATATGTCTCTCGTATCATTGCTCAAAGATTACTAGTATCTTTCTTTTCATGTTATTTCGTATTGTGTCATTTCATGTATCTTCTTCATGTTATTTCTTATTCACTCAATCAGATTTGTGAGAATCTATCTTACGTTGAGGAACCAGAAACTTTTTTGTATCGTCCAGACATGGTCATGGAGACCAAGATTATTCATGTCGTCAAGATCTTTGGAAGAACCATCCCGAGCGGGAAGCCATTTGGGAACGGATGAATCCATCTGGATTTCTTATCCTCATTTCCTTCCAATAATCTGGATATGTTCTTTTCAGCCACGTCACGTTCCACGTTCTCTTCAGCCACGTCACGTCCATGTTCTTTTCAGCTTGTCGTATCTCTAATTCGAGGAAGAATTATCCTTTTTAGATGGAAAGAGTTGTAAAACCCACATAAAATACACTAATGCATTAATTACATGAAAACACGGATTAATTAAAACTTTACATTTAATTAATACACGACACGTACCAAAAAAAATTAATGTTTAAATACAAGTATTACGTATATTATTATGTATTATTTACAAGATATTACGTATAATAAATAATACATGACAAGAATAAACACGAACGTAAAACACGAACACATGTCATGAACTTTAAAGCACGACAAGAGTTAACACGAGTTAAAAACACAAACTCACGCCACGAATAATAATATACGGGATTTAATAAAATCGAAAACAAAAACATATAATTATAAGGGGTGTTTGGATGACAAAAGAGAAAGAATAAGGGGCCCATGGCGTGGCCCATTATTAATTGTTACATGCACCAATGTTCTCCCAAGGAAAACACTTTTACCATTTTAGAAAAATAAACAAAAACCTAGCTCTCCTTGGTTCCTCTTTGGCCGCCGGATATACACCAGAAAAGGAAGAAGGAAAAACATTTTGGTTGACGAATTCGGCTGTGGTTCATCATTGTTCTTCAAGATCATT
This sequence comes from Glebionis coronaria, assembly GCA_025667525.1. NCBI lineage: Eukaryota > Viridiplantae > Streptophyta > Magnoliopsida > Asterales > Asteraceae > Glebionis > Glebionis coronaria. Next base: position 11,926 of record JANFOE010000907.1, read on the forward strand.
AAACACTCGGTATCATTAAACCTTTAATCCTTTTCTTTTATTTATTTTTCTTTGATTCATGAATTAATAATATTAATAAGAACAAGTGAGGATTTCTTGAATAAAACATGTATTAATTATAAACAAGCCGGGTTTTTGGTTGGTTGCCATGGAAACCGAGACCACTGTGGGTCTCGGTGGGGTTTTCTAAGCCAGTTGCACCCATAAGGGGGGCGGTGGTTGTTCCCTTTTGTCGGCCGCAACACCAAAACCACCCAACAGGGGGTGTTTGGTTCGGACGGTGGAAAACCGAGAGCCATGAGGCTCTCGGTAGGATTCTAGTGGGCAGCAGTGGCAACCGGCTGAAGCCGGTGGCTGCTGTGTGGTAGCGGTGGCAAACCACAGCCTTGCGGCTGTGGTGGTGTTGTTGCTGATCGGGGCATGCCGAGACATGGTGTCTCGGTGTGGCTCAGTTCTGGCTCGGGTACACAAATAACGCACATAGGTGTGTTTGGTTTAGAGTTTTGCTAATTAAATTTCTAGACTTATGTTAGTTTAATTATTTATTATGCTACGGCCATTTAATTAAATTATCTTAGGTTATAATAATTATGTTATATAATTTAACATGGTACACTTATAATAATTATTTTAAATAATTATTCATGATACATTATATGACACATTTTGATTTATTTAAATAAACTATATATTATAATAATTATGCATATAATTATTCATGATAAATTACATGTTACATTTAATTAATTTAGAACTTAGCATAATTATATTAATTACTTGATTAACCATGGTTTAATTAAATTAATATCTTACTTTACTTCAATTATACAATATCAAGTTATGGTAAAGTATTATTAATATAAGTCAAGTTATATTATTAATTAATAATTATTTATAAACCATGTATTATAGTATTAATTAATAATTATCATGTTAACCTAAAGTTTATTTATTAATATGATTTATTATATTATGACATTATATTAATCATGACTTATAAATATAATTATTAATTAAACAAGCTTATTGCTATTTATAGAAATATAGTATTTATGGAAACATGCTATTTATGGAAATATACTGTTTATGAAAACATGCTATTTAGAAAAATATACTATATATGGAAACATGCTATTTATCGAAACATACTATTTATGAAAACTTTTTATTTTTGGAAACTTACTAATTATATAAACCTTCTATTTTTGGAAACTTACTATTTATGGAAACTTACTATTTTTGGAAAGTTACTATATATAGAAACCTGCTATTTTTCAAAAGTTACTCATTATGAAACATCAAGTATAATAACACATGAAACATGAGCTACACTAATCAAGAACACATGAAACACTAAGAAACTACATGATAAAACATGAAATAGTAAAACAAGAACCGGTACAACAAGACATGAACAAGTAAAACAAGTCAAGAACAAGTAAAACAAGTCAAGAACAAGTAAAACAAATCAAGAACAAGTAAAGTAAACTAAGAACCAATTAGTTATACATGGACACGCAACACATTCACGTCCTTTATTATGTAGCACTCGTGAATTCGGAGTAGATTACTTTCCGCCTTTCATCTTCTTCGTTCTGGACATAAGGTACGGATATTCCGTCCTTTAGTAAGGACATTCCTTTTCTATGTATGATTAGGATTTCCCGTCCTCTTCCATCTGTTTTCCCCAGCAGATTACATGTCAATAAACTTATCAGTAATTACCATGCTATGATTTTTAAATTGCATATGCTATATACACGCATGCCATGTTTCACCTAGTATGGAGGTACCATAACCATAACACTTGAGGCACCGGTGTTATGAATCTTTCGTGACGAGAGTGATTTCTTGCGGCGTCCCTTCACGTTTTGGCCAATATTATTATTATTATCATGTGGGGTGAATAGGTGCATCCTAGTACATGTTTATCAGATTTACACGGTGACTGTAGTGTGTGCTCTACATCTATCACATGGAGCTGATCCCTCCACTCAGACTAATATAATTAGAGGCAACCCCTCTAATTGCATGACGAGGTCACCCCTATATGTATTCATGCAAGTTGCTACCTTCCATAACCTATATGGGCTTTTAGGAATTTAAAACATGTTTTCATGATTAAACATAAGACTTTTCAGATATAAACCAGTTTATAAATATGTTCCAGGTTTTCCAGGACATACATTATTCCGCTGCACTTTCATACTTTTCTTATGTTTCAGTGATTCATATCATGTCATATATCCGTTCACTAAGCGTATACCTCAGCAGTATTTTCTTTCCATGTCCCATACGGAAGGTACCCAAGGTCAGACTTGAGCATTTAGAGGATGTACATAGGATGGGAGCTACCTTATTCTTTGTTTTCTTTTTTCACTTCATTTACTTTATGCATGTTTTGGGCTTATGTTTGGGAACTGATGTTTAATTCCGGTTTTCTTTTATGGTCATGTATGTTTTAGGACATTTTACCTTGCATGATTTGATGACACGCCATAATTATCATGTAACGGTCTACTTATCAAAGTCGGGTGTTACAAACGTGGTTCTTCAACATTAGCTTGAAATCATTTAGTAAAACATCAAACCATAGCATCATCACTAGTCATATTTACATACCCATGTAGCCACAAATAACTTAGCATAGCATAGCAAGCAAGTATATAATATTAAATGGAAGAGAGTAAATAGAAGTCATACTTAGATGATATTGGAACGAGGATTACACAAGTGTCACATAGCAACGACTTTCCAATAACCAAAGAGTATAATGCTCTTATTAAAAATATTTCCCAAAGTGGATAATACATTCAAAACTACTAAAGCCTAGAGAGAATCGGATATATAGATAAGTAGAGAAGTGTGTGAAAAATGAGAGGTGATGGCCTCTATTTATAGTGCTGGATGGGGGTCAAAGTGTGCCACACCACTACAAATGTGCGCCGCTGTAAAACCCGCTTAAAATCCATGAATGCATTAACTACATGAAATCACGGGTTAATTAAAACTTTACATTTAATTAATATACAACACGTACCAAGAATAATTAATGTTTAAATCCAAGTATTACGTATAATATTATTTATTATTTACAAGTAGTTATGTATAATTAATAATATATGTCAAGAATACACACGAACTCACGCTACGAAAAATAACACACGTGATTTAATAAATGTCGAAAGCGAAACATGGTCGCTATTCATATCAGATTATGTACAGCGATGTTCAGACCCCTGAATACATCCAACATGGTTTTCCATCAGGAAAATCTGTACAAATTAGTATGCTTTACAAGCACGTGTTTTGTTAATCCATGGCTGCGAAAATTTTCTAGCTATCATTTATGACATGACTACTGAAGTTCTTTTTATAAATTACCAGCCGATTATTCAAAAATCTTCCAATATAAATTCCATAAGAACCTTCAAGGAGAAGGACGGTAACATGAGATTATGTGTCGACTGCCGTCGATTTAGACAAATCACCATTCATGACTATTATTCTCCCCCACGTATTGACGACGTCTACGATCGACTACACGGTGCTAAGCAATTTTCCAAGATCGAATTACGATCATGCTGCCAACAGTGACGAATGAAAGCACAGGACATTTCCGTGACTGCTATTCGTACACGAATTGGCATACTAAATTCATGATTTTGTCTTGGTCTCACGAATGCTCCAACAACATTTATGGATTTGATGAAGGGAGATTCCCATGAATTTATAAACAAATTTGTTGTCATTTTTTTCATCAATGACAACCTGATCTTCTCTAAGTCTAGAGAAGAGCACGAAGATCATATCCACTCTATGTTACAAACGCTATGATAGAAGAAATTTCACCCTTAAATTTTTTTAGTACAAATTTTGGTTGATTACAGTGATACGCTGAATCACATTGATTCTCACAGTTAATCTTACCATGACTTAGCTTACGCATAAAGGAGAGAATCTCACACTATATCAGATGTTCCAGAAATCCTACGCAAAGAAAAGTCTAATTTTAGAAACACATAGTTTTCCAAACTTCTATGTATCCAGGTTCTAAGAAACAAGATTTACGTTCATATCTAATTGCCTGACATACCCGTAGGTTAAGATAGAACACCAATAGGAAATGAGCTATTTCCACTATTAGAATTGTGAATGTAGAAAGGACAAGATCTCCATGGATTTTGTTACTTGACTACCGCAAGCTCAGAGGAAGCATTATGCTCTCTCGGTGTTATAAACAGTTTGACCAAGTCTACATAATCCTTTCATCCGCAAGGATTTCCCAGTAGCAAAATTTCGGACATTTTCAGCCAGAGATCGTACGATCACTTGTCACTCCTTCAGCTATCAAACCAAGTAAAGCTTCACTTTCGTGGTCATTACTACGTTCACGACCTTATTTTCATTTGATGAACTACTTTTAACTTCCACGTTTATGACATCGTCGCGTTCATGACCGTATTCTGGCATACGATTTACGTTTCATAATTCGTTCTAGAAAGTTTTGCAAAAGCTTGAGAAACCAGACTCAAGTTTAGTATAACTTTCTATCCTCAGACAGACGCTTCACGTCACATTCTACGTCTCGCCTTATATCATTTGGCATTACCTACTCAGTTACCTCACGTTCACGATATGTTTCACATGTCATTTCATTCCACGTTTCTCATATCACGTTCACGATAAGTTGCACGTATTATCATCCACCATATGGTCTTATATTACACTCATCATATTCCCACATATCACGTTCACAATAGTTCACGTATCACGTACATAATTGTTCACGTATCACGTTCACAATTGTTCACGTACTACATTTCAGTATGTCTCGTGCATCACTGCTAAAATGCTATTAATGACAGTTATTCCGGGTTATTTTACCTCTTAAAGTTCATTTACCCTTTTACGTTAACTCTTATCCACTCGGTCAGATTCATGAGGATCTATCTTACGTTGATAAATCAGGAACTTTTAGGTATCGTCAAGTCAGGGTCATGAAGATCAGGATTTGCTACTTCGCCAAGATCTTCTAGAGGAACCGTTTTGAGTGGGAAGCCACTTGAAACGAAAGGTTCCATCCGGACCTTCTATCCTCTTTTTCCGTTCTTGAGTCACGTATGTTCTCTCTAGTCACATAACATTCCATGTCCTTTACGGTCCATAGTACGTCCACGTCTCTTTCAGTTTACGTTATCTATAATTCGGGGACAAATTATTCTTTTTAGGGGGAAGAGTTGTAAAACCCGTATTAAAATACCATGAACAGTAAATACACGAAAATTCGATCAAATTTAAACTTTCCATTTATAATATATTACACGTGTCACAACATTTAATAACAAGTATTTACGTATATTATAAATGTAACATGAACACGATATATAATTCACGACAATTAAACACGACATTACACGAATTTTGGTTAACTTAGAAAAAACTAAAGAATTGCCTCATAGGTTTATAGTAGCCGCGGTTAGACAAGGGGAAAGGAAAGAAAAAGGGTTTTGGCCCAAGACCCAATACAAGTCCTTAAACAATAAAATTTCCAAGGGAATTTAACATAATATATTTTTATCCAAAAATCAAGAAACCCTAACCCTTCCTCTTCCTCTTGCCTCCGGCCAAACAAGAACACCAAGGGGTGTTTAATTGATTTTAATCTTTGATTTCGGGTTATACGTGTTCGTGTTATTAATCTTTATTCATCTACGCCTTCGGTAACCCCATAACCTTTTTATTGTTATTTTTTATGGAATCATGATCATATGTTTATAAAACCTTAAAAACAAGAATCAAGAATATGTTAGGTTTTATTAAAAACAAGTTAGGGTTTGGTTTTGGTTTGTTTAGGTTCGGCTGACACACAAATCGAGAGCCAAGGGCTCTCAATGGTCTTTTAAACACCACAAACCGAGACCTTAAGGTCTCGGTGAGGCTTGGTTGGTCAATCGCAGGGGAAAAAGGGACCCCGACGCAAGTCAAGGTATTGGTTCGTGTTGTTTGGATTTGTTTTAGTGTCAACCGAGACCTACAAGGTCTCGGTGGGACGGGTAAAAGAACAGTGGTAACCCCGGCTAAGCCCGGGTGTGTATGTTTCGGTCAGTGGGTAGCCACAACAGAAAACAGGGGGAACGTGTGGTCGTCAGTGGCAACCGGCTAGCCGGTGGTAGCCATTGATGGCTGTTGTTTGTTCAGCTGCCGGCTGACACCATCAGCCGCCGTCAAGTGGTATCGGCTAGGCACTTTTGGGCTCGGGATAATTTTAGAACATGGGTTCTGGCTCGGGAACTTATATAATTAGTTTATTATTTTAATTAAATTAATAACATGATTAATTAATTTAATAAACCTCAAGACTTAGGTTATAAATTTTAAAATTAATATTTTATGTTTAACCTAAGTATTTAATTAGCCTAATTTAATTAAAACATGTTTATTTAGTTTAATTAATATAACCTATAGTTTATTATATTACCCATGTCTTTTATTTAATAACCTATAGCATTTAATCGGTGATTTGTATTTTATTAAATAAGCTTTAACCTAATAATCCAGCTTATTTCTATTTTTGGAAACTTACTATTTTTGGAAACTTTCTACTTTTGGAAACTTTCTATTTTTAGAAACTTTCTATTTTAGGAAACTTGCTACTTTTAGGAAATTACTGATTATTACACAAAAAGTATAATAATACAAGAATACAAGATAATACTTAATCCGAATACATGAAAATACATGATTAATGCAACATGACATTTAAGACAGTAAACAAGACAAGAACATATAAAACAAGCTAAGAACATGTTATAACCAGTAACGTACTCAGTAATCAGACAACTTATACATGTCCCTTATTTATGTAGCATTAGTGAGGTCGGAGTAGGACTATTCATCCTTTCGTATTTCCTCATTCACTAGACACAAGGTATGGATTTCCCGTCCTTCGGTATGGACATTCTTTCCTTATTAGGATTCCCTGTTTGTAGCCAACTGTTTTCCCAAGTACATGTTTTATATGTTTTGATTACATATGTTTAGTTTAAATTCCTAAGCCATATACATGCATGACCAATGTCACCTAGTTATGGAGGTACCATAACCATAACACTAGAGGCACCAGTGTTATGACTTCCCCACGACAGAGTGATTGCTCGTGGCGTCCCTTTTCAGTTTTGGCCTATATTTATTATCATGTAGGGTGTATGGGTGCATCCTAGTTACATGTTTTTGTTGGAAATACGTTTTACGTATTAGAAAGGATCGGTCACTCCAACAATAGTCCATGTTATAGCTCGTAGTTTAGTTATTTACTTTTATCAAACAAAGCCCAAAACCGAGCCCATGGATTGTATGGGCCGGCGGCCTATTGTAAACCCAAGCCCATCACATGGGCTTGGGTATATAAACCCTCTCCTTAGATGGAGAGGGGTGTGGTTTTCATTATTTTACACATAGTTATTTCTTAGTTTCTCTCTCTAAAGTGTGAAATCCACCATTTCTCTATCTCTTTCTCTCTCTAAAAACATAAGCATAGATTTACAAATCTACAAATGGTATCAAGAGCTTGGGATGAAATATAGGTTTGTTTTTGTGTTGCGTTTTGTTTTCAAAACAATTCGTGGAGTATAGGTTTGTTTTTGCCGAAATCTTCAAAATTTTTTGTGTTGGATCGAAGTTTAAAGTAGTGTAACATAGGGATTCGTGCTTGAGAGTGTTCTTGGTATCTTGGTTTTCATTAAAACATCAGTTTTCTTGGATCAAAAGTGCGAAAAAAAGGCTTTGTTCTTCATTCCGAAATTCTAGCAGAAAGATCCATCGGAAAGTACAAACTGTACTTGGGCCTCCATCGCAATAACTTAACCATCGGAAAGGGTTAGGTTTCTACATTGCGATCGTTGGATTTTTATCACTTATTCCGATCTGAATCATTCCGATAGCTATTGCGATCTGAGATTCCGACGGGTATAAGGAAGTATTTTAAGTCGTTACTCTGCTCGAATTTTGTCTGCTACTTTGCGATCTGGTTATTGCGATCTGAGTATTCCGATAGTTCATTGCGATCTGAATCTTTACGATAGGACTTTGCGATCTGAATTATTGCGACAGCTTTGCATTGCGATCTAGGCATTTCGATACCAACAACATTTCGACAGGGCTATATTCCGATCTGGTATTACGATCTGACATTCCGATCTGGTATTACGATCTGACATTCCGATCTGGCATTCCGATAATCACAATTGTTTCCATAAAAAATTTCGAACAATCGTGTGTAATTTTGACTTGGAATTTTTGGTTTATCGAGAACATATTTTAGGGGATTTTAACATTGTTTCTCGATTATAACTCACAACAACACAAAAATACTTAACCTTATTTCATTGTTCGATCAACTTTGTAAATCTTAACTTATTGGAATGGAGTACACATCTCTTACGGATAAGTCCATCCTCTCGGGTACGGATAATCGTCCACCAATGTTGGTGAAGACTATGTATGAGGAATGGGCTTCCCGAATGGAACTTTATATGTTGAACAAGGAGAATGGACATCTTATTTGGGCATCGGTGCTCAATGGACCATTAGATTATGGTACTGTGACGGAAGGTACGACCACTCGTCCTCGCACAACGGGTGAGTTGACTGGAGATATGAAAATTCAAGACAAATGTGATAAGTATGCAACAAACATCATTCTCCAAGCCCTTCCTCCAGATGTCTACAAACTCGTCAGCAAACATAAAGTTGCCAAAGAGCTATGGGATAGAATTCGTGTTCTAATGCAAGGCACCTCGTTAACTAAACAAGAACGAGAGTGTAAGCTTTATGATACTTTTGATAAGTTTGCATATGTGCCAGGGGAGACTCTCAATGATTACTATCTGAGATTTACCCTATTGTTGAATGAGCTTAATATCTATGGCATGGCAATCCCTACCTTTCAATTGAACACCAAGTATTTGAACACTCTTCCTCCAGAATGGAAAAAATACGTGACAGATGTTAAATTGGCTAAGGACTTGCATAACACCAATGTGGATCAACTTCAAGCTTTTCTTCAACAACACGAATGCCATGTGATCGAGGCTCGGTTGTCTACACCTCAAGTTCATGATCCACTTGCAATGTATGCTTCTCAACAAAACATGGCTTATACTTATAAACAACCATCATACTTGCAGCAGCCACCACCACACATCTATCAGCAACCACAGCAACCATCTTATCAACCACCAATGATGCCACAGCAAGAATATCAACAAAGTGTTCATCAACAATCTTTTCAACAGCAACCACCATATCAAACATCACCATCACAATCCAACACTTCTCCATTGGGATATACTCCTCAGCAAGGATATTATCCAATAGAAGTACAACCAGCACAAGCTTTCTACTCTAATGAACTTCCACCAATCCAAGCACCGGTCTTTACTCCAAATGATACGCAAACTGATGTTCTAAACCATCTCACTTCTTACTTGTCAAAACTTGTTGCTACTAGAGGATTTCCACCAACAAACAATCAGCTCCGCACCTCTTCAAATCCTCGACAACAAGCCACTGTTCAAGATGGTCAAGTGACGGTGCAACCTATTCAGGGAAGGCAAAATTCATATGGACCTCCTACAAGGACTGGGAACAATCAAGCTGTGAATTCTCAAGCTAGTGGAAACGGGAGTCCTATTGGTCCTAAGAAGGTTGTGACTTGCTACAATTGCCGAGGACAATGTCATATGGCTAGGGAATGCACTCAGCCGAAAAGGAGAAGGGATGATGCATGGTTTCGTGAGAAGATGTATTTGGTTGATGCTCAGTCTAAGGGGAAGATTTTGGATTCAGAGGAGTTGGCATTTCTTGCAGACCCAGGGGCAGCAGATACTGAAGGCATTGCAGTCGTTTCCACTTCTAATGCAGCTTATCAAGCGGACGATCTTGATGCATACGATTCGGATTGTGATGACATTCACTCTGCCCAAGCTGCTCTTGTTGCTAATCTCTCTCACTACGGTTCTGATGTCATCAGTGAGGTACCAACCACATCTAATAATATTGATGAAAACCAACATCAAGTTGGGCATGAAAATGACAACCTCGAACAGCATTCGGGAACTAGTAATTCAAATGATGTGGTACCCAATCCAACACATTTGAGTGAACCTCAACCAAATGCTACGACGGGTATGGAATCTTATGCTCAACATGATTTGGTAATGGTGCCTAAACATATTATTGATCAAATGCATATGGCCCTCAGACAATCCGTAGATACCAATTCCACCTTAACTGCTGAGCTTGTGTTGCATAAAGAAAAGATCAAAACTTTTGAAATGGTCCCTCAAGAAGAGAAAATAACATGTTCTAAATTTGACCAATTTCGTTTTGAAAAGATTGAACACTTAAAAGAAATAGAATCATTAAAAGCTAATCTTTCCAATGAATTAAAAGAAAAAGAGTCGGTTGTCAATGATTTTCAGAAACTTAAAATGGATTTCGAAACTCTCGAGTCTAAAAAGGTTGAATCGGAAATTAATGCTACCAAACTTCTTAAATTCAAAGAACAACAGCTTTTAAAACAATACGCTTCCACAGAAAAGGTTCATCTTTTAACTAAATCATTTAAAGAATTCGAACTTAAGCGTCTTCAAGATTTACCACCAAATCCAGGTTATGCAAAACAAGCTCAGGAATATATTCCCGGTCTTTATGATATGACCATAATTGGCAAATCGAAAGAAGCACCTTTTGTTCGTAGTACTGAGGAGACACAATCACTTGGGGATGAAACTCATTCTAAAATGCTTTCAAAATTCCATACAATTGATTATGATCAACATAACAAAGATCAATTTTCGAAAAAGACACGCATTCACTTACAAAAGGAATTAACAGAATTAACAGTTCTTGTGCCCCAAAGTTTGTCAAATGAAAACCTTCCTAGTACGTCTCCTACACTCGTCAAAAAGGATTTAACGAAGTTAATTCCACCGGTAAGTAAGGCGTCCGTTAACTTAAATACGGTTCACCAACACTTAGCCGATTTTGACAAGGTCATTTTGGAACGTACGACGGCCACGGCCATAACGGAAGGTGAATGGAACTTTGAGCACACTAGAGCTGCGTTTCGAGATGAAATTGTTCCGTTTGTAAACAATGTTAAAGCTTGTCTTCGTAATATTGATCAAGATTTGTTTTTGGAAATAGAAGAAGTTAGACGTGTTTTTAATGAAATGGAAGATGCTTATGAAAACAGTTTACTTGAAATAGAACGGGTTTCATGCCATAATGATATACTTCTGAATCAAGTGATGTCTCATGATATAGTTTCTGTCTGTGTGAATACAAGTGTTGATAATGATTCTATTGTGCATAATGTTGAATCTGTGGATACTGTGGTAGATAGTACTTGTTACGAATCTGACGCTGAATTTTTAAAGCTTCAAGATTCATATTCATCGCTTTCAAAACGTTTTGATGAGATTCAAACACATTGTATTTCGCTTGAATGCAAGCAACAATTTATTCAAGAAATCTTTGAAACGTCATTCGAAGGTGTTAATATCGATGATGCAAATTTTGAAAAGAATTTTCGATTGAATTTACAATCAAAACAGCGTCAGCCAAGTGACAAAGTTGCTAACTCTTTGTCGATAGAATTCGAGAAATCTAAGGAGCTTAACTGTGTGAACGTACTTGAGGCCGCTGAGAGTTTTAGACTTGATCTAGACAATCAAGTTTCCAAGATTTTGTCCAAAGTTGATAACTTAAAACAGAAAAATACACGACTCTTCGATTCAGTAAAGCCCGCATGTGTTGATACCACTGCACAGAATCAATCATTGATTGAACAATTGAATCGAAAGTCGGTGGAAATATCTGATTTGAGGGAACAAATTTGTGATAAGAATCTGGTCTTGGCTGAGTTAAAGGAAACACTTCGAACTCTAAAAGGTAAGAATGTTGTGGATAACGCAGCCACTATCTCACCATCGTCCTCTAGTGCAATCAAAAGGAACCTTATAGCCGTCACACCACTTAACAAGGGCCCTAGGACTAAACCATCTCAAACTTTGGTCACTAAAGATAAGGCGGAATCAAAACCAGCTTCTAATATTCCCGTGTTGCCTTCTACAGGAGTAAGCACCACTACTAAGGCTCAAAGATCTAAGCTTAAAAGAAACAAGAAGAATGATATGATCTTGCCCCCATCTAGTAGTCAAGTGAAGAAGAAAGTAGAAGCCCATCCTAGGAATGTTATTTCTGTTTTGAATAAAAAGAATCATGTAGCTAAACCTAAAGGCTCTGCGGTTGTGCAACGTTCTAAGCCTACTGTGAATTCTAATTTGAAATGTTGGAATTGCAATGAATGTATGTTTTCTAGTCGTCATGATTCTTGCCTTATTGACCATGTGAATGAGATGCATGCCCGGAAAAATGGATTAGAATGGAAACCGACTGGGAAAGTGTTAACCCAGGTAGGTTGGATGTGGCGCCCCACTGGTAGAACTTTCACTATAGTAGGAAATACGTGCCCTTTGACTAGGATCACTCCCACTAAAGCGAAGAAAGCGTGCCCTTTAACTAGGAGTACCAAGGCTACCAAAACACAAGCGTGTCCTTTAACTAGGAACACCAACACTACTGTAGGAACAAAGTGCCCTTTAAATAGGTCTACTCCCACTGTAGTGCCAGCAAATAATCCAAAACCTAAGAAAGTTGGAACAGTAAAACCTGTTAGTGCTAAAACTATCATTAGAAAACGCAGGAAATCTAAGGGTCTCAAAAATGTTAGCAATTTTGATAATTCTATATCTGTATCTGCTAACACTCCGGAACCAATAGTTTCCAATGCATTGTCTACTGTTGTTGTTGAAAACAGGTGGTCCAAATTGTTCTCTGGTATTTGGACTCTGGTTGCTCCAAGCATATGACCGGAGATCGCTCTCAGCTCAGAAATTTCGTCAGCAAGTTTCTTGGTACGGTTCGATTAGGAAATGATCATATTGCAAAGATAATGGGTTATGGTGAATATCATATTGGGAGTGTTATAATTTCGAGAGTGTATTATGTGGAAGGTCTCGGTCATAACTTATTTTCTGTGGGACAATTTTATGATGCAAACCTAGAAGTTGCTTTTCGAGAGCATACCTGCTTCATTCGTAATTTGGAAGGGGTTGATTTATTGAAAGGTACTCGAGGGAATAATTTGTATACTTTGTCTCTACAAGACATGATGGCCGCTTCTCCCGTATGTCTTCTCTCCAAAGCTTCGAAGACTAAGTCATGGTTATGGCATCGACGGTTATCTCATCTTAACTTTGACGCTATTAATCACTTGGCGAAAAACGAACTTGTTCGTGGTCTTCCTAAACTATCATTTCACAAGGATCATTTGTGTTCCGCGTGTACAATGGGGAAAAGCACTAAGAAGTCTTACAAACCCAAGACAGAAGACACCAACCAAGAGAAACTTTATCTTTTGCATATGGATCTTTGTGGGCCAATGCGTGTTGAAAGTCTTAGTGGCAAAAAGTACATCCTCGTCATTGTCGATGATTACTCTCGGTTTACATGGGTGAAATTTCTTAAAGCAAAAAATGAAGCACCTAAATTCATCATCAGATTTCTCAAGATGATTCAAGTGCGTCTCAACACTACTGTCCGACGCATTCGTACAGATAATGGAACCGAATTTGTGAATCAAATTTTGCGTGATTATTATGAAGAAGTTGGCATATCTCATGAAACATCCGTTGCACGCACTCCACAACAAAACGGTGTCGTTGAAAGGCGAAATTGCACACTTATGGAAGCTGCTCGAACGATGTTAATTTACGCAAAGGCTCCATTGTTTTTATGGGCAGAAGCAGTATCTACAGCAGTGTACACCCAAAACCGGTCACTAATTCGTAAACGCCATGGTAAAACACCTTATGAGCTTCTCCATGGAAAAGTACCAGATTTATCATATCTTCATGTATTTGGTTCTCTTTGCTATCCAAATAATGATGGTGACAATTTGGGAAAACTTCAACCAAAGGCTGATATTGGTATTTTCATTGGTTACGCACCCGCAAAGAAGGCATACCGAATTTACAACCGTAACTCTCGCAAGATCCTCGAAACTATGAATGTTGATTTTGATGAGCTGACAACAATGGCTTCTGAGCAAAGCAGCTCTGAACCCGCACTTCATGAAATGGGACCCAGTAACATTAGTTCTGGTCTTGTCCCAAACAACCCTACTTCATCATCATTTATACCGCCTAGCAGGAATGAATGGGATAAGTTGTTTCAACCGTTCTTTGATGAATTCTTTACTCCTCCAACTATTGTTGCTCCAGAACCTGAGGTAATAGCTCCGGTAACCGAAGTTGTCGCTCCAGCAACCGAAGCACAATCAGATACATCTGCACCTACAATTGGTCAAGATATACCATCCACAAGTAATTCTCAACCAACACATGTAACAACTACCCACGTCATGCCTATTGATGATGAAGAGGATGATGATGATCACGATTTGGAATTCGCTCACATGCGTGAACTTCCATTCTTTGGTGTACCTATTCCCGACCCTAATCAAGCCGGGTCGTCCACCTCAGAGGAAGCTCCTTCTACAGTTTACTCCAATCCACGGATTCGTGAACATGACAGCAAGTGGACAAAGGATAATCCTATAGATTCTATTATTGGTGACCCTAATCGTCCGGTATCCACACGAAGTCAGTTACAAGAAAGTGCAATGTTTTGTCACTTTGATGCTTTTCTCACTGAAGTTGAACCTAAGACATGGAAAGAAGCTTTTACTCAATCCTGTTCGATAGAAGCTATGCAAGAAGAACTTAATGAGTTTATACGTCTTGAAGTATGGGAACTTGTCCCATGCCCGGATCAAGTGCAGTTACTCACTTTGAAATGGGTTTACAAGGTGAAACTTGATGATTTAGGCGGAATATTGAAAAACAAAGCTCGACTAGTAGCCCGAGGATACAAGCAATTATTGGGCGTCGACTTTATGGAATCCTTTGCACCTGTTGCCCGTTTGGAAGCCATTAGACTATTCCTCGCTTATGCAGCCCATATGAATATGATCGTCTATCAGATGGATGTGAAGACGGCATTTCTTAATGGTGAAATCAAGGAAGAAGTCTATGTTCAACAGCCGGATGGTTTTGTGAATCCTAATTATCCTAATCATGTGTACAAGCTTAAGAAGGCTCTCTATGGGTTGAAGCAAGCTCCTCGCGCATGGTATGATCTATTGTCACAATTCCTCATTTCTCAAGGCTTCGCAAAAGGCAAGGTGGATCCCACGCTGTTCATTCAGAAACGAGGTAAAGATATGATTATGGTACAAATATATGTTGATGATATTATATTTGCAGCCTCGACCAAAACCTTATCGGATGAGTTTGGGACACTCATGTCTTCCAAGTTTAAGATGTCAATGATGGGCAAGGTATCATTCTTCTTAGGCCTTCAGATATCTCAGAGTCCCAGAGGCATCTTTATCAATCAATCCAAGTATGCCCTTGAATCACTTAAGAAATATAAGATGGAATCTTGCGACCACGTGGACACTCCAATGGTGGAGAAATCTAAGCTTGATGCAGATCCACATGGAGTTGCCGTTGATCCGACACTTTATCGTGGAATGATCGGTACTCTTATGTATATCACAGCCAGTCGACCTGATCTTCAGTTTGCTATATGTATGTGTGCCAGGTATCAAACTAGGCCTACTGAGTTACACTTAGCTACTGTTAAAAGGATCTTTCGATATCTTAAAGGAACCATTAATCGGGGACTTTGGTATTCGAAGGACTCTTCTATTGCAGTAATGGCATATGCAGATGCGGATCACGCGGGTTGTCAAGATACAAGGCGTAGCACGAGTGGAACTTTGCAACTATTAGGAGATCGACTAATCAGTTGGGCATCGAAAAGGCAGAAAAGCGCTACAATTTCAAGTACGGAAGCAGAATACATAGCTATGTCCGGTTGCTGTGCTCAAATTCTTTGGATGAGATCGCAATTAACTGACTATGGTCTAGGTTTCAACAAGATTCCGATGTACTGTGACAACAAGAGTGCAATTGCCTTATGCTGCAACAACGTTCAATTCTCCCGGTCGAAGCATATTGACATTCGCTACCACTTCTTCAAGGAGCAAGTGGAAAATGGAGTAATAGAGCTTTACTTTGTCCGATCTGAGTATCAATTGGCGGATATTTTCACGAAGGCTTTAGATCGCGCTCGAATTGAATTTTTGGCCGACAAGCTAGGAATGAGAACCTTCTCGCCTGAGACTCTTAAGGAACTGGCAGATGAAGCGAAAGAATAGTGGTGGTAAAACTATTCTCCGTATCCTTGGTGATCATCTGTATATATTGTTTATATTTTTATCCACAAAAGCAAAATACAAAAATATAAAACCATATAAAAACCATAAAAATTGAAAAATTCAGAAAAATCCAAAAATATTTTTACTTTATTTTTCAAAGGCATGTCTTGTGGTACGATAATATTTACGGCCTTAGAAATGTTGATTAATATTGACACGGCGCCATAAATAGAGTTCGTACAAAAGTTGTAAATATTTCATAAAACATGCCTATATGGCTTGTAGTTATTTTAGACTGCAACCCGATTTTCACATTAAAGTCAAGTATTTCTTATGAAAGCTTTGGCTCACAACGGGCAAGGTTTACTTTAAAACCTTGTAAGGGATCAAGTTTACTTTATAACTTGGTCTAACATAAATAAATGTACGTTTCAGTGCATTTATTTGTTAAAACAAGAGAAGTCTTGTTTTTATGAAGTTATCATCTCTACAACCATGCTATCTACAATTGGTATCTACATACTCGACGATGCGACTACTCAACCAACGACTACAGCTCTTTCGATAGAACACGGGTCAACAATTGAGGGGGAGCAATTGTCAAGCATTCAGAATCTTCGATGCCGAACGTGCCAAGCTCACTACCTGGTGTCAAGACAACAATACCAATCGTACACTTGGTGTCAAGAGATGACTTCAGACGTGACGAGGCGACCAACATATGCTGACAAGAACCATTTGATCTTATCATATGATGTTCTCATCTATCAGGTCCAACCTTGTCAATTCTTTTCTAATATGGTGAATATGTGATCATGTTACAAATCAGTATCATATCTCATGCGTTTGATATCATGAAGATAAAACGGACTTGCATTTTTCTTCCCAAAACCTTTGTTAAAACTTCATTAAATCAATTGATATTAAAAACATCGATTGGGTTAATATTTTTAATATGGGGGAGAAAATGTGATTTAATATGGGATATTATCACAAATGGTTTGACTTAATGTGCTGGCTCATCCCGACATGTGCAAAATGTTTTCGAATATCGTGGCATATGTTAAGGGGGAGCAAAATGGATTTGCATATCAAAATTGATTTTCATGGTGACATATACTTACCCAAACCTCATTTAATTCACGACGATGAAGATTGTGGTGACATAAGGATGGTAGGATAGGTTAAGTCCTATGATTCTTCCAGAACCGGAGGAATCTTCCCAAGGACATTCCATAGCTAGAAATAGTAGTCCTTAGGAAAGTTGGAGAAAGATTGTGAACGTAGCTGAATGCCGACCAAGTACTTAAGTTAGCACTGGAACAATCACAACAAGGTGCTAGTTATGACGTATTGGTAAGCATTGAAGGGGTTGAAGAATGAAAAAGAATTGTAAAGATAAAGGGTGTAAAGAAAGAAGCCCTCCTTACAACTTTAGGCAGAAACCGGGTCAACACATATGCTATTGAGATCATTTTAATGATTCTCGATATTGAAGACAGACATCATGGACCCAGTGATGCAATGCACAACCCATCCCAGCTAACTCAGATATCTCTTAAAAGGTATTTGTTTTAATCACACGGAGACAACACGTTATCTATTGATTTATTCACTCCGAATAAATCGGTATTGAAAAGGTGGCACTCCACTCCAGCCTCCAATCACTAAAATCCAAAATGCACGATCGAGTCTAGAGCCATTTGAGATCATCAAATATCTCATTAGGACACACTTTCATATTTCCTTGCTTCTTCACACACTATGAAAAGTAAGAAAGATTTTAAGAGTCCTACGCAAAATCTTCATGATCTTGCCTGAACATCCGAGTAATACGAAAGTATTTACAATGAAGATGGAAATCCTTCTTGAGCGAATATCAAAAAGCTCATGGTAGGTGACTTGTGCGATTCTTTATGAATCAAACTTGTGATAACTGGAAAGCAACAGCTGTTTAATTCTTAACTGAATTTAAACACGTTCCAGGCCTCTACGCAATATCTTAGTGATCTTGCCAGAACACTCAGAGTGATACCTTAGTGTTCACAGTGATGAGTGGAAATCCTTCTAGTGTTAACCTCAAACAGCACTTGGTAGGTAACTTGCAAGATTCTATACGAATCAAGCTCGTGACAACTGGAAAGCAACGATGGTGCGATTCTTAATTGAATTTCACTTGTTCCAGGAACATGAATTGACGGCTTCAAATCATGCGGATATTATTATCCAAATGATTCACTCTTTATGTTCGCAGTCAGCTTTGGACGGTCGAATAAAGAGAACGGGTTTACCCGCGAAATCCTGTCAGGAAGTTACTTAATTGAAACTATCCGTCACGGGTACGATATCTAATATCGTCCAACGGTCTTCACCGACCGGAGGTAAAATGCTACCGAATTATAATGAAATGTTCAAAGCCATTTCGTTCGTGTCTACTTATGTTGCGGCATTTGAAGACGGTGGCGTTGCGGGATCCAAGAAGAAGTCGTCCCCGCATGCTTATACTTTATGCACTTAATACCTCATCTAATTCAAGAAAGCCTAAAAGTTAAGTCTTCCGCTGTATCGAACTCTGAAGCTTTCAAGAATTACGAAGGTATAAGTATGTGGGACATGGTGTCACGAAGAGGCAAAGATCACAAGTGATGGAAGCACGAGATCAAGGCAAGATATTGATGCTAAAGATTGATATCAAAGATCACATCAACATGTTCACCAGAAAAGAAAAAGAAAAAGAAAGATGAAGACTACGAGCTCAAGACAAGCATAGTATGCTAGGTTTATTTTATTATTGTAACTTGGGTAACGCCCTTGTTAGGAGTGACCTCCCTTAGGGGGAGATTGTTGGAAATACGTTTTACGTATTAGAAAGGATCGGTCACTCCAACAATAGTCCATGTTATAGCTCGTAGTTTAGTTATTTACTTTTATCAAACAAAGCCCAAAACCGAGCCCATGGATTGTATGGGCCGGCGGCCTATTGTAAACCCAAGCCCATCACATGGGCTTGGGTATATAAACCCTCTCCTTAGATGGAGAGGGGTGTGGTTTTCATTATTTTACACATAGTTCTTTCTTAGTTTCTCTCTCTAAAGTGTGAAATCCACCATTTCTCTATCTCTTTCTCTCTCTAAAAACATAAGCATAGATTTACAAATCTACAGTTTTACAGGATTTTCATGGTGAATGTGATGTGTGCCTTTAATACCTCACAAGGAGTTGATCCCTCTAACCAGACTAATTAATTAGAGGCAAACCCTCTAATTACATGACGAGGTCTCCCCTCCAAGTATTCATGCCCGGTGGAACCTCATGACCTATATGGGCTTTTGGCTAAGTAATACAGCTTTCATATAAAATATAAGTCTTTTCAAATTATAAAACCAGTTTTAAAAATATGTTCCAAGTTTTCCAGGACTTATACATTTCCGTTGCTTTTAAGTCTTTATTATGTTTCAGTCATTCATACTATTTCATATATCCGTTCACTGAGCGTATTGCTCAGGCGTTACTTTCATTTCCATGTCCCAAAACGGCAGGTACCCAATGATAGACTTGAGCATTTGGAGGACGTGCATAGGATAGAAGCTGTCTTAGACTTCTTCTCCTTTAGCCTCCTTATATTTATGCTTGTTTGGACACATGTTTAGTCCTTCTCATTTCATTTACCTTATTTATGTTTTGGGCTTATGTTTGGGAACCGATGTTTGATTCCGGTCTTCCCTTTTGGTCATGTATGTTTTAGTACATATTACCTTGCATGCTTTGATGACATGCCATAAATACACGTAACGGTCCACTTATCAAAGTGGGGTGTTACAATTATGATATTAGAGCCAAGGTTTTGACCTGTAGACTCTAGAACTTGACCTGTGACTAGTGGGTAGTCACCAGTTAGCTTCCTAAGCCAACGTTTGTTATTCCACGTATTGATGTTTTCAGCACCATGTTGTTTTAACCATGATGTTTTCATCGGTATTATTTTACTAATATGGATTGAACAACCGTCATCCATACTTAGTTATGTGTCATTGTTTTATGCATGATGTTCCTCCGGAACTATGGCTAATGTGGATTGAACCCTAGTAGTTCATAATTGGTCACATAAATTTTTTTCTATTAAGTTTTGAAAGCTGATTTTCACTCATTTAATCCATGTACTATTGTTGCAGGTATTTTGACTAAGTAATGGTTGGTACAGGACTGGCCATATTTAGTCGCATGTGCTTTTATTCGAACTATTTTGTTTTGGTGGACCGACCCACAGGCGTCCACCTTCATTATGTAAATTTTGGTGAACCGACCCATAGGCGTTCACCTTCACCCATACAAAAACTTTTAATATACCATGTTTTATAACCTATTCCATGCATCGTTTTCATATGTTCATCTTATGTTCTAATCAGATTAATCATGTCAAAATTTATTTTATGAACCAACCCATGGTCATTAATACATGGTTTTACCAAGTATAAAAGTTATTGTCCCGATCTTTTCGAATTAATTACCGTTAATTAGTGCGACTCAGTCGTTCTTGGTGGAAAATAAAATGGTTTAGTTGATTACCTATTTTTAAACTAAAAGAAAATAAATGTCGTTGAGTAAAATAAAAGCTTTTAAAAATTAAACTAAAAATTACTAGAAAAACACTTGGTAAAAATAGAGATTTCGGGAAACGTGCAATATTTGGAAATTAAAATGTAATGAATTTAAAACTTAAAACTTAAAACTTAAACCGTCGGGATGTAAAAATGAATTCTATCGGAATGTACTAAAATTAATACAATCGGAATAATCCATCTGAATAACCATCGGAATGTAACAAAGTAAAATCCATCGGAATGTAGGTCAATCGGAATACACTATCTATCGGAATGACCAAGGTATCGGAATGTTTCAGATCGGAATACAAAAGATCAATTCTGTCGGACTGTTCAAAGCTATCGGAATACTCAATCTTAAAGCTGTAGGAATGTAGTAAACAAGAATTGGGCAGAGTTTCGTCTTAATGTGACCTTAAAAACCGTCGCAATATGAGATCGCAATGAGCGATCGCAATCACGATCGGAATAAGGGGGAAAATAAACGTGATCGCAAAGTAAGACCCCTTGGGTTATTGCGATCACAAGCAGCCTGATGAAACCATAATTCACGGATCGATTAAGCTTACTAGGATATGCATCTCGTTCATATGATAAACATAGCGGAATTGAACAAGACACATGAACAAGGTGTTTACTTCCAACGATTACTTTATTCCAAACGATTAGTTGTACTAAATGATTACAAGTAACCTCTAGGCGTGTATACATTGAATCCCACGCCTAGAACACGAAGACACTTTAGGTTTACATTGTGAATAATTAAATTATGAAAACCTACGCCTGTGTATTCTTTATATAATAGAATACAAGACTTTTCTTACAAGAAAACTTTAATTACATTAGAAGTCCCTCCATCTTTTGCTAATAAGTCCTCCTTGTTGTATGAAAGGGCTCCATATTCTTGTAAAGCTTGATATTTGCATATAAGTCCTTCTTGTTTCATTATTCTTGTTTTGTCTCATCAAATTAATTCCCAACAATCTTCCCCTATTTGATGATGACAAAACCAATCTTCAAATCTTGATCTTTCACGAATGAAACAAGCTTCCCCTTAAAGTAAGATTTCTTGTAAAACATATCACCACACAAAAATAAGTTGTATACCTTGATATTTGAATCTTCTTCCCTTTTTTGTCTCATCCAATAGGGGTCTTCGAAAGATAAACAACTGATAAACGCTTCCCCTTGAGTGGTGCATGTAAATGAATCACGAACCATGTAGACTCTAATTGTAGAATACGAATGAAGAAAAACGAATATAACCTATTTGTTGAAGAAGTGGAATCTCCCAAGCTTCTACCTTATATCTTGCATTATCCATGTGACGTCGAACTTATATGAAAACATTAAAGTATAAGCAGACCTCGATCTCTTGTCAAAATCCTCATCCTTTGTGAGACACTGAGCACGATAATGTAACTCCTTCAAGTGATAGCAAGGTATCTAGTTGCTAGATTTGACAAGTCTTCGTCACCAGACATTTAAACGAACAAGCAAGTTATCTCAAAAGAGAGGCAAGAATCTTTTGAGATATGGTAAAATACAAACCTGCGAAAAACAACTCCAACACCAAATATGCAATAATCACTTTTAATCGAAACCTCCAATTTGCAATGAAAATCATCTAAGTACAATATCATCCTCTTCTTTTATGTAACTGTTGCCTCTGTCGGCGTTCTGCTTCTAATCCAAGTCGGTACGTAACCGCAAGGTTAACCTTGTCACATAATCAAATAAAACTTTATTGTACCAAACACAATCTTCAAAAACAAGTCATAAAAATTTAAATAGATAGTTATGTCCGAGATCCTTAGTCATCCAATATATCTTCTGTATGTATTGTTCGATATCGAACGATACTTGTCAGCGCTTAAAAAACATATATCGGACAACACGCTGTCAGCGTCTAAATATAACGTGTTAGCGTCGTCTCTGTCAGCGTGTGTTTTATTCCTGTCAGCGGCTCGACTCAGCCACTGACACCATCTATGGCTTGAACTCTTGACAGTGGCTAAAAATATTACTCCATTGTACCACTTCATGTCTTCGTCTTCTTGATATGTCACGATCAAATACTATCACTCATGACCTGCTGTTCAATCCTTACGTCCTTATTGCTGCCTTCCCTTTGCTAAACCTCACGTGAACTCTTTTTCTTTTCACATTAATGTAACAAGCACACGTGATATATGAAACCCATAATTTGTTTAATACTCACGTCAACATAAAACTTCACTTTTATGTCTTGCTTTAAATATCATGTCACTTTCTCATATTAAGATAGCATAAAGCAAAACTTCTTTTCTCTTGAGTCGCATGTGTTTGTTCCTTCTCCGTCCTTTTTCTTTGCTTTTCATTGCTATTCCACAGTAAACAAAACGATCACTCCACAAATAAATAATTAGTCCACTTGAACCTCCTTTTTCTCTTGAGACACAACAACCGAATAAACAAAGCATGATTACCCAAAAATTCTTGCTTTCGTCCTGTCACTGTCCACTTTTAATAAACAGTAACTTTAATTCAGTTAATGAACCACAAACATCATTGATTCATAGAGCTGCTTTGGAACCCACAAGAGCAATAACAACTGCTATGTATTCACGTGTAGACAAAACTGACTTTGAATACAATATCTATTAATTTATCGAATTGCATTGGACCATGTATTGTGCTTCTACCAAAACTCACATCAATTAATATAAAACTCCTTTGTCGTATGTAATATTCTTGCCTGTGATTTAGGATCTGTTCCAGGCAGTATAAGGCACAATATATAATTAGAATAATACTAGATGTGCGAATACACCTTTTTCCTTGCAGCTTTACATTCCATCTGTTATAGCCATTCATACTAGCAGCTATAAAAACGATCAAACCACCAAACGTCCTTTTCCTGTTTTTCATCCAATCAAACCCTCGACCAGATGCAGTACTCACATGACACATCCTTCTTTTCTTTGACAGTGGTTGCATTATTCTAGGGTATCGAAACCCCAAAGAAAACGAATTTATGCATCGAAACCCTAAATCTTAGGGTTTGAAGATTGACCACCATAAAAACATAACGATCTGGAACACTTTTTCTGTTTACAAATCAATCTAGGGTTTAGGGGAAGAAACCCTAAATCTTTTTCTGTTAATAAGAACAAAAACATAAAATTTATACCTTCCTCTGCAGCAACATTCGACGATGTATAACTCTCCCATAACACCTCAGATCGACGATCGCTCCGATGAGATTCAAGACACCTATACTGAGAACCTCCAACAAAAATTTCGCGACGATCCAACGGTTAACGAAGGAGATATCGCAGTTTGAAAACGGCTGCGCAGTGAGATTCGACCGTAAAACCTAGACGGTTTTTTCTTCTTTTTCACCATTCTTCGACTCGAACACCTTGTTGATCCTAGCATCGAGAGACACCCGCTCTGATACCAATTGATGAAACCATAATTCACGGATCGATTAAGCTTACTAGGATATGCATCTCGTTCATATGATAAACATAGCGGAATTGAACAAGACACATGAACAAGGTGTTTACTTCCAACGATTACTTTATTCCAAACGATTACTTGTACTAAACGATTACAAGTAACCTCTAGGCGTGTATACATTGAATCCCACGCCTAGAAAACAAAGACACTTTAGGTTTACATTGTGAATAATTGAATTATGAAAACCTACGCCTGTGTATTCTTTATATAATAGAATACAAGACTTCTCTTACAAGAAAACTTTAATTACATTAGAAGTCCCTCCATCTTTTGCTAATAAGTCCTCCTTGTTGTATGAAAGGGCTCCATATTCTTGTAAAGCTTGATATTTGCATATAAGTCCTTCTTGTTTCATTATTCTTGTTTTGTCTCATCAAATTAATTCCCAACACAGCCGTCGGAATGTATAAACCCTCAATATTGCGATGGAATTCAAATAATCCGAATATGGAGGAAAGCCATAATCTCAATAAGCAGTTCCAATAAGCACACTTAACCGAATCTTAAACAACTCAATAAGCATAAATTTGACAACTTTTGAAATATGAAATTCGTAAACTTTATAAAAGAAACTTTAAAAAGGTTAAACTTTTTGAGAAAACTAAAAACAAAAAGCTAAACACTAAATAAGCCAATAAGCATGAATAGCTCAAAGCTTAATCCGTGTAAGACTTAGAAGGAAATACAAAAGATAAACTTTTTAATCACAAAATCATCAAAATCAAACACGAATCTTGAACATTCGGATCAAAGATGAATCAAAATCAAGAAAGGTAGAAAAAGATTGAAGATTAAAAGCTTAAACTTGAACTTTTGATTAATGAAACTCAAATACAAAGATTAAACAAAACTTAAACTTGAAAGAAAAGATGAAGTTTTAGTGAGAGAAAGTTAAACACTTTCTCTCTCTAAAATGAAAACTAAAGAAAGAAAATTAAACTAGCTAACCAACACTCCTAATGTGTTTAGGAGGGTATTTATAGGAAAATGGGGAGGTGCATGTGTTGCCTCCTCTTTCTTTCTTCTCGGCTCGACTCGATTTAAATCCTTTGTCTTTCTCGAACGTCGTCTCGGGATTTGTTGATGTAAATTGAACTCGTCTTATAATCTTCTTCTATAATTAGACTTGAGTTCTTCGACTTCATTAAACTTCCGTCTTTAGACTTTTTCTTCGATAAATCTTCAGAATAGGTCTTAGACTTCCGTTCTTTTTGCACTCTTGATCTTTTGACTTCGTCTTTTCTCGTTTTCTTCGATAAAAGCCTGTGAAAGCCCGTCTTTTCTTCCTTTTGCATCTTTAGGTCCTAAAACACAATAAAAACACAAACCACGCATAATTCCGACTTTTACGACATAAAATAAATGTTTTGGTCTTGTTATTATTGGAAATAAGTGGTAAAAGGATAAGTGTTTTCACACTTATTAGTCATCCACACCAGTGATTTTCAGATTTCATTTCGTTACAGTCATATTTCTTTAATGTCCCCTCATTAATGGTTATGTTCTTTATATCAATTATGTTTTCATACCATCATGGTTAACTTCGTTTTCATGCTGATTATGTTTTATGCCCCTTCATGTAAATCTTGTTCCATGTTTCTTCATGTTGATTTCGTCTTCATGCTGATTCTGTCTTACGTCTCTTATGTTGATTACGCTTCCATCATGTTGATTATGCTTTCATGAAAGACATTGATGGATTTCATTTAATCCTGTTTTCATGATAGTCATGGATGGTTTTCATTAATCACGCTTTCATGAAAATCATCATTGAATTTCGTTTGACCACACTTTTAGCGTTTCTCTATGCAAACAGAATGATGTCTATGCTGGAATTGCCAGGCTATCATGATGCTCATTCCAGTTCAGTTTTCTAACCATTTAACCAATTATTTTATTTTGAAATCATGTCAGATGATTGACCCCATACTGATCATTTCATGTGGATTCCATGTGTACTCCATATACCGTATCCCATGTGTATTACACGTACCATAATCCATGTGTATTTCACTTGCGATACCCCAAGAGTATTCGCTAGTTGATTCTAAATTATCCCTGACGTATTCTACTTGTTGATATTTTACAAGATGTTGATGTGGTTCATAACTTGGAAATGTTACTAAATGTTGATACTGCTAATTATTTGGAGACGCTATGAGATGTTGATGGTGTTCACAACATGGAGATCCTACAAGACGAAGACAAAGGCGCTAGATCAAAGCGATCAGAGGAGAAGATGCTTCACCACCATAGAATTTCCATCACACTCCATGTCCCTATCTTTTAGTTATATGTCACACGTCATTCAGATGTCTTTTTAGTCATATGAGTGAGAACCGGTACCAGCCTGCCACTCAGCTGAATAGTTACATGAATCATTGTCATGAGAATGACCCGTCATGGAACTGACAGACAAGACGGTAGTAACCACTATTGTGACAACAACTATCCTAGCAATCACAACATAACACAGTTCACGGACGTGATCAAAAATACAAAGGGTCAGCAGTCCAACCGATCTACCAATTATGGCATGATAACCTAAGAGTTTTGGGTTTATTCATTTCACACCTCGAGACATCAGTCAAGACACATGTCTCACATATATTTTCTGAAGACACATGTCAGGACATCAGTGAATACACATGTGATACGCATATTTCTCGAGACACGAGTCAAGACACATGACTCATGTCCATTTCTGAAACATCCCTAAGAAATTCAGGGCGCCCTCCAAGGAGTATATCGATTTTTTTGTGCCATATATTAATGAGGCCACAAAAATTTAAATACCAACACCGGCGTTCTGCGTGAGGCAGGTAAAGCACACTCAGTGAGATCTGTCACATTTACTTCATGACACTTTGATATGAGCTTAAATACTCATATCATTTGTAGCTTAATAACAATGAAATTATGCATAAAATGTATCATTATTGCCTTGTATATGTTGTTTTGTTGTTTTTATGTGTGTAGAGTTCACGAAAACCGGCAATAATCGACATGAGTTTGAAGAAAAAGATTGAAGAAGCCAAAATCGAGTTCGACTTGAGTGGATTTGATAATTATGCAAGAAAACGGGCCAAGTGGGTCCCACATTTGGGAAATGGGCTTAAAAGCCCATTTGGAGTTCAAAGAAGGACCAAAATACGTTTTAAGTTCAAATGGCCCAATATGAGAAGTTTATTAGACGGATGGAAATAGAACTTGGGCTTTAAGCCCAATGTTTTCATAACTAAAATGAAAAAGGAAACGAATGAAGTCAATGGGCCTTTAGGGTTTGTTTTATTTTCAGTCAACATTACACCACATAAATTGAACCGTCCCTTTCACCCACTTATTTGACTTCACACGTTTTTATCCCATTATTCCCACACACACATTATTTCTTTTTCGATGTTTTCTATGCCCTTTCTTCCCCAACCCACCATAACCAGTAAAAATACCCCACTATTCCAAACCCTAGTTTGGTAAAAAAATCCGATTTATTCAGGGCTTTTTAATTAATCAGCTAATTCAAGTAAAGGGAAATAAAACCCCCATAGTTATAGGAAGAGAATGGCTGGAAGAAAAGTGATACGTGGCACAAGATTATTGGCTTCAACACCTCAATTAGTCTATCCCACCAATCACAGGCCTCAAAAGAAGCACAAGTAGCACAAATTAGTGCCACTCTGGCAATCCGCGTGAACTTGTGTATCCTCCACCATCCGATCCAATAAAGAGAGAGAAGAATCAAGATCAAGGGCTACAAAATCAAAAGGAATATCCCCTTGGATATTCGGATATTCGCAGAAGGATGCCTTATGGGGGGGCTATAAATACCCCATTTTCTTGTGTAATTTTATCCCTTTTTCTTTCTTTAAAGTTATAATGCTAGTTTAGATTAAACTTTGTAATTTTCCTTTTCAAAACTTGTAATGTTTTTAGTGATTTAATAAAAATTCGATTCTCAGTTTAATCTTTTATATAATTTACGTTTTATGTTTGGTTGATTTTATAAATAGTTCTTGCAATTTAAATCTAAGAATATCATTATAATCAAGTGTTGTTTATATAAGCTGGATCAATAGCTTGTGTGAATGATTGAAGTTAGAATAAGGGAACAAGCTTAATCCCACTGGTTAAGCTAAAAACAGGATTGAATAAGCTGTTAGGATTCAAGACTGTTGATTAAGGAGACTGGCGTTTGGTTTTAGTGTCGAGGGTCGACAATAGGATAGATAGGATTGATATAAGTTTGGTGTGAAGTCCGTGACTCGTCAGTTACGGACGCAAAGAAAAAGCTCTAAAGAGCAATATTACATCCCTCTGTTCCTGCTGAGGGAATCAGGTTCTACATCCTTTCATTTTATCAGATTTTAGTTTATTTGTGTTGACTTTGTGCAATAGAAGTATGTCTTATCGTTTTAGTTACTGATTTATGATATGAAAGTTATTCAGTTTTAATTTTGGACTGCTAAGTTGTATATCATTAGCATTTCAGATTGTTGGCTCAGATTTTGTGGGATTGATATTGGTTACTGAACTTAAGTCAGTAATTTGTTAAGTTTTTTTTTAGTATGTATTAATCTTAAGAATTACTGATGAGAGTTCTTTTTGCTCAGTTGAATAGGTTATATTTGTTTTCTCTCTTTAGAAGTTTAAGCGTTTAGGTTGTGTTGTTTGGCTGAGCTGCTCTGTTTTGATTATTCTTTAGTCTTGTTATAGAACTGTTATAGAACCGAGTTCTTGAACTGCTGATATAGATGTTAAAGCTGCTCATTCTACTTATTTTTTTTACTGTAATTACTGATTAATTTTAGAATCTGCATTTGTCTTGGTACTTTGATATGAGATTCTACCTTTACTGATTTAATATTGATTTTTCTGTTTATTATTATTTAATTTACTTTATGTTTTTAATATGATTCGAGTTTCTGTTATCTGGGTTTCTACTATAACTGATTGGAATTTGAGTTGATTACTGTCTGTAATTCAACTATGCAAATTGAGTTATTAATTTGGTAATCGTTGGCTGCGTTTTAATCTGTTCGGAGTTTATAATTGCTGCTAGTACGTTTTATTTACTTGAATTCAGGATGTTTGAATTTCTGTTATATAGTTCCATAGTGTTATGTTTAAGGGTTTGCTTATAGGGTATTCTATGAAAGAATCTGCTGACTGATTTGTTGTTGTGATTATTTCCTTTGATAGTTTAATTGAAATAACTGTTATATTAATCCAGTTAAAGCTTATCAGTTCACTAGACTGATAAGCTCAAAAAGCTGTGTTCCTCTCAGTTTCTTCCAAATAGCTTATCTAAAGTCTTACCTAAGACTGCTTTTCAGAAATCTGTCAAAAGTTATAATTTCCAAAAATTATGTCCCTCACAGGACTTGAACCCGTGACCTCCTGGTCACTCACCCAACGTGATAACCATCTGAGCCAAAGGCTCTTTTGATTTTAGTTTCTTTTATTTCTTTAATATAGTGTAATTCTGTTAGGCAGAGTTAGTTTTAGTCACCATTGTCACGTTTTATCTTCTTTTAACTTTTATTAAAGTTAATTTTTAAAATAAAATTAGTTTCAGTTTATAAAATAAATAAAATAAAAAAATAAAAAATAATAATAATAATAAAAATATAAAATAAAAATGTTTTTATTTTAATAGATTAGTTTTAAAAAGTAATTTTAAATAAAGTATATTAGTTTTGAAGGTTTAATTAGATTTTAGAATAGATTAAAAGTTTTATTTTTTTTAATAGATTAAAGTTTTATAGATTATTAAAGTAGATTAATTTTTAAATAGTATTTTAATTTTTAAGTAATTTATTAATTGTTAGATTTATTTTAAATTAGCGGGGTTTACGATTCATGCACTTTAGGAGTATTTTAAATAGCTTAAAATTTGTAGATTTTAATTAAAGTTTTAAAAACCAACGACACATTCAAATCAATTGTCCAAATCAAAACGAAACGTCTCAAATTCACTCGATCTTCGTGTACAACGAACTTGGTTCATTCACGTGTTTTAATCGTATCCGTCTTTGACTTATTTTTGGTTAATTACTTTTTCCTAAAGGTAATTACCTAAATTTGTCCTATAACGTATATGTGTTTATCCACGACACATCAAAAATTTTGGCGCCGCTGCCGGGAATAATTGAGCACAATATTCACGAAACACACCGGTTGTTTCCAATGTGAATTCATCTAATGTCGAGATTGCTAGATTGGACTTTAAGATTGACACGATTTTGAATGAGATTAGGAAGAATCCTCATGGATCGATTAATATGGTTGGGAATGTTTGTGTATCATGTGGTGGAGCACATCCTAATTATGCTTGTTTAAACGCGGGGTTTGATCAAGCTAGTGTTTTTGCCGCAACGGGAACTTATGGCTCCAACGGTCAAGTTCCTCGTCAAAATCATGTTGCTCCACCGGGTTTTCCACCGGTTCAAAATAGGTACAACAATGGTAATAATGGGAATAATTTTAACCGTGGTAACCAAGGGAATTATAATCAAGGAAATGGGTTTAATGCTAATCAAAATAATCAAGGTTTTCAAGGGAATAATCAAAATGATTTGTCAAGTTACATAAAGTCAAATGAGGCGAATATGAAAGCTTTGCAAAATAATATTCAAGGACAAATGGCAACTTTGAAAAATGAGTTTCAAAATACGATTAAGGGGCAAAATAACAAGATTGAGCTTAATCAACAAAGAATGGAACAAAGATTTGAACAAATGTTTGAGCAAGGTCAAAATCGTTTGCAACAAAGTGTGGAACAAAATCAAAATAAATTGCTTTCGATGTTTGAGGGATTTATGTCTAAACCATCTACTTCTTCGGGTTGCTTACCTAGTAATACCATTCCAAACCCGAGGGGAGAGCTTAAGGCTATCACCGCTTATGATAATTTAGAAAGGAAGCTTGAGCTTATTGTGCCACCTAAAGAAACCTTTTGGAATGTCACCAAGGCTACTTTAAATGTGATTAGTACCTCGGATTTCATTGATCTCTTTCCTAAGAAGTATAATGATCCGGGTCACTTCTTGATACCTTGTGTTTTCGATGAGCTTGGGGAATACAAAGCTCTTGCCGATCTAGGAGCTAGTATTAACGTTATGCCCTTGTCCATTTGGAAAACTCTTGACTATTTGCGACTTATACCCACTCAAATGATAATTGAGCTTGCTAATGGAACCACCACTCGACCGGTTGGTATAGCGGAAAATGTCATTGTTAAAGTGGGGGAGTTCGTTTACCTAGCCGATTTTGCTATCATTGATTATGAGCCGAATCCTCGTGCGCCTATAATTTTAGGACGACCATTTTTGTGTACGGCCGGTGTTTTAGTTGATATGAAAGAAGGGGAGCTTAAATTGTTTCATGGGGATAAACATATGATTTTCAAACCGGAAAAAATTTCAAGATTGGTTCCTAAGAAATTGGAAAGTGAAAAACCTAATTTTGTTGAATCATGTTGTAATGTTACCTCATCTATACTCACTCCACACGAGGATGATAAGATTGAAAAACAAATTGATGATTACTTGAGTGAGCCATTTGATGCTAGTGAGTTTGATAATGAGAATTTTGATCCCGAGAGTGACATTGCTTTAATTGAACAATCTTTGAAAATGGACTCATTTTCACTCTCTTCTATGGATCATGTTGATGTTCCTAAGGCACAATCTTCATTTGAAGAGCCTTTGATTCCTAGCTTCACACCGAGTGAGGTTAGTGATTATTCGTTGGATAAGTTCATCGATGAACTTTTTGCTATCCTTAATCCACTTCCACGGGGAAGTGAAGACGTTTCCGATCTCGAGATCGAACGTGATTCTTGTGTTTTACCTACCATTCTCGAGGAATTCACCGATGAATTGCCTTCTAATGAGAATGATGATCTAGTATCCGAGTGTGACACACTCGATACTTTGTCGGAAATTTCTTGTGATGACAAGGATGACGACACTTTTGTGACTTACTCAAATCCTCTATTTGAAGCTTCATTGAACAATAATCCATTGTTTCAAGAGGATTTTGAGAACATCATACCTCCTACATCTCACAACCTTTGTGATGATGATCTTTTTATGAAGGAGGTTGATGAGGTTTGTGATGATGATCACACCTTTTGTGATGAGTATGTCGACTCGGATGGAGAAATTTACATTATTCCCAATCTCCCTCCCACTCGTGTTGATCTTAATGTGCGGGTTTTTCATGTGTCATATATTGAGTACCATGACCCCTTTGTTCACGTTCCTAAGAGTGAAAAAGTCGACAAAGTCATGCAAGTTGAAACCACCATGGTTGAGACTTTTGTACCACCATTACCATGTGCTTCATATGACTTAGGATTAGCATGGGGGGATGACACCGTGTTATCCTTTCCTTTCTCCACCGAGGACGAGGTATTCGACCCCGGAATCATTGATTTAGGGAAATCTCGGCCTTTCACCGATGTAATAATTGAAAGATTTTTCGATCATATTGGTGCGAGTTTATCTCGTGGAGCATGCTACATCCATACTATTGTTTGTACCTACCATCTCTTGTTAGAGATTAATGTTGGAGTTTTATCCTTTCGTTTGTCATCCGACAACGAGGATGTAATCTTTGACCCCGGCATCGCGCTTTATGTTGGATTTTATCTTAATATGCCGGTTTTAACCACTTTCCCTAAGGACCAATGAATGCGGGGATCGAGTCGAGCTCATGACTCGATGAACAAAAACGATTTCATTCTATCTTTTTTCTATTTTCTAACACCTAATAAGGCTTGATCTTTCAAGCTCGTGTTCGTGATTTGTTGTGTTGTGATCTTAGGTACGACCCTTATCATTGAAGACTCTCGTGTTCGGTTTTTGCCGGTCCACTTGATCTTCCATTCTTTGAATGCCAAAAAGGGGCACACTTTCTATCCCTTGATTTTTATCGACTAACGTTTTATCTTGAGGCATAATTAATAAACGGCTTATAGATTTGCGTGCTCTTTCCATGCTAGGAGTTTGCATTAGACTCTTCGTGTCTTAGCAAGGGGGTGTTACTCTTGAGCTAAGAAACATTGAGGACAATGTTTGGTTTTAGCATGGGGGAGTCAATCGATATAATCGCTTGCATTTGCTTTTGTCGTGTCCAAACGTATAGTTTTCTCATTTTTCAATAAAATTTTAAATTTTTAGTGTTATTTTTAAGTTTTAATAAAGAAAATAAGTGTTTTTGACACGAATGTAGGCTTTCAATAAGAATAGTTTTTGACTCGACTCGGTTTTTAACCTTAGCTTTTCCTTAACGTATTTGAATTAAGTTTTGCTAGGCTATTATATAGGGAGCTTTAAAACGCGAAGGTCTTAATTCATTCGAGTTAAGGGCAAGAACTTTTCGCAAGCTCCTATAATTGATCCTAGAAAGTCGTTTATCAAGGGAACTTTAAAACGCAAATTCTAAAACTTGTAAAAGTATAAGAAGTTGCAAGATCCTATAGATGACTTGAAAACCCAAAACTTTGATTTAATAGGCTAAGTATCCATTGATTTCATTCTTGGAATTTTACAATATGGAGAACAAGAGATGATAAAGCCAATTATAAGTTCGGTATTCTTTCGGGAATTTATGTGAGTTAATTATGAGCTTATTCTCCCATCGCTTGTTAATAATTTTAATTGCAATAAATAATGTTGAACGATTTGAAAAGTTACTTAGCTTCTAGCCCAAGATCGTTTAGAAGTTGCTCGGTAAGGATTAGAGTTCATAGCCAAGGCATAACTTATTGAAGCGGGATGCGAAGATTGGCGAGTCCAAAAAGGTCCTAACAAGACATGAGGGCTATGTTTTATTGCTAAAGATCTCAAGTGATGTGAAGACTCATTTATCAAAAATCAATATGAAGGATCGAGACACACGACGAAAAGCAAAATACTCCCAAAAAGTCATGGAGAAGTCTATCCAAAAAGACCAAAATAAGGTATGAGGATAAATGAAGCCAAGTCCAAAAAGGAGGCGAATCGTTGTTAATCAAAATCCCAAATAAAGATTGGAGAAAAATGAAGAAGTCGTGGTCCAAGTATGAATCTCTCAAAAATTCAAGTGAAGAAATATTATGAAGAGAAGACCATTATTTCATGAACGTCTCTCAAGGTTGGAAGTATTAAGTCATTGCCAAAGATCGGTCCGAGAAAGGTCTCAAATCGCGAAGCAAGTTATGCTAAGATATGAACTTTATGAGAGCCCGAGAAACAGTTTTAAAAGATTTTGTCCTTTAGCTAACTATTGATTAAATCGTTCACTTTATTTTCGGCCTAATAAATTATCGAAATAAGTCAACAATGCATCTTCGTGATCATTCAAGACAACAATAAAATATAAGAGATACACATAGGAATAAGGGAGTCTAAGTGATTAATTGGCCCACATGAGTTCGTGTTAGTCTACCAACTTATAATAACAATGATCTTGTTTTTGCACTTGGCATGGAAAAGTGAAAAGTCGAGGACGATGAATCAATTTGAGTTTTATGAACCTTAAAGTTATTTTTCAAATAATGAAAGCAATACATTATGTCTTTGCAAAATAAGTGTCTTAAGTTGAATAATGGTGTAGACATAGTTTAATTTTATCATTGCGTGAGGACACGGCAATTGCTTAGCATGGGGGAATTTGATATGAGCTTAAATACTCATATCATTTGTAGCTTAATAACAATGAAATTATGCATAAAATGTATCATTATTGCCTTGTATATGTTGTTTTGTTGTTTTTATGTGTGTAGAGTTCACGAAAACCGGCAATAATCGACATGAGTTTGAAGAAAAAGATTGAAGAAGCCAAAATCGAGTTCGACTTGAGTGGATTTGATAATTATGCAAGAAAACGGGCCAAGTGGGTCCCACATTTGGGAAATGGGCTTAAAAGCCCATTTGGAGTTCAAAGAAGGACCAAAATACGTTTTAAGTTCAAATGGCCCAATATGAGAAGTTTATTAGACGGATGGAAATAGAACTTGGGCTTTAAGCCCAATGTTTTCATAACTAAAATGAAAAAGGAAACGAATGAAGTCAATGGGCCTTTAGGGTTTGTTTTATTTTCAGTCAACATTACACCACATAAATTGAACCGTCCCTTTCACCCACTTATTTGACTTCACACGTTTTTATCCCATTATTCCCACACACACATTATTTCTTTTTCGATGTTTTCTATGCCCTTTCTTCCCCAACCCACCATAACCAGTAAAAATACCCCACTATTCCAAACCCTAGTTTGGTAAAAAAATCCGATTTATTCAGGGCTTTTTAATTAATCAGCTAATTCAAGTAAAGGGAAATAAAACCCCCATAGTTATAGGAAGAGAATGGCTGGAAGAAAAGTGATACGTGGCACAAGATTATTGGCTTCAACACCTCAATTAGTCTATCCCACCAATCACAGGCCTCAAAAGAAGCACAAGTAGCACAAATTAGTGCCACTCTGGCAATCCGCGTGAACTTGTGAATCCTCCACCATCCGATCCAATAAAGAGAGAGAAGAATCAAGATCAAGGGCTACAAAATCAAAAGGAATATCCCCTTGGATATTCGGATATTCGCAGAAGGATGCCTTATGGGGGGGCTATAAATACCCCATTTTCTTGTGTAATTTTATCCCTTTTTCTTTCTTTAAAGTTATAATGCTAGTTTAGATTAAACTTTGTAATTTTCCTTTTCAAAACTTGTAATGTTTTTAGTGATTTAATAAAAATTCGATTCTCAGTTTAATCTTTTATATAATTTACGTTTTATGTTTGGTTGATTTTATAAATAGTTCTTGCAATTTAAATCTAAGAATATCATTATAATCAAGTGTTGTTTATATAAGCTGGATCAATAGCTTGTGTGAATGATTGAAGTTAGAATAAGGGAACAAGCTTAATCCCACTGGTTAAGCTAAAAACAGGATTGAATAAGCTGTTAGGATTCGAGACTGTTGATTAAGGAGACTGGCGTTTGGTTTTAGTGTCGAGGGTCGACAATAGGATAGATAGGATTGATATAAGTTTGGTGTGAAGTCCGTGACTCGTCAGTTACGGACGCAAAGAAAAAGCTCTAAAGAGCAATATTACATCCCTCTGTTCCTGCTGAGGGAATCAGGTTCTACATCCTTTCATTTTATCAGATTTTAGTTTATTTGTGTTGACTTTGTGCAATAGAAGTATGTCTTATCGTTTTAGTTACTGATTTATGATATGAAAGTTATTCACTTTTAATTTTGGACTGCTAAGTTGTATATCATTAGCATTTCAGATTGTTGGCTCAGATTTTGTAGGATTGATATTGGTTACTGAACTTAAGTCAGTAATTTGGTAAGTTTTTTTTGAGTATGTATTAATCTTAGGAATTGCTGATGAGAGTTCTTTTTGCTCAGTTGAATAGGTTATATTTGTTTGCTCTCTTTAGAAGTTTAAGCGTTTAGGTTGTGTTGTTTGGCTGAGCTGCTCTGTTTTGATTATTCTTTAGTCTTGTTATAGAACTGTTATAGAACCGAGTTCTTGAACTGCTGATATAGATGTTAAAGCTGCTCATTCTACTTATTTTTTTTACTGTAATTACTGATTAATTTTAGAATCTGCATTTGTCTTGGTACTTTGATATGAGATTCTGCCTTTACTGATTTAATATTGATTTTTCTGTTTATTATTATTTAATTTACTTTATGTTTTTAATATGATTTGAGTTTCTGTTATCTGGGTTTCTACTATAACTGATTGGAATTTGAGTTGATTACTGTCTGTAATTCAACTATGCAAATTGAGTTATTAATTTGGTAATCGTTGGCTGCGTTTTAATCTGTTCGGAGTTTATAATTGCTGCTAGTACGTTTTATTTACTTGAATTCAGGATGTTTGAATTTTTGTTATATAGTTCCATAGTGTTATGTTTAAGGGTTTGCTTATAGGGTATTCTATGAAAGAATCTGCTGACTGATTTGTTGTTGTGATTATTTCCTTTGATAGTTTAATTGAAATAACTGTTATATTAATCCAGTTAAAGCTTATCAGTTCACTAGACTGATAAGCTCAAAAAGCTGTGTTCCTCTCAGTTTCTTCCAAATAGCTTATCTAAAGTCTTACCTAAGACTGCTTTTCAGAAATCTGTCAAAAGTTATAATTTCCAAAAATTATGTCCCTCACAGGACTTGAACCCGTGACCTCCTGGTCACTCACCCAACGTGATAACCATCTGAGCCAAAGGCTCTTTTGATTTTAGTTTCTTTTATTTCTTTAATATAGTGTAATTCTGTTAGGCAGAGTTAGTTTTAGTCACCATTGTCACGTTTTATCTTCTTTTAACTTTTATTAAAGTTAATTTTTAAAATAAAATTAGTTTCAGTTTATAAAATAAAAAAAATAAAAAAAAATAATAATAATAAAAATATAAAATAAAAATGTTTTTATTTTAATAGATTAGTTTTAAAAAGTAATTTTAAATAAAGTATATTAGTTTTGAAGGTTTAATTAGATTTTAGAATAGATTAAAAGTTTTATTTTTTTTAATAGATTAAAGTTTTATAGATTATTAAAGTAGATTAATTTTTAAATAGTATTTTAATTTTTAAGTAATTTATTAATTGTTAGATTTATTTTAAATTAGCGGGGTTTACGATTCATGCACTTTAGGAGTATTTTAAATAGCTTAAAATTTGTAGATTTTAATTAAAGTTTTAAAAACCAACGACACATTCAAATCAATTGTCCAAATCAAAACGAAACGTCTCAAATTCACTCGATCTTCGTGTACAACGAACTTGGTTCATTCACGTGTTTTAATCGTATCCGTCTTTGACTTATTTTTGGTTAATTACTTTTTCCTAAAGGTAATTACCTAAATTTGTCCTATAACGTATATGTGTTTATCCACGACACATCACACTTCCATTTCAGGATTTCATATTTCATATATCCATGACCATAAAGGACGCCATTCGTATTACCCATATATCCGAAGGTTATTCCTTCAGTCTAATGATTAGATCCAATCTTATAACGCACTTACCTCGGATAGATGCGAGTTAAATATGATTCTAATTATGGACTATGAATAGCACACTGATATGAGCAAACTCATATCAATTAATCAACAAATCACCCTAAAACACATGGAAAATACCTAACTTTTGTGCTATAAGGCAGAATTATGTGGTGTGTTTTGTTTTGTGCTTAAATAGGTAACAAGGATACATTTTCAAGCAAACAAGAGGAAATCAAGCTCATTTATGATGAAAAGACAAGAGAAGGATCAAAGATGACAAGTCAATTAAAGATGAAGGACCTATCTTGACAATACTCAAAAGTTTAGAGGCTAAAGTGCAATTTGGATAAAGTCAAGATCAAAGTCAAACATGGTCAAAATTCAAGTCAACCAAGTCAAAGGGCTAAAAGGAATAAGAATGCAAGTTAAAGGACTGAAATTGCCATTAGAATGAAGATTAGAGCTCATTTGGATTTTCTG
Organism: Glebionis coronaria; assembly: GCA_025667525.1. Taxonomy (NCBI): domain Eukaryota; kingdom Viridiplantae; phylum Streptophyta; class Magnoliopsida; order Asterales; family Asteraceae; genus Glebionis; species Glebionis coronaria. The sequence continues at coordinate 50,871 of JANFOE010000907.1, forward strand.
ACAAAGTATAAGGACTGAATTTCTCAAAAAGGCCTCAAGTTTGTGTTCAATCCGTGTAAACTTGCTCTTAGCCAATTAAAATTCAAAGAAAACAAGACATGGATTGCCACATGTGTGGCCAGCTCACCAACACATTAAATGAACGAAGCCAAAACAGTGCCTCCCACTATCTATTTCCTTGACCAATCAGACTTCGCCACTCCATAATGCCAATTATCCAAAACGGATAATGATCCGTGTGACATAATTCCACCCAACCACATCATCACACGTGGCATCTTCTTCCTCAAACGAGCCCAGAAACGTTTAAGAGCTACACTGCATTTAAGAAGATGATTTATACATGAAAGATGCTCGTTTTCAAGCAAGGAATCTATCTCACGTGCTCAATTAGTCTGAAAGTTAACACATAACAAAATCCTAGATTCAAAGTTCAACCGCTATGAGAAATTTACAGATTTATGACACCTGGCAGCATTTGATTGGTGGCAACACGTCATCCCTCCTCACCTCACTTCATCTCAAGTCTATAAATAGAGGATTAAGCTCTCATTTTGTTGTAACGTAGAAAGTGTGAAAAACACACACACTTCTCTTTTTCTCATTCAATTCAGTTAGTAGTTAGTTAACAACTCAAGAGATTGACAACCTCTTGAGTCTGTTAGTAGTTATAACTGATTTCCTTACCTCTTATAACAACTTTTACCTCAATTCAATAAAAATTCACAATTCTTCCTTCAATCTTCATACTGTTACTCCTGTTACTGTTCTTGGTTTCTAATGATCAACCTTGATTAATGGAAGTTTTGTGAAGACTTGTTGCTATTCAGTTTGATCCAGTTCTTTCCAGTAGATGAATTTAGAGTTTGTAGCTGATTTGGGTTGATTTTGATCAGACATGTTGTTTTGAGGTTGTTGATTTGTTAATGGTGATTCTTGTGTAGTTCTAGTGCAGATTTGAGTTGGCTCAACGCCACACTCCTTCATCAAAGGAGGCCTTAGCTAAAAAGTTTGTTTAATTTTGTTTTTTAAATTCCACTCAAATGTTGATTGCCTCCTCAATTCCTAGTGTAATGAGTAAATGCTGCTATGATAATGTGTTTTAAGCTTGTCTTAGTGTAATCTTTGTCATTTGATTGCTTGTGTTAAGTCTTGTAGCCCTTAGCCTACTTTTACCTGATTTCACTCTTATTTTCATCAGTCAAGTTTTTAAGTGCATTTTGTGTGTTAGCCTGTTAGCAAGTCTGAAGTTGGTCAAGATTACTTTCATTTTACTACTAGAACATGTTTTGATATCAATCTTGATTTACTTCATTCTTTTACTAAAAATCTGTTTGTTAAGGTTTATTTCAGTCTTGATAATGAGTGTTTGGATCTGATTAGTTGTTGTGTCACAAGTTTGTTAACCTTTCAAGTCTTGCTCATTTACATTCAGTAAACCAGTTGAAACAAGTTTATTTGGTTTTGAAGTCAAAGTTATAGTCAAAAAGGCAAATGGCTTGATAAAAGCTTGGGTCAAAATCTGTTTTCATTTTCAGAAACTAGTGCATTTCAAATCCTTGTCATTACTTCATTTCTCAACCAATTTTCTTGAAACAAGTTCCTAGCTGTGTCTTAACATCCAAAGTTTAATTTTGTGCAAGGAATTTCTATAATATTCAATTTTCAGTTATAAGACCTTTAGCAAATGCAAGTTTCTATAAATGAGAGGTGACTGTTTTCTTGTATAGACAATTCCACTTCATATATCTGGTCATTTTTCTTCACAAATCTGCTTAAAAACAAGTATTGAGTAGTTTTGTAGAATTTGAGCTTTTTCCATATTTGGTCAACAAAAGTCAAATAAGCTACGTTTTTGCTTATTTCATGATAACTGCTTATCTACTTGATCATTTTCCAAACTGATTGACATTCCTTACTCCTTGTTAGCTAATCTTTAATTTCCAGTATAAAAATTAAGTTGTGCTTATTTGAATTTGTTTCTAGCTTAACTTGTGCTTATTCAAAAAGCTGTTTGAGAGATTTAGGTTACCACGACTTATTAGCTTTACTTTCCCTAGCTAATTTTCCATTTAAAAACGTTTGCAAAAAGAATTTTTGAATAAGCTTTTGTTTTAAGCTTATACGAGCTTATTCTTGGTTTGTGCCCATTTTTATTAATATTTTTCCATTTATTGCATTTTAGTCCCCCTAGTCTGTAACTGTTTGCATTGGTAGCTAAACTTTCTATTAATTAGGGTTTGCAACATTTCAACCCTTAAACTTTCAACAACTTGTCATTTTCAGTTAGACAGTTTTATAGTTTGTTAAAAGTTTGTTACTAGTTGTTGGAATTTTCATTTTAGGTCCTTTTATTTTCTAAAATTTACATTTCAAGCTTTGTAGTTTCAATTTCTTTACATTTTGAGCACATTACTTTTATGTTTTTACATTTTGTCCTTTTGTGAATAAAAATTTGGTATCTGCAAGGTGTTTTACGAATATATAGCTTAATATTTTTCACCCTTTTTGCTTGTTGCTTGAAATAGACATAGAATATCAAAAAAAACCCTATCAACCAAGAACAATTAAAAACTTGAGATTTTTAGGACTTTCAATTGATCAAGAATCGAGAGAAACGAACTTCAATATACTTATCAAGTTATGTACAGGGATGTTCAGGATCCTGAATACATCCAACATGGTTTTCCATAATGAAAATCTGTACAAATTAGTATGCTTTACAAGCACGTGTTTTATTAATCCATGGCTGCGAAAATTTTCTAGCTATCATTTATGACACGACTACTGAAGTTCGTTTAATACATAATGTAGAAATGTAAATCTATGCTTATGTTTTTAGAGAGAGAAAGAGATAGAGAGATGGTGGATTACACACACACTTAGAGAGAGAAAACCAATGTTTACTATGTGTCAAATATGAAACCACACACCCTCTCCATCAAAGGAGAGGGTTTATATACCCAAGCCCTTGTCATGGGCTTGGGCTTACATTTGGGCCGGCCTACACATGTTGTAGGCTAGGCTTGATGTTGTTTGTTAAGTAAAGACACGTAACTAAACTACGAGCTATTACATCGACTATCGTTGGAGTGACCGATCCTTCTTAATACGTAAAACGTATTTCCAACAATCTCCCCCTAAGGGAGGTCACTCCAAACAAGGGCGTTACCCAAGTTACAATAATAAAATAAACCTAGCATACTATGCTTGTCTTGAGCTCGTAGTATTCGTCTTTCTTTTTCTTTTTCTTTTTTGGTGAACATGCTGATATGATCTTTGATATCAATCTTGAGCATTAATCTCTTGCCTTGATCTCGTGCATCCATCACTTGTGATCTTCGCCTCTTCGTGACGCCATGTCCCACATACTTATACCTTCGTAATTCTTGAAAGCTTCAGAGTTCGATACAGCGAAAGACTTAACTTTTAGGCTTTCTTGAATTAGATGAGATATTAAGTGCATAAAGTATAAGCATGCGGGGACGACTTCTTCTTGGATTCTGCAACGCCACCATCTTCAAATGCCGCAACATAAGTAGACACGAACGAAATGGCTTTGAACATTTCATTCTAAATCGGTAGCATTTTACCTCCGGTCGGTGAAGACCGTTGGACGATATTAGATATCGTACCCGTGACGGATAGTTTCAATTTGACAGGATTTCGCGGGTAAACCCGTTCTCTTTATTCGACCGTCCAAATCTGACTGCGAACATAAAGAGTGAATCTATAATATGAACTCAAAAAGCCACGAAATGCTTATAAGAACATACACAACACTAAAACAAACCTATATTTCATCCCAAGCTCTGATACCATTTGTAGAAATGTAAATCTATGCTTATGTTTTTAGAGAGAGAAAGAGATAGAGAGATGGTGGATTACACACACACTTAGAGAGAGAAAACCAATGTTTACTATGTGTAAAATATGAAACCACACACCCTCTCCATCAAAGGAGAGGGTTTATATACCCAAGCCCTTGTCATGGGCTTGGGCTTACATTTGGGCCGGCCTACACATTTTGTAGGCTAGGCTTGATGTTGTTTGTTAAGTAAAGACACGTAACTAAACTACGAGCTATTACATCGACTATCGTTGGAGTGACCGATCCTTCTTAATACGTAAAATGTATTTCCAACACATAACCAGTCGATTATTCCAAAATCTTCCCATATAAATTCAAGAAGAACCTTTAAGGAGAAGGACGGTAACATGAGATTATATGTCGATTGCCGTCGATTTAGACAAATCACCATTCATGACCATTATTCTCCTCCACGTATTGATGACGTCTACGATCGACTACAGGGTGCTAAGATCGATTTATGATCCTGCTGCCAACAGTGACGAATGAAAGCGCAGGACATTTCCATGACTGTTATTCGCACACGAATGCTCCAACAGCATTTATGGATTTGATGAAGGGAGATTCCCATGAATTTATAAACAAATTCGTTGTCATTTTTTTCATAAATGACAACCTGATCTTCTTTAAGTCTGGAGAAGAGCACGAAGATCATATCCACTCTATGTTACAAACGCTGCGATAGAAGAAATTTCACCCTGAATTTTTTTAGTACAAATTATGGTTGATTACAGTGACACGCTGAATCACATTGATTCTCAGGGTTAATCTTACCATGACTTAGCTTACGCGTAAAGGAGAGAATCTCACACTATATAAAATGTTCAGAGAATCCTACGCCAAGAAAATTTTAATTTCAGAGACACATAGTGATGACGTATAGTCCCCAACCGTGTCATGAACCCGGCCCACGGGTACTACCCATATTCGGCCCATCACGAATGGGTTGATTAATGTTATTTGAGCTTATGGGCTTCGAATGAACAGTGGCCGCATAGGTTATGTGCGGCCCATGGCCTGGCATAGACGGTACAGGGTTAGACAGAATCACAACCCAATTGGGATTGTGATTTACCCTAAAGTATAGGATATACACTAACCATAATTAGAATATAACAATAAAGCTAATAATGGTACTTATCCTTTACTTTGGGCCAAAGTTCCGATAAAAGCCCACTAGGGTTTTACCGCCTATATAAGGAATCCCCAAGGGTTCCACAAAGGTATCGTATTCTTCACACTCTCACATCTCATCCAATTACTAACCCTAAACCGATTACTTACTCTCACGCTGGAATCTAATTGTGGGATACGTTCCCACGGTAAGCCTAACAGCGTGCTACTTTTAGTGTGCAAGATCCCAAATCAAAGTTCACTTGGTGCAGGAGCCGGAGCCCAAGCATCCGAATTAAGCCTAATTCGGGTCAAGCTAGGATCATCCAAATTTTGTATCAACAAGTTGGCACCATCCATGGGACCCTGCACTAAACTCAAACTCTACTAATGCAGAAGGGAAACCCCTATCAGGGAATCCAAAAGAACGCCCATCCGGGGAACCAGATGTCTGGGGGAGACATCCCCGTTACCCCTACTTCACCTCTCGTGGGGTAGGCCGGACGACTTAACCTACAGAGCACGGGGATACAATCCCCTGGGGGTACGGGCACGTCCCTACACACCCCACCACCTACCCTCACTCTGAATAGCCCTGAGACAGGGTCGACACCACCTGCTCCTAATAAGAAAGAGCAAAGGCCACCGGCCGGAGAGGTGGACCATGATCTCGCCTCGCTCGATGATGACGATATTGAGGGAGTACTCACACAAAAACTCGACAGAATCATCCCTGCCATCACGGCAAGATTGATTTGGGGAGGAACCTCCAATCCAGACTCAATTTTGGGAGTGTGGCACGGGATACTTCTCTAAAAACCTGAAAAAGACAAAGAGGGCACCGGGATGAGGAACAACCTCCACGGTAGGAACAACCACAACCACGAAATGTCTTTGAACGCATAGAGGATCGGATTATGCAGGAATTACAAGGGACGCATAGGGATTCGGATCATTCTGATGGATTTATGGGACGCGTAACATTGGAGACTCCACAAACGGATAGTCGCTGCACTAGTGTGTGGAGGAGAATAGATTCGGGAGCAAAGAAAGCCACCACCTCTTCTCATAAGAAGGGATATTATAACCTATCCAGGGGTGGAGGGGGGACCACCCTACAATTATCCCTCGGGGTCTGACTTGGATGACCATCACCCAAGGCGCCGTCGCACACACTATTCCTCCTCGGAGCCATCAAACGAGGAGGGAGAATGCTAAGGACGTCCCCGTTATCATATGGATGATGAAGAGGATCTCTCCCTACCATGGTGTAGTGAAAGAGAAGATGCCTTTACAATCCGCATACGGGACTACTCTGAGGACAAAAAGAGTCGCATGCCGACGTGCATCAATACCTATGATGGATCGGGTGATCCGGATGATCATCTAAAGTTTTTACCATACAAAACAAAAATTGAACGGTGGTTGATGCCTATATGGTGCCAAATATTCAATTCAACCTTGATCGGCAATGCCCGCGACTGGTTTGAGAAACTTCCCTATCGGAGCATTAACAACTTCGATGAGCTACGCGCAACATTTAAAGAAATTATACTCAGCGGAAAAAGTATAATAGAGACCCGGTCTCATTAGCAACGGTCAAACAAATGCCCGGGGAATCCATGGAGGACTTCACAAAACGCTTCAAAGACGAATGCATGTGGATAAGGGTGTGCCCAGAAGTCCTCAATAACTCCAACTATATGCATGGCATAACATACAAGGAACTAAGACGCCTGAACTATACACGACACGAAAAGTTTAACGACCTCATGAAAAGGGTTCGAAATTTTTTGGAAGGGGAGACCGCTGTATCTGTGGCTTACCCCTAAAAGGGAAACCAAAGCTATAGGTCGAATGACCAGTCAAAAAGGCAGTCCAACAATCAAGGCAATAACAGGAGCTCGGACTATAAAAATCAAGCAAAAGGAGGACGGTCGAACGACAAGTGCATGCCTCTAAAGATGACATACCGAGATATCCTACTAACGGAAGGGGAAAACTTCACAAGGCCGCCCCCAATGACAATCCCTGTAAACCGCCGTCAGGGAAATCGCTTTTGAGTATTTCACAATGACAAGGGTCACGGCACGGATGAGTGCATTAAGCTCAATTAGCACGTTGAGTCACTGATTAAGTCAGGCAAACTCAAGCATCTGGTAAAGGACTGGAAGGAGGGGAAGGATTACAAAAAGAACAACAAAAAAGATTTCTAGAAAGACAAGCCTACAACCATATTCATAGTTCAATCATGGCAGCGCAGGACGAAACAGAAAATTAGTCAGAAATTTTCTCGTACCAAGGAAATCTCATTCCCTCTTATCACGGCGACCAACGTGACGGACGCGCCTCTCACGATTGAGGTGAACATTGGAAGCCACAACGTTCGTCGCATGTATGTTGATGGAGGATCATTCGCGGAGATACTCTACGAACATTGTTTCATACAGTTGAAACCAGAAATCAAAGGCCAACTAATGTCGGCCATGTTGCCGCCTATTGATTTTAGTAGAGATACTATTTGGCCAATAGGGCAGTTACGGTTGTTAGTAACTATTGGGGATAAGGAGCATTCAACTACAACATGGATGAACTTTATGGTTACACGTTCTCATTCCCCGTACAAAGGTATCATCGGAAGGCCAGGAATACTCGCCATACTGGCAGTCCCGTCTACCTGCACACGGCATGCTAAAATTCCCAGTAGAGGGTGGAATTGTTACCATCTTTAACTCGATAGTACCACCGTCGGAATGTAATTCCGTCGCAACACCAATATAACCCACCCCAAAGAAGGAGGGGTCACCCTCAGCGAATTGAAAGGTGGCTATCCACCCTGATTATCCAGAACAGGAAGTGGCTATCGGAGGAACTCTCTCCGATAAGGGAAGGAACGCTATGTGATCCCTCCTTAAGGTAAACCTTGACATGTTTGCATGGGAACCAAAGCACATGATAGGCGTACCACGCTCAGTCGCAGAGCACAAGCTTCAGATCCGCCCGGGGTACCCTCCGGTGAGACAAAAGAAGCGCGGCCAAGCTCCGGAGCGCAAATAGGTTATACTAAGTGAAGTAAAAAAGTTGGTTGAGGCAGAAATCATGCGAGATTATTACTATGAGTGGCTTTCCAATCTGGTCATGGTCAAAAAACATGACGGCAGCTGGCGCATGTGTGTAGATTTCACTGACCTGAACAAAGCTTGTCCGCAAGACTGTTACCCATTACCGGAAATTGACTAGAAGGTTGAATCCCTATGTGGATACCCATTTAAATTCTTCTTGGATGCATATATGGGGTATCACCTGATCCAGATGTCAGAAGAGAACGAGGAAAAGACGGCGTTCTATACCAGTCAGGGTGTGTATTGTTATACAAAAATGCCGTTCGGACTCGAGAATGCAGGGGCGACGTATCAACGACTCGTGGACAAGGCATTCGACTCACAGATTGGACGCAACCTTGAAGTCTATATTGATGACTTGGTGATAAAGAGCCATACGGAGGATGAGCTCCTCCGTGATGTCCAGGAGATATTTGATACCTTGAGGAAGTTCAACATGAAGTTGAACCCCAAAAAATGCACGTTTGGGGAAACGGAAGGAATGTTCTTAGGATACATGATAGACCCACACAGCATCAAGCCGTGTCCTAAAAAACTGAGGCCGTTATACAGTTACCATCTCCTCGGACAATAAAGGAGGTAGAATCACTTAATGGAAAGTTGGTCGGGCTTAACAGGTTCCTCTCAAAGTCCGCAGAGAAGTCACTTCCTTTATTCAAAACACTCAAGAAGTGCTTGAAGAAAGGGGATTTCCGCTGGACAAGAGAGGCAGAGGAAGCTTTTGGGCAGCATAAGCAGCGCCTAACGGCCCTCCCAATGCTTGTCGCCCCACGACCTAAGGAGGAACTAATCATGTACCTGTCCACTACGCATGGAGCAATAAGCGTCGTCCTAATGACTGATCGGGACGCAGTTCTGACTCCAATCTACTTCATAAGCAGAACATTACAGGGACCGAAACAGAATTATTCCTCGATGGAGAAGTTTGTACTATCGTTGGTCTTGGCCGTAAAAAGGTTGCGTCGCTGCTTTCAGGCGCACCCAATTGTGGTCATCACAGACCAACCTATAAAACAAATCATCTCTAGACCGGACGTAGCAGGAAGACTGTAGAAGTGGAGCGTCCTTCTTGGGGAATATAATAACTCTTATAGACCAAGAAAAGTTGTCAAAGGTCAAATCTTGGCAGACTTCATTGTGGAGAAACCCGAAGAGGACACGTCAATGGCCCCACAGGAAGAAATTCCAAAGGAACCATGGGTTCTATTAACTGGTGGATCTTCCTACACGGATGGGTCAGGAGCAGGCCTCATACTTACAAATCCAGAGGGCATGGAATTCACTTACGCCTTGCGTTTTGATTTCACAGCCACAAACAATGAGGCGGAGTATGAAGCACTGATAGCAGGTTTAAAAATCACGACTAGAATGGAGGTGTGCAACCTTGAGGACTATGTGGACTCGCGAATCATATACTTGGAGGATATGTAGCCAAGGATGACAACATGATCCAGTATATGGAAAAGGTTAAGTCACTCATCGCTGGCTTCGGGAAGTTTTCTATAAAGCAAGTACCAAGGGGCGAGAATAAGAAGGCAGACGCCCTTAGCAAAATTGCTTCCACAAGCTTCGCCCACCTATCCAAGAAGGTGTTGGTGGAAATACTCAAGGATAAATCCATGACGGGGGACGAGGTCACAGTAATAGTCGATGAGGATGAACCTACGTGGATGAGCCCAATCATTAGCTATTTAAGGGACGAGACCCTTCCTGATGATGAGACAGAAGCACGCCGCATCCGCAGGAAGTCGCACTAGTTTGAATTACGCGATGGCATCTTATATAAACGCTCATTCCTACAGCCTTAGCTACGATGCGTTGGACCACGACAAGCTAGCTATGTGATTAACGAGATTCACGAGGGGTCGTGTGGCATGCACGCCTTTCCTAGGTCAGTGGTGGCGAGAGCTTTGCCCACATGGTATTATTGGCCGACCATGCATCAAGATGCGCGCAACTTAATCCTCAAATGCAGCAATTTTCAGGTACATAGACCAGTGTCGCGCCATCTACAACAAGATCTCACACCTATCACAAGCCCATGGCCATAGTACAAATAGGGTATTGACATAGTCGGACCTTTTCACGTGGAAGCAAGAGGCGTTAAGTTCTTGATAGTAGCTATGGACTACTTCACTCGCTGGATTGAGGATAAAGCAGTCACAACAATCACGGGAAAACAGGTAAAAGAGTTTGTTTGGGAAAATATTGTATGTCGTTTTGGCTTGCCAGGAGAGATTATCTCGGATAACGGGAAGCAGTTTGCGGACAATCCATTCAAAGATTGGTGTGCGGTGCTGAATATCACACGGCGCTTTCCATCCGTCAAACATCTGCAAACCAATGGTTAGGTAGAACGAGTCAATCGAAGCTTAGGCGAAGGGATCAAAGCACGCTTAGACGACAGCGGCGCTAAATGGGTAGATGATTTACCACATGTCTTATAGGCGCATGGAACGATGATAAAGACTGCTAATGGAGATATTCCGTTCGCATTAGCGTATGGTACGGAGGTAGTCATACCAACCGAGATTGGAATGCCAAAAATCCGTACAACGGAGGTTAACATCGTCACAAACGATGAGGAACTCAGGGTCAATCTAGACATGTTAGAAGAAAAGAGGGAGATAGCAGCCATCAATGAAGCTAAGGCTAAGGCGCGGATGAAGTAATATTATGACTCTAAAGTTAAGGGTGTTTCTTTCCGACCGGGGGATTTTGTCTATCGTGCAAATGAGACAAGCCGCGCGGAGAGCACTGGGAAATTAGGTCCAAAGTGTGAAGGCACGTACGAGGTCACGGCAGCTTTGGGACTAGGTGCATACAAGTTACGTGACACGGAGGGTCATGATTTGGACCGTACTTGGAATATCTGTAATCTCAAAAAATGCTATCTCTAAAAGGCTACGGCCTCCGCATGGACATCTCGCTGTAGACAGCTCCAATAAAAATCCATGTATTTTTGTCTTTTTTATTTTCTAGGTCTCAATTGTCTTAGGATTTATTCATTCAGTCAAAAAAACGTAACCGTGATAATAAAGTGCAGTGGTGCCTAGCTAGCTCCACGGCTTGTTCTTGTGCAAAATATGGTCTTTTATACTTAGGATTATTTTTTGCTTGTATACTTAGTATTGTTTCTCATTTATATGCATTCATCAGTCGTACATGTACTATACGTTCCCATGTGGAGCAAGAGGATAAAGTAAACCTAATAATTCAACTTAGTCGCATAAGAGGGATGAACCCCTAGCGACGCGGACCACGAGTCCTTACTAGACACCTTATTCACAAGACGTTGTAATAAGTTTCCACATACCGTCCTCATCTAAGGCCGGGCATGATAAAGTCACATTGTGCACGTCTAGTAACTTATAGGCTTTGACTTTGTAAGCCATGATTTGTCATGCAGAGATATCCATACATCTAATAACAAGTCAGGTTTCAAATATATGCAAAGCGCCTTGGATGATCACGGCCAAATGGTTTACATAATGTTATACAAAATATGACAAGTATCTAAGTGTTGTGGACATCCACGAACGAAAGTTACAAAATATAAGTTCATGTTTGATAGACACAAGATACATCAATGAGGAAGCATGGATTCTCCTAGTTCCTTCCGTTGTTCTGTCAATGATGCTAATGTTGATCCTTCCGGGACGGCATCGTTTGCTGACAGCTGGATGGGACTAGGTCTGGTTGGGGCGGTCACGGGAACTCCGTCCGACCTTAGTAGATGAGTAAATCCTGCGGTAGGGGTGCGGCATATGGTGCGGCTCCCTTTCTTCCTTAGGGCATGATCCACATTAGCCTTGATGGATTCTCCCAAGCTTTTCTCCCCCCTTAAGGGCCCATGGGTCCTCGGGAGGAGGTTTATCTGCATAAAGGGGGACCATGAGTTGTGAATTGAAGTCCGCCTCTATGCATAACTGCTCCATCACCATGTCAATGGGCGCGTCCTTCAGTCCCTTGATCTTATCTAGCAAGGGATACTCCACTTCATCTAGGGCTGTCATGGACGCGGTCATTTTATCTTCAGCTTCTGGTTTGTAATAGTCATGGCTCTTGATATCTTTTCCTTGACCTACCTATTCGGCCCCAGCCAACAGTCCTTCATACCTGCTGGGGTCAATTCCATCCGACACTACGTTCGTGAACGCCTGGGCAAGCTCGGGGGATTCAGCAATCTTGTTTACGTCTAACCGTATTCCAGAACCGATCATGCATCTACGACCTGCAATGGTTGTGAGCATGTGGGGATATAACTCTTCGTCAAAATCCACAGCCATTGCATCCAACCGCGTATCCATTCCCTCCAGTCGACCCTTCACGACCTTCTCGTGCTCAACCCTGTAATCCATAAAGGCCGAGGCCAGCTGTTCCTCACCTTTCACAGCTGTACGCAGGTCGTCACGCTCCTTGGAGATGGTAGCCACATCCTTGGTCAGGGATTGGGTGGTGGTCTCTGTGGCTGTCACCTGTTGATATAATGATTATTGAGCAATAGTGGAATATATACATAGACAATAGATATAAGACCAAGATGGTGTAGGATTGGGCATACCTTCTCTCGCAACGATTGGGCCTCGGCCTCTAGCTCAGCAATTCGGCCTTCACGAGCGGCGACATGGTTCGCTTGCTCCTTTATAATCGCCTCGGCCATGGATAAATCCGCTCGCAGGGTGGATATAGTTTGCTCATGATCTTCAACCATCTTTTCCCTACGAGCAATTTTCCTATCTGAACTCCTTATGTGTCTCAAAGCGCCCTCGAAGCGGTGTCACATGGTTGCGCCTATCGTTATTTGATGAGCAGTTGCTACGTTGAATTTCTCTAGGAGGGCGACATGAGTGAGCTCGTTCAAGTCTTGAGCTAGGCTGGGCGAAGTCAAGTGATCTATGAACTTCGTGCATTCTTCCTCTAACTCCAGCCTTGTGAACTCACACAAGTTCCATTGGGGGGTGAGGCGTGGAGCTGGTCCTCCGGACTGTGGCCCCTCGTCGGAGGATGGATGTGGGTTCGTGGAGGTATCCTGAGCCACGGGCAGAGTTTGTTTGCTGTTACCTTCCTTGTGCGGTACGACCGTTGGCTCTACCTGTTATAACACAAGTTGTCACAATTTTACTAAGATTTTTTTTCTAAAACTAAGGGAGTGTATGGTGGTGTGCTACTTACATGGATTTTATTCTCAGCTCCATGATGGTAGGAGCCACGGTATTGACTGGGGTAGCTTCCCACACAATCTTCTCCGCGTGGCCGCTTGTCATGGTGGGGGGGGGAGGCATCGGGTTGATTTCTGGTGCGGTTGTGCTGCTACCCTCTTGGTATTGAGGTTGTTCCTTGCACAACCTCTTGACAGGCGAATTGGACGCACCCGCTCCTTCCTCTGTTGCCTTCACAACTTTCCTCTTTAGCTTGCGCCTTTTTGTGGCGGGTTTTGGTTATGTTGTGGAGTCAGGCTGGTTAACTGCTTCTTCTTCTTCCTCGGATTCGAGCATCCGGTCGATCTCCTCTGACAGTTGGTCTAGATTGTCATCTTGGTTCTCTAGATGAGGAGTCGTGGTGGTTTTTGCCGTGTCCTCATCACCTTCCAGCAAGAGGTGGTCGCTATCTTCGCTAAGGAAGTCCAACAGCGACTTCACTATTCCCTCCTCACCCATATTAGAATGGGGCTCTTGCACTACGTCCAGGGGGACGGTTAGGTTTTGCGTGGCTTCTAGCAATGGTGGCTCGTCTTGGCGTAGAGGTCTTGTGCCTTCTGCGACCTTTGACGGATCTCCCTGACGTAGTAAGCCATACAACCTTATCTCTGCGGATATATGGAAATGAGTTAGTGACATGTAAAATATGTTAGTTTGATTCAAAAGCCCAAAAGCATTGTCAAAATACACCCACCCTCTCCGTGGTTATTCAGGAAGACGGGATATATGTCCGCCCTGCCGTTGTAATTACGACTGATGCCCACCAAGCACAAAAAATTCTCTGGCAGGTCCTTATGGAAGTTTGTACGGTGGGTGTCTAAGATTCTTATGTCTCTACTACTATATGTGTTTTTGGGGGGAGTATAATCTACCCGGACAACAATTTTAAGAACGAAGGGGTGGGGAAGACTTTGGCATCTACAAAAAAGTATCTATCCTACCAATTCTTAAGGGAGTCTATAGGCTTTTTATAACACATGGGGGCGGTGGCGGACCGTTTCTTGAATGACAGTCGGCCATTTACCATTTGGGGGCATAAAAGACTCTAAATAGGGTTACGGTTGGCGCAACCTCACATGTGTGGCATGTTATCTCGAATTGGTTTATTTTACATGCGCCTATACAATGTAACTGGGTTATGTGGAAGTCGTAGTATGTCAGTATATCTACGAGGAACCTAGACAACGGAATGCGGTAGTTGGCCGAGTCAAATAGGCGTGTGTATACACCTATTTTCCCTGCCGGAGCATCCGTGATAGCTTCATCATCACCCGGATAGGTGGGATGTACGCTTTCAGGGATATAGTAATCCAAACATAAATTGATAAATTTCTCCGAAGACAATACATTGAGTACGGTCGTGATAGTAGGGTTGTCTTTAACCATGATTTATACAAGTATGGAGAAAGGCGCGATGATCTAACCTGGTATTACGGATATCCGTGCAATGAAGGTAGAAGGAGAAAAGGTAATGCAACAATGGTGGAAGAGTATGTAAATTGTGTGTGTGCATAGTTACACACACAGGTCTTTAATAGTGTTCCCTCGGTTTACTAGGTGGGTTGGATGACTACCACGTGTAAATCTACTACGCCTATCTAACGAATGGGATTAATGGCACAGTTGAAACGTTAGAGGGACCCACGGGTCACCTCATTACAGTTTTTACGTGGATCATGAGTGGGCCCGCCTAGTGCACTTTTTCAGTTAAACCATCCGAACAGACATCCTAACCCTTGACAACCATTAATGCTTCAATATTGGTGTCTCGGTCAATACTTTTTGTTGTGCGGCTGTCTTTTTAGCAAAGACATTGTAAAGAGTATTGGTTAGTTAGAGGTTACGCCTACGGTTGTAACAACTAGACTGGGGGGACATGATGACATATAGTACCCAACCGTGTCATGAACCCGGCCCACGGGTACTAGCCGTATCCGGCCCATCACGAATGGGTTGGATTAATGTTATTTGAGCTTATGGGCTTCAAATGAACTGTGGCCGCATAGGTTATGTGTGGCCTACGGCCCAGCACAACCGGTACAGGGTTAGACAGAATCACAACCCAATTGGGATTGTGATTTACCCTAATGTGTAGGATATACACTAATCATAATTAGAAGATAAAAATCAAGCTAATTATGGTACTTATCCTTTACTTGGGGCCAAAGTTCCGGTAAAAGCCCACTAGGGTTTTACCGCCTATATAAGGAACCCCCAAGGGTTCCACAAAGGTATCGTATTCTTCACATTCTCACATCTCATCCGATTACTAACCCTAAAGCGATTACTTACTCTCACGCTGGAGTCTAATCGTGGGATACGTTCCCACGGTAAGCCTAACAGCGTGATACTCTTAGTTTGCAGGATCCCAAAACAAAGTTCACTTGGTGCAGGAGCCGGAGACCAAGCACCCGAATTAAGCGTAATTCGGGTCAAGCTAGGATTATCCAACTTTTGTATCAACACATTGTTTTCCAAACATCTATGTATCCAGTTTCTAAGAAACAAGTTACGTTCATATCTAGTTGCCTCACATACCCGCAGGTTAATATAGAACACCAACAGGCAAGGAGTTATTTCCACTATTAGAATTGTGAACGGAGAAGGGACAAGATCTTCATGGATTTTGTTACCGGACTACCGCAGGCTCAGAAGAAGCATTATTCTATCTGGGTGTTATCAACAGTTTGACCAAGTCTACAAAATCCTTTCATTCGCAAGGATTTCCCAGTAGCAAACTTTCGGACATTTTCAGCCAGAGATCGTACAATCACTTGGAACTCCTTCAGCTATCAAACCAAGTAAAGCTTCACGTTCGTGGTCATTACTACGTTCACGTCCTTATTTTCATTTGATGAACTACTTTTCACTTCCACTTTCATGACGTCGTCACGTTCATGACCGTATTCTGGCTTACGATTTACGTTTCATAATTCATTCTGGAAAGTTTTGCAAAAGCTTGAGAGACCAGACTCAAGTTTAGTATAACTTTCTATCCTCAGACAGACGCTTTACGTCACATTCCACGTCTCGCCTTATATCATTTGGCATTACCTACTCAGTTACCTCACGTTCACGATATGTTTCACATGTCATTTTATTCCACGTTTCTCATATCACGTTCACGATAAGTTGCACGTATTATCATCCACCATATGGTCTTATATTACACTCATCATATTCCCACATATCATGTTCACAATAGCTCACGTATCACGTTCATAATTGTTCACGTATCACGTTCACAATTGTTCACGTACTATGTTTCAGTACGTCTCGCGCATCACTGCTAAGATGCTATTAATGACAGTTATTCCGGGTTATTTTACCTCTTAACGTTTCATTTACCCTTGTACGTTAACTCTTATCCACTCGATCAGATTCATGAGGATCTATCTTACGTTGATAAATCAGGAACTTTTAGGTACCGTCAAGTCAGGGTCATGAAGATCAGGATTTTCTTCTTCGCCAAGATCTTTTAGAGGAACCATTCTTAGTGGGAAGCCACTTGAAACGGAAGGTTCTATCCGGACCTTCTATCCTATTTTTTCCGTTCCTGAGTCAGGTATGTTATCTCCAGTCACGTCACGTTCCATGTCCTTTACGGTCCATGTTACGTCCACATCTCCTTCAGTTTACGTTATCTATAATTCAGGGACGAATTATTCTTTTTAGGGAGGAAAAGTTGTAAAACCCGTATTAAAATACCATGAACAGTAAACATGAACTGTAAATACACGAAAATACGATTAAATTAAAACTTTCCATTTATAATATATTACACGTGTCACGACATTTAATAACAAGTATTTATGTATATTATAAATGTAACATGAACACGATATATAATTTACGACAATTAAACACGACATTACACGAATTTTGGTTAACTTAGAAAAAACTAAAGAATTGCCTCATGGGCTTATAGTAGCCGCGACTAGACAAGGAGAAAGGAAAGAAAAAGGGCTTTTGGCCCAAGACCCAATACAAGTCCTTAAACAATCAAACTTCTAGGGGAATTTAACATAATATATTTTATCCAAAAATCAAGAAACCTAACCCTTCCTCCTCCTCTTGCCGCCGGCCAAACCAGAACACCAAGGGGTGTTTAATTGATTTTGATCTTTAATTTCGGGTTATACGTGTTCGTGTTATTAGTCTTTATTCATCTACGCATTCGGTAACCCCATAACCCTTTTCTTTTTATTTTTTTATGGAATAATGATCCTATGTTTATAAAACCTTAAAAACAAGAATCAAGAATATGTTAGGTTTTATTAAAAACAAGTTAGGGTTTGGTTTTGGTTGGTTTAGCTCTCGGTGGTCTTTTAAACATCACAAAGCGAGACCTTAAGGTCTCGAGGAGGCTTGGTTGGTCGATCACAGGGGAAAAAGGGACCCCGATGCAAGTCGGGGTATTGTTTGGTGTTGTTTGGATTTGTTTTAGTGTCAACCGAGACCTACAAGGTCTCGGTGGGACGGGTACAAAAACAGTGGGAACCCCAGCTAAGCCGGGGTGTGCATGTTTCGGTCAGTGGGTAGCCAAAACAGAAAACAGGGGGAACATGTGGCCGTCAGTGGCAACCGGCTAGCCGGTGGTAGCCACTGATGGGCTGCTGTTGGTTCAGCTGCCGGCTGACACCACCAGCCGCCGGCTGGGTGGTGTCGGCTAGGCACTTTTGGGCTCGGGATTATTTTAGAACATGGGTTCGGGCTCGGGAACATATATAATCAGTTTATTATTTTAATTAAATTAATAACATGATTAATTAATTTAATTAACCTCAAGACTTAGGTTATAAATATTGAAATTAATATTTTATGTTTAACCTAAGTATTCATTAGCCTAATTTAATTAAAACATGTTTATTTAATTAAATTAATATAACCTATAGTTTATTAAATTAACCATGTCATTTATTTAATAATCTATAACATTTAATCCATGACTTTTATTTTATTAAATAAGCTTTAACTTAATAATCCAACTTATTTCTATTTTTAGAAACTTACAATTTTTGGAAACTTTCCACTTTTGGAAACTTTTTATTTTGGGAAACTTTATATTTAGGAAACCTGCTTATATTAAGAAGTTACTTATTATTACACAACAAGTATAATAATACAAGAATACAAGATAATACTTAATCAGAATACATGAAAATACATGATTAATACATAACATTTAAGACAGTAAACAAAAGAAGAACATATAAAACAAGTTAAGAACATGCTATAACCAGTAACGTACTCAGTAATCAGACAACTTATACATGTCCCTTATTTATGTAGCATTAGTGAGGTCGGAGTAGGACTATTTATCCTTTCGTCTTTCCTCGTTCACTGGACACAAGGTACGGATTTCCCGTCCTTTAGTATGGACATTCTTTCCTTATTAGGATTCCCCGTTTGAAGCTAACTGTTTTCCCAAGTATATTGTGACAATCCGTCAATTTACGATTGATATTTTATTCTCAAATATTATTTGAAAATATTATTTTAATGTTACAATATGAACTCACTTATTTTTGGGAAGAAATTTGGATTTACGTCTTGAAGTAGCGTCGACTACGTCTAAACCGGAGGATTCAACGTTACGTGCTTACGTTTACATACACCGTCTTTGGTGACAGTCCGACATTTCAGAAAATAAATTTATCTGAGAATATTATTTTGGAGTTTTAAATTTGTGTTGGTTCATAAACTCACAAATTTACGAGAAGAAACTAGGACTTACGATTTTATTTTAACGTCCTTTACGACTAAACCGGAAACCTTAGGATTACGTATTTACGTTTTCGAACTCCGTTTTTGATGAGACAATTTTTATTGGATTCGTTTTGTGACATTGATTCATAATTTATAAAAACGTTTTTCGTAAAACGACCCGAGGGCACGCAAATCGAGGAAACTAGAATCGAGGAGTACCCGTAAATAAATGGGATGAGACAAGTGGGACACTTGTCCCACCCCACTCCCAAAACCGGCCTAAGTTGCTACTTAACACCATGAGGTGTCAAGTGTAAGCTAACAAGCTTCACACTTGTCCTAAGTTGATTACAAACTAAGCTACTTACCACTTTTCACAACACAAAAACCACCAAGCAAACCATTTGCTCTCATTTACACACATGCAAAACAACACAATCCTATCTTTCTCTCTTGCTTGTTCCGTCCCTCAACTCACAAAAAACCCTCATTTGATCAAAATTTCACCACAAATCTTATGTTATTCTTGCATAAGATGATATCCTTTTGAAGACTTATTGAATGGAGGTGATTATAACATCCATGGAGGAGTTTTCATGGTGTCATGGGGCTGATTTTCCACAAGGAGTTGATGAAGATTGAAGGTCTTAAAGATGGTCATGGTTGTCTACAAGTTTCTCCATCAAAAAACATGTCAAAATCATAACTTACATCAAGTTGGTGGTATAAAGATTGTCCTCCTCATCTTCTTGTTATTTTGATGATGTAAACATGTATTTTATTTCCTATTGTATATATTTATGATAATTATATGATGATAAAAATGTTATGTGGGGATTTGTTGTTGATAATCATGGATAAAAAGGTGAAAAACCATAAGAAACAAGGTTAAAATCTTGGTTAAATTTGATGGCTGTATAAAACAGTAAAGAAGTAAGTCATAAACTGATAAAATGATGAAGTGGAATAGATTTACAGTAAGCTATGGGTCTTGTACACATGTGAGAGTTGGCCATGCAATGGAATCAAAATAATGAGTGAGATATGATCAAAACAAGTTTAGGGTATAAATCTGAAGTTACTGTTTTGGACGATTTTTATAAAACACTTAAAAGATGATTCAACAGTAGCTATAAGAGTTAAATGTAGCACATATCATGTAGTTTATGTGATAAAAATTTGAGCTTCTATCTCCATGTAGAACTCAAGATATGGCAGTTTTGGTGAAGATGAAGTTAAAAATCAGATTTTTGGAAATTAAAGAATAATACTATTATATAAGCACTCACATTTTAATATATAAAATGTAAAATAAAAACCCACTAACTTATAAAACTTATTTATATAAATATATATATGAAAGGTTAATCAAATGGATAAATTATATAAATGGTGGTGAAACAATGTTTATAAGTAATAAAAACTATAAATATGATTTTTACGACTTTTTCGGCTATTGCCGTAAAATTAACGTTTTTGTTAAATAAAGCTTAGATGGTTGGACCCGTCTAATGAAAACTTTATAAAACTTATATACTGATATATAGACATGTATAATAAGTAAAAACCGATAAAACCCGAACTATAAGAAATACGGACGTTAACGGACTAAATTAACGTTATTGGACTAATAATACAACAAAAATGGACTAGAACACTTATAAACTTATTATTGGACTTAACCCATTTGGGCCCAACTTGAAAGTGTATATACTGATAATATAAGTATAACAAGGATTAATACAAGTTAAAGAACTTATAATAGGCTTATTGGACCTAAAACACGTAAATAGATAAAACGAGAAAACTAGTATAAAAGTTATCAACACATAACTCTAAAATGAGTAAACAAGAATATGTAAACCCACTTGATCATCATATATATATATAATCATCATATGTATACATAATTGGTATTTTTATAAAGTCATTGGACATGAGTCTAAGACGAGTATTATTTGTCTAGGTTTCCGTGATTGAAGCCCGTACCGTACGTCCGAATTGCCGATAACCCGCCTTCCCACATCAACGTGAGTTCATAGCCTCGCACTCTTTTAAATGTTTTTATAAATGTTTTATAAACCCGCGAGGGAGATAACATGTTAGTTTTTATAAAATAGGACACCATTTGTCCCGATTGCTTGTTTATTGATTTGGACCCGAATGATTGAATGACCCGATTGTATGACCCGATAAATGATTAATGGACCCGATAGATGAAATAAAATGGATTATTAAAGTTAGGTTATGTCACTAAAAGTCCCATTAGCATGAATTGTGAACTACCGGGATTTGGTAGACGCTTATGCATTTAATAGTACTATTTGGGGACGATCACCCCAGTTCGCGCCTTGACGGTTGATCCCCGTCGTGCCGCATTGATTGGCAAGCGAATTTATGTATGAGAAGATTTCAATAGCGTGACCTTTGTGACGACACGCTACTTTAGATGGGCAAAATTTGTATCGGGTTAGCTACCCGTTGTTGGTTTAGTAAGGTAACAATGTCATGCGGCTTATAATAATCCGAATTAACAAAATAATAATAGACGCTCCGAATTACGATGTATTGCCTGACTAGCAATACAGGGTCATACTATTGATATTATGATTGTATTTTGGTTTTCATAACCATATTCATATAACGATTTTTATTTGATTTTATACAACGTCATAAGACGTATTGTATGATTGTTTTTACGACATTGGCTCGTATAATGATTTTTAAGGCAAATGCCTATATTATGATTTTCGATAAGGATTCATATAAAACGACTTTGGCTATTTTATGGCCTATTGCAAAGATTTGTATAAAATGATTTTGGCTATTTTACGGCCTATTACAATGATTTGTACGAATTGATTTTTGGTACTAATTTTATACCAAAGTTATATTGATGGAATTTATTAAACTCTATGAATTCACTCGGCGTTATCGCTGACCTTTTCTTTTAACATGTTTTATCTCAGGTACTTGAAGGTAATTCTCGGGAAGACGACAAGAATTCATGGCCCGCACTTAAACAATATTTTTCCATTCAACACTTTGCAAAACTTTTGTATGAAATGTAATGACTTGGGACCGATGTAACTTTGATATTTATGAATGGAAATGATTTATTATTAAACGACGCGATTTTTATGCGTTGTCTATGATGTGAGTAATGTGCTATCCCGTAACACCAACTAGTCTTCCGCTGTACTAAGTTGTATTAATTTGGGGGTGTTACAGTTTGGTACCAGAGCTCTCGTTATAGAGAACGAAAGATTTTTAAAACCAAGGTTTTGAATAAAACTTTTCAAAATCTTTTAACTATAAACATTTTTCTAAAAATGTCTAAAAATCTTTTGACTATAACGGTGCCGAAGAATTCCCGAGTTACCGACAAGGCCAAGACTGAGAAGTGTTATTTTAATATATATATATAACTTGGATTATATATATATATATATATATGATGTAATTTTATTACATGATTGTTTGATGATTATTTTGATTTTTATACGAGGTATTTATACGACGTCGATTGTCACAAGTAACCTTAAATCCCCTAGTAAATTAATCGAAGCTATTCTCGTAGGAATTCTAGCTATCCTAGATCTAAACCAAGTTGTGGATATTTATGATCCCAACAAATGGTTGATATTCGTAGAAATATAGATATTAGTTGATCGTGATATTGAAAAAGAATTGGCGAGATTAAATCTGATATCGATGTCATGACGATCTTTCCTTATAGAGTGGAGTTTGACAAAACGTTATCACCTGGAAAGATGTCATCTGATTCGTTGTCATCCAATTCTTAAATTGAAATCGAAAGGGTGAATGTTGCACTTGAGGCTGTTATTGGAACCATTACCCAAAAGCCTCATGCCACTAATACCTTTCCGAGAAGTCTAGTTGAATGATCGAGTCATTTCATATTAGTGACTCATTTGATAATTGTTGTAAGAGATATAGGATTGGAAATTAAAGTATTGATCATATCGAGCTTTTATTGCCCTTTTAAGGTGTAAGAATAAGATTGAAAGTATTGGAAAATGAGGTAGGATATCAAATTGAGTATAAAATTTGGTTAAAACTTGAATAAAGTAAAACTTAACCTATATGGAATATGAGATTGTTAATATAAGTCGTTAATTTTTGTGATTGAATTATAAGGTTTTAATTGATTGTTGATTCGTGTTAAGGGTTGTTCCTTTGCCATTGTCCACTAACGAGGATGCCCAGTGTCCAAGAAATAAATTGAAGAAATCTTCTTCTGAATTGAGACCGATGGATCTTCTGGGACATGTGGAACACCTAATGACTCTTGTAGATTAGTATTCATTGAGGTATCTTTGAAAATAATCCCTAACTTAACTGAGACTTCAGTTGGTAGGATGAGATATTGGAATTGTATGACATAGTGACACGTAATGTGTTACGGTACAATTTTGACTTGTTTGTGATTAATGAAAAGACTACCTTTGATTACTAAATTCTACATGTATCGATGTTACCTATCCTTTATTTCTTCATCCTAACGTTCGCATTAGTGATGCAACCATTGAACAAGTACTCATCTTGATTTGAGTTACGTTGTGGATTATTCTTTTGAGTGCCATCGAGATCATGAACCTCATGATTAATTGGCTAAGCTCATTTCCTATCATATCGTAGTTAATTCTTGGTGAACAACTCTTCATCACTCTTTTGCAGATCACACATTGTTTTTATAAAGTTAAAACGGTATCCTTTGAGAAAATTTATTTTTCATCACAATAAGGATTATTCAAAGTGAGATTTATAAGTGATTGATATCAAAATGAAGTTGTTTATGAGACGCTTTGGAAACTTAATTGCTTTCATGACAAAGAAAATCTTTGAAAATTTATTCTTGATTCTTATTTAAGAATTAAGCGTGAAAATGTTTTTATTATAAACATGATGACATTTTGACGAACTGAGTATTGCATCGTTAATCTTGAAATTGTATATAGTTGCGCGCCTACATACAATTTGGAATGGACCATGCAAGGCTGATTAGTAGTCACCATAAAACTAATTAATAAACACTACATTTTCTTTGAAGATTGAGAAGAATTAAAAATTTATGAGATCTGCAAGAAGTGAAAAATAGGGACATAATGTTAGGGACATCTACATATGTGCCTGTAGCATCTATTCTTCTGAGTCGAATTTACTCATCTGTGGAAATTGTCTTATTTGACAATTGACAATTCTTTCTTGTCCAATTATCCCGTAGTGAGATTCTTAGGAAAAGTATTTGATTACCGAGTGTTGATACCCGACTGGATGTATTGACGTTCTTATCATTTGATTTCATTTGAATGACCTGGGTAACGATCCGAGGAGCTTTCGAATGCGTACTCGAATCATGAAAACATGGGATATAGTCATATTCGTTAAATGTTTTCGTCTGAATCTGATTTGAAATTCTCTCGCGCAGATTATGCGTTGACCTTACTCTTTTAATAGTAGTTGTGTATCCTAATATCCCTGAAATTGTGAAGGATTATGAATTATTATTAGTCTTTTGAGAAGTTCACATCTTATCGACGGCAATGCAACTGGAAAGTTGATAGTGCCAGTGGAATGAATTGATTGATTATGACATGACGACATTGTCTTAATTGATGGGAACTCGAGTAGAATTCCCCTAAAAGATAAGATGTTGATTATCAAAAGTGATCTAAATAATTCTTGATGGTTGACCATATCCTACATTTAGACTTGAAATTATACCGTGAATGGTTGTGAACTAGTTATAGATATTATAATCTAGATAGAACCTAATATGAATTTATTAAAAGATGTTTCTATTATCTGAAACTCTAGTAAGTATTTGTTAATGAATTACCTAGACTTTTGCCATTAAGGCAAGTTGAAATTTGGTATTTGATTCTATTCCCGGTGCTGCACCTGTGGCTTGTGGACTGTACGTCAGCACCATCTAAATTAAAGGAATTACCGTACAACTGAGAAAGTTGTCGGAGAAAGATTTTATTATACCAAGCCTGTCATCCTGAAGAGCTATGGTGTTATCTTTCCTTATATTTATAGATTACTGTGACTGAGTAAATTGACAATCGAAAACGATATCCATAACTCGAAATGGAAGAATTGTTCGATCATTTACAAGGTTCTAGAAAATTTGATCCACGGCATGGTTATTATCAACTTCGGATCCGCAAAGAAGATTATTTATTCAAATCACTACATCCGGTACTCGTAATGAATATTATGAGTTTCACGTGATGTCGTTTGGATTGACTAACACACATATAGCATCCATAAATTTGGTGAATCACGTGTGTAGGCTGTAAATTGATAATTTCATGCTTGAGATCATTACGGACCAATTGTTTGTATATAAGAATAATAATGAGTTAATAATTCGTTATAAATTGCCCTGAATTGGCTAAACAATGAAAACCTATACCTTAAATAATTAACATGTGATTTAAGACTTAATACTTTACATGATTTGACTATGTGATTAAAAGGATAATGGAATATAAATTGACTCTTCCAAAATTAAGAGCCCTTTTAAGACTTTGGATTTTACCAAAAAGAAATGGAAATATGTTTTGAGAAGTGTTTTAACAAAGGATTTTTAAAGGGATTATTCCCTTATACACAAATCATTTAACTAAACTTCTGTTTAGGGGTAAATGTTTGTGTATACCTCAAGATAACTTAAGAAGGAATGAGTAAAACCATTTATACCATAACCTGAAAACTTAAAACGACAATTTTTGCTTTTCAAACTAAGAAAACTTTGACCAAAGTATAAATAAAGGTTTTTTTTGAACATTTACGAATCTTATTAAATATTTTCGATAAATCAACAAAAATCTTGTTAATTAAATTCAAATTTATTTTGAACATTTTATATAATTGGTCGAACTAAGAAATTTAAACTTTTAACGTTTACGTTTCATAAAAATTAAATATTTTTTTTTAATTTACATATAATAATTATCGACGCTTTAGACGCCGGATTGAGAAAAACTGATAAAAATGATAGTTGAGACGAAACTGAAACATAAAAGATATAAAGAAAGAATTTTGAATAAATACAGTTATGATATTTATTTCATCAGGAGAAAGTGAACGTAATTACTGACGCATAATATAGAAAGAATATCTGAGTAAATTGTGGACATGATAATTATATCATCATGAGAAGTGAATATAGATACCGATGCATTATGAAGAAAATATAAAGAACCAGTTAGGACATGTTCCTTATTAATGAAGGTGCAAAATAAATTGCCAAACGATATAAAAATAAACAATGTTTGTAAAAAGGATAATATAGATAATAAAAAGGGGTTCGCGGCTAATGTAAACCATTAAAATTAAGAAGCCGATAGCATTAAATGTATAAAAGGCCACTTATGGTTGCCTAAATATGGAGGATTGTGAGACGTAGTTATGTTGGAATTTGTAAGTATAAGTATTCTATTTATGTCATTTCTGACTAAAAGTATCTTTGTTTGAAGAAGTTGTACTAATGGCAAATTATGAAGGCAGACATCGCCTCATACATTAGTAAACGTCTAGCTATTGCAAAGGTCATCATCTGAATTTGATTCGATTTAGGTCATCGTCGACAGACTGACCAAATCTGCTAATATCATTCTCATTAATGATAAATGCAAAAGAGTTATGTAAACATAGCGTGCCTTTATCGATCATCTATATCAAGATCCTCGCTTCGCATCGAATTTCTAGAGATTTGCTCAGAAATCATTGAGAACGAACCTTGATGAGAGTACTATGTACCACCCCAAATCGAAGGGACGAGGTAAAGTAACGATACAAGGTAATATAAGTGCTTATTTATGTTTGAATGATTGACCTTTGGTAATAGACCGTATAATCGTTTTCCTCTAGAGAGATTATCATTGATAATTATCGTGTTAGGATTGAGATTGAATCTTGTTAGGATCTAAATCTTAGAGCATCTGTAAGCAAGAGTTGAAATGAAGACATCCGACATACACCCATTGTGAGTTGGACATGTCTTTTAGGTTTAAGGTTTCCTATGATGGCGAACCTATTCTTGCAAAATACCCGACCCGCTAGATCTGAAATGATTGTTGAAATTAGGATTTGATTATTGACTGCCGATAGTGGGCAAGAGGTTATGTGAATGTGAAATGTAGATCTTGAAGTGCCAAATGGGTAGCGAAGTTATGCCACAAAATTTTAAACTTGGAAAAATGAATTCATGATCTGACAAATCATGGGATATAAGTCCCCGTTGTATGGGACCATTGAGATGATGTAAAAGATTGGTTTGAAAGGCATATAAGCTGGATCTACCCTAGGACTTCAAGAACCGCGTGAATTATGTTTCGTATATCGAACTTGATGGAATATCTATCAAGTGAGAATCTGATTATTCTTAGTAGAGCTTAGATCGGCGAAAAGTTGCATTCATCAAAAACCCGTGAACATCAGGGATAGAGAAAGTAAGTCAACATTAAGCCTGATCTTATTCCCATAGATATGTTTGCTGAAACTCGTATATTGTAATGAATTGAACTTGTGAGAAAAGACCGAATGTGGAGGAAATACCCACATGGCTTTAACTCTATAAGAAGCGAGTAGTAAGATGATCTTTGAGGACCAAGATCCTGTTTAGGGGTAAATGCTGTGACAATCCGTCAATTTACGATTGATATTTTATTCTCAAATATTATTTGAAAATATTATTTTAATGTTACAATATGAACTCACTTATTTTTTGGAAGAAATTTGGATTTACGTCTTGAAGTAGCGTCGACTACGTCTAAACCGGAGGATTCAACGTTACGTGCTTACGTTTACATACACCGTCTTTGGTGACAGTCCGACATTTCAGAAAATAAATTTATCTGAGAATATTATTTTGGAGTTTTAAATTTGTGTTGGTTCATAAACTCACAAATTTACGAGAAGAAACTAGGACTTACGATTTTATTTTAACGTCCTTTACGACTAAACCGGAAACCTTAGGATTACGTATTTACGTTTTCGAACTCCGTTTTTGATGAGACAATTTTTATTGGATTCGTTTTGTGACATTGATTCATAATTTATAAAAACGTTTTTCGTAAAACGACCCGAGGGCACGCAAATCGAGGAAACTAGAATCGAGGAGTACCCGTAAATAAATGGGATGAGACAAGTGGGACACTTGTCCCACCCCACTCCCAAAACCGGCCTAAGTTGCTACTTAACACCATGAGGTGTCAAGTGTAAGCTAACAAGCTTCACACTTGTCCTAAGTTGCTTACAAACTAAGCTACTTACCACTTTTCACAACACAAAAACCACCAAGCAAACCATTTGCTCTCATTTACACACATGCAAAACCACACAATCCTCTCTTTCTCTCTTGCTTGTGCCGTCCCTCAACTCACACAAAACCCTCATTTGATCAAAATTTCACCACAAATCTTATGTTATTCTTGCATAAGATGATATCCTTTTGAAGACTTATTGAATGGAGGTGATTATAACATCCATGGAGGAGTTTTCATGGTGTCATGGGGCTGATTTTCCACAAGGAGTTGATGAAGATTGGAGGTCTTGAAGATGGTCATGGTTGTCTACAAGTTTCTCCATCAAAAACCATGTCAAAATTATAACTTACATCAAGTTGGTGGTATAAAGATTGTCCTCCTCATCTTCTTGTTATTTTGATTATGTAAACATGTATTTTATTTCCTATTGTATATATTTATGATGATTATATGATGATAAAAATGTTATGTGGGGATTTGTTGTTGATTATCATGGATAAAAAGGTGAAAAACCATAAGAAACAAGGTTAAAATCTTGGTTAAATTTGATGGCTGTATAAAACAGTAAAGAAGTAAGTCATAAACTGATAAAATGATGAAGTGGAATAGATTTACAGTAAGCTATGGGTCTTGTACACATGTGAGAGTTGGCCATGCAATGGAATCAAAATAATGAGTGAGATATGATCAAAACAAGTTTAGGGTATAAATCTGAAGTTACTGTTTTGGATGATTTTTAGAAAATACTTAAAGATGATTCAACAGTAGCTATAGAAGAGTTAAATGTAGCACATATCATGTAGTTTATGTGATAAAAATCTGAGCTTCTATCTCCATGTAGAACTCAAGATATGGCAGTTTTGGTGAAGATGAAGTTAAAAATCAGATTTTTGGAAATTAAAGAATAATACTATTATATAAGCACTCACATTTTAATATATAAAATGTAAAATAAAAACCCACTAACTTATAAAACTTATTTATATAAATATATATATAAAAGGTTAATCAAATGGATAAATTATATAAATGGTGGTGAAATAATGTTTATAAGTAATAAAAACTATAAATATGATTTTTACGACTTTTTCGGCTATTGCCGTAAAATTAACGTTTTTGTTAAATAAAGCTTAGATGGTTGGACCCGTCTAATGAAAACTTTATAAAACTTATATACTGATATATAGACATGTATAACAAGTAAAAACCGATAAAACCCGAACTATAAGAAATACGGACGTTAACGGACTAAATTAACGTTATTGGACTAATAATACAACAAAAATGGACTAGAACACTTATAAACTTATTATTGGACTTAACCCATTTGGGCCCAACTTGAAAGTGTATATACTGATAATATAAGTATAACAAGGATTAATACAAGTTAAAGAACTTATAATAGGCTTATTGGACCTAAAACACGTAAATAGATAAAACAAGAAAACTAGTATAAAAGTTATCAACACATAACTCTAAAATGAGTAAACAAGAATATGTAAACCCACTTGATCATCATATATATATATATAATCATCATATGTATACATAATTGGTATTTTTATAAAGTCATTGGACATGAGTCTAAGACGAGTATTATTTGTCTAGGTTTCCGTGATTGAAGCCCGTATCGTACGTCCGAATTGCCGATAACCCGCCTTCCCACATCAACGTGAGTTCATAGCCTCGCACTCTTTTAAATGTTTTTATAAATGTTTTATAAACTTGCGAGGGAGATAACATGTTAATTTTTATAAAATAGGACACCATTTGTCCCGGTTGCTTGTTTATTGATTTGGACCCGAATGATTGAATGACCCGATTGTATGACCCGATAAATGATTAATGGACCCGATAGATGAAATAAAATGGATTATTAAAGTTAGGTTATGTCACTAAAAGTCCCATTAGCATGAATTGTGAACTACCGGGATTTGGTAGACGCTTATGCATTTAATAGTACTATTTGGGGACGATCACCTCAGTTCGCGCCTTGACGGTTGATCCCCGTCGTGCCACATTGATTGGCAAGAGAATTTATGTATGAGAAGATTTCAATAGCGTGACCTTTGTGACGACACGCTACTTTAGATGGGCAAAATTTGTATCGGGTTAGCTACCCGTTGTTGGTTTAGTAAGGTAACAATGTCATGCGGCTTATAATAATCCGAATTAACAAAATAATAATAGACGCTCCGAATTACGATGTATTGCTTGACTAGCAATACAGGGTCATACTATTGATATTATGATTGTATTTTGGTTTTCATAACCATATTCATATAACGATTTTTATTTGATTTTATACAACGTCATAAGACGTATTGTATGATTGTTTTTACGACATTGGCTCGTATAATGATTTTTAAGGCAAATGCCTATATTATGATTTTCGATAAGGATTTATATAAAACGACTTTGGCTATTTTATGGCCTATTGCAAAGATTTGTATAAAATGATTTTGGCTATTTTACGGCCTATTACAATGATTTGTACGAATTGATTTTTGGTACTAATTTTATACCAAAGTTATATTGATGGAATTTATTAAACTCTATGAATTCACTCGGCGTTATCGCTGACCTTTTCTTTTAACATGTTTTATCTCAGGTACTTGAAGGTAATTCTCGGGAAGACGACAAGAATTCATGGCCCGCACTTAAACAATATTTTTCCATTCAACACTTTGCAAAACTTTTGTATGAAATGTAATGACTTGGGACCGATGTAACTTTGATATTTATGAATGGAAATGATTTATTATTAAACGACGCGATTTTTATGCGTTGTCTATGATGTGAGTAATGTGCTATCCCGTAACACCAACTAGTCTTCCGCTGTACTAAGTTGTATTAATTTGGGGGTGTTACATATATGCTTTATATGTTTTGATTAATTATGTTTAGTTTAAATGCCTAAGCCATATACATGCATGACCAGTGTCACCTAGTTATGGAGGTACCATAACCATAACACTGGAGGCACTAGCGTTATGACTTCCCTACGACGGAGTGATTGCTCGTGGCGTCCCTTTTTAGTTTTGGCCTATATTTATTATCATGTGGGGCGTATGGGTGCATCCTAGATACATGTTTTAAAGGATTTTCATGGTGAATGTGATGTGTGCCTTGCATCCTTTACAAGGAGTTGATCCCTCCTACCCAGACTAATTAATTAGAGGCAACCCCTCTAATTTTATGACGAGGTCTCCCCTCGAAGTATTCATGCACGGTAGAACCTCATGACCTCTATGGGCTATTGGCTAAGTAATACAGCTTTCATATAAAAACATAAGTCTTTCTAAGTTATAAAACGAGTTTTATAAACATGTTCCAGGTTTTCCAGGACTTATACATTTCCGTTGCC
This sequence comes from Glebionis coronaria, assembly GCA_025667525.1. Lineage (NCBI taxonomy): Eukaryota > Viridiplantae > Streptophyta > Magnoliopsida > Asterales > Asteraceae > Glebionis > Glebionis coronaria. The sequence goes on from JANFOE010000907.1 coordinate 82,556, forward strand.
ATTAAGTCTTTATTATGTTTCAGTCATTCATACTATGTCATATATCTGTTCACTAAGCATATTGCTCAGCCGTTACTTTCATTTCCATGTCACAAAACGGCAAGTACCCAAGGACAGACTTGAGCATCTGGAGGACGTGCATAGGATGGAAGCTGCATTAGACTTCTTCTATTTTAGCCTCCTTAAATTTATTCTTGTTTGGACACATGTTTAGTCCTTCTCATTTCATTTACCTTATTTATGTTTTGGGTTTATGTTTGGGAACCGATGTTTGATTTCGGTCTTCCCTATTGGTCTGTATGTTTTAGTACATATTACCTTGCATGCTTTGATGACACGCCATAAATACGCGTAACGGTCCACTTATTAAAGTGGGGTGTTACAACTACGGTATTTGTTCATGTTCATAATCCTTAAACAATACACGATTCGGTATCCCTAAATCTTAATCTTTTATTTTCTTTTCTTTCATTTATGATCATTTAAGTTAGATCTATGAACACATGCATTTATATTATTAAAAACATGAACACAACAAGTCTAAAACCGGGGTTGGTCGTTTTGCACTCAAACTGATACCACAATGGGGTCTTGTTGGGGTTTTTCTCAAGCCAGCCGCACCCCACAAGGGGGCGGTGGCTGTTCTCTTGTGTCGGCCGCAACCCCAAACCACCCAACAGTGGGGTTGGGTTCGGACAGTGGCAAACCGAGAGCCATGGGGCTCTCGGTGGGGTTTGTTTGGGCAGCAGTGGCAACCGGCTTAAGTCGGTGGCTGCTGGACACACGCGACAACAAGGACTACAGCCCTTACGGTTGTGGTGGTTTCATGGTTCGAGCAAACCGAGTTGAGTGTGTCTTGGTGTGGCTTGGTTCTGGCTCGGGTACATGACAGACGCACGTGAGTGTGTTTGGTTTAGAGTTTTGACAAATAAATTTTATGACTTATGTTAATTTAATTAGACATTGGGTCATGACACTTTAATTAAATTAACTTAGGATATAATAATTATGTTATATAAATTAATATGGTACACTTATAATAATTATTTTAAATAATTATTCATGATACATTATATGACACATGTTGGTTTAATTAATTAAACTATACCTTATAATAATTATACATATAATTATTCATGATAAACTACATGTTATGTTTATCTAATAAATAACTTAGCATAAGTATTTAATTACATGTTAACCATGGTTTAATTAAATTAATATCATACTTTATTTTAATTATACAATATCAAGTTATAGTAAAGTATTATTAATATAAGTCGAGTTATATTATTAATTAATATTTCTTAATAAACTATGTATTATAATATTAGTTAATAATTATCATGTTAGCCTAATGTATATATTAATTAATAAACTTTACTATATTATAACATTAATTAATTATGACTTATAATTAAGCTTTAGCTTATATCACCATCTTATTAAACAAGCTTATTACTAATTATGGAAACATGCTATTTATGGAAACATACGATTTATGGAAACTTTCTATTTTTGGAAACTTACTAATTATGGAATCCTTCTATTTTGGAAACTTACTATATATAGAAACCTGCTATTTTTAGAAAGTTACTATATATAGAAACCTACTATTTTTAGGAAGTTACTCATTATGAAACATCAAGTAAAATAACATATGAAACATGAATTACATTAATCAAAAACACATGGAAACACTAAGAAATACATGATAACACATGAAATAGTATAACAAGTCAAGAACATGTAAAATAAGTCAAGAGCATATAAAGCAAGAAAAGAACAAGTAATACAAGACAAGAACAAGTAAAGTATCTAATACTCAACAAGTTATACATGAACACACGACTTATTCACGTCCTTTATTATGTAGCACTCGTGAAGTCGGAGTAGATTCATTTTTGCCTTTCATCTTCTTCGTTACTGGACATAAGGTACGGATATTCCGTCCTTCAGTAAGGACATTTCTTTTCTATGTATGCTTAGGATTTCCCGTCTGCTTCGATCTGTTTTCCCCAGTAGATTACATGTCATTAAACTTATCACTAATTACCATGTTATGATATTTAAATTGCCTAAGCTATATACACGCATGCCATGTTTCACCTAGTTATGGAGGTACCGTAACCATAACACTTGAGGCACCGATGTTATGACTCTTTCGCGACGAGAGTGATTGCTCGCGGCGTCCCTTTACGTTTTGGCCAGTATTATTATTATTATCATGTGGGGCGAATGGGTGCATCCTAGGACATGTTTATCATATTTACACGGTAACTGTGGTGTGTGCTCTACATCCATTACATGGAGCTGATCCTTCTACTCAGACTAATATAATTAGAGGCAACCCCTTTAATTTCATGATAAGGTCACCCCTCTATGTATTCATGCATGTTGATACCTTACATGACCTATATGGGCTTTTGGCATTTAAAACACATTTTCATGATAAAACATAAGGCTTTTTAGATATAAACCGGTTATAAAACATGATTCTAGGTTTTTCAGGACTTACATTATTCCGCTACACTTTCATACTTTAATTATGTTTCAGTTATTCATATCATGTCATATATCCGTTCACTAAGCGTATTGCTCAGCCGTATTTTCTTTCCATGTTCATATACGACAGGTACTAAAGGACAGAGTTAGGCAATCAAGAGTACGTGCATGGGATGGAGGCTTCCATTGACTTCATTTCCTTTATGCACTTATATACTATGCCTTTCTTGGACATTGTTTAGTCCTTTCTTTACATTCTTTACTTTTGCATGTGTGAGCTTAGGTTTTGGGACCGATGTTTGATTCCAGTTTCCTTTATGATCATTTATGTTTTAAGACATTTACTTTGCATGCTTTGATGACACGCCATAATTATCATGTAACGGTCCACTTGTTAAAGTGGGGTGTTATAATTATGGTATCAGAGTCAAGGTTTCGACCTGTAGGCTCTTAAACTTGACTTGTGACTAGTGGGTAGTCACCAGGCTCTTCCTAAAATGACAGTAAATTTTATTCATGTATCATTGTTTTCTTTAAGTTTTTGACTATGTAAGGGTTGAGACAGGATTGGCCATACTTATTCGCATGTGATTTTCTTCGAATTTTGTTTTCTGGGTTGAACCATAGTCGTCCACACTTGCTCATGTCAGTTTTCGTTGGTTATGCCTTCATAAACTCCTTCATGCATCTCTATATTATTCCATGTTTCTAACAGATTAATCATTTTATTTTCTTTTTGAAACTGTCAGATGGTTAACACACGCACCAACGAGGAGCTTGTTACAGTTGTCAATGCAGCTTTGCAAGCTATGTTCCCTCAGATCCGAATCAGATTCAGAATGAATATCAGGCTCATCAGAATCAGAATAATCCTCCTCCTCCACCTGTCACACTCCACACATGGTTGGAGAGATTCAACAAGCAGAAGCCTTGAGCATTCGAGAAGGCTGAGGTCCTGTCAGATGCTGAGAACTGGATCTCACACATGGAGAAGATCTTTGATGCCATGGGTTGTGATGGGGTATACAAGTCACGATTGGCATGTTACAAGTTCGAGGGTGATGCGCTAGCATGGTGGAAAGCGTACAAGCAGACTAATGGAGGTGAGGCATGGTTGGCTACTTTGACATGGGAACAGTTCACAAAGTTATCTACAATCAGTTCTTCCCTAGGGCTGAGCAAGAACGACTAAAGAGGGATTACCATGCTATTCGTCAAAAGACAGGTGAGAACAGCATGGAATCCATGCACGATTCCTCGGGTTAGCTGGTTTTCTGGGTGCAGCAGCTGGCACAGTAGAAGAGCAAGCGAAGTATTTCCGCTGGGCTCTTCACTCCTCGATTACTGGTCGTCTGTTATGTACTACTTTCACCAATGTGTCACAAGTGGCTGACGTAGCACGCAGTCTGGAGATGCTCCATTAGAGAGATGATTATGAGGAGTCAGCTCGACCTGAAAAGAGGTATATTCCATTCATCAAGCATTACCATCTCATTCAATCAGTATTTTTAATTGTATCTTTCAGGAAGAAGGGTAGAGACCGGTCCCAACCGGTCACTCATCAGAACAACAACAAGGGACACTGTCAAACTAACGACCGTTATGGATCAGACAAGCGTGGCGGTAGTGATAACTACCGTAACAACGCTAGCTACTCCAACAACAGCAGGTCCCTAAAATTCAAATTTCTCCATGTTAAGCTGTTGTATGACATAAATTCTAACATCTCAGCATTTTAACAAGAACTCTGGTAATGGGCGTAACCAGAACAAGGGTCAACAGCCTAATCACTCAGCTTAGTCTGGTATTATACCCAAACTTTCAGTGTAGTCATGTTTATTTTCCAACGATCATGTCTCACGCATATCTTCTGAATCAGGCTCCTAGTTAGCAAAGGTACCCATTGGAGGGTATTCTCACCCCATCTGCACCACTTGTAGTCGTAGGCATCCAGGACCATGTCGTTGTGCTACAAGTGTTTGCTTTAAGTGTGGGTTAGCAGTCCATCTCAAGAAAGACTACAAGAAAGAGGACACTGCAGGTACATCAGGTGTTACTCCTCAGAAACCAGCAGCTTCAGGCCGTGTGTACACCACTACCAAGGATTAGGTAAAAAAGTCGATAGGTACCATTAATGGCATCTTCTTTATGTACGGACATGTTGCCTGTGTTTTATTTGATACGGGTGTGACCCATTTAGTTATATCCACTACTTATGTTGCCCATATTAAGAAGACACCTACACCACTTGAGACTGTTTTAAATATATCCACGCCCATGCGAGATTTTGTACGCATTACCCAGGTGTATAGAGAGCTTCCCTTAGGATTTGATGACAGGATTTGTAGCACCCAATTTGGTAAAATAGAATATGACAGTAATTTATGGCATGTCATCAAAGCATGCAAGGTAAATGTTTAAACATTCATGACCATAAAAGGAAATACCGGAAACAACATCGGTAGTCCAAGTAACTCAAACACAAGCAAATATAAGTACTGTAAAGGAAAGGACTAAACAATGTCCAACATGAAATAAAGTATGATAATGTATGATAAATGGATAAGATATAGAAGGCTGGATAGCTTCCATTCGAATGCACATACTATTGAGATCCTACTTGCGACCTTGGGTACCTGTCGTTTAGGAACATGGAAAAGGAAAACGGCTGAGCATAACGCCCAGTGAACAGATATATAGCCTAACATGAAGACATAGAATAATTAAAGCATATAAAGACAATATAAAGCATGAATGGCAGCGGAAATGAATAAGTCATGGGAAAAACCTAGGCGTATAACATGTTAACTGATTTTAATTCTAAAAAATATAGCTTATGTTTACTTATGAAAATCTGTATTAGTTTAATATACCAAAAGCCAATATAGGTCATGAGTACAACAAAGTGCATGAATACTTGGAGGGGTGACCTCATCATGCAATTAGAGGGGATGCCTCTAATTAATATGGTTTAGGTAGGAGGGATCAGCTCCTTGTGAAGGATGCAAGGCACACACCACATTCACCATGAAAATCCTGACTGAAACTGTAACTAGGATGCACCCATACGCCCCACATGATAACATAATAATAAATAGAGGCCAAATAAACTGAGGGGCCGCCACGAGCTATCACTCTGCCGTGGTAAAGTCATAACACTGGTGCCTCCAGTGTTATGGTTATGGTAACTCCTTAACTAGGTGAAACTGGCATGCATGTATATGGTTAAGGTAACTAATAAAACATAAGCATTTAAATCTATAACAACTGGGAAAATAGTTGGCTGCATACGGGAAATCCTAATAAAGGAAGAGATTGTCCTTACTGAAGGATGGGAAATCCATACCTTGTGTCCAGTAGAAGCTAACAGAAACGCTGAAGAACCAACTCCGCCTTGACGGATAATACTACATAAGATGAGGAACGTGTATGAGTTGACTGAGATACGTGTATTTTACTGGTTCTATGTGTTCTTAGATTATTATTCATGTTCTCTTATGTTTTAATTGTTTAAAGTGTTAATTGTAGTTATTCTTATGTTCTGTTGTATGTTATTCATGAAATAAGGTATTATAATACTTGTATTGTAATACTACTAAATTTCTAAAAATAGAAGATTCCTTAAAATAGTAAGTTTCCAAAAATAGAAAGTTTTCGAAAATAGTAAGTTTCCATAATTAGAAATAAGCTGAATTATTAAGCTAAAAATATAAGTTAAGCTTATAAATAAAAAATACAAGTCATGAATTAAATGTTATAGCTTATTAAATAATTATCATGGTTGATTTAATAAACTATATATTATATGAATTAAATTAAAATAACATGTTGAATTGAATTAGGCTAATTAAATACTTAGGTTAAATCATGAAATATTAATTTTAATATTTAAAACCTAAGTCTTGTCAAATAAATAAAATAAACTGATTTTATAAATCCCGAACCCAAACCCAAACCCGAACCCGTGTTCTAAAATAATCCCGAGCCTGAAAAGTGCCTAGCCGACAGCACACAGCCGGTGGCTAACCCATGGCCAGTGGCTACCCGGCTCGCCGGTTGCCACTGCCTTGCCATCGTTCCCCCTACTTGTGTCTCGGCTACCCACTGCCCGAGCCAAAGTACACCCCGGCCTAAGCCGGGTTCACACTGTTGCAAACTAAGTCCCACCGAGACCTTAGTGGTCTCGGTTGACACGCAAAACAAAGCCAAAACACACCCCGACTTCGAGTCGGGGATCCCTTCGTGTGTGATCGACCCAACCAAGCCAATCTGAGACCTTAAGGTCTCGGTGGTGGTGCGAACAAAACAAGCCGAGAGCCTTGTGCTCTCGGTTGTGTGTCGGTCGAACCAAAACCGAACCAAGCCAAACCCTTTTTGATTTTTCTTGATTATCTAACATGTTTTAAATACTTGTTTTTAAGATTTGATTAACATGTATGCATGAATTTAATAAAAAGAATAAAAAGAAAAAGGTTGTGGTAACCGAATGCGTAGATGATTAAGATTAATAAACACGAACACGTACATACCAAAATTGAAGATCAAAAACAACCCGAACACCCTTGTGTTCTTGTTCGACCGGTGACAAAGAGGAGGAGGAGGTTTTAGGGTTTCTTTATTTTTAATAAAACTAACTTATGATTATTCCCTGGGAGATTTATTAAACATGGATTAGTATTGGGTTAATGGGCCAAAGTCCCTCTTCTTTCCTTCCTCTTGTCTAGCCACGACACACTAAGGCCCAAAAAGGCAAAATCGTATGTTTTTCTACGTTAATCAAATAGTCGTGTACGTTCGTGTTTAATTGTCGTGAATTAAATGTCGTGTTCATGTCACATTTATAATATACGTAAACACTTGTTGTTTAATGTCGTGACACGTGTAATATATTAAAAATGGAAAGTTTTAATTTATACGTATTTTTGTGTATTTACTGTTCATGTTTACTGTTCATGATATTTTAATGCGGGTTTTACAACTCTTTCGCTCTAAAAGAATAATTCGTCCTCGAATTAGAGAAAACGTAACTGAAAGAAACATACCCGAATCAGAACTGGAAACGAGGGTAAGAAATCCGTATAGACTCCTCTGTCTCCCAAGTGGCTTCCCGCTCAGGATGATCCCTCCAGAGGATTTTGACAAAAGGAATCCTCTTCCTCCGCATGACACGATCTTCTCGTTCAAGAACTCTCTCAGGTTCTTCGACATATTAAAGATCCTCTCGAATCTGATCAAGCAGATACTAAACCACATGAAGGGTATGATAGTTGTATCCTCTGAGTAAGGACACATGGAACACGTTGTGAACGTGTGATAGCTGAGGCGATAACGCTAAACGATATGACACTTCACCGCCGCGTTCTATGATGTCAAATGGTCTGATGAAGCGAGGACTGAGCTTCCCTCTGATTCCAAAATGCTTGACTCCATGCGTAGGTGATACCTTGAGGAAAACATGATTACCCACGTTGAAGAATAGATCTCTACGATGCTTATCAGCATAGCTATTCTGACAAGCACGAGCTTCCTGCAGCTTCGCCTTAGCGACGACGACCTTCTCATTAGTCACCTCAATCATCTCTGGACCCTCAATCAGTCGTTCGTCCACCTGATCCCAGCAGATTGGGGCGCGACACTTCCTACCATACAACATCTCAAACGAGGCACACTTGATGCTAGCGTGCCAACTGTTATTGTATTCAAACTCTACTAGATAGATATAATCATCCCAGCTTCCTGTCCATTCTAGAGCACACGCCCGCAGCATGTCTTCCAATGTCTGAATGGTACGTTCCAACTGTCCGTCAGTCTGCGGATGAAAGGCAGTGATGAGCTTATGTCTGGTGCCCCAAGCTTTCTGCAGACTCTGCAAAAAACGTGAGGGGAAATGAGGATCTCTGTCAGAGATGAATTTTGATGGAGTACCATGCAGTCTCATGATCTCCTTTTGAAAAGTGTTTGCCAATTTGCTGACTGGATGCTCCTTACGGATTGGCAGAAAATGAGCAGATTTGGTCAATCTATCAACAATAACCCAGATGGCATCGTGTTTCTTTTGAATCACCGGAAGACCATTAACAAAATCCATGGAGATCTTGTCCCACTTCCATTATGGAATATCTAATGGTTGCAGTAAACCACTAGCTCTCTGGTGTTCGATCTTAACCTGCAGGCAGATCATACATTTGGAAATGAAGGTGGAAACATCCTGCTTCATACCACTCCACCAGAAATGTTGCTTGATGTCATGGTACATCTTGGTGGAACCAAGATGTATGGTAAATGGAGAGCTATGAGATTTAGTCAGCACAGCTTCCTTGATTGTAGAGTCATCAGGAACAACTAGTCTAGTGCCCTGCCATAAGATATCGTCATCATCAACACGAAACTCCGTCTGCTGATCAAAGTTCTGAATAATAGCCCAAATCTCACCATCATCTTTCTGAGCTTCCTTGATCCTAGAATGTAAGTCTTGTTCCAGTCTAAGATTCGCCCAGTAACCATGTTGTCCTTGTACACAAAACTCTATGTCGGTCATCTCTAGGTCACGAATGATCTCCTTGGCAATCCATACGCTAGCAATCCATATGATAGTAATCATACCTGACCTACTGCTTAGAGCATCTGCCACCACATTCACCTTACCAGGATGGTACTGAATGTTGGTGTCATAATCCTTTAACAGTTCTAACCATCTCCTCTGTCTCATGTTTAGTTCCTTATAGGTAAAGATGTACTTTAGACTCTTGTGATCTGTGAAGATGTCACATGATTCACCATACAAGTAATGCCTCCAGATCTTCAATGCGAAAACAACTGTTGTAAGCTCCAAGTCGTGCGTAGGGTAGTTCTATTCATAAGGTTTAAGCTGTCGTGATGTGTATGCAATAACCTTCCCATGTTGCATGAGAACACAGCCTAGACCCTTTCCTGAAGCATCACTATAGATCTGAAATCCACCTGTACCAGATGGGAGAGTAAGAATAGGTGCAGATACTAAATTCTACTTAAGGCCTTCAAAGCTCTTCTCTCGTTCTTCAGTCCAAACGAATTTCTCTCCTTTTCTCATCAGCTTAGTCAAAGGTAAGGATAACCGTGAAAAGTTCTCTACAAACCTTCGGTAGTATCCAGCTAAACCCAGAAAACTTCTTACCTCTGTCGCAGATGTAGGTCTCGGCCATTTGGTTATGGCTTCCACCTTTGCAGGATCCATGGTGATCCCCTCTGCAGATACAATATGGACCGGAAATGCCACCTTGCTTAACCAGAACTCACACTTTTAGAACTTAGCATACAGCTACTTCTGACGGAGAATCTGCAAAACTGTACCCTTTCTCGTACCTCTATTGAAACAGAATGGTTTCATGTTCTTTCATCGATTGGTTATTCCTTTCCGTTCGTATCTCTTTCTCCAATTTCGGGCGAAGGTGTTCTTCATGTTCCTCTCTGGATTTGGAGAAAAACAGGATATCATCAATGAAGACGATAATGAACTTGTCTAGAAACTCATGGAAGACACGGTTCATCATATCCATGAAGACTGCTGTAGCATTCGTGAGTCCGAATGGCATGACTACGAACTCGTAGTGCCCATAACTTATGCGTAAAGTAGTCTTTGAGATATCCTGCTCTTTAACCCGTAACTGATGGTATCCGGACCTCAGATCGATCTTTGAGAAATACTTGGCGCCCTGAAATTGATCGAATAGGTCATCAATACGTGGCAAAGGATAATGATTCTTGATCGTGATCTTTTCCAGCTCACGATAATCTATACATAAACGCATGTTGTCGTCTTTCTTCTTCACGAATAACACCGATGCACCCTATGGCGATGCACGAGGATAGATGAAACCTCGCTCCAGAAGTTCCTGCAGCTGATCTTTTAACTCCTTAAGGTCAATGGGGCCATGCGGTAAGGAGCCTTAGAAATTAGCTCTGCTCCTAGAATGAGCTCAATTCCAAACTCGACTTTACGAATAGGTGGTATGCCCGGAAGTTCATTAGTAAATACATCAGGAAATCCTGACATAATAGGCTGATCTTGAATCGATGGAGACTCAGTAGTAATATCATGAATGTTGGCTATGAAGCCCTGATAGCCGTGTGATAGTAATGCACGTGCCTGCATGGATGAAACAATTTGTACAGACCTCCCTGGTAGAAAACCATAGTGTATGTACTCTGGAGATTTGACATCACTAAAAATAACCCGATAAGTGTGGCAGTCTATCATAGCCTGGTGTTTGGATAACCAGTCCATGCCCAATATCATGTCAAAATCGCACATGTCTAATGGAAGTGCGTCAACTCTGCGGATTCTATCATCAAATTCTAGGGGAAGATCTTTGTACACCTGGGTGATTCGTATAGAGTCCCGAAGTGGCGTAGAAATGCTTAAGGCATTATCTAATGGCGTAGGGGAAGTCCTAACACGTGTAGCAAAAGCAGTGGATATGACTGAATGAGTCACTCCAGTATCAAACAAAACGCATGCTGCTAGACCATTCATAAAGAGATTCCCGGTAATGGTACCTGAAGTCTTGTTCGCCTGCTCCTTGGTAGTAGTGAACACGCGACCAGAAGTAGGAGGTGGTTTGGAGTCGGCATGTCCAGAGGTGCCTTCTATTTCACCTTCGCGACAATCCTTCTGCTGATGGCCTGGCTGGCCACACTTGAAACAACCACCAGTACCTCAGCGGCAAACACCAGAATATCTGCGCGAACAAGTAAGGCAGATAGGATGCGTGAATCCTCCAACAGGCTTCCTAGCTAGCTGTGAGCCTATTTCAGGAGTACATGCATGAGACATGATCATGGAACATAAGCATGATTACATAGAAGGTTTAATTAGTTACTAGATGAAGCAGAACGGTTAGGCTGCGAACCTCTGCGGTCCTGATCCCTGTCGTTGCCATTGCTCAAGACTATGAGTTGCTGGAGTGTCAGAATACCATAACATAAGGTAGTTTAACATGAAAGAAGGTAATTGCAGGGACCTGCTGCTGTTAGAGTGGTTGGCATTGTTACGGTAATTGTCATTACCCCCACGCCTATCTGAAGCAGAACAGTCATAGGACTGATCGTTTCCCTTGGATGATTGTTGTTGAGCGACCGCAGGTTTCTGGTCATCAGTCTTCGGTCTGAAATATAAAGTTGAACAGAGGATGATATAAAAATGACAATACTAAAAGAAATGAATGATTAACGTTTGGTGATTGAAGATACCTCTTCACTGATCAGTCATCACCAAACTCCTCTCATTCTTGAAGCATCTCCAACTTACGGGCTGCATCGGCAACCTGTGCCACAATAGTGAATGTAGCACACACCAACAGTACCAGCTGCTGCGCCCAGAAATCCAGCCAAACGAAGAAAACTCCGCATGAATTCATTGTTGTTCTCCCCAGCAACCTGTCAAATATTATGATAATCCCTCTTGAGTTTCTCATGTTCAGCATGTAGAAAGTACTGATTAAGGAAGAGCTCCTTAAACTGGTCCCATGTCAACAGTGCAACCCAATCATCACCACCGTTAGACTACTTGACTGATTTCCACCGCTACAGCACATCACCTTCAAACTTGTAGCAAGCCAGCCTTGCCTTAAAGACACCGTCACAACCCATCGCATCAAATATCTTCTCAATGTGAGATATCCAAGCTTCAGCCTCAGAAGGGCTGTCAGTCTGCTCAAATGAACGGGGTCTCTGCTTGTTGAATCGCTCCAACCAAATCATAAGGGTAACAGGCGATGGAGGTGGAGGGTTGTTGTTGTTCTACGGATGAGGGCCGTGCTGATTGCCATGAGCCTGGAATTCAGCATGAACTTCATCCCTGATTTCATTACGAAGTTGGGGAAGGAGGGCTTGCAAAGATGCATTGACAGCTGCAACCAATTCTTGAGCATTGTGTGTGTTCACCATCTGACAGTTTAAAACAAAATGCAACATAAATAATGAGTCAGATAAAATATGACATGACTATAAAGATGCATGAACAGTGTATAAAACATGAATTTATTTATGATGCATAAAACATTTTTAAAATGCATGATCATTAAATATGATGATATGTCCATGAGTGAACGCTTATGGGTCGGTTCACAAAGCAAAAAGGCAAGTGTGGACGCCTATCGATCGGTCCACTAAACAAATAAAATGTTCCGATAAAAACACATACGACTAAATAGGGCCAGTCATGTATCAACCATTAGTTAGTCAAAATTTCTACGACAATGAGATGAATGCTTAAAATGATTACATGAAATGAAAATGAAATGGATGCATGAAAACCAACTGTCAGTTCTAGGAAAACGTTGGTGACTACCCCTAAGTCATAGGTCATGTTTTACAGAGCTACAGGTCGAAACCTTGTCTCTGATACCATAATTGTACCACCCTATTTGGTAAAATAGAATATCACAGTAATTTATCGCGTGTCATCAAAGCATGCAAGGTAAATGTTTAAACATTCATGACCATAAAAGGAAATACTAGAAACAACATCGGTAGTCTAAATAACTCAAACACAAGAAATTTTGGAAGGGAAAAAAACCTAAAATTCTCTCCCAATATGCGATTCAGCCGCAATATCATCGATTCCAATTCGTTGTTTCTTCATGATTATTTTATTACGTTTTATTCCTTATATTGGATAAATGTTTATATTATATCCTAATTAGTTTATGGTGGGAGGCTGTTTTCATTATTTATATCATATCCAATCGCCTCTTTTTGTCTTTATTTGCTTGCATAGCATTCTATTGTTTAAGATCTGTTATCATTCTTCCACGTGAATATTCAAGTCATATTGGAATTGCTATATCTTCTCTTATCAATGGCTGTTATTATTTTAATTGTCTCTCAATCCCATAAATCCTATTGATTCCCTTATGTCCTTAGTCCTTGTATCGTAGTGCGATCAAGATTTTTGAGGTTCGTTCTTTGCTAGAATTTCTTATTAGGGTCTCGTTTGTTTCATTTGGGGTTTCCGGTGTGGTTTTGTTTGGTTATAATCCTTTTGGGTTACCGTAGTGCCGTTTGACGGATTGATGGTGGTATAATTGTTGGAAGTGGGTTTAGAGAGATGGAACAAGGTTTTTTGAATAAGAAGAAGGATACATCGGTGAGCCAATTAGCGGCTAAGATCAAGAATATTGATGGTAAAATAAGGGGTAAGAATGGCGAAGTGATGATCCCTCGGAGAGGTTTATGCAGTGTGGATGTAGCAAAGGTAAAAGATGGTACTGATTCATCGTCATCAGGACCTGCTTTACGTGGAGAGGCTATACAACCTGCGGTTCAAAATTGCATAGAAAAAGAGGGATTGACGCCTTTAGACAGTCCCTCATTATCCGTGGAAATGGTAAATTCCGTTATTACAAACTCATTACAATCTACTAAAGAGAAGAAAGGGTCTGGTGTTTTCTTCCTAGAGAGGCAGTAGACGAAATTTGTGCACAGTTTGAAAACATGTTATATGGGTATTTTGTGGGCAAACGGATGGCATTTCCGTTGGTAGAGAATTATGTTAAACATGACTGGGCGAATTTTGGGTTGACACGTGTTATGCTCCATCATGGTTTCTTTTTGTTTCAATTCGATACAAAGGCAGGCATGGAGAAGGTTGTTGTTGGTGGTCCTTGGCAAATCAAGTTGGTGCCAATTATTCTGGATACTTTAAAGCCGAATTCAATACTAAAAAAAGAGAACGTGAGTGTTCTTCCTCTATGGGTTAGATTGCATAATGTTCCTATTGTAGCGTACTCGAAGGTTGGCCTTGACTTGATTGCAGCGAAGGTGGGTAATTTAATCAGACTTGATGCACATACTAGTAGCATCTGTCTTAGCTCGTGGGGGCGTTCTAGCTATGCACGAGCTCTTATAGAAGTATCAGCTGCAGCTCCACTTGTGGAGTCAGTTGATGTGGAGATTCCGCTTGATAATGGGGAGGGATACTATACGGTTAATGTTGGTATTGAATTTGAATGGAAGCTACCACAGTGTGATACATGCAAAAAATTTGATCATATGGTGGCGAAGTGTCCTAAACATCATGAGAAGACTAAGTCTTATATGAAGAAGATTGATGTCCCTGTTCAAGCTACTGTTAAGAAGGATAGAGGTAATAAAGGTGGTCAGAAACGTCAAATATATGGTATTCGGGTTACTAAATCGATGCCGAATTTTTATTACCGGCCTGTTAAGAAGGATCAGGTCCCCATTAAAATTGATACGCCCTCAATGGAGGTTTTTGATCGTCCAACAAAGGTATTTGCTGTTGTGGGTAAAGAAAATGTTACTGATTGTGATGTGAAGTCCTTTAAGGATACAACTAATGGCGTTCCTCCATCAAATGCCAATGTGGAAAGGTATTATAGTGATAACATTAATATTGGCAAGCTACAGAATTTCATGGATAATATTATGGAGAGCGACAAGGTGCTTGATGAGAATATGGGTATGTCGGTGTCAAAAGAGGGTGATATGGCTTCATGTAGTACGCTTAGCTCGAATGTGGGCACGGGTTTGTTTGGTAACCCTAGTTCTACCATGAAGGTTCTGAATGCAGATTCTGAAACTGATGATGATGCAGTTTTCGTACCCGATAAAGGAATTTCATGACCTAGCTCCTCGCCAAGTGGTGGCCATATGTTGGAGAATGAAATTCTGAGTGCTTATGATGATTATAAAGATCAAATTGAAGATGTCCAGGACTATATCAAGAATTTTGTGATCAATTTGATTTCAATTTGAGTAATCGAGGTAGGAAGTAGTTATTTTTCTGTTTTCATAGGTCCGGCAAGTCGGTCTTATAAAGAGGAAAGGGATGTAGCAATTTATATTGATGTTTTCATTTTGCCTATGTAACGGGCTGAGATGAGGGATTTCACCCTCATCCGTTGTACTTAAATGGTTTTTTGGAGTAATGCATTTTACCGGTGTGTTGATTCCCCATTACCCAAAAACTCAAACACAAGCAAATATAAGTACTGTAAAAAGAAAGGACTAAACAATGTCTAAAATGAAATAAAGTAAGATAAAGTATGATAAATGCATAAGATATAGAAGGCTGGATAGCTTCCATCTGAATGCACATACTCTTGAGATCCTACTTGCGACCTTGGGTACCTGCCGTTTGGGAACATGGTAAAGGAAAACGGCTGAGCATAACGCCCAGTGAACGGATATATAGCATAACATGAAGACATAGAATAATGAAAGCATATAAAGAGCATATAAATCATGAATGGCAGCGAAAATGAATAAGTCCTGGGAAAAACCTAGGTGTATAACATGTTAACTGATTTTAGTTCTGATAAATATAGCTTATGTTTACTTACGAAAATCTGTATTAGTTTAATATACCAAAAGCCAATATAGGTCATGAGGTCAACGACGTGCATGAATACCTAGAGCGGTGACCTCGTCATGCAATTAGAGGGGATGCCTCTAATTAATATGGTTTAGGTAGGAGGGATCAGCTCCTTGTGAAGGATGCAAGGCACACACCACATTGACCATGAAAATCCTGACTGAAACTGTAACTAAGATGCACCCGTACGCCCCACATGATAACATAATAATAAATAAAGGCCAAATAAAATGAAGGGACGCCATGAGTTATCACTCTGTCGTGGTGAAGTCGTAACACTGGTGCCTACAGTGTTATGGTTATGGTACCTAATGTAGAGATTTTGAAATTGAGATTTTGCTAGGTTGAAAATTCGTTTCTCGGTATCTTTTCGAATTGATTTCCGGTTCAAAGTGCGACTCAGTTGTTCTTGGTAGAAAAGAAATAGAATGGTTGTCGATGTCTACACTAGTTAAAAATAAAGACTTGAAACAAATAAAAATAAAGTAAAGATGGTTAAAAGAAATACTGAAAGATAAAGACTTGACAGGAAATTAATGACGAGAAATTAAAAACGTGACGAGAAATAAAAAGGCAAACTTAAAAGTAAATAAGGCAAACTAAAATTAAATGCAAGTAAATTAAAAGTGCGATTTAAGTAAAAAGGCGGGAAAAATAAAGTTTAAAATTCAAAAACATAAACTTAAAAATAAACTAAAACTGAAATTATAAAACTAAGAAAAAATGCTCATTCGGAATAAGTCTTTCATCCGGAATAAATTGATTCATCCGGAATAAGTCTTTCATCCGGAATAACAGCTCATTCGGAATAAATGTTTATCCGGAATATCCCCTTCATCCGGAATAATCGCTCATCCGGAATAAAGGCTTCATCCGGAATAAACGTTCATTCGGAATACGTTGCTCATCCGGAGTATATACTCACTCGGAATAAAACAGTTCATGCGGAATGTAAGGCTTCATCCGGAATAATTAAAACAACCCTTCATTCGGAATAATAAAACTCATTCGGAATAATGTAACAAAATGCTTCATTCGGAATAACTAAAATGAAAGATTGATTCGGAACATTGCCTTCATCCGGAATATTGATTATTCCGAATGAATTCACTGATCCGGAATAAAATGAAAATGAATGCTTGATTCGGAATAAAAGTCACTGATTCGGAATGAATAGGCAGGAAGCTTGATTCGGAATAATTATAAAGAATTGCTCATTCGAAATACATAGTTGATCCGGAATAAACTGAGGAAAAGTTCATTCGGAATCTGGGAAACAGTAACATAAACGAAGAACAAGGAGATGAAAACCAAACACGAATCTAACCAAATCTAACCAAGATAAACCAAAAGATTAAATCAAACTAACCACAAACGAACAACTAATCAATACCAATCAAACCAAATCAATAACACTAACAATAATAATCAAAATGAACAAAACCCACTTAATTAATTTAATAAAAACTCAAGAACATGAACATAAACATAAAGCATAAAGATTAAATCAATCATAAGAAAGGAAGATGAGAGATTAACAATGAAAGTAAAGATTCAACAACAATTAAATAACACTTACTTGGAATTAAAAGGAATTAAAAGGTGCGATACAAGAAATTAAAGTGCAAGAATTTAAGGTGCAAAATGAAAATGCTGGACGAAGTGGGTTGTCAATCCACCCAACACAAAACAAATGGAATGAAATGAAACTATATATAGGGGAATTAACGAGGTGCTTAGGAAGCTTCCTCCCCTCTTTCTTCTTTCTTTAATTGCATCATTAAGTCCTTAATCTTCTTAATTCTTTGACTTTAATGATTTTGTCTCGGGATTTCTTTAAACTCGTCTTGTAATTCTTCAATAAGTTAGACTTGAGTTCTTCGGCTTTTAGTAAACTTCCGTCTTTTGACTTTTTCTTTGATAAATCTTCGGAATTGGTCTTGGACTTCCGTTCTTTTTGCACTCTTGATTTCTTGACTTCGTCTTTTGCCTTTTTCTTCGATAAAATCCCGTGAAAGCCCGTGTTTTCCTTCCTTTTCACATTTTGATCCTAAATCACAACAAAAACACAAACCACGCATAATTCTGACATTTACGACACAAAATATACGTTTTGGCCTGGTTATTATTGTAATTAAGTGGTAAAAAGATGGGTGTTTTCACACCTATCAGATCCCCTACACTTTACCATTGCAATGTCCACATGCAATGCAGTAGTTACAAACTTTACATTAGACGGGTTTGGTCGTCTAAGTTTTATTTGACGAAAAACGTTAATTGGCGATAGCCGAAAAAGTCGTAAAAATCAAGTTTATAGTTTTTATTACTTATAAATATTATTTCAGCACGATTACACTTTTCATCACAATCAATCCATATTGGCCTTTATTAAAGAGATAAAAAATTATAAACATTCAAAGTAAAGAAATCAAAAACATACCTTCGGGTTTAGGAAATGTTGTGAATGATCATCATCCTCAAGTTTTCACTTTCTCCAAACCAAGCTTAAAAACGAGATCATTGTTATTATAATTTAGCAAACTAACACGAACTCATGTGGGCCAATTATTTACTTAGACTCCCTTATTCCTAGGTGTATCTCTTATATTTTATTGTTGTCTTGAATGATCACGAGGATGCATTGTTGACTTACTTCGATAGTTATTTAGGCTGAAAATAAAGTGGGACGATTTAATCAATAGTTAGCTAAAGGACAAAATCTTTTAAAACTGCTTCTCGGGACCTCTTAAAGTTCATATCTTGGCATAACTCGCTTCACGATTTGAGACCTTTCTCGGACCGATATTTGGCAGCGACTTCATACTTCAAATCTTGAGAGACGTTCATGAAATAATGGCCTTCTCTTCATAATAGGAATTTCTTCACTTGAAGTTTTTGAGAGGTTCTTCATATTTGGACCACGACTTCTTCATTTTTCTCCAATCTTTATTTGGGATTTTGTTATACAATGATCCGCCTCCTTTTTGGACTTGGATCTATTTATCCTCATACCTTGTTAGAGCCTTTTCGGATAGACTTCTCCATGATCTGTTGGGGAGTATTTGCTTTTTGTCGTGTGTCTTGATTCTTCATATTGATTTTTGATAAATGATTCTTCACATCATTTGGGATCTTTAGCAACAAAATGTAGCCCTCATGCCTTGTTAGGACCTTTTTGGACTCGCCAATCTTCGCATCCCGCTTCAATAAGTTATGCCTTGGCTATAAACTCTAATCCATACCGAGCAACTTTTAAACGATCTTGGGCTAGAAGCTAAGTAACTTTTCAAATCGTACAACCTTATTTATTGCAGATAAATTTATTAGCAAGCGATGGGAGAATAGGCTTATAATTAACTCACATAAATTCATGAAAGAATACCAAACTTATAATTGACTCTATCATCTCTCGTTCTCCACAATTTAAAATCTCAAGGAATGAGACTCGTGGATGCTTAGCCTATTAAATCGAAGTTTTGGGTTTTTGAGTCGTCTATAGGATCTTGCAAACTCTTAGACTTTTTCAAGTTTTAGAATTCGCATTTTAAAGTTCCCTTGATAAACAACTCTCTAGGATCAATTATAGGAACTTGCGAAAAGTTCTTGTTCTTAACCCGTGAGAGTTAAGACTTTCGCGTTTTATAGCTCCCTATATAAAAGCCTAGCAAAACTTGACTTAAACACGTTAAAGATACTAGTTAGAGTAAACTTAGATAAGTAAACTCGGGTTGAGTCAAAAGATTCACAGCGTTTGAAAATTAAAACCACTTTATTAAAATTTATTCTAGTAAAGAAAGAAAAATAACTATACAAAGGTAAAACTAATAGGCCAAAATAGATCAAAAATTTTGAAAAATGTCGAAAAATTGATTTTCCGGTTAAAATGAGGACAAATACAAGGAAAAGGCCACTTAACTTCGATAGAAATCCCCCCCTACACTTAATATAAACATCGTCCTCAATGTTTAAGCATGTGGTAGTAAACTCCCCTACACCTAGGACATTGTGCACTTTGTTTAAATCTTGCAAAGGAAAAGACAACTAAAGAGATTCCTATTTTAATATTGAGAAATATAAAATAGTGAATCGAAAAGAGTTTACGATAGAACCGGGAAGACGGGAACTCGGAATCACGGGTCGTCAAAAGTCATCAAGAGTGTGTCTTTGAAGCTCTAATCCCTGCACATGATAAGAAAGAAAGCAAGAAACACCAACGGGGCTCCCCCTACACTTATGGTGAAAACAGGTAAAGATAGATAAGCGGGTTGCCTCCCGAAGAACGCTTGTTTAGATTAACCGAGTCACGAGCCTGACTCGTCCCCGGATTAAATGGTCCATGGGGAGGCCTCGAATGTAATATCGGGATCAAAGACCTTGTCCTCGTTCCCGGTTGACATCAACAAAGTAGAGGCTGGGGGATAAGTCTTAAATGGGAGAAAAGTCCTTTCAACATACGTAAAGTATGTGAAATCGATATCCACGGGAGGTGGGGTGGGTAAAGTAAGCACATTGTCATCCCCCAAAGACAATGGATGCTGAGCACTCGGCAAAGCCGTAATATTATCAATCATGAAATAGTGAATGTCACCTCCCGGGTCAAAGCACTCATCCTCCGTAATAGTGGCTAAAGGGGAGGATGAAAGGTGCTCGGGAGGGGGACTTGGGACAATACCTTCCTGCAGCTAATGATCAAAAATGTCATCATCATCAATACCCGGAGGTATTGAGTGAATGTCGATTTCTTCCAGCAATGAGTCATTATCTTCAACGGGAGGAATATATGGAGGTAAAGACTCGGAAAGAGGAGGAGAAGTCAACTCTTCGATTTGAGCAATAAGAAGATGCACTTTCCGTAATCTATCGCGGAGAATCACGTCTTCTACCTCATCTTCAAGAGCAAGTTCATCGGTGAACTTCTCGTAAGCCGGAGAGAATAAATCGTCATCGCCCGCATCTCCCAGTGGAGATTAAAAATTTTCAAAAGTGAAATTCTCATAGCGTGGAGAAAAATCGTCATCACTAGGATCGACCTCTTCCGTAAGAGCAATGTCGTCCTCAGACTCCATAGCAGTCGGTATGTCACACACCTCATCATCAAATAATTTATCGAGACCAAAATCACTAAGCTCACTCAATGAATCATCATCCTTAGACGCATTAGGAATATCGAGAGTAGGAGTAGCAACTTCAGTAGATAGGTCGAGAGCGTAGACATCATCGTCGTCATCATCATCGTAATAGACGGGACCATTCCAATTAGGAGTGACATAGTCGGCTAACTCTTCCTTGATAACCTCCACATCTTTAAGAAGCTCATGAAGCAATTTTTGTTGTTCATCTCCCCGAGTATGTTCAATTAAACCAATTCTATCCCACGCTTAATTAAACATTTTGGTGTAGAAAAGAAGGGAAAACGACCAAATTGGCTCAAAAAGGTGTTGGTGGTTTTCAAGGTTTCGTCCACATCAAGCAAAGGTTGCCTTTCCTGATGCAAGTCAGCTCGGATTTGAGCTAAACTTTCTAGAACATGGTTCAAAGAAGTTAGTTGTTGGTCAAGACTAATTTGCTGAGAGGATTGATGAATGAGGGTGTGATGTAGGGGCTCAAAGTTATAGACACTGGGATGATAGCACGGAACTTTCTCAAAGACCATCGACGGATCACAAGAAGAAGCATCGTGTGGGCCCCCACAAACATAGCACCACGGGTATGGAGAAAAATCTGGTGAGTTTTGTGGATATCTATTACCATTGTCATAATTGTAACCCGATTCTTGCCCGTGATCATACGGGTATCGAACCGGGCACGAAACATGCCAATGAGAATCGCTTCCACAATAGATGCACGGGGGAACAGGAGGTGGATTAGAAAAGGACGAATTAGTCGAGTTGCACCATGGAAAAAATCCGAATTGTGTGTTGTCGATATCGTTTCCGCACCGCTCACATGTACACTGATGAGATGGCATTTATACATGATCTCATCGTTCTTTTCGGGCTTTAAATGCATAAAAATGTCATAAAATACCATATATATGCTTGTGTTTGTTTACTTGTGTGTTTTAGGTATGGATATCGTGAAAAAGACAAAAGATCACAAGATACAAGGAAAAACGGACACGAGAAACGAAGCCGTACAAAGAACCGGGCCCTAATCATGGAATTTTCATCAAATAACCTTGAAGAAATGGCAAGATTGGTCCCTCAACAAATTCAAATTGCCAATTATGGTCCCTCATGAAGTTAAAGATACAAAGAAGACCTTGGAAGATCAACAATGTTCAAAAACAGCCCTTGAAATATTAAAAAATGTCAAAAAGTACCCTTGATAAGCCTTTGTGGAAAGTTTGTGCCAAAAGTGTCAAGTATGGAAAGTTTTTAACAAAGGAAAGAAGATTTTAGGGCTAAAAACATTGTATGCAAAAAATTCCAGAATACAAGGACCAAGTGTGACAACTTTGAAACATTCAAAAAATATGGCGCCTAACACAAACCAATCCCCCAAAATCGGATTGAAAGGACCACTGTTTATCTTTTTTACTCCCCAGAACTTACCCTCACTTTTACTTGGGTAAAACCCAATTAAACCTTCACACGTTTAATTCACACCATCACAACCCTTTCCCACTCCTAAAAACCTGCATCCCACGTTTGTGGTCCAAACCCCCAAATACCCTCTCAGCCAATCACATCATACCTTAGTCCCCAAGGCACATGACGTGTCCACAATGAACGTCCAAGATTATTTGCTTCCTCCCAAAGCAAAATAAACGGATTAGATCAAGTTTTGACACATCAACCACCAAAATCGTATGAGGGTATTTTTGAGATTTTTCCATGTATTAGGGTTTGCATTTTTTATTCTAGTATGTTCTATAGGTGCTATATAAGGAGCTCACAACCTGTGTGAAGCCCTTGTTCCAGTTTTTCTCACTAAATCTTGTAATCCCTTTTATTTGAAATAAAAAGTTGTGTTTTTGTTTTTTATACAATATAATTCCTTTTTTATTTACTTAAAGTTGGTGTTTGTTTGT
Organism: Glebionis coronaria; assembly: GCA_025667525.1. Classification (NCBI taxonomy): domain Eukaryota; kingdom Viridiplantae; phylum Streptophyta; class Magnoliopsida; order Asterales; family Asteraceae; genus Glebionis; species Glebionis coronaria. The sequence continues at coordinate 105,469 of JANFOE010000907.1, forward strand.
GAGGAAAACTGAGTTCCAACTTTGTATTTTGGTGAAAGTGAATTGTGTTTCAAAAAGTGTTTTAGTTTTTTTGGAAATTTGGAAGATTTTTGAGAAATCTGTCCAAGGTTTTGTGGTGTTACAAGTTTCATGTTATTGGTGATAATAGGATCATTTAAACGTGTTAAGAGTTTTGAAAAAGGTTTTGGAAGTGTTTTAAAAGGAAAGAAAAAGAAATCAGTAATATAGTATTGCTTGTTTTTCTTCTTCTTTTGTTTTGATTTTGAGCAGGTGTACAAGGCTTGTTGATTCAGTTCTGCCCCAACCCGAGTTGGGAAGGAGGAGACAAGGTTGTCTCTAGTGTCTTGGAGGTTAAGACCCTAAGGTAAACCCCTTTTACTTTGCAAAAATTCAGAAAAAAGGAGTTTGTATGTGCTTTATGTGATTTCATGCTAATGTGTGTTTAATCTGCTTGGATTGGTGTTTTTAAGTGTTGATATACATGTTAGAATAGCTTGGGAACAGTTTTGATAAGTGTTTCAAGGTTTTGATTAGTTAAAAGTTTGATTTAGATTTTTATTAGGGTGTTTGGCAACATGGATTAGCAGGACACAATCTTTGATTAGAGTTTTTTTAAACGTGTTAAAGTTATTAAAATAAGTTGAGTTAGAGTTCTCATTAGTTGGATATTAGTTTGGGTCAAGTGTGGAAGCAATTTGTGAGTATTGATAGGATAAGTGTGCTTAAAATCTGCTTGCTTTCTAAACTGCATGATTTTTCATGATTTTGTGCATTAATCTTTTGATTTCTGTGAAGCAAGAGGGTGAATTTGTGATTGTCACTGCTTGAGTATCATTAGGTGAGTGTGTGTGCCAAATTTGGTAGGCCTAAGTTCACTAGGTTGCAAGTTATCAGCTCTATAGCCACCAGATCTTGACCTTCATCACAGAGACTGACTTAGGATTTGTGTGCTTTGTTTTTGTCCTTTGGTGCATGCTAATTGTTTTCTACTTGTTATTTCTGACTTCTTGTGCTCAAAGGAGCACAAGAGTGCCCATTGTTGTCCAATAAGCCACCAAAATAAGCTCACAAGCCAATCCTTTGGCTTTGTAATCTGTGAAGGAAAGCAATACACAAGCAGAAAGTGCATAAGTGTTGAAATACAAGTCTGTCACGATTTGATTGGATTAATTTGACATAATCTTGGTTAAAAAGGAACTTGGAGTCGAAATATAAGCTTGTGTAAGTGTAGTTTGATTGGTAGAAGTAAAAAGCAAAAAATAAACAAAAGCGTAAAAAGTGGGTATATAGACTCGAACCCGTGACCATCCGTTCAACACACCAACAACCTAACCATCCTGCCCTTGGGTCTTTTACTGACCAAGGGAGGATTTGTTATTTACTTAACACGTTTTTGCTTTGTGTGATTTAAAAAAAAGCCGTAGCTTCTTTGTCCAAATTCAGCTTATTTGTTCAGCTTATCTTGTCTAGCTTATTTTTCCTAGGGCTTTTACAGTAGTTAAGACTTTTAGAAATTGGTTTCATAATTTTCCATTCATTAGATTATTTTCTAGGATTTGTTTAATAGACGTTTTTCATTAAATCATTAAAAAAATACCAAAAATAGTTTTTATTTTTAGGAAAAATAGTTTTTAGTTTTTAAAATATATTTTTGAGGTTTACATCAAGTTTTGGTTTTAAAAACTTCTATTTTTAATTTTATATTATTTTAAGGTTTTTTATAAACTTTAAAGATTTTTATAAAATTATTAAAAAACGTTTAGAAGCTCTAATTTGTGTTTTTCTCTTAATTATATTATTTAGGATTTTTAGAAATTTTTTATTTTAAATTTTAGAAACTTTTTATTTTTAACATTATTTTAATATTATTTTATTATTTAAATTTCCAAAATTTTCTTTTTCCTTCTTTTTCATTTTTCCTAGATTCTTTGTCATTAATTAGGACCTTTTCCATTTTTAGAATATTTTTATAACTTTTAGATTTATTTTTATAATTATTTTAAGTTTAATTAGGTTTTAATCATTTTTAATCATTTTTAGAGTTTTAAAAATAGTTTTAATAGGTTTTAATTTTTAGAAAATTACTTTTTAGTCTTCTAATAATATAAGTTGAGTAATTATTCAATAAAATCATATTTTAGACATTTGAATTAGTTAAATTTAATTTTAGGGCTTTAATTAGCATTTAAAATTAATTATTTAATTAATAAAAGGTTTTAAAATATCTTTGTTGGATTTTTATCTTTATTTATATTATTATTGACTTGTTTTAGTCTTTTTAATCTTTTCTTGATATTTTGTTTTTGGTTTTAATAATTTTTAATTTTTGTGGTTTTTCTACGGCTTTACGTTTTCGTCGTAATTTAATTTTAACGTAACCGTCTTTCATCTTCTCATCTCCATTCTCTTAATATTAATCTCAAATATATACAAGTTAATTCACACACATATACCTCCTTGGGAAACGAATCTTTCTCTCATTTTATTTGATTGTGGGTCATTAGTGTTGATTTTTCCTAAAATCATCACTCGATACTTACCGCTCATATACGTTCTTTTGTTTTCCTAAACAAGAGTCGTGTTTTTTTACTACAATCATACACCATTGACATGAGTCGTTCCCGTATAATCGTTTCCCACACCCGACGCAATGGACATAAGAATCCATAAAGAAAAATAGATAAGCAAGAAGAATATTTTTGGTGCAAAACTTTGAAAAAGAGATGCTTTTTATGATTTTTCAATTGTTTTTGGATTTTTGAAAATTTTTGATACGAAAAATAACGTTCACAAGTGAACGGATCCCAAAATCCAACGCGTCTCTCACAAAAAAACCGTTAATCTTCACGAAAAAATCCAGCAGCGGCGCCATTTTAATGTAGAGATTTTGAAATTGAGATTTTGCTAGGTTGAAAATTCGTTTCTCGGTATCTTTTCGAATTGATTTCCGGTTCAAAGTGCGACTTAGTTGTTCTTGGTAGAAAATAAATAGAATGGTTGTCGATGTCTACACTAGTTAAAAATAAAGACTTGAAACAAATAAAAATAAAGTAAAGATGGTAAAACGAAATACTGAAAGATAAAGACTTGACAGGAAATTAATGACGAGAAATTAAAAACGTGACGAGAAATAAAAAGGCAAACTTAAAAGTAAATAAGGCAAACTAAAATTAAATGCAAGTAAATTAAAAGTGTGATTAAGTAAAAAGGCGGGAAAAATAAAGTTTAAAATTCAAAAACATAAACTTAAAAATAAACTAAAACTGAAATTATATAACTAATAAAAAATGCTCATTCGGAATAAGTCTTTCATCCGAAATAAATTGATTCATCCGGAATAAGTCTTTCATCTGGAATAACAGCTCATTCGGAATAAATGTTTATCCGGAATATCCCCTTCATCCGAAATAATCGCTCATCCGGAATAAAGGCTTCATCCGGAATAAACGTTCATTCGGAATACGTTGCTCATCCGGAATATATACTCACTCGGAATAAAACAGTTCATGCGGAATGTAAGGCTTCATCCGGAATAAATAAAACAACCCTTCATTCGGAATAATAAAACTCATTCGGAATAATGTAACAAAATGCTTCATTCGGAATAACTAAAATGAAAGCTTGATTCGGAACATTGCCTTCATCCGGAATATTGATTATTCCGAATGAATTCACTGATCCGGAATAAAATAAAAATGAATGCTTGATTCGGAATATAAGTCACTGATTCGGAATGAATAGGCAGGAAGCTTGATTCGGAATAATTATAAAGAATTGCTCATTCGGAATACATAGTTGATCCCGAATAAACTAAGGAAAAGTTCATTCGGAATCTGAGAAATAGTAACATAAACAAAGAACAGGGAGATGAAAACCAAACACGAATCTAACCAATCTAACCAAGATAAACCAAAAGATTAAATCAAACTAACCACAAACGAACAACTAATCAATACCAATCAAACCAAATCAATAACACTAACAATAATAATCAAAATGAACAAAACCCACTTAATCAATTTAATAAAAACTCAAGAACATGAACATGAACATAAAGCATAAAGATTAAATCAATCATAAGAAAGGAAGATGAGAGATTAACAATGAAAGTAAAGATTCAACAACAATTAAATAAAACTTACTTGGAATTAAAAGGAATTAAAAGGTGCGATACAAGAAATTAAAGTGCAAAAATTTAAGGTGCAAAATGAAAATGGTGGAAGAAGTGGGTTGTCAATCCACCCAACACAAAACAAATGGAATGAAATGAAACTATATATAGGGGAATTAAGGAGGTGCTTAGGAAGCTTCCTCCCCTCTTTCTTCTTTCTTTAATTGCATCATTAAGTCCTTAATCTTCTTAATTCTTTGACTTTAATGATTTTGTCTCGGGATTTCTTTAAACTCGTCTTGTAATTCTACAATAAGTTAGACTTGAGTTCTTCGGCTTTTAGTAAATTTCCGTCTTTTGACTTTTTCTACGATAAATCTTCGGAATTGGTCTTGGACTTCCGTTCTTTTTGCACTCTTGATTTCTTGACTTCGTCTTTTGCCTTTTTCTTCGATAAAAGCCCGTGAAAGCCCGTGTTTTCCTTCCTTTTCACATTTTGACCCTAAATCACAACAAAAACACAAACCACGCATAATTCTGACATTTACGACACAAAATATACGTTTTGGCCTGGTTATTATTATAATTAAGTGGTAAAAGATGGGTGTTTTCACACCTATCAGTACCTCCATAACTAGGTGAAACTGGCATGCATGTATATGGCTAAGGTAACTAATAAAACATAAGCATTTAAATATGTAACTACTGGGAAAATAGTTGGCTGCATACGGGAAATCCTAATAAAGGAAGAGATTGTCCTTACTGAAGGACGGGAAATTCGTATCCTGTGTCCAGTAGAAGCTAACAGAAACGCTGAAGAACCTACTCCTCCTTGACGGATAATACTACATAAGATGAGGAATGTGTATGAATTACGTGTATTTTACTGGTTATGTGTGTTCTTAGCTTATTATTCATGTTCTGTCATGTTTTACCTGTTTAAAGTGTTAACTGTAGTTATTCTTGTGTTCTGTTGTATGTTATTCATGTAATAAGGTATTATAATACTTGTATTGTAATACTAAGTAACTTTCTATGTTGATACAAAAGTTGGATGGACCAAGCTTGACCCGAATTAGGCTTAATTCGGGGTCTTGTGGACTCCGGCTATTGCACCAAGTGAAACTTGTTTAGGGACCCTGCATCGTTAGGTTTACCGTGGGTTTGTGACCATGATTAGACTCCAGCATGAGAGTAAGTAATCGGTTTGATTATATCAGGGTTTAGGGTATTATGTGTATCTTACCTTTTGTGGAATCGTGGGGGTTCTTTTTATACTCGAGAGAGTCCCGGCTGGGCTCCCTATTCTTGCGGCCTAAGAAAGAGATAATGATTCAAATTAGATTGATCCTTATCGCATAACTGAGGTAAGTATATCCTCTTTCTTTAGGAGAATATAATCATAAGATAGATTATATTCTTGTTTGATCTTGTCGTAGCGCGACGAGCACACGGTTAAGCAATGAACCGTATGTGCGACAGCGACTTACCGGGCCTCCTAGGTTGTGCGCACATCGCATAGGCATTAATCCATTTCTGATGGATACGGGTAGTACCTGTGAGTCGGACTATCCAGCCCGACTAGGGACTATACGTCATCATGTCCCCCCAGTCTAGTGGTCGCAGGTTCTAACCGCGGCTACTAGAATACAATCGTTTAAGTGCTCAAATAATCCATATGCGTATAGACCACACATGAGCAACCAATTCAAACATTCCCGCCAATAAGACATTCATCCCCCCTTATACCTAACCTCCTCGAAACCCGGGAAAAGCGTCTGCCATGTCATAGTTACCCCTTCATCTTCCACCGTTGGATTTAGCAAGTGGGTAACACGTGGCACAGATTGAAGCTTGGAACAGTAACATAGGAGGGCTATATATATACCCTTTTTGCTCCCGTTTGACTGTTTAATCACTTCTAACTCTCAAACTTCCATTAACGTCTTTAAAAACACTCCATCGTTGCCAGATTTATTTTAAGGTAACCTTTGCGACCACCTAATTTTATACACGCAATCATGGTAAGACAGTTATTTGATGTCACTTTGATCATGACCATAGGGGAGCTTGACCAGTTCACGAAGGACTACTACATACCGAATTATCTACAACCAGAAATTCCCAACGCTCGGCATAATATAAGTCAGGCGCCCGAGGGGGGAAAAATTGGAGTATTTACCCGCTTTTTTGATTATGCTAATCAGCGTATTCCTATGTCGCGCTTCCTCATCTGTGTGTTAATGCATTATGAGATCCACGTATCTCAATTACATTGCATAGGGGCAGCCAAAATATCGAATTTCGAAATTAATTGCCTTACCCTAGACATAGAACTGACTATTGATTTATTCCGTGCATTCTACCAACAGCTATTAGCCAATGGTTGGGTTTCCTTCGCTAAGCGAAAGAGCGGGATTCAATGTTATGATGACAAAATAGATTCCCTAAGGGACTGGAATGACAGATTCTTCTGGGTTGACAAAGCTGCCTTTCCCTTTCACTTCCCTTTTTTAACCCTGGAACGGTGAGGAAGGATCCAACACCTGGCCCTAATTCCTACAATACTGGGAACGCTGAGACTTTGAATAACAACCGCATTCTCGTGTGATAGGTATGAAAAAACCCATCCTTTTATCATTTAATTATAATAATAACCAAGCCTAAACGTGTATTTAATGTCGTAAAAGTCGGAATTATGCGTGGTTTGTGTTTTTTTTGTGATTTAGGACCAAAATGTGAAAAGGAAAAAAACACGGGCTTTCACGGGCTTTTATCGAAGAAAAAGACAAAAGACGAAGTCAAAAGATCAAGAGTGCAAAAAGAACGGAAGTCAAAGGCCTATTCTGAAGATTTATCAAAGAAAAATTCTAAAGACGGAAGTTTTGTGGATAGCTATTACCATTGTCATAATTGTAACCCGGTTCTTGCCCGTGATGATACGGGTATCGAACCGGGCACGAAACATGCCAATGAGAATCGCTTCCACAATAGATGCACGGGGGAACAGGAGGTGGATTAGAAAAGGACGAATTAGTCGAGTTGCACCATGGAAAAAATCCGAATTGTGTGTTGTCGATATCGTTTCCGCACCGCTCACATGTACACCATTGACATGAGTCATTCCCGTATAATCGTCTCCCACACCCGACGCAATGGACATAAGAATCCATAAAGAAAAATAGATAAGCAAGAAGAATATTTTTGGTGCAAAACTTTGAAAAAGAGATGCTTTTTATGATTTTTCAATTGTTTTTGGATTTTTGAAAATTTTTGATACGAAAAATAACGTTCACAAGTGAACGGATCCCAAAATCCAACGCGTCTCTCACAAAAAACCGTTAATCTTCACGAAAAGATCCAGCAGCGGCGCCATTTTAATGTAGAGATTTTGAAATTGAGATTTTGCTAGGTTGAAAATTCGTTTCTCGGTATCTTTTCGAATTGATTTCCGGTTCAAAGTGCGACTTAGTTGTTCTTGGTAGAAAAGAAATAGAATGGTTGTCGATGTCTACACTAGTTAAAAATAAAGACTTGAAACAAATAAAAATAAAGTAAAAATGGTAAAAAGAAATACTGAAAGATAAAGACTTGACAGTAAATTAATGACGAGAAATTAAAAACGTGACGAGAAATAAAAAGGCAAACTTAAAAGTAAATAAGGCAAACTAAAATTAAATGCAAGTAAATTAAAAGTGTGATTTAAGTAAAAAGGCGGGAAAAATAAAGTTTAAAATTCAAAAACATAAACTTAAATATAAACTAAAACTGAAATTATAAAACTAAGAAAAAATGCTCATTCGGAATAAGTCTTTCATCCGGAATAAATTGATTCATCCGGAATAAGTCTTTTATTCGGAATAAATGTTTATCCGGAATATCCCCTTCATCCGTAATAATCGCTCATCCGGAATAAAGGCTTCATCCGGAATAAACGTTCATTCGGAATACGTTGCTCATCCGGAATATATACTCACTCGGAATAAAACAGTTCATGCGGAATGTAAGGCTTCATCCGGAATAAATAAAACAACCCTTCATTCGGAATAATAAAACTCATTCGGAATAATGTAACAAAATGCTTCATTCGGAATAACTAAAATGAAAGCTTGATCCGGAATATTGATTATTCCGAATGAATTCGCTGATCCGGAATAAAATAAAAATGAATGCTTGATTCGGAATATAAGTCACTGATTCGGAATGAATAGGCAGGAAGCTTGATTCGGAATAATTATAAAGAATTGCTCATTCGGAATACATAGTTGATCCGGAATAAACTAAGGAAAAGTTCATTCGGAATCTGAGAAACAGTAACATAAACGAAGAACAGGGAGATGAAAACCAAACACGAATCTAACCAAATCTAACCAAGATAAACTAAAAGATTAAATCAAACTAACCACAAACGAAAAACTAATCAATACCAATCAAACCAAATCAATAACACTAACAATAATAATCAAAATGAACAAAACCCACTTAATCAAATTAATAAAAACTCAAGAACATGAACATGAACATAAATCATAAAGGATTAAATCAATCATAAGAAAGGAAGATGAGAGATTAACAATGAAAGTAAAGATTCAACAACAATTAAATAAAACTTACTTGGAATTAAAAGGAATTAAAAGGTCTGATACAAGAAATTAAAGTGCAAAAATTTAAGGTGCAAAATGAAAATAGTGGAAGAAGTGGGTCGTCAATCCACCCAACACAAAACAAATGGAATGAAATGAAACTATATATAGGGGAATTAAGGAGGTGCTTAGGAAGCTTCCTCCCCTCTTTCTTCTTTCTTTAATTGCATCATTAAGTCCTTAATCTTCTTAATTCTTTGACTTTAATGATTTTGTCTCGGGATTTGTTTAAACTCGTCTTGTAATTCTTCAATAAGTTAGACTTGAGTTCTTCGGCTTTTAGTAAACTTCCGTCTTTTGACTTTTTCTTCGATAAATCTTCGGAATTGGTCTTGGACTTCCGTTCTTTTTGCACTCTTGATTTCTTGACTTCGTCTTTTGCCTTTTTCTTCAATAAAAGCCCGTGAAAGCCCGTGTTTTCCTTCCTTTTCACATTTTGATCCTAAATCACAACAAAAACATAAACCACGCATAATTCTGACATTTACGACACAAAATATAAGTTTTGGCCTGGTTATTATTGTAATTAAGTGGTAAAAGATGGGTGTTTTCACACCTATCAGTACCTCCATAACTAGGTGAAACTGGCATGCATGTATATGGCTAAGGTAACTAATAAAACATAAGCATTTAAATCTATAACTACTGGGAAAACAGTTGGCTGCATACGGGAAATCCTAATAAAGGAAGAGATTGTCCTTACTGAAGGACGGGAAATCCGTATCCTGTGTCCAGTAGAAGCTAACAGAAACGCTGAAGAACCTACTCCTCCTTGACGGATAATACTACATAAGATGAGGAACAAGTATGAGTTACGTGTATTTTACTGGTTTTGTATGTTCTTAGCTTATTATTCATGTTCTGTCATGTTTTACCTGTTTAAAGTGTTAACTGTAGTTATTCTTGTGTTCTGTTGTATGTTATTCATGTAATAAGGTATTATAATACTTGTATTGTAATACTAAGTAACTTTCTATGTTGATACAAAAGTTGGATGGACCAAGCTTGACCCGAATTAGGCCTAATTCGGGGTCTTGTGGACTCCGGCTATTGCACCAAGTGAAACTTGTTTAGGGACCCTGCATCGTTAGGTTTATCGTGGGTTTGTGACCACGATTAGACTCCAGCATGAGAGTAAGTAATCGGTTTGATTATATCAGGGTTTAGGGTATTATGTGTATCTTACCTTTTGTGGAACCGTGGGGGTTCTTTTTATACTCGAGAGAATCCTGGCTGGGCTCCCTATTCTTGCGGCCTACGAAAGAGATAATGATTCAAAATAGATTGATCCTTATCGCATAACTGAGGTAAGTATATCCTCTTTCTTTAGGAGAATATAATCATAAGATATATTATATTCTTGTTTGATCTTGTCGTAGCGCGACGAGCACATGGTTAAGAAATGAACCGTATGTGCGACAGCGACTTACCGGGCCTCCTGGGTTGTGCGCACATCGCATAGGCATTAATCCATTTCTGATGGATACGGGTAGTACCTGTGAGTCGGACTATCCAGCCCGACTAGGGACTATACGTCATCATGTCCCCCCAGTCTAGTGGTCGCAGGTTCTAACCGCGGCTACTAGAATACAATCGTTTAAGTGCTCAAATAATCCATATGCGTATAGACCACACATGAGCAACCAATTCAAACATTCCCGCCAATAAGACATTCATCCCCCCTTATACCTAACCTCCTCGAAACCCGGGAAAAGCGTCTGCCATGTCATAGTTACCCCTTCATCTTCCATCGTTGGATTTAGCAAGTGGGTAACACGTGGCACAGATTGAAGCTTGGAACAGTAACATAGGAGGGCTATATATACCCTTTTTGCTCCCGTTTGACTGTTTAATCACTTCTAAACTCTCAAACTTCCATTAACGTCTTTAAAAACACTCCATCGTTGCCAGATTTCTTTTAAGGTAACCTTTGCGACCACCTAATTTTATACACGCAATCATGGTAAGACAGGTATTCGATGTCACTTTGATCATGACCATATGGGAGCTTGACCAGTTCACGAAGGACTACTACATACCGAATTATCTACACCCAGAAATTCCCAACGCTCGGCATAATATAAGTCAGGCGCCCGAGGGGGGAAAAATAGGAGTATTCCCCGCTTTTTTGATTACGCTAATCAGCGTATTCCTATGTCGCGCTTCCTCATCAGTGTGTTAATGCATTATGAGATCCACGTATCTCAATTATATTGCATAGGGGCAGCCAAAATATCGAATTTCGAAATTAATTGCCTTACCCTAGACATAGAACCGACTATTGATTTATTCCGTGCATTCTACCAACGGCTATTAGCTAATGGTTGGGTTTCCTTCGCTAAGCGAAAGAGCGGGATTCAATGTTATGATGGCAAAATAGATTCCCTAAGGGACTGGAATGACAGATTCTTCTGGGTTGACAAAGCTGCCTTTCCCTTTCACTTCCCTTTTTTAACCCTGGAACGGTGAGGAAGGATCCAACACCTGGCCCTAATTCCTACAATACTGGGGACGCTGAGACTTTGAATAACAACCGCATTCTCGTGTGATAGGTATGAAAACACCCATCCTTTTATCATTTAATTATAATAATAACCAAGCCTAAACGTGTATTTAATGTCGTAAAAGTCGGAATTATGCGTGGTTTGTGTTTTTTTGTGATTTAGGACCAAAATGTGAAAAGGAAAGAAAACACGGGCTTTCACGGGCTTTTATCGAAGAAAAGGACAAAAGACGAAGTCAAAAGATCAAGAGTTCAAAAAGAACGGAAGTCAAAGGCCTATTCTGAAGATTTATCAAAGAAAAATTCTAAAGACGGAAGTTTAATGAAGTCGAAGAACCAAATCTAATAAAAGAAGAAAATTAGAAGACGAGTTCAATTCATATCGACAAATCCCGAGACAACGTAGAGAAAGAAGAAGAAATTAAAAGACGAGAAAGACAAAGAAAGAAAGAAAGAAGCATCAACACATTTCCTCCTCCTATATATAGTCCTTAATACTTCATTTAGAAGTAGTAGATTTTAGTTTAATTTTTGTGAGGTAATTAGGAGTAGTGTAATTTACTTTCTCTCTCTAGCTTTTCTTTAATGTTTTCAAGCTTTTTACATTAATCTTGTATTGAATCTTAATCTTAATCTTAATTTCAAGCTTTTCATTAATCATTCTCATTCTACCTTTCTTATTTTTAATTTTGTTTGATTTAGATAATCATGTAGTTGTTTAATCATGTTCTAGTTTTAATTGGTGTGTTTGTTTGATTGTGCTTATTGATTTTCATGTGTTTGATCTCTTTATCTTATTGTTTTTAGTGCTTATTGTGTTATTGTTCCTATTTTTAATTCAGTGTTTTAATAGTTTATTTTTATAAAAAGTTGATTTTAAATATTTTGATTATTTAGTGTTTTTAAAAGTTTTTAAATTTTGGCTTATTAGCTTTTACTTAAAGTTGATTTGGTTAACGTTTTAGTCAAGTGCTTATTAGATTTTAGCTTATTTTTACATTTTGCTTATTTTGTTTCTTGTCCGGGTTATACTAAACCCTCTTTTCCCAAATAGTAACCAAATCCATTATTCCGAATAGTGACTTAAAGATATTCCGGATTGTTTGAGTGTTTATTCCGGATAGAGGAGAGTATTCAGTATTCCAAATAAGCATTGCTCCATATTCCGGATATCAAGCAGAAAACCAATTCCAGATAAGCTCGAGTTCGCATGGATTCCGGATAACATCTTTTTTTATTCCGGGTAAGTGTCTGAGTGTTGATTTCCTTTATTCTGGATTGGAGTAAGCACTCACATTCCGGATAGTGGCTAGAAATAGGTATTCCGGATAACATATATAAGAGTGATTCCGGATTGCTTGTGTTTTGTACATTCCGGATAGTGAAGAATCATGGGATTCCGGATAGGGTCCTAGGTGATTCCGGATTACACATAAAACACGAATTCCGGATAAGATTAAGTTTTGGTATTCCGGATTGTGACAGGATCTTGGATTCCGTCTTCGTTCATTTTGTATTTTTCCGAATAGTTTTAAACTTTACTTTTCCCGCCATTTTACTTAGCATTATTTAAACTTGTTTTTGCTTAGTTTATTTTAACGTTTACATTTTTATAAAGTTTTCATATTTATTTTTTATCAAGCTTTAATCTTTCGTCATTTATCTTTAAGTCTTAATTCTTAGTTTAAATTTTAATGTTTTCATTTTTATCTTTACTCAACGACATTTTTATTTGAAAATAGATAATCAATTTATTTTCTTTTCACTAAGAACAACTGAGTCGCACTTTCAACCGTAGTCAATTCGAATCGAGACGAGACGATAAACTTTTTAGTACTTGCAAGACCTTGTATCAAATGGCGTCGTTGCCGGCTCTTTTCGTGAAGATTAACGGGTTTTTGTGAGAGACGCGTTAGATTTTGGGATCCGTTCACTTTTGAACGTTAGTTTTCTTGTCCAATTTTCAAAAAATTTCAAAAATCCATAAAAATTAAAAATTTCAAATATCAAAAACATTTAAAAAATCATAAAAAGCATTTCTTTTTCAAAGTTTTGCACCAAAAATATTTTCTTTTCACATTAACCATTATTTTTCTATTTCTTTGCTATTCTTTTCTTTTGTAGGTGTGTGCGTACTCGTTCACGCAAAAGGAAGTCCATTCAAGTTGTTGTCATCGAGCCTCCTCCTGTTGTTAACAGAATGGATAACCGTCCTATAATCGAGCTCTTGCAGTCACATGTTGAAGGCAATGAAGATGCGATTGCGGTTCCGGCTATTGATGCAAATAACTTCGAGCTCAAGACCGGTTTCATTCAAATGGTTTCCGCAACACCTTTCTTAGGCCGCACCCATGATGATCCGCACGATCACATAAAAAGGTTTGTTCACTTAACCAATACCGTGAAATACAATGGGGTTTCACAAGAGGCAATCCGTTTGCTCCTCTTTCCTTTCTCCCTCGAGGGACAAGCCCGGACTTGGCTTGATAAGGAACCACCCCAAAGTATTACAACCTGGGCGGACCTAGAGACTATGTTTATCAATTAATTTTTCCCACCCTCACTTACTATCGCTTTGCGGAATGACATCATTAACTTTGAACAAAAGTACGGTGACACGTTTAGTGAATCTTGGGATCGTTTTAAGGAACTTTTAAGAAAGTGTCCACAACACGGTTTTACAAAGGTGCATCAAATTAATACTTTATACAATGGATTAAGTTTGAATGACCAAGATTCACTAAATAGTGCTTCAGGGGGTAATATTCTTGTCAAATCTATGAATGAGGCTTGGGTAATCATTGAGAACAAGTCCAAAGTCCAAACCAAGAGTGTTAGGGCTACTATGGCTAGTGCTAGTGAGAGTGAGTTGACCAATCATCTTAAGGAACTTACTTCAGCTATAAAACAACTTGTTTTAAGAGATAACCCTCCTAATCAACATGCCCATGCTCTCAATATTACTTGTGAAACTTGTGGTGGGCCACACTCTTATGCTAATTGTGATAAAGCTTATGATCAATCTCACGCGGAAGTGTATGCTTACGACAACACGGAGAGGGTTCATTTCAAGCCTAATGTCGATGTTAATCACTTGTCTTACAACTCAACGAATTACTTGGCACCACCCGGTTTTCAACAAAGACCACACCCACCCACCCATAACAACCAAGGGCCACCAAGAGCAAATGTTCAACAAAATACAAATGGGAGGGGCTATAATGCAAACCAAGGCAATTGTTAAATGAAAAATAAAGTCTTTCAAAACCAAGGTTTCAATTCTCAAGGCTTTGAACCATATAACCAATACCCAAACCAAGGTTTTCAACAACAAGGGTTCAATTTACCTCATCCGCACATGGACTTGATTCTACAAAAATTAACCGATCATGAGAGGACCATGAAGGAAATGCAAGAGTCCACGGATAGGAAATTCATTCAAATTTTTCAAACCCATCGACCCCAAGGTGCTCTTCCTTCTACAACTGAAACAAACTAGAGCTAATGTGAGTGCTATTACTACACGTAGTTGAGCAACTCTAGTAGGACCTTCTATCCCTCCCCAAGTTACTCCATCTACACCTCCTCCATCCCCATTTATCCCTCCTACTTCCACGCCTAGTACTAGTTCTACATTACCGTCTCCACCTCTTACGGAAGCAATACCCAAGAAAAACCCTTCACCATCTCAACCTTCACCATCTCAACCTTCACCTTCTACACCAACACCTCCTAAACCCAATATTCCTTATCCTTCAACATTAGACAAGTGCAAAGTTCTCACTAAGGAGGATTCTCAAATCACTACCTATTTGAAGATGATCTCTCAAATGAATTTCAACATTAGCCTTGTTGAAGCACTTGTCCAAATGCCGAAATTTGTCAAAGCATTTACGGAAGTGCTTAGTAAAAAGGAAAAGATGGCTAAGCTTGTCAACACATGCTTAAATGAAATCTGTTCTGCTGTCATTCTTAAATAACTTCCGGAAAAACTTGGAGATCCCGGTCGTTTTATGCTACCTTGCATTTTTAACAAAGTTGAAGAATTTACTGCCTTAGCCGATCTCGGGGCAAGTATAAATTTGATGCCATTAAGTTTTTGGAAAGGTTATCATTACCCGACCTTACACCAACAAAGATGACTCTTGAGCTAGCAAATCGAACTCTCGCTTAACCCGCTGGTATTGCTAAGTTGTTTTCGTTAAAGTTGGTACCTTCACTTTTCCGGTTGATTTTGTAGTTGTTGATTATGAAATGGACCCTCGTATTCCGTTAATACTTGGACGACCATTTTTGAGAACCGGAGATTTAGTTGATGTTGCCAAAGGTGAACTAATTCTAAGGGTCGGGAATGATCAACAAGGTTTTAATATGGGGAAGATTACAAGTAAATCAAATGGAAAAGAATCAGTGAAAATGATTGATGTGCTGCAAGACGAGCTTACGACTCCTTTGGAAAGTATAAAGCTTAATGATTTTGTTGTATATGACAATCCTCTTTTCGAGACTTGATATGATAATCCACTTTTCCAAGACCATGTGGATGATTCTAATGATTCTCTCTCCAATTTGGATCCCCCACCAATTTATGATTCTCCACCAATCTATGATGAATATGATGATGATTCTAGTTCCGATGTGGATGATTATGATGATTTTTCTTCAGAGTATAAAGACATGCCAACTTATGATGACTTTGATGATGTTGATACTCTTTCGAGTGATTCTTCAAATGATATGTATCCTAATGATGATTATGCTTCTATTTTTGATGAAGATCCTCCGCCAACAATGCTTGATCCTACTTTGGATGATTACTCATTTGAGGAAGATTTCGCCACTTTCCTCAATACCTACTTTCCCAATGAGCATGATTCTCCTCCTTTGGACTTTGATTATGGTCTTTATCCTTCTTTGGATGTAAAGAAACCCGTTTCAAAGGAGAAGAAACCGGACGACACCAACATCCGTAGTACCTATGTCTTGAAACCTCTCTTTCCACCTTCTTCGGATGAGATTGTGCGTTTTATGGGCGAATCTTCAAGGTCTACTGAAACTAAGTCTTATTTTCTCCTAAAGGAAAAGGTGTTCGATCCGGGTATCACAATTTTTAAGCCATCTCAGTATCCATCTGATGAAATAAAAGGAAAGATTTTTGGAACTTTTGGAGCTATGCTTTCACTTCATCATACCTTCTACCACCGTGCTCAATCTTTGCTTAAGGGAACCTCACTTACTCTTCTTTGGCTTGTGCTCTTCACCTTAAGCTTGTTTTATTTGATGGACGAAAACCATGTATTTGACCCCGGTGGATGTTCTTCAAGGTTCTTACCATTGTAATCAAGGTCGAGTTAAGCTCACGACTCGGTGAACAAAAACAAGCGCTTCTCGGGAGGCAACCCAAGAATCTATCCTTTTTATCTGTTTTTTATAATAAGTGTAGGGGAGACCCTCGTATGTGTTTGTTGTTTTCTTTCTTATCATGTGCAGGGATTCGAGCTTTCAAAGATCCATTCTTGATGACTTTTGACGACCCGTGATTACGTGTACCCGTTTTCCCGGTTCTATCCTATACTCTTTTGATTCACTATTTTATATTTTTTCAATATTAAACTAGGAATCACTTTAGTTGTCTCTTCCTTAACAAGATTTAAACAACGTACACAATGTCCTAAGTGTAGGGGAGTTTACTCCCACGTGCTTAAACATTGAGGACAATGTTTATAATAAGTGTAGGGGGACTTCTATCGAAGTTAAGTGGGCTTTTCCATGTATTTGTCCTCATTTTAACCGGAAAATTGATTTTTTGACATTTTTCAAAATTTTTGATCTATTTTGGCCTATTAGTATTTTCCTTTGTTATCGTTATTTTCTTCATTAGAATAAATTTTAATAAAATGGTTTTAGTGAGTTTAGATGTCTTTGATATATTAGGCCCGTCGTGAATCTTTTGACTCAACCCGAGTTTACTTATTTGAGTTTACTCTAGCTAGTATCCTTAACGTGCTTAAATTAAGTTTTGCGAGACGTTTATATAGGGAACCATAAAACGCGAAAGTCTTAACTCTTACGGGTTAAGAACAAGAACTTTTCACAAGTTCCTATGATTGATCCTAGAAAGTCGTTTATCAAGGGAACTTTAAAATGAGAATTCTAAACTTGAAAAAGTCTAAGAAGTTGCAAGATCCTATAGATGACTTGAAAACCCAAAACTTTGATTTAGTAGGCTAAGCATCCACGAGTCTCATTCCTTGAGATTTTAAATTGTGGAGAACGAGAGATGATAGAGTCAATTATAAGTTTGGTATTATTTCATGAATTTATGTGAGTTAATTATGAGCTTTTTCTCCCATCGCTTGTTAATAAATTTAATTGCAATAAGTAAGGTCGTACGATTTGAAAAGTTACTTAGCTTCTAGCACAAGATCGTTTAAAAGTTTCTTGGTATTAATTAGAGTTCATAGCCAAGGCATAACTTATTGAAGCGGGATGCGAAGATTGACGAGTCCGAAAAGGCCCTAACAAGGCATGAGGGATACATTTTGTTGCTAAAGATCCAAAGTGATATGAAGAATCATTTATCAAAAATCAATATGAAGGATCGAGACACACGATGAAAAGCAAATACTCCCCTAAAGATCATGGAGAAGTCTATCCGAAAAGACCCTAGCAAGGTATGAGGATAAATAGATCCAAGTCCTAAAAGGAGGCGGATCGTTGTATATCAAAATCCAAAATAAAGATTGGAGAAAAATGAAGAAGTCGTGGTCTAAGTATGAAGAATCTCTCAAAAACTTCAAGTGAAGAAATTTCTATTATGAAGAGAAGACCATGATTTGAAGAACATCTCTCAAGGTTCGAAGTATGAAGTCAATGCCAAATATCGGTCCGAGAAAGGTCTCAAATCATGAAGCGAGTTATGCCAAGATATGAACTTTATGAGGTCTCGAGAAGCAGTTTTAAAAGATTTTGTCCTTTAGCTAACTATTGATTAAATCGTCCTACTTTATTTCTGCCAAATAAACTATTAAAATAAGTCAACAATGCATCCTCGTGATCATTCAAGACAACCATAAAATATAAGAGATACACCTAGGAATAAGGGAGTCTAAGTGAATAATTAGGCCACATGAGTTTGTGTTAGTTTTACTAACTTATAATAACAATGATCTCGTTTTTAAGCTTAGTTTGGGGAACGTGAAACTTGAGGGTGATAAACATTCATGACAACCAAAGCACTAATGTAAGTCTTAGATCTCTTTACTTTTTCTACCTTCAAGCATTTTGTTATATTCTATATTTTTAAGTTTCCTTAATGTCTTGTGTTTAATAAACGCCAAGGTGGGTTAATTATAATGGAAAATGTAAATCTTGCTTTGTAACTAATGCATTGCATGAGGGCATTGCAATGGTCAAGTGTAGGGGATTTGATAGGTGTGAAAACACCCATCCTTTTACCATTTAATTATAATAATAACCAAGCCTAAACATATATTTAATGTCGTAAAAGTCAGAATTATGCGTGGTTTGTGTTTTTGTTGTGATTTAGGACCAAAATGTGAAAAGGGAAGAAAACACGGCCTTTCACGGGCTTTTATCGAAGAAAAAGACAAAAGACGAAGTCAAAAGATCAAGAGTGCAAAAAGAACGGAAGTCAAAGGCCTATTCTGAAGATTTATCGAAGAAAAAGTCTAAAGACGAAAGTTTAACTAAGTCGAAAAACCAAATCTAATAAAAGAAGAAAATTAGAAGACGAGTTCAATTCATATCGACAAATCCCGAGACAACGTCGAGAAAGACGAAGAAATTAAAAGACGAGAAAGACAAAGAAAGAAAGAAAGAAGCATCAACACATTTCCTCTTCCTATATATAGTCCTTAATACTTCATTTAGAAGTAGTAGATTTTAGTTTAATTTTTGTGAGGTAATTAGGAGTAGTGTAATTTACTTTCTCTCTCTAGCTTTTCTTTAATGGTTTCAAGCTTTTTACATTAATCTTGTATTGAATCTTAATCTTAATCTTAATTTCAAGATTTTTATTAATCATTCTCATTCTACCTTTCTTATTTTTAATTTTGTTTGATTTAGATAATCATGTAGTAGTTTAATCATGTTCTAGTTTTAATTGATGTGTTTTTTTGATTGTGCTTATTGATTTTCATGTGTTTTATCTCTTTATCTTATTGTGTTTAGTGCTTATTGTGTTATTGTTCTTATTTTTAATTAAGTTTTTTAATAGTTTGTTTTTATAAAAGTTGATTATAAATATTTTGATTATTTAGTGTTTTTAAAAGTTTTTAAATTTTGGCTTATTTGCTTTTTCTTAAAGTTGATATGCTTAAAGTTTTAGTCAATTCCTTATTAGATTTTAGCTTATTTTTACATTTTGCGTATTTTGATTCTTATCTGGGTTATTTTAAACCCTCTTTTCCCGAATAGTAACCAAATCCATTATTCCGAATAGTGACTTATAGATATTCCGGATTGTTTGAGTGTTTATTCCGGATAGAGGAGAGTATTCAGTATTCCGAATAAGCATTGCTCCATATTCCGGATATAAATTAGAAAACCAATTCCTAATAAGCTCGAGTTCGCATGGATTCCGGATAACATCTTTTGTTATCCTGGATAAGGGTTTGAGTATTGATTTCCTTTATTCTGGATTGGAGTAAGCACTCACATTCCGGATAGTGGCTAGAAATAGGTATTCCGGATAACATATATAAGAGGGATTCCGGATTGCTTGTGTTTTGTACATTCCGGATAGTGAAGAAGCATGGGATTCCGGATAGGGTCCTAGGTGATTCTGGATTACACTTAAAACGCGAATTCCGGATAAGAGTAAGTTTTGGTATTCCGAATTGTGACAGGATCTTGGATTCCGACTTAGTTCATTTTGTGTTTTTCCGAATAGTTTTAAACTTTACTTTTCCCGCCATTTTACTTAGCATTATTTAAACTTGTTTTTGCTTAGTTTATTTTAAAGTTTACATTTTTATAAAGTTTTCCAAATTTACTTTTTATCAAGCTTTAATCTTTCGTCATTTATCTTTAAGTCTTAATTCTTAGTTTAAATTTTAAAGCTTTCATTTTTATCTTTACTCAACGACATTTTTATTTTAAAATAAATAATCAATTTATTTTCTTTTCACCAAGAACAACTAAGTCGCACTTTCAACCGTAGTCAATTCGAATCGAGACGAGACGATAAACGTTTTAGTACTTGCAAGACCTTGTATCACTGTGCAACCATATCCGGAGGCTCTGTTAGTCATTCTTGGCCTGAGTCGCGTTGTCATTTATGGTGCGCAGTAGATACATGTCTTCCGTACCCAGAGTGACCAGAGTTAGTGGTTCTTCCCGCATTCTTCATATCATCCTGTAAGTACCATATTGTTCTAAAAACTAAAATGTTTTCTCTTGTTTGTCTTTTTGTTTGTTACGCAACCATGGAGATTCTTTACCTTGTTCGTGGTGCCTTCCCTGAAGATTTGATAGTCTACTCTCGCCCTGAGAAGGAGAATGAGGAGTCAATTCAGTAACACGCTCAAAAGAACACTATAGAGCTGGAGGTTGAGGAGGCTTTCGTAGCACAAGAGCATGAGGACACCGGCGCAGACTAGCCATCACCACCACCAGTACAGCAACAACCACCAGCACAACAACAACCACTGATGAATCGCAGATCCTCACTATAGTCGGATAATTTCACTAAGGATGCTGAGATCACCGCTCAGCAATATGAAGAAGAGGAGAACTCTGCCTTGGGGAAGAGGCAAAGGAGCCCCATATCAGGTTCACGCAAAGCCGCTCGCACGGGGGCTGGGCCCTCATAGACAGAAGCGCGCATGACTGAAGAAGAGATTGAGGAGAATCTAGCGAGTACTCCTCCACGTACTCCCCTTGCAAACATCAACTTAAGGTAAACACTCGTCTTTGTATTATGACTATCGTCCATATTCCTCCTTATATTTCTCTAATCTCCGCTTTTGTGTATCAGTGATGACCATGAAAAGTAATCTGTGAAGGCTAATGTCACGCCTTCCCCCCAAAAGGAGACTTCAACAACGGGGGGAAGCGCGTTCCCTCAAGACCCCGTGTTCGCTCCCGATTTTTTGGGAGTTTCCCGTGTCCTCGGAGTTGACCGGTGCATTTGACTGTTCCAGCTTCTTAGACAACATCGTGCCCCCTGGTCGAGCTGTGATACTGGAAGGGATGAGCGATGTGGTTCTAGCGGACGAAGTTAGTTATTTTTCGTCGCAGACCGTGACATTGATGTCACGCATCAAGAAGAGGTTCTTAGAGCTATCCGCCCAAGTCCAGTCCACTGAAGAGAGACTTGGGCAAATTAATGAGGAGAAATCTTTTTCCCTTGGGGAGATGCAAGAAAAAATCAACCAAGAGGTCGAGAGAGGGCAACAAGATGCTTCCCTCATTCATTCCCTAACAGAAGAGAAGGATAAGCTAGCCTCTGCACTTGATGTTGAGCGCGCCCATCTCAATCTTCTAAAGGCCTCCAATCAAGAAGCAATGAGGGCCTTTGAGGAGGGAAAGAATAATTGTGTGGCGGATGTGGATGCGCTGGGCGCAACGGTGAAAGGAGATGTGAGTGATCTTAGCAGACATCTGAAGAGATTGAGTATTGAGTTGGATGAAGACATGTATCCGTGTTTGATGAAGGATGTATCCAAGAAGCGATGGTTGGTGCGCCATTGTTTGCGCCTAGCCGCCATGGGTGCTTTGGAAGACCCTACTTTGCGGACCGCCTTTGCCCAGTCTATTATAGCTGCGGTAAATGAGGGTACCTCTAAGGGCTTAGTGAAGGCGCACAAAGCTGATTTGTTGAAGAAGGATTTGGTAAAGGTGCCCTTCTATGACCCTACTGTCAAGTCTAAGCTCACAGCCGCCCTGAAGGATATGAGTGTTTTCCCTTTGCCATGTTTCAGTCTTGACGATAAGGACCATGAGCTGCCAATTGAGATTGTGATGGAAGGCCTCACTTTGGCACGCCATAAGGTAGAGGGTGCAGAAGCACAGGCGGACTTCCACTTGAAGCCTTCCTTGGAGCAGCTAACAGTACCAATTTTTGCTCAGCCCAGGGATGTGCTTGACCCTTATAGGGTTGAGAAGGAAGTGCCGTTGTCCGAGGTGCTCGCGGCACATGAAAGTCGTGCTGCTGCCAAGAAGGTTGTGTTGAACATAGAGGTTGCACCTTCTGTTGGTGCGGCCCACCTTTCTTCCTCCATCCTTGTTCTGCCTTTGCCGCTGCTAAATAGGGACGCGTGTCTGCTGGATCTAATGGAGAAGGACATGAAAAAGCACTGCGACACAGCTTATTTCCCCCCCCCCCCCCCCCTCCTGCTGAAGTTGAAGAGATCTTCGTCTGACACCAATTTACTTTCCAACAAGTTAGCTGGTTTGTAAATATATTGTGTACTTTGTATGTGCGAATGTTCGCCTTTTATTTGTAATGAACACTTCCTACTTTTTGTTACGAGAAATATGTTTCTACACTTTAATGTTTATAGCGCAGATTCGTATTATGAATTAATGTAAACTCATAAATGGTCCTTATGGGTGAGGAAAACTCATTACGTGTGGTATACCGCTATTACCATAAGGACGTCCAGCTGAGGCTGACCGGTTGTTAGGTGTGCACGATTGTGTCTTATCAGTCTCAGAGTGTACTGGTTGTATAACTTGCTACGATGTCATTAATAGCAAGGGGCCTAACAAGGATACATGATCCATGGTCGATGGGGTTGCATCCCTGATAGGTGTGAAAACACCCATCCTTTTACCACTTAATTACAATAATAACCAAGCCAAAACGTGTATTTTGTGTCGTAAATGTCGGAATTATGCGTGGTTTGTGTTTTTGTTGTGATTTAGGATCAAAATATGAAAAAGAAGGAAAACACGGGCTTTCACGGGATTTATCGAAGAAAAAGACAAAAGACGAAGTCAAGAAATCAAGAGTGCAATAAGAACGGAAGTCCAAGACCAATTCTGAAGATTTATCGAAGAAAAAGTCAAAAGACGGAAGTTTACTAAAAGCCGAAGAACTTAAGTCTTATTTATGAAGAAATTTCAAGACGAGTTTAAAGAAATCCCGAGACAAAGTCATTAAAGTCGAAGAACTAAGAAGATTAAGGACTTCATGATGCAATTAAAGAAAGAAGAAAGAGGGGAGGAAGCTTCCTCTAAGCACCTCCCTAATCTCCTATAAATAGATGTCATTTCCCTTCATTTGTGTTGTTGGCTAGAGTGACACTAGTTCTTCCATTTTCATTTCCTTGCACTTTAATTACATGTCATTTACTTTAATGTCAAATTTAATTACCTTGCACCTTTAAATTCAAGTAAGTTTTCTTTAATTGTTATTGAATCTTTATCTTTATTGTTAATCTCTCATCTTCCTTTCTTGTGATTGATTTAATCTTATGTTTATGTTTGTGTTCTTTAATTTTTATTGATTTAATCAAGTGGGTTTTTATTATTGTGATCATTATTGTTAGTGTTATTGATTTGGTTTGATTGATTATCATTAGTTGATCATTTGTGGTTAATCTTGTTTAATCTTTTGGTTGAAATTGCTTGATTTTGTTTAAATTCGTGGCTTCTTTATTTCCTTGTTCTTCGCTACTGTTAAGTTTACCAGATTCTGAATGAGTTCTTTTTATTCCAGTTATTCCGAATGAAGGGCTAGTTTAGGTTATTCCAGATCAGTTGAATATTCCGGATGAGTGATTTTGTTTAATTATTCCGAACCAGCAGTTCCCTTTCATTGTATTCCGGATCAGTTGTTTATTCCGGATCAGTGTAGTTATTCCGAATCAACCGTTTATTCCAGATGAAGCTTTCATTCCGAATGAAGCTTTATTCCGGATGAACATACATTCCGGATGAACATACATTCCGAATGAAGACATTATTCCGGATGAGCACTTTCCTTGATTATTCCGAATGAGCATCTTTTATTCCGAATGAAGCTTCTTTTAGTTATTCCGGATGAAGCCATATATTCCGCATGAACTGTTTTATTCCGAGTGAGTATTTATTCCAGATGAGCAACGTATTCCGAATGAATGTTATTCCGGATGAACCTTCATTCCGGATGAGCAATTATTCCGGATGAAGGGAATATTCCGGATAAACATTTATTCCGAATGAGCTGTTATTCCGGATGAATAACTTATTTCGGATGAATCAAGTTATTCCGGATGAAAGACTTTTTCCGAATGAGCACTTTTTCTTAGTTTTATAATTTCAGTTTTAGTTAATTTTTAAGTTTATGTTTTTAAGTTTTAAACTTTATTTTTCCCGCCTTTTTACTTAGTCGCACTTTTAATTTACTTGCCTTAATTTTAAGTTTGTGTTATTTACTTTCAAGTTTGCCTTTTTATTTCTTGTCACGTTTTTAATTTCTCGTCATTAATTTCCTGTCAAGTTTTTATCTTTCAGTATTTCTTTTTACAGTCTTTACTTTATTTTTATTGTTTAAAGTCTTTATTTTAATTAGTGTAGACATCGACAACCATTCTATTTCTTTTCTGCCAAGAACAACTGAGTCGCACTTTGAACCGGAAATCGTTTCGAGAAGATACCGAGAACTAAATTGAACCCCATTGAAAACACTTATATTAATCCCTCTTACTCGACGAGTCTAATTAGTAGGGTAGACCTATTCCTCTTATTTCTCCTGGAAACGTTGTGTACGCGTGCGCCAGTAGGCAACATATAACATAGAAAAAGTGTACGTATGATAAAAATAAATGTTTTTAGAATGCGTCGTGGAACTAGCTAGGGACCACGACAGTTTTATTATTACTTGCAAGATTTTAAGTACATGAAATAAAAGAAACATAATACATTGGTTTCAGAATGCTAAAGGTAGCACTTCTTTAGATGGCATATGTTCTAAGGCCTCTGTAGGTCGCGACCATCCATGTGACGTAGTCGATATGCGCCGTTCCCCAATGCATTTGTCACCATGTAAGGTCCCTTCCACTTAGGCCCAAGTTTTCCTGTATTTTTAGTACGGCTGGCCGCGTTTGAGCGATACACGAAGTCACCTGTCCTAAAGGAAGTCTTTCGTACCCTAGCATCGTAGTAACCCTTCATTTTTTCTTTTGACTTGGCCTCGTGGATAGCTGCCAACTCTCTTCGCTCATCGATTATGTCCAGGTTCAATTGTAATTTGTCATCATTTGTGACCATGTCTACTTCTGTTGTGCAGAGCGTTTGTAATCAAATCTCGGCTGGGATAACTGCCTCTGTTCTGTATGTTTGGGCGAAAGGGGTATCGCCCGTAGCTGTTTTTATCATTGTGCGATGTGTCCACAAGACATGTGATAACTCTTAGACCTATTTTTTGTTGTGTTACCCTAATCGCGCTTTTATGCCGTCTCCCAGACTCCTGTTTTCTCTTTCCACAAGTTCATTTGTTTGTGGATGGGCTACCGATGCGAACCTTTGGTTTATGTTGTTTTTCGCGCACCAATCTTTGAATGGGTTCTCCGCGAATTGTTTTTCGTTATCAGAAACAATATCCCCAGGTAGCCCGAAGCGACATACTATATTGTCCCACACGAACCTTTTTACTTGGTTCCCTGTGATTGTTGCGGCTGCCTTTGCCTCAATCCACCTCGTGAAGTAATCCATCGCGACTATGAGGAACTTAATTCCACCCGTGGCTACGGGAAAAGGTCCTGCGATGTCTATTCCCAACTTGAGGAATGGCCAAGGGGAAGTGATAGGTGTCAGTTCCTCTTGGGGTTGACATGGTATCGGCCTGTGTACCTGGCAGTCATTGCATTTGTTTATGAGTGTACGTGCATCCGCGTGCATGGTTGGCCAATAATATCCGTTACGCAACACTGCTGCCACCACAGACCTTGGTCTTGCGTGTATGCCGCGGGATCCCTCGTGTATTTCACTAGTGACATACTGCGCTTGCCGCGGCCCGACGCATCTTAGCCATGGCTGAAGGAATGAGCGTTTGTAAAGGATCCCGTCCCTGACGTCAAACTGTCTCGAGCGTTTACGTATTCGTCGCGATTTGATTTCGTCATACGGGAGTGAATCTTTCGTCAAATAGTATATGATCGATGTCATCCACGTAGGACCTTCTTCCTCCACTACCGATGTGACTTCTTGCTCTTCTATTGATTTTTCTTTAAGGATCTCTACCAGGACCTGCCTTGATAGGTGTGCAAAGTTGGTGGACGTTATTTTGCTGAGTGCGTCTGCTTTCTTGTTCTCCCCTCAAGGTACTTGGCGTATTAGCAACTTTTCGAATCCTTCAATCAATGACTTGGATTTTTGCAAGTATTGTATCATGTTCTATTCTTTTGCCTTATATTCACCAAGTATGTTGTTTGCTACCAAGCGAGAATCTACATTTGCTTCGAGATTCCGCACGCCCATTCAGGCTGCAATTTATAGTCCTACTATAAGTGTCCTCATATTCCGCCTCGTTATTTGTAGTTGTGAATTCAAAATGCAGCGCGTATGTAAATTCCATTCCTTTAGGATTGCTGAGTATGAGCCCTGCGCCAGATCCATCTATGCAAGAGGACCCATCAGAATAACATCCATGGGTCTTGGTCTTCTTCCTTCTGTTTTGGATCCTGAACACCCTCTTCTGGTTTTTTGATGATGAAATCTGTCAGAATTTGTCCTTTTACGACATTGCGCGGTCTGTACATAATGTTGTGTTCCCAAGTAGAACACTCCACTTTTGTAATCTACCTGCGACGTCCGATTTTGATATTATCTGTTTTATGGGTTGATCTGTGATCACCACTATAGGATGTGCTTGGAAGTATCTGTGCAACCTTTTCGCTGCAAATACTAGTGCAAGTACCAATTTCTCCATTGGGGTATAATTTAGTTTCGAGCTTTGTAATGATCTTCTTATGAAGTATACTGGTGTTTGCACATTTTCCCTATCCGTCATTAGCACCGCGCTGATTGCTCTGTGTGTAGTAATACAAGGTTTTTAGCCGAGTATAAAATAACTTCGTTGTTCCAAGTCTTTTCGAATTGATTACCGATTAAGAGTGCAACTCAATTGTCTTTTGGTGAAAAATAATTTGGTTTGGTTTGATTATCTAATTTTAAACTAAAAGCAAATCATTGTCGTTGAGTAAAGTGTAATTGACTAAAAACTTAACAAGTAATTTTGGAACTTAAAACATTGTAAAACTTTTAAAACTTAAAAGCTCAAACTATCAGAATGTAACAAATCCTTTCTATCGGAATGCACCAAAATTAGAACCATTTGAATAATTAAGTCATTGCTATCGGAAAACAACACCATCGGAATGTAAAAAGTGGCAAATCTATCGGAATGTTGTTGGGTGTCAGAATGTTTCAGATCGGAATACACAAGCTCAATTCTATCGGAATGTATCTGTCGCAATACACTTCTGTCGCAATATGATTCTATCGGAATGTTACAAACTAAAATTAGGCAGAGTTTCGCCACAAAGTAACCTTAAACTCCTTCGGAATATGCGATCGCAATGAGCGATCGCAATCCCAGATCAGAATAAGGGGAATGGTACACGTGATCGCAAAGTAAAACCCTTAAGGGTTATTGCGATACAAACCAGCTTCTCGTCGGAATGTGTAAACCCTTAGAATTGCGATGGAGCATGAAGTAATCTGAAATTGAAAATAAGCCAAAATTTCAATAAGCAGTTCCAATAAGCTCACATAACCAAATCTTAAACAACTTAATAAGCTTAAATTTGACAACCTTTTAAAATACGAAAATCATAAACTTTATAAAAGAAACTTTAAAAAGGCTAAAACTTTTTAGTAATCCGAAAAGCAAATAAGCTAAATATATGAAATAAGCCAATAAGCACAAAGATCTTATAGCCTATACGTATATGAGCTTATGTAGGAACAAGATAGATTAACCCTTTTAACCATGAAATCATCAAATCAACGTGTGAAGTGTAATATTCGGATCAAAAGTTAAAGTAAATCAAGAAAGGTAGAAAAAGATTAAAGAATAAAAACTTAAACTTGAACTTTTGATTAATGAAACTCTAATACAAAGATTAAACAAAGCTTAATTTGAAAGAAAAGATGAAGTTTTTGTAAGAGAAAGTTAAACACTTTCTCTCTCTAAAATGAAAACTAAAACAAAGAAAATTAAAAATAGCTAATGACTAACACCCTCCTAATGTGTCATTAGGAGGGTATATATAGGGAGTGGGGAATGCATGTATGCTTTCTTCTTTCTTTCTTTTCTTCTCGACTCGATCTAAATTCTTTGTCTTTCTCGATGTCGTCTCGGGATTTGAACTCGTCTTTTAGTTTTCTTCTATATTTAGACTTGAGTTCTTTGACTTCATTAAACTTCCGTCTTTAGACTTTTTCTTTGATAAATCTTCAGAAACGGCCTTGGACTTCTGTTCTTTTTGCACTCTTGATCTTTTGACTTTGTCTTTTCTCATTTTCTTCGATAAAAACCCGTGAAAGCCTGTGTTTTCTTCCTTTTTCGTCTTTTGGTCCTAAAACACAATAAAAACACAAACCACGCATAATTCTGACTTTTACGACATAAATACACGTTTTGGTCTTGTTATTATTGGAAATGAGTGGAAAAAGGATAAGTGTTTTCACACTTATTAAATCCCCTACACTTGACCATTGCAATGCCCTCATGCAATGCATTAATTTTAAACACGGTTTACATTTTCCATCATAAATAACCCACCTTGGCCTTTACTAAATAAAAAGATAGAAACAAGTAAAGAAATCAAATACTTACATTGGGGTTTTGGCTGCCATGAACGTTTATCATCCTCAAGTTTCACGTTTCCCATACCAAGCTTAAAAACGAGATCATTGTTATTATAAGTTAGCAAACTAACACGAGTTCATGTGGGCCAATTATTTACTTAGACTCCCTTATTCCTAGGTGTATCTCTTATATTTTAATTTTGTCTTGAATGATCACGAGGATGCATTATTTGACTTATTTTGATAGTTATTTATGCTGAAAATAAAGTGGGACGATTTAACCAATAGTTAGCTAAAGGACAAAATCTTTTAAAACTGCTTCTCGGGACCTCATAAAGTTCATATCTTGGCATAACTCGCTTCACGATTTGAGACCTTTCTCGGACCGATATTTGGCAGCGACTTCATACTTCGAATCTTGAGAGACGTTCATGAAATAATGGTCTTCTCTTTATAATAGGAATTTCTTCACTTGAACTTTTTGAGAGATTCTTCATATTTGGACCACGGATTCTTCATTTTTCTCCAATCTTTATTTTAGACTTTGATATACAACGATCCGCCTCCTTTTAGGACTTGGATCTATTTATCCTAATACCTTGTTAGGGCCTTTTTGGATAGACTTCTCCATGATCTTTTGGGGAGTATTTGCTTTTCGTCGTGTGTCTCGATCCTTCATATTGATTTTTGATAAATGATTCTTCACATCACTTTTGGATCTTTAGCAACAAAATGTAGCCCTCATGCCTTGTTAGGGCCTTTTCGGACTCGCCAATCTTCGCATCCCGCTTCAATAAATTATGCCTTGGCTATGAACTCTAATTAATACCGAGCAACTTTTAAACGATCTTTGGCTAGAAGCTAAGTAACTTTTCAAATCGTACAACCTTATTTATTGCAGATAAATTTATTAACCAGCGATGGGAGAATAGGCTCATAATTAACTCACATAAATTCACGAAAGAATACAAAACTTATAATTGACTCTATCATCTCTCGTTCTCCATAATTTAAAATCTCAAGGAATGAGACTCGTGGATGCTTAGCCTATTAAATCGAAGTTTTGGGTTTTTGAGTCATCTATAGGATCTTGCAAACTCTTAGACTTTTTCAAGTTTTAGAATTCGCATTTTAAAGTTCCCTTGATAAACAACTCTCTAGGATCAATTATAGGAACTTGCGAAAAGTTCTTGTTCTTAACCCGTGAGAGTTAAGACTTTCGCGTTTTAAAGTTCTCTATATAAAAGCCTAGCAAAACTTGACTTAAACACATTAAGGATACTAGCTAGAGTAAACTTAGATAAGTGAACTCGGGTTGAGTCAAAATATTCATGACTTTGAAAAATTTAAAACCTCTTTATTAAACTTTATTTTTAGCAAAGAAAGTAAATAACGATAAAAGGAAAACTACAAGGCCAAAATAGATTAAAAATTTTGGAAAATGTCAAAAAATCACATTTTCCGGTTAAAATGAGGGCAAATTCATAGAAAAGACCACTTACTTAGATATAAGTCCCCCCTACACTTGATATAAACATTGTCCTCAATGTTTAAGCATGTGGGAGTAAACTCCCCTACACTTATGACATTGTGTACTTTGTTTAAATCTTGCTAAGGAAAGGACAACTATAGTGATTTCAATGTGAACATATAAGATATGAAATATTGAATCACGATAGTTTAGGATAGAACCAGGAAGATGGGAACACGGGATCACGGTTCATCAAAAGTCATCGAGTTGCTCTTTGAAGCTTGAATCCCTGCACAGAATAAGAAACAAGAGAACAAATACATACGGGGTTCCGCCTACACTTATTATGAAAACGGTAAAGGATAGATCACGGGTTGCCTCCCGAGAAGCGCTTGTTTTTCATAACCGAGTCACGAGCCTGACTCGACCCAAAACTAGTTCATGGGAAACAAGGTTAGGGATGGAATCATCTCATGAGAGATGTCCTCACCAAAGTACAACTTCAAACGCTGGCCATTCACCTTAAAATTGGGTCCATTTGGCTGAGAAAGCTCAATGGTGCCATATGGAAAGACTTTGGCGACGGTGAATGGACCAGACCAGCGGCTCTTCAACTTGCCCGAGAAGATCTTCAACCGAGAGTTAAAAAGTAAGACTTGATCACAAACGTGGAACTCTCGGTTCTTAATCCTAGCATCATGGATGATCTTGGTCTTCTCCTTGTAGATCAATGAGTTCTCGTAAGCTTCATTCCTCAATTCATTAAGCTCGTTGAGTTGAATCTTGTGAAGATCACCGGCTTTGTTGATGTCGAAGTTAGCCCAGTTCAAGGCCCAGTATGCCTTATGTTCTAGCTCGATAGGGAGGTGGCATGCTTTCCCGTACACAAGACGGTAAGGTGTACAACCAATCAGCGTCTTATAGGTGGTACGGAAAGCCCACAGAGCATCATCTAACTTATCGGCCCACGCGGCACGATGCTCTCCCACAGTACGTTCCAGAATTCGCTTCAATCCACGGTTGGAAATCTTGGCTTGACCATTGGTTTGAGGATGATAAGCGGTGGAAAGACGGTGATTGACACCATACTTAGCCATGACTCTTGCAAATTGATCATTGCAAAAATGAGTCCCGCGATCACTGATTATAGCACGAGGAACACCAAATCGAGCAAAAAGTTGCTTCAGAAAGTTCACAACCACCCTCGCATCGTTCATAGGGAGAGCCTTAGCTTCAATCCATTTGGATACGTAGTCAACGGCTACGAGTATGTACTTGTTCCCTTTAGATGATGGAAATGGCCCCATAAAGTCGATACCCCATACATCAAAGATTTCACATTCTTGTATGAAATTTTGAGGCATCTCGTCTTTATGTGTGATCTTGCCTTGTCTTTGGTAAGCATCACAATGTTTAACCATTTCGTGAGCGTCACGATAAATGGTGGGCCAATAAAATCCTGAGTCAAACACTTTCTTCGCGGTGTAGTTGGGACCAAAGTGACCACCGGTGGGTCCTTTATGGCAAGCATCAAGGATTTGTAAAGCTGCAGGTCCATCAACAAATCAACGAATGACAAGATCCGCACATTGTTTGAAGAGATAAGGGTCATCCTAGAAGTAAGTCTTAACATCTTTAAAGAACTTCTTCTTTTTGTTAGGATGTTAACCCTTCGATGAGAATTCCACCCGCTAAGTAGTTTGAAATGTCCGCAAACCACGGGGTGTCATCAAGATTAGAGTGAATAGACATTAAGGCCTCAAGGGGAAAAGAGTCATTGATCTCTTGATTCGGATGATCCCCTTGATAAGGATCCTCAAGTCTACTTAGATGATCCGCGGCGAGGTTTTCGGCTCCCTTCTTGTCACGAATTTTAATTTTAAATTTTTGAAGGAGCAAAACCCAACGAAGAATTCTTGGCTTAAAATCTTGCTTAGTCAACAAGTACTTAAACGCGGAATGATCGGTGTACACGATGGTGGTAGAAAGAACAAGATAGGGGCGGAACTTCTCAAAAGCATACACTACAACTAAAAGCTCTTTTTCGGTAGTGGTATAATGCAATTGAGCCCCTGTCATTGTCTTGCTAGCGTAATGGATTGGTTGGAAGTGTTTGTTCACTCTTTGGCCCAAAACCGCTCCAATAGCAAAATCGCTAGCATCACACATCAACTCAAAAGGTAGCTCCTAATTAGGGGTAACCAAGACCGGTGCCTTAGTTAGCTTATCCATAAGAATATTGAAGGATTCAAGACACTCTTTGGAAAAGATGAAAGGAGTATCTTTTTCCAAGAGGTGGGTCATCGGGCGAGCGATTTTAGAAAAATCTTGGATGAATCGACGATAGAAGCCCGCATGACCTAGGAAACTTCTCACACCCTTCCCGGTTGAAGGTGGAGGTAATTTGGCTATGACATCCACTTTAGCACGGTCCACTTCAAGACTGGATTTTGAAATTTTATGTCCAAGCACGATGCCTTCTTTTACCATGAAATGGCATTTTTCCCAATTAAGAACGAGATGAGTGTCTTCACACCGTTTGAGCATGCGTTCTAAATTGGCAAGGCAATGAGAGAAAGAATCACCATAAACCGAGAAATCATCCATGAAGACTTCCATAGTTTCTTCAACCATGTCATGGAAGATAGCCATCATACACCTTTGGAATGTCCCACGAGCATTGCATAAGCCGAAAGGCATTCTTTTGTAGGCAAATGTTCCATAAGGACAAGTGAATGTGATTTTCTCTTGGTCTTTGGGATCGATGGGAATTTGAAAATACCCGGAGAAACCGTCTAAAAAGCAGTAATAGTCATTACCCGCTAGACGTTCAAGCATTTGGTCCATGAAAGGAAGGGGAAATGATCCTTTCTCGTAGCATCATTTAGTTTGCGATAGTCTATACAAACTCTCCACCCAGTAACGAGACGAGTAGGAATCAACTCGTTGTTTTCATTGGGAACAACGGTGATTCCGCCTTTCTTAGGCACACAATAGACTGGACTAACCCATGGTGAATCCGAGACAGGATAGATCATGCCCGCATCAAGAAGGTTGATAACCTCTTTTTTGATAGCGTCATGGATCTTGGGATTCACCCTTCTTTGGCTTTGAATAGCGGGTTTAAAGTCGTCCTCCATGAGAATTTTATGTGTGCAAAAGTGAGGATCAATTCCACGAATATCAGAGATTTTCCATGCAATTACTTTCTTGTGATTCTTCAACACGGAGATAAGTCGGGATTTTTCTTCTTCTTTCAAGTCCTTTGCGATGATGACGGGTGATTTCTTGTTGTCGTCAAGGAAAACGTACTCGAGATGAGACGGTAGGTCCATAAGCTCTAAATCCGGAGGATTTTCGATGGAAGGCGTAGTCAAATTCGGTTCATCGATAGAGATATCCTTAGGAGATGGTGGAGAAATATGGTCCTCATTGAGAAGTTTCTCAATGGTACGAATGTCTTCATCCCAATTGGAGGGAGAATCGTCATATTTTAAGTCCACATCTCCCAAAGTTGCTTCGAATTCCTTCAAGATGAAATCACTTTCTCTAAATGGAGTTAGTGATGGAGCAATAGAGGCAACGGTCTCAACAGTGGGTAGAGAAGAAGAACCACTTTTACAAGCGTCTTTGAAATGTTCTTCACAAGCCTCATCAAGAACGTCAATGAAATTAACGCTCTCATTTTCAGAAGGCTGCTTAGAAAGTTTACCCATGTTGAAAACGATTTTATCGTCACCAACTCTCATGATTAATTCGCCCGCGGCTACATCAATGAGAGTGCGACCGGTCCTCAGGAATGGACGTCTAACGATTAATGGAACACGGGGGTCCATCTCGTAGTCAACGACAACAAAATCCGTCGGAAAGGTGAATTTGTCGACACCGACGAAGACATCTTCGGCTATCCCCACTGGATAAGCAACCGTACGGTTAGATAATTCCAAAGTCATTCGTGTGGCGACTAGCTCGGGTAGAGATAATTGTTTCCAAACGCTTAAAGGCATTAAGTTGATACTAGCACCTAGATCGGCTAGGGCCATACAATTCTCTACCCCAGGGAGGTTGCAAGGAATCAAGAAACGACCCGGATCTCCTAACTTAACTGGAAGTTTTCTCAAAAGAACGGCAGAACAATTCTCATTTAATTGGGTATTGGCGATGTCGAGCAATTGTTCCTTATCACTTAAAAGATCCGTAAACATCTTAGCATATTTAGGCTTGTGAGCGAGAGCCTCAGCAAAGGAGATATTAAAATTCAGTTGTTTAAACATTTTGAGAAAGTTGGAAACCTGAATATCATCCTTGTTCTTCAATTTCTCTTTCCTCAACCTTGAGGGATAAGGTATATTGGGTTGAGATGAAGGCTTCGGAATGGAATTCTCACTCACATCCGTGGGTGGTGGAGGGGTGGAAGTAGAAGGTTGTGGAATTGGAGAAGGGGACTCGTTTTCCTTTGTCACAATCACCGGTGTAGGTGTAGGAATCTCAGGTTCCTTTAAACCTTTGCCACTGTGAGTGGTGATTGCTTTCATCTCCCCTCTTGGATTAGCAACGGTGTTACTCGGAAGAGAACCCGGTCCAGAGGCTTGATTACTTGGGAAAAGCCTAGCCATCATATCCCTTAAGTTATTTGTTTGATTGTTCATGGAGTTTCTCATGTCGGCTTGAAGAGCATTCTCTTGTTTCGCCATGTCATTCCTTAGCTCAGCTCGGATATCGTTCTCTTGTTTTGCCATGTCCCATTTCAAGTTAATGAATTGGCTTTGAAGATTCGTCACCATCTATCTATTGGTCCTCATGTAAGTTTCGAGGTCTTGGTTCAATGTTGTGGGTTGGTTGAGAGGTGGGGCTTGGTAAGCTGAATTATTTCCTTGAGTTGGATATGGGTTTCTTTGGGATTGATATTGATTGGTAGCTCGAGGTTGGCTTTGATTGTTGCGGTTGAAATTGTTTTGGTTTTGGTTTTGAGGAGAAAAACCGGGTGGAGATAGATAGTTGTTGGAACGATAACTTAGCAAGTTACGGTCTCCTTGAGGTTGTGCTTGGTAGCCTCTTGTAGCAAAGTTACCATTGGCGGCATACACATTTTCCGAATTGTCGAGAGTAGAAGCACAATCGGTGTATGAATGAGAACCCTCGCAAATCTCACAAGAAGGTGCAATAGCTTTGGCTTGTTGAAATTGGTTTGTAGCCATGGTTAAGAAGTTTTTGTTCATCTCAGCTATTTGGGGAGTAAGTTCGGTGAGCTCTGGGTTAGATGATGTAGAAGAAACATCGGCCCTCTGATTATTCCTTGAAGATGCAGATGAATCCCAATTTTTGTGGTGAGTGGTCATGTTCTCTATCAGCTCTCTACACTCCTCAGGTCGTCTCTTCATGAATGTACCACCGGCGGCAGCATTAATCGTATCACGATCACGAAAAGTTAGACCATTATAGAAAGTATCAATCAAAGTAATGGGGAGCATGTTATGGTTCGGACAACGATCGATCAAGACACTATAGCGTTCCCAAGCATCGAAAAGCGACTCATCAGGTTCTTGTGTGAATCCACTGATTTGGTTGTGAAGACTAGTGACCATGGATGGTGGAAAATAGCGCGACAAAATTTTTTGAGTCATGTCATCCCATGTTTAAATTGAGTATTTGGGGAGACGATCAAACCATTTTTCGACATGATGGGATAAAGTGTGTGGAAAGAGGTGAAGGCGAAGAAAATCCATGGAAGCACCGGGTAGTTTCATGCTTTGAGTGACGGTAATGAACTTGTCTAGATGTTTGTTGGCATCATCATCCGGTAATCCGCTAAATGGGCAAGCGTTTTGAACTTGTTGGATCATGTGATGCTTTAACGAAAATTCAGGAGCCGTGATTTGCATCGGCGCAATCGGTCCTCCGCGTCCGTTCATGGTGGGTTGACAAAGTTCCTCCATTGTTCGTAAGTCGGGTGGGGGAGCATTGTTGTTGTTGTTATTGTTATTCAAATTGGGTAGAGGTGGGTTGTTATTGTTGTTATTCACACCAGCCATATCTAAATCTTCACGAGTCTCGGGCTCAGAATAATTTGAAGATCTAGTACGCATACACCTGCAAAAGAAAAAGATACCAAAGAAACAGAGAATATATATAATCTTTTTGGTGCAAAACCTTTGGAAAAGAAATGCTTTTTATGATTTTTTTAGTGTTTTTATATTTTTGAAAATTTTATATTTTTATGGATTTTTGAGAATTTTTAAGCAAGGAAAATAACGTTCCTAAAAGAACGGATCCCAAAATTCAACGAGTCTCTCACTAAAAACCGTTAATCTTAACGAAAAGAGCCGGCAGCGGCGCCATTTAATACATGGTTTTTATCCGAGTATAAAATAATTTCGTTGTTCCAAGTCTTTTCGAATTGATTACCGTTTAAGAGTGCAACTCAATTGTCTTATGGTGAAAAATAATTTGGTTTGGTTTGATTATCTAATTTTAAACTAAACGCAAATAATTGTCGTTGAGTAAAGTGTAATTGACTAAAAACTTAACAAGTAATTTTAGAACTTAAAACTTTGTAAAACTTTTAAAACTTAAAAGCTCAAACTATCAGAATGTAACAAATCCTTTCTATCGAAATGCACCAAAATTAGAACCATCGGAATAATTAAGTCATTTCTATCGGAAAACAACACCATTGGAATGTAAGAAGTGGCAAAGCTATCAGAATGTTGCTGGGTGTCGGAATGTTTTAGATCGGAATACACAAGCTCAATTCTATCGGAATGTATCTGTCGCAATACACTTCTGTCGCAATATGATTCTATCGGAATGTTACAATCTAAAATTGGGCAGAGTTTCGTCACAAAGTAACCTTAAACTCCGTCGGAATATGCGATCGCAATGAGCGATCGCAATCCCAGATCGGAATAAGGGGAATGGTACACGTGATCGCAAAGTAAAACCCTTAAGGGTTATTGCGATACAAACCAGCTTCTCGTCGGAATGTGTAAACCCTTAGAATTGCGATGGAGCATGAAGTAATCTGAAATTGAAAATAAGCCAAAATTTCAATAAGCAGTTCCAATAAGCTCACATAACCAAATCTTAAACAACTTAATAAGCTTAAATTTGACAACCTTTTAAAATACGAAAATCATAAACTTTATAAAAGAAACTTTAAAAAGGCTAAAACTTTTTAGTAATCCGAAAAGCAAATAAGCTAAATATATAAAATAAGCCAATAAGCACAAAGAGCTTATAGCCTATACGTATATGAGCTTATGTAAGAAAAAGAAAGATTAACTCTTTTAACCATGAAATCATCAAATCAACGTGTGAAGTGTAATATTCGGATCAAAAGTTAAAGTAAATCAAGAAAGGTAGAAAAATATTAAAGAATAAAAACTTAAACTTGAACTTTTGATTAATGAAACTCTAATACAAAGATTAAACAAAGCTTAATTTGAAAGAATATATGAAGTTTTAGTGAGGGAAAGTTAAACACTTTCTCTCTCTAAAATGAAAACTAAAACAAAGAAAATTAAAACTAGCTAATGACTAACACCCTCCTAATGTGTCATTAGGAGGGTATATATATGGAGTGAGGAATGCATGTATGCTTTCTTCTTTCTTTCTTTTCTTCTCGATTCGATCTAAGTTCTTTGTCTTTCTCGATGTCGTCTCGGGATTTGAACTCGTCTTTTAGTTTTCTTCTATATTTAGACTTGAGTTCTTTGACTTCATTAAACTTCCGTCTTTAGACTTTTTCTTCGATAAATCTTCAGAAAAGGCCTTGGACTTCCGTTCTTTTTGCACTCTTGATCTTTTGACTTTGTCTTTTCTCGTTTTCTTCGATAAAAACCCGTGAAAGCCCGTGTTTTCTTCCTTTTTCGTCTTTTGGTCCTAAAACACAATAAAAACACAAACCACGCATAATTCCGACTTTTACGACATAAAATACACGTTTTGGTCTTGTTTTTATTGGAAATGAGTGGAAAAAGGATAAGTGTTTTCACACTTATTATGTAGCTGAAAAATACATTATCAGTTCTTCTTTTGAGTGTGGCGCGACTAACATAAGGAGTGAAGCTAAATGTGTTTTTAGTTCCTCGAAGGGTTTCTCAGCTTCCTTTGTCCAATTGAAGTCTCCTTTTTTGATGCACTTCTTGAGTATTTTAAATAAAGGGAGCAACTTCTCTGTGGATTTGGACAAGAACCTATTCAACCCTGCGAGCTTCCCATTTAGCGATTGCACTTCCTTATTTGTCTTTGGGCTTTGAAGCTGAATGACTGCGTCTGTCTTTTCCGGGCAGGGTTTGATACCATTGGGGTCAATCATGTATCCTAGGAACATGCCTTCTGTTTCCCCGAAAGTGAATTTATTTGGGTTTAACTTCATATTTATTCTCCTAAGTGTTGAGAATGTTTCCTCTATATCCCGGATAAGTTCACTCTCTGTGTGACTTTTTATTACTAGGTCGTCAACATACACCTCCAAATTTCGCCCTATTTGACCTTAGAACACTTTATCAACCAACCGCTGGTACGTGGCTCGTGCGTTCTTAAGTCCGAATTGCATTTTTGTGTAGCAATACACACCCTGGCTGGTATGGAATGTTGTTTTTTTCTTCATCTTGCTCTGCTATTTGTATCTAGTGGTATCCCTTGTACGCGTCCAAGAAGCATTTAAAAGGATATCCACACAACGATTCTACTTTCCATTCTATCTCTGGGAGTGGATAGCAGTCTTGGGGGAAAGCCTTATTGAGGTCTATGAAGTCAACACACATGCGCCAGCTGCCATCATGTTTTATAACCATTACCGGGTTAGCGAGCCAATCATGGTAGTAAACCTCTCTCATGATTCCTGCGTCTACCAGCTTCTTCACTTCCTCAAGGATCACCTTGTTGCGCTCTGGAGCTTGTCCTCTTTTCTTTTGCCTAACTGGGGGGTATCCTTCTCGGATTTGAAGCTTGTGTACAGCTATTGACCTTGGTACCCCCGTCATGTCTTTAGGTTCCCACGCGAAGACGTCTAGGTTATCCTTTAAGAGGCGGCACATGTCAGCCTTTCCTTCGTCGGACAGTGTCCCCCCGATCGTTATCTCTTGATCAAGATATTGCGGATGGGCTGCCACTTTTAGGTTCGGTGGCGAGTCTATCCTGGGTTCCATTGTAACCCGAGTGGGTTCCGCGATCGTGTTTCACTCTGGGAGTGCTATCGTTGTGTTGAAGATCGTTACGATTCCTCCCTCCACTGGGAACTTCATCATGCCATGGGCCGTAGAAGGTACTGCTCCCATTTCTAGTATGGCAGGTCGCCCAATGATTCCGTTATACTGCGATGGAGACCGTATTATCAAGAAGTTCATTTAGACCTTTGTCGAATATTCGTCGTTTCCCACTTTTACTACTAGCTTTAGTTGGCCCAAAGGCCACACCGCTTCTCCACTGAACCCAATGAGCGGGGAGGTTGCAGGTACCATTTGGCTCCTTACTTCTGCACTGAGTTTCAGGAAACAGTGTTCATACATTATTTCTGCTGATGAGCCTCCATCGACATACATACGATGTATACTGTGTTCACCGATGTTTATTTCTATCAATAACGGGCCTTCTATCACATTCCTCGCGCTGAGGGGGGGGGAAGGAGATGCCTCTTCCTTTCGAGAATTTTTTGCTCACCTTTTGTTTTGTCCTTCGCTGCCATGCTTCCACCATGTAAACATTTGCGTTAGCGGTTTTTGGTTTCTCGTCCTTCGTAGTTTTTTGACAAGGTGTTTTAGCTTGCCTTCTTTTACCATATTCTCGATATGTTTTTGAAGCTGAATACATTCATTCGTAGCATGCCCCTTCTCATCATGATATTCACAATATATGTTGCCAGCGCGCCTTTCTACTAGGGTGGTCATTAGCAATGGTCTTGGGAAGTTCGCACCTTCTGATATAAGGATTTCCCTCAGAGTTAACATAAGGGGAGTAAACCTGAAGTTATTGGCTCGCCCTTCTCTTTTAATTGGTAATCAAGACCTCTAGGCCTGCTGTGCCTCCTAGACCCTTTATTAGGTACGTCGTGGGGTCTATAACCATGGGCATTTTGTATGACTTCTGAGGAAGCTGATTCCCCTTGTATGAAGGATCTTTCTCGCCGTATTACTCCATCAAAGGTTTCTGGGGTTCTTTCATTCAGCTTTTTTATTAGATCACTGTTGCGTATACCTGGCATGAAGCAAGATACTTTCAAGATCTCTGGGCATTCTTTTATTTGAAGACATTCGCTCTTGAAACGTTCTAAAAAGTCCTCCAGGTATTTGGCCTGGTTCTGTTTAATTCTGGCGAGTGATACAGCACTCCTATCATGTCTTTTTTGTTGCACATACTTTCTTTTGAATGCTTTCCGCAATACTTCATACCCATTAATTGTTCGTGGCGGAAGTCTGTCAAACCAGATCCGCGCATTTCCTACGAGTGTAGAGTTGAACATATTGCACCATACAGGTTCTGTCCATTGCTCAATGCCTGCTTGGGATTCGAAGACCTTTAGGTGGTCTTCCGGATCTGAGGTGCCATCATAGTTTTTACGTTTGCTGGCATGCAGCGCTTTCTTGTATCCGAGTAATACTGTATGCGTCTCATGAAAGCATTTTTCCTGGCTCTTCTCCAGGGTTGTGAGAAGCCTTGGTCATCTGAGGAGTAACATTCACGCCTGCGCTTTACAGGGTGGTTATCACTGATAAATTGCTTTCAGAGGATTCATCGTGTTCTGCGCGCTCCTTTCCTTTCGTTCCCTTCTTATTTCTCTTGTGTCTAGCAACCAGTGGGATGAGGGCTTATAGATTATTAGCTACATATTCCTCCATCTCACGCGCCTCCGTAGTGATTACTTCCTTGTTTTCTTCGGGGAGTATCCTTCTTTTTTGTTTATTAGGAGGAGGCTGAGTTGACTCCTGTTCTACGTTTCTTTTCTCAACAGTAGGTAGGGGAGTTGAGAATAGTACACATGTTCCTCTGAAAGGTGGATTTGTTACATCCTGATTGTTTGCCTCTGATGTAGTATTTTTTATATACTTTATTTTAGGTAAAAACAAAGCACACACAAATGTCGTGGGTAAGTATTAGTAATTACGTTTTAGGAAAAACGTGAATACCGACAATCGAGTTCGTTCTCGAGGAGGTATGGTGTTTGAGCCAATATATATAGACATATTTAGAATGATTAATTACGCTTATGGAAAGTCGAAAAGAAAAGAAAACGGAGACGGATTACGCTCAAAACGGACGAAAACATATAAACGTACGAACGTAAAAGCGCGACTAAACGAATAATTTTACCTAAAAATAATTAAAAATCAATAAAAGGTTTTAAAAATCCTAACTAAGAAAAATACGCAAACCAAAAAATTTGAAAATGTTTAGAATAATTATTATTAATTTTTAAAGTTAATTAAAAAACCTAAAAAATAAAATAATTAAGAAAAAGACAAATTCCAAAAATTTTCTAATTTAAATATAAAGTATATTATTTAAAAACTAAAAAGTATTTTTATGAAAATTTTTAATTACTAAAATCTATTTTTTAAATGACTTTATAAATATGAAAACGAAAATAATTATAAAAAATTAATTAATGGCGGGAAAAATGTAAAACCAATTTTAGAAAATCTAAAACTACAAGTAGAACGTAAGAAAAATGATAAATACGAAATAAGCTATACTAATAAGCCCAGAATTTTAAAATAAGCTACGATAATATAAGATTACAACTAATTTAAAAAAGGTATAAAGGAAAAATAAAAAGAAATGTAAACAAAAAAGTTAGAGAGAGCAGATGGTGCTGGAGGGTGT
This sequence comes from Glebionis coronaria, assembly GCA_025667525.1. Taxonomy (NCBI): domain Eukaryota; kingdom Viridiplantae; phylum Streptophyta; class Magnoliopsida; order Asterales; family Asteraceae; genus Glebionis; species Glebionis coronaria. Next base: position 147,783 of record JANFOE010000907.1, read on the forward strand.
TATGTTGCGTTTCAAGTAGTGAATTGGTCAGGGGTTTGAAACCCACTGATGTCACATTTCTTTGTTGTTTTTTTCTTTTTGTTCATTTTCTTTAAAACAATTGTATAAAAAGAAAGTAAAAAGAAGTATACACAAAAAAAGACCAACAGATCAGATGGTTGTTGGGAGGGATGTTGCGTCTGGTTTGTGGGCTTTGGAGGTCAGGGGTTCAATACCCTGCTGCCAGTTTTTGTTATTTAATTTCTTTGGACTTTTCATCTTTTTGGAATAACCAGCAAACCAAGGACAGCAGTTGGCTAGTCCTTGGTTAATAAGCGATAACAAACTCATGTAACCACAGAAATTACAACACATAACAAGTATTCAAAAATTCAAGCATATTTAATAACATGAACAGTAGCAGTAACTAGTTACTATGGTGCACAAATGAGCATGCGAGGCCACTTTAGCTTACTTAAAACGCAGCATATAAACACCAAACCTAAAAGTTTTTAGAAAACAGAAAAAGTTCACCAACTAATGTTCCAACACACAAAATTTCACATACTTATTCCAAGAATCAAGCCTAGAATATATGCTGGTAGGATTGAGGGGCAAATTGCCGAAAACACTCAAGTTGCTAACTGTTTTGGAACGTAAAGGAAATATAAAAACATGGAACCTTGTGCAAACTTCAAAGTGCGTATTATAAATTATCTTAAATCCTAAATTGCACAAACTAAAACACTCATCAGGAAAATCATTAAGTAAATGAACCAACTAGTGAAAAACTCACTCTTTTGCTTTATTGGTTTACTTTGTTTTTTGGCTCTTTTGAAAGTTAAGCACTCATATGCAGTTTGCTTATTAGACCTATGTAATACGGAACCAATCAATTAACACAAGTAACGGCACAGAAATCACATTATAGGCAGAAAATAAAAATCATTCAAGTTACAAACTTAAATGAAAGTGGCGGCAACTATAGTGTAAATATCAGCAAGTTATAAACTATGCCACTCGAACGTTACGCAATAGTGACACAAACAACAAGCAAGCAGGCCTCTTTTATATGTTTTTTCTTTATTTTCTTGGCTTATGCACAGTATCTCCAATCCTTACCTAAAACAAACACGATCCACGATTTGAAATGGAATGCTAAGTATACGAACAAGAGTACCAACAGGCCACCCTTTTTCAAATCAGCAAGCAAACACACCTAAAAAAATTTCTGTTTACTTTCTCTTTCTTATGGTTTGGCTTTGGTTATGATAAGAACATGTAACTAAATGCACAAATCAAATACCAAACACCAAAATCACACCTCAAATTAACTAAAATTTACGAGTAGGCACTATTCTTATGGTTCACTTCTATGCTCGGATGGTTTGCTGTTAAGGGTACTCAATGCGCCAAATCTAATACACAAACACAAAATAAAAAGAAACAAATTACGCTTCATTCTGAGATAGTGTACACAGTAGGTTGCAAGGTGAGCAGTCCATTCTTAAATCTGTTGATCCACTTACTTTTTGGTTCATAGATATACAGGGATACGACAAACTCAAAACACAAAACTCCTCACACTATAACACTCAAACATAATTACACAAACACAGCCACAAATGTGATCAAAGCTGCACAGTGGGTTAAACATATAACAACGGGCACTGCTTTTGCTTGATTACTATGGTTTCTTGTTGTTTGGTGATGACAACTAAGGCACATAAACACTGACAAAATCTCAACCAATCAATCACAACCCGAAACAAATCAAATAAGCCATATGTAGCAGATATAAGCACAAATATAACTTAAAATAAACCAACTAAGAAATAAAAAAAACACACAAAGAATAAGAAGAACAAGCAGATTCACACTTCAAAATATCAACAGGCGGTGGGCTTTAAGTTATTCGGCAACATGTTTTTAAACTGATTGGGCACACAAAGCTATAAACAAAAACACAGGACAATCAAACTACAATAAGCGCAGTCCTACACCCTTCCTTTAACAGCTTCGTTAGATAGTGGGTATAGCAAGGGCTTACAGAAACAAGCAACACCCCGTTTTACTTTTATGTTAAGGTTTACTTGTATGCACAATGAACTATAACACAAACTAAGTAGTATTAATGCAAAAGTAACGAAAATAACACCCGATGAAAACTATATTAACCTACTGTTCTATACTAACAGAAAACAGGAAGCCCGATTTTTTGGTTTGTATCAACTTGCAAAACAAATTTCTCACAAACGAACCCTAGAACTTATAGCAAAAACCAAGTCCCCTAACCAATCAAGTATACACAGAGCTAAGTGAGTTTTGGGGGTTATTCCTTCCCCAAGATCAATACTGTCCCAAACACCACTTCTAGGTTAGAAAATTCAATTTTTATCAAAGAACTTGATTTTAAAACTTGACAAATCACCAATATTTTTGCTGACATAGACCAAATAAACCTTAAACAATAAATTTTAACAAAGAACATGCACAATCACAGCAATCATCTAAAGATCATATGGCACAAGATTTATTTTACGCAGAAAATTAAAAAGGAGGAAAAATGAACCTCAAGGGCATACTTTCCATACCCTCGTGATTCTAAGCTTATGTACACGCACGTGTACAAGCTTCCAATCTTCCTGTGTTCACAAACAACAAACAAATAAATTCCACTATTTTTCTATCTCTTCTTAAAACTTTTCTTGAAAACTTTTGAACCACAAACTTGAACAAACTTAAAACCATAAACCTTGAAATCCTTTTTGATAAAACTAAAAAGTAAAATTTTCATAAAGTAAACTTAGACAGAAAATCAAAATTGCAATGAATGTAAATAATAGAAATTGAAAAATTGGAACTCAGTTTCATTTAATCAAAATTTGAATAATGAAGGAAATAAACTGGTATTTATACAGTTACAACATGAGGAGAAACCTAAACCCTAATGTTTGATATTCCCAAAATACCCTAGGCATATTCCAAGGTATATGTTAATTTTTGAATTCTTGTTCTTGAGACCATGTGATGAAGGCCAGAGGAATCTTTGATCTTGGACGTTTGATTTGTTGTGGGCAACCCGAAAACAACCTATACCATTGATTTGGTCTATTGCCGGCAAATATTTGTCTTGTTCTTCATACACGTGAGTTGATTGAGATGGGAGGGGGAACAGGGTGATGTGGCATCTCAGATGGACAGATGGGGATGTCCCTTAGAGCAAAAGGTGTCACAACTAACCTTTCCCTCTTCACGTGTGCACCTCAGCGCCACATCATCGCAACTAACCAAAACAAAAAACCAACTAAACACCCCCTCACTCACAACTAGTCTATCTCCTCTTCACTTGGGTCTTACCACTCACCATTTTATTTCTTTTTTCATTTTTCACACAAACTAAAAAATCATTTCATAAAAATAAAAATTACAAATACTTCAAATAAAAATACAAATACTTAAAAAAATACAAATACGAAAAAAAAGCAGAATACAAAAAATACGATATAAAATACGGTCGATTATTCATGGTTGCTCTTGTGCCCAGAGATGCTCAGTGAGGTTCCGTTGAAGGCTTGAATGTACTTCTCTATCTCGGAGTTCTCTTTGTTTACTGCGACAGATTGCACATCGCTCGACCCATGACCGTAACAAATGGTTCCCAGGAGGGATGTACATTTCAGCTGCTTCGGATAACGCAAACCTTTGATTCTTCAAAATCATGTTATGCAAAATGATGCATGTGTACATGATTCTGCGTAGCTTGTTTACAGTCCAAGCACGCGCCGGTTGAGCAATTATACGCCATCGTCCTTGTAGGACACCAAATGCCCTTTCAATATCTTTCCGGGCACTTTCCTGACGCCGTTTAAATAGAGCGATTTTGTCATCGTGTGCTTGGCTGAATGACTTAACAAAACATGACCATTGAGGGTAAATACCATCTGTAAGGTAGTACCCTCTTTCGAATTGCTGCTCGTTTACAATATACGGTGCCACTGGTTCGTTGTCAGCCAAAAGGTCGTCGAACAATGGTGAATGATGCAGCACGGTAATATCATTATTCGCACCTGCAACCCCGAAAAATGCATGCCAAATCCACAAATCGTATGATGCAACAGCTTCTAGGATGATGGTTGGGTGTTTTTTTATCACCTCTCCAAACTGCCCGTGCCACCCTTTGGGACAATTCACCCATTCCCAATGCATACAATCAAGGCTACCTAGCATCCCCGGAAACCCATGAATCGTATTATGTGCGTTGTACAACCTTTGAACGTCAGTTGGGTTAGGCTTTCTTAAAAACTCGGGCTGATACAAATCTATAACACACATTAAAAAAAGTCCAGACAATCGCGCCCACAATGTTCCCCCATTTGCAAGTACTCATCTAACCCATCCGCCACTGTGGCGTTTGCCAATTGGCGAAGGGCGGATGTGCATTTCAAGATGACACTCATACTTTTCATACTCGTATCATCATATCGAATAGTAAAAAAGTGAAAATGCTTGGGTAAAAGATTATGTGTTGCACAAAAAGTTTCAATACCTTCAACTATTTCCAAAAATAGTTCCCGTCTCATGCGATATCGTTTTCTGAACGTTTCCGCCGTATGTTTCGAATTTGGACCAAAATAATCCTCCTTTAAACGTTGTTCGACGACTTCACGTTCACGCCAAATGTATCTACGTTGCTGCTGAACTTCATCTTCTTCATCTTTGTTAATCTGCATTACCATTTCGTATTCTTCCATTTCTTCGAGATCGGACGGATTGGAATAAGACGAGCTACTCATTTTTTTGAAAGTTAGATTGAAATTTTTTGTGAAAAGATTTGATTGGAAGTGTTTGTTGTGTGTGTGTGTTTTAAGATAAAAATAAGTGGTATTTATAAAAAAAAGTTATAAAAAAAATTAAATTTTTTTTATTACCGTTACCAAACGGGTGGAAAACATGTGGGGCCCGTTTTTTTCTCTTTTTCCTTTCTTTGAAGACTGGCGAAGAGGGAGCGGCGAGGGGGGACCGGTGTCACGGCGAGCACCGGCGAGGGCACCACGTCGGACCGACGAGCACCCTCCGCCGTGACACCTTTTTCTCTTATACACTGAATAGCAAAACCATAATACCAATTTTGATTAGCCCTTTGATATTAGGTTAATTGTTGCTGGGGAGGATTAGGGCTCGTAGATGGGTGCTTGATGGCTATAGGACATGTTTCCCTGTTAAACAAGTGTTTGACTTTGCTTGACCCTGGTTTAATGTTTAATAAAATGGGTAACTGAGTTGGGTATGAGATGTTGACATGTTTGGTCCTTGTTCTTTCAAAAAATCTTCATAAGAATTTCAACAAGTTTTTATCTTATTTTCCTTCACAAGTAACTTTGAGGTATTAGCAATTCAGTCCCTCTAAACTTTTGAACTCCATTCAAGGACTATTTTGTCATAATGAGGATCTTCAAGGGCTAACTGTGACATTTCTTGAGCTTTAAGGGACTTTTCTTGTAATATGATGATTCTTCAAGGACTAAATGTGAAAAATCTTCAAAATGAGGGACCAAACTTGTATAATCTTCAAACTTCAAGGGCAGTTTTGCAAATTCCACAATCGGGTCTGGTTCATTGTGCGTCTTCGTTTCTCGTGTTCGTTTTTGCATTGTTTCTTGTGATCCTTTGTCTTTTTCATGATATCCATACCTAAAACACACAACAAACGAATACAAGCATATTTCCGGTATTTTATGATATAATTAAGCGTTTTAATCCTGATTTGGACGATGAGACTATGTATAATTGCGGTCTCATTAGCCTCGTTGGCAGATCCAGGAGTAACATTCGCTGATGCAATGTGACCATCTACCGTCGAGGATCTTCGATGGCTTTCGTTCATACAATTTTTCGTCATCGCTTAGAGCTTTAGTGTAGGGTCCCACAGATGGCGCCAACTTGTTGATACAAAATTTGTATGGACCAAGCTTGACCCAAATTAGGCTTAATTCGGGGTCTTGTGGACTCTGGCTCTTGCACCAAATGAAACTTGTTTAAGAACCATGCGCACTAAACAGACACCGTTAGGCTTAAAGTGGGTTTGTGACCCACAATTAGACTCCAGCGTGAGAGTAAGTAATCGGTTTGAGTATATTAGGGTTTAGGGTATTGTGTGTATCGTACCTTTTGTGGAACCGTGGGGGTTCTTTTTATACTTGAGAGACCCGGCTGGGCTCCCTAATCTTGCGGCCTAAGAAAGAGATAAAGATTCAAAATAGATTGATCCTTATCGCATAACTGAGGTTAGTGTATATCATCTTTCCTTAGGCGAATATGATCATAAGATAGATTATATTCTTGTCTGATCCTGTCGCAGCGCGACGAGGACACGGTTAAGCAATGAACCGTATGTGCGACAGCGACTTACTGGGCCTCCTGGGTTGTGCGTACATCGCATAAGCATTAATCCATTCCTGATGGATACGGGTAGTACCCGTGAGTCGGACTATCCAGCCCCACTAGGGACTATACGTCATCATTCTAAAAATAGTAGGTTTCCTAAAATAGTAAGTTTCCAAAAATAGTAAGTTTCCATAATTAAAAATAAGCTGAATTATTAAGCTAAAAATATAAGTTAAGCTTATAAGTAAAAGTACAAGTCATGAATTAAATGTTATAGCTTATTAAATAATTATCATGGTTGATTTAATAAACTATAGATTATATGAATTTAATTAAAATAACATGTTTAATTAAATTAGGCTAATTAAATACTTAGGTTAAATCATGAAATATTAATTTTAATATTTAAAACCTAAGTCTTGTCAAATAAATAAAATAAACTGATTTTATAAATTCCCGAACCCGAACGCGTGTTCTAAAATAATCCCGAGCCCGAAAAGTACCTAGCCGACACCACACAGCCGGTGGCTAGTGGTGTCAGCCGGCAGCTAACCCACGGCCAGTGGCTACCCGGCTAGCCGGTTGCCACTGCCTGGCCATCGTTCCCCATGCTTGTGTCTCGGCTACCCACTACCTGAGCCAAAGTACACCCCGGCCTAAGTCGGGTTCCCACTGTTGCAAACTAAGTCCCACCGAGACCTTAGTGGTCTCAGTTGACATGCAAAACAAAGCCAAAACACACCCTGACTTCGAGTCAGGGTTCCCTTCGTGTGCGATCGACCCAACCAAGCCAAGCCGAGACCTTAAGGTCTCGGTGGTGGTGCGAACAAAACAAGCTGAGAGCCTTGTGGTCTTGGTTGTGTGTCGGCCGAACCAAAACCGAAACAAACCAAACCCTTTTTTATTTTTCTTGATTATCTAACATGTTTTAAATACTTGTTTTTAAGATTATTATTTTTTTGAATATGTTTGTTTTTAAGATTTGATTAACATGTATGCATGAATTTAATAAAAAGAATAAAAAGAAAAAGGTTGTGGTGATTACCCAATGCGTAGATGATTAAGGTTAATAAACACGAATACGTACACACCAAAATTGAAGATAAAAAACAACCCGAACACCCTTGTGTTCGTGTTTGACCGGCGGCAAACAGGAGGAGGGGGTTTTAGGGTTTCTTGATTTTAAATAAAACTAACTTATGATTATTCCCTGGGAGTTTTATTAAACATGGATTAGTATTGGGCTAATGGGCCGAAGGCCCTCTTCTTTCCTTCCTCTTGTCTAGCCGCGGCACACTAAGGCCCAAAAAGGCAAAACCGTATGTTTTTCTACGTTACTCAAATAGTCGTGTACGTTCGTGTTTAATTGTCGTGAATTAAATGTCGTGTTCATGTCACATTTATAATATACGTAAATACTTGTTATTTAATGTCGTGACACGTGTAATATATTATAAATGGAAAGTTTTAATTTATACGTATTTTCGTGTAATTATTGTTCATGTTTACTGTTCATGATATTTTAATCTGGGTTTTACAGGATTCATCCTGTCGACGCACTTCCTTTACACATGAGCGATTTTGATATGATCTTAGGCATGGACTGGTTAGCAAAACACCACACCACGATTGATTGTCATACATATCGAGTCATATTCAGAGATGTTCAAGCCCCAGAGTACATTCACAATGGTTTTATACCAAGAAAGTCTGTACAAATCATTTATGCCATGCAAGAACGTGCCTTACTAGCTCATGGCTACGAAGCTTTCTTAGCCAATGTTCATGACACGACTATAGAAGCTCCATCTATTCATGGTCAGCCTATTGTCTCAGAATTCCCAGATGTGTTTCCAGAAGAACTTTCGGGTTTACCACCTGTAGAAACTAGAAGGGGGAGGTGAATAGTTTCTTAAATTTACTTATTAAAAGATGGTTTTTAAAAATCCTTTTCAAAAACTTAGGCTTGAGTATTTATGTGAGACCTTCTTATACACAATATGAACAAGGTATAGTGAAACGAAACTAATAATCATAAGTATAAAGAATAATGAATGTAAAGAGATAAAGGACCAAGTATTAACCTTAATACATACACAACTTCCAAATAGACATAACTACTTGGATCTTCACAACAATGACACAACAATTAATAAATAAGTTTGGATCTTCAATGGATCTTTGACGTAGACACAACACTTCAAGGATGAAAGTGTTCTTCTCTTTGCACTTTGAGAGGAAGAGATAGGAGGAGAAAGATTCACTTCTAAACAAGTAGTAATCAACTAAATGACCAAGGATTTAAGTGATTTAAAAAGTATGAAAGAATCTAGAAATGTATGTGCAAAAGAGGTGAATAGAAAATCTGAGAATGGTCCACTATTTATAAGACAAACATTCAACGGCTATATCTGCCCGCGGTTCCTTATTGCAGCCCGCGGTTCCTTATCGATAAGGAACCGCCATAGCCACTAAGGAACCGCCGGAGTAGACTCCCTCCTTTTTGTATTTTAGTGGTATGGTTCGAATCTGGAGATTAAAATATCCTGAAAGGATATTCCAAACCTAGATAGAATATGCCATTTTCAAATATTCAAATTTTCAAATAATTAATTTACTAAAACATTTTCTTAAAAAGAAAGTTTAATAAAAACTTGTCATATTTAATAAAAAGTGAGTTTTAAGAAAAGATTAAATCCTTGATCAATTAATTAGGATGATTACTTGTTTGTACATACCTTAAGTGATAATGGTTGAAATGAAAAATACTTGAACTCAAGAATTCGTTTTTCGTTGTTTTCGTAAATGCTTTTTTTTACATATTGTCGTAATCAAAACAAAGCGAGACCAAAATATGCAAGTAGCGTTTTTAGGCATCATTGCATTAACAATCTCCCCCTTTTTGATGCCGACAATACATAAACTCAATCACCTAATAAAAACAAGATTTTCGAAGACGAGTTTATTTAATTTCTCCCCCTTTGTCAAAGCAAAAAGGTTGCAAAAGTCTTTGAAGAATAAAAAACTTTGCAAATGCTCCCCCTTGGTGCTTAATCCCCCTTGCTTGGGGCACTAAGGAATCGAGATATGGTGACAAGCTACATAGAAGGGTTAGTAGTAGAGAAGAGACACCCAATAAGATATAGCAAAGGTCACACACACAAAAAATATAAGAGAATAGACAAAGATCCAAGATAAATCATGTTAAAAGGAAACATGATAAAAGATACAAGGAAACAAAGCATACAAAGATGTATGAGAAATAAAAAAAGCCAAAAGAAAAGCATAAATCTATTCCTAGTTAAACTAGAACTCTAACATTTTCTTGAACTAGATGTCTTGAAGATAAGCAACCAATGCTTAGATACAAGACAAGGTAGTGGCGGAAGGAGGTGGTGGTGGCTTGGTTGAGATCTCATAGTCATAGTGAAGAGGAGGTTTGACTAAGAGACTCTTGATGTAATTCAACTCTTCATAGATATGAGCAATAGCAAGATGTTGATATTGACAACAATGACAATATGTTCCATATGCATGACATTATCATGTAAAGGAGGAAGAACACTAAAGGCTAGTTGGTGGAAGATAAGAAGTTCCACAATCAACATTATTATAAGGGGAAGAGATGTGATTTTGAGTGTTCTTGGGTGAATTAGGATTGAAAGCAATTGGAGAAAATGGAGGACAATCAAGGCTTTCATTTGGAGAATAAGACATTTTGATTTGAGAAAGGATGCAAAATGCTTAGGGTTAAATAGAGAAAGCCCAAGATATTTGGGGGTGGTGAAAGGGTTGAAACAAAGATTCCAAAAAGTGTTGGAACAAATTTGGAGTTTCAGCAATACCCGAAAAAGAAGGCTCTGTGCACGTTTCCTTTTCTCCACCGGCGGTTCCTTATCGATAAGGAGCCGCGGTCTCAATTGAGAACCGCCCCCAGTGGGTTGAATTTGGTGATGAGTGAGGATTTTCCAATTTAGCAAATCCTATTTTTCAAGTCTAACTAATCATGAAGACATGCTAAGAAGCAAAGATAGACAAAGAAAACACACAAGAGCTCACCAAACAAGGTTTTGACCAAAATACATGGATTTTAGAAGAAAATCGATGTCGGAGGTGTGTAGAACGAGACAAAAAGTCATGACACAATGATCCTCCATAGCTCACTTTTGTTCTTGCTATATTTGAGAGACACATACATATGAATTATGTAAGCTCATTATCAATAGCAAGAAGCTGTGAAAAAACGTTTTTAGATTGAATTAACAATGCACAAACATTTCTCAACTATTTTCAAAAGAACTTTGAGAAGTTTGAAAAAGAGAGAAGAAGTTTTCCAAAAAGAGTTTGCAATACACAATAACTCAAAGAAAGAAAAGACTCAAAAGAGAAAAAACTTGATTAATAAAATGCACAATTAAGGAATATATTCCATTAAACCTAGACCTAGATGCAAGTAATTAAAAGGTTCCCTCTTAAGTGTCTTATTGAAGATGTCGGCTAAATTTTCTATCGAGGGTACCTTGTCAATCGAAATGTTCCTCTTTTGAAATTTATCCCTAAGGAAATGGTGGCGAATCTCTATGTGCTTAGTTCGTTAATGTTGCACGGGATTCTTGTTAAGGTCTATTGCACCCTTATTGTTGCACATGATGGGAACATCATCAAGAGAAATCCCATAATCAACAAGCGCTTGCTTCATCCATAGAGCTTGTTGACAAGATTTACCGGCACTCACATACTCGGCTTCCGTGGTGGATATTGCAAGAGCGGTTTGTTTCTTAGAGAACCAAGAAGTTAAACAACAACCTATGAAGGTACAAACTCCACTAGTGCTTTTCCGGTCCACATAATCCCCCGCATGATCCGAGTCCGCGTAAACAATGGTTTCTACGCTGGTCCCTTTAGGTTACCATAATCCTAAATGTATAGTGCCCTTAATGAGTCGGAAGATACACTTAACTACTTCAAGGTGAGAGGTTTCGGGAGCCTCTTGGAAGCGAGCACAAAGGAAAACACTAAACATGATATCCGATCGACTTGCCGTTAGGTACAACAAACTACCAATCATACCTCTATATTTGGTGTTGTCTACCAACTTACAATCATCATCTACGTTAAGTTTGGTATCTAAGGCCATAGGGTCTTCATCGGTCTAGAGTCTTCTAATCCAAATTTCTTTAGCATTTCTTTAACATACTTGGATTGATTAAAGAAAATACCATCGGCCATTTGTTTATTTTGTAGTCCTAAAAAGAAGTTAAATTCTCCCATCATACTCATTTCAAACTCGTCATGCATGATTTTGGCAAAGTCGTCACACAATGATTGACAAGTTGAACCAAATATAATGTCATCAACATATATTTGTACGATAATGAGGTGAGAACCTTTTTCTTTGTAAAGAGCGTATTGTCTATCATCCCCATGGTATACTCATGTTTTACAAGAAATGGTTTAAGTCTATCATACCAAGCTTTGGGTGCTTGTTTAAGACCATAAAGAGCTTTCTTAAGCTTGTAAACATGATCCGGTTTCTCAAAATCAATGAAGCCGGGAGGTTGAGCCACATATACCTCCTCATTGATCAAACCGTTAAGAAACACACTGTTTACATCTATTTGTTGAAGCTTAAAGTCTAAGGCACAAGCGTAGGCTAAAAGGATTCTAATGGATTCTAATCTTGCTACGGGTGTGTATGTCTCGTCATAATCAATACCTTCTTGTTGATTATAGCCTTGAGCTACAAGTCTAGCCTTGTTACGAGACACAACACCATTCTCGTCTAACTTATTCCTATATACCCATTTGGTTCCTATGATGGTCAAACTTCTAGGTGGAGGAACAAGTTCCCAAATGTCATTAGCAATGAATTGATTCAATTCTTCTTGCATGGTGATGACCTAACTCTCATCCATAAAATCTTCTTTAACATTCTTTGGTTCAATCAAGGAGACAAAACAAAAGAAGTTACTTTGATTTTGGACTTGAGATCTTAGGGTCCTTTTATTTAATTCGCCTATGACATTGTCGAGAGCATGATCCTTTGACTCCTTAATGTTTACTCCCTTTTCAACACTAAGGTCTTCAACTCCTATGTTTCTAACATCTTTGGTATTAACTATGTCTATTTCATCCAAGTCATCATCTACCAAAGGTGGTGTCTTAGATCAGGAGGGGTTTCATCAAATGTCACGTTAAGTGATTCTTCAATTACACCCGAGGTTCTATTGAGGACTATGTAGGCTTTGCTAGTTTGGGAATAACCTAAAAAGATACCTTCGTAAGACTTTGGGTTGAACTTAGTAAGGTAATCTTTGGTGTTGAGAATGAAGCACTTGCTTCCAAACACCCTAAATTATTCCAATGAGGGCTTCTTACCTTTAAGAATCTCACAGTGGGTCATTCCTAGGAAAGGTTGAATAAGAATTCGGTTGAGAATATAGGTCGATGTGTCCACGGCATTACACCAAAATTTTTGAGGTAAATATTGCTCATTTAACATCGTCCTACTCATCTCTTGGATGGTCCTATTCTTCCTCTCAAATATCCCATTTGATTGTAGAGTGCGAGAAGCCGAGAAGTTATGGGTAATACCATGAGCTTCACAAAAGGCACTGAATTGCAGTTCATTCTCAAATTCCCTACCATGATATGTCCTAGTAGAGACAATTGAACATCCTAGTTGATTTTGAATTCTTCGACTAAAGGTTTCGAAGTGATCGAAAGCTTCATTCTTAGACACCAAAAATCTAGTCCAAGTGAATCTAGAATAGTCATCCACTATAACTAGGGTATAAAGGTTACCTCCATAACTCCGTATGGCGGAAGATCCAAAGAGATCCATATATAGGAGCTCTAAGCATCAAGAGGTCAAAACCAAATTCTTGGCTTTGTGACTTGAGTGAACTTGCTTCCCAACTTTGCAAGCATCACAAAAGTGACTATCAAACTTCATTTTGGGGACATGTCTTACCAACTCTTTAGAGACTAAAGATTGAATTAAACGCATATTAGCGTGACCTAATCTCCTATGCCAAAGAGTAGAACTATCATCTAAAGTCTCTAGACATAAGTTGTCATTTGACTTCCTATTGACCTTCATGACATAAAGCCCATGCTTTCTAACACCTTTTCCAATGACCTTTCCATCTTTTACGATTTCACTGTCATATTCCGAAAAGATGACCTTACATTTATTGTCACAAATTTGACCTATACTTAGAAGGTTAAAACCTAATTTATCTATGTGCTCTACATTTTCAATGGTCACGGAGTCAAGAGAAACCGTACCTTTGCCAATGATATTACCACGTTGATTACTAGCGAATGTAACGTTACCTCCATCATATGCTTTGTAGTGTGAGAAAAAACTTCGATTACCCATCATGTGTTTAGAACAACCACTATCCTTAATCCACTCGTCGGGCTCTAAATCAATTCCCAAGCATATCTAGGTAACAACACACAAGATCAAACATTTGGTCCCCCAATATCTCAAGGGTCCAAAGTTGTTAGTTCCAAACATCCCTTGCATTTGGTGGGATGCATGAACGGAGGAGACATTCCCCATGGGGAAAATTATTGTTGTTGAAAATTGTTCCAATTCATATGGCCATTTTGTTGTCCACGGTTTCTCCTAGGTGTCTTTGATCTTGATCTAGAATTATTGTTATTCCTTCTAGGTGTTGGAGTTTTAATTCTAGGTCGTGACTTAGCTTGATCATCTCTTTTTGGTGTAGGTGTTCTACTTCTAGGTTTTGACTCATTTCGTACTCTTGGAGGAGTAGATGTTTGTCTAGATAAGTTTCTAGTTCCCATTAGAGGTTTAATCAAGGGCTTGTAGAATTTATCTAGAGTAGGCTTTTCAAGAATAGGTACTTTGACCTTGTTAATAAGAATATGTTTTGGCCCTTCACCTAAAATAGACTTTTCAGAAAGTTCAGTATTTTCACAAAAACTATCCTCTGTCATCGGTTCTTTAGCTCCACCCGCGGTTCCATAGTCATAAGGAATCGCGCCATATACTGGCGAACCGCGTACAGGGGTTCGTTTTTCTGAAAACCTAACTTGTTTTGGATCACTAGTTGATGCTTCATTAGTGTTATATCCCAACCCAAGTCTTCCCTTAGAATGAATTTGTTTGTTCAACATATCATCAAGAGCACTAGTGCCTTTCATGAACTTCTTCAATTTAATGGCGGTACTCTTGAGATCTTCATTCTCTTGTCTAAGGTTTTTACAATTTACACAACCTAAATCAACTTCTTTGTTTTTCTCAAGCTTAGCTAATCTCTCTCTTAGCTCACTAATCTCATTGTCAAGCTTAGTTCTAGTTGATTTTAGAACTTTGTTCTTTTCAATGAATTTAGGGCTAAGTTTATATAAATTATTGTGTTGGCCTTCTAATTCGTTAACATCTAGAGAAGAACTATTAGTGCTATAATAATTGGTTTCTGAATGTACCTCTTTAGAAGTGTGAGCCAAAAGACATTTCCCATCTTTGGGGTTGTCATCAACATCTTCACCGTTATCGCTCCATGAGCCTCCAACGAACGTCGTGTGGTTCTTGTCGCGTGAAGGCCTGGGGCAATCACTGATGAAATGATTCGTATCACCACATCTAAAGCATTTCCTATCACCTTTATCATCTTTGGCACATCGGTTTTTGGAGAAGGGTTTCTTGTCGTTGTTTGGTTGCCTCACGTGATGACTTTGTCTCTTGAAGAACTTCTTGAAGTCTCTAACCGCCATGGCATATTCCTCATCGTCACTATCCGAGGAGCTTTCATGGTCACTTTGAGCCTTCTTGGCCTTAAATGCAAAAGACTTTCTTTCACTCTTGGTTTTCACCATTTCTGACTCCTTCAAAATTATCATCTCATGAAATTTCAAGTTGCCAATGAGTTCATCGAGTGATAATTTAGCGAGATCCTTTGATACTTCAATCGTCGTGACTTTAGCTCTCCATTTTCGATGCAACGCCCTAAGAAACTTCCTAACATTGTTCTTGCTAGAAAAACCTTCATCAAGTGCTTTTAGACTAGTAATAATGTTGTTAAATCTAGCAAATGCACTATCAATAGTTTCATCTTCTAAGATGACAAATTGTTTATATTGTTGAACAAGAAGATCGATTTTGCTTTCTTTGACTTGGCTATTACCCTGGTGGGTTACTAAAAGAGTGTTCCAAATATCTTTAGCGGTTTCACACATAAAAATCCTTTCGTACTCTTTCTTTGGTAAAGCATTATAAATCATCATTTTAGCCTCATTATTTTTAACAAGTTTCCTTTTAGTTTCATCATTAGCTTTGTCAAAAGTGACTATCTATTTACTTTTAGAAATTTCATTATATTGATAAGGCAAAAAATCACCATGGGTAATAACTTGCCAAAGATCTAAATCTTTTGATTTCACATAAGTCACAAATCTATTTTTCCAATAAATAAAACTATCGGTTTCAAAAAGAGGTGGTCTTTGCATAGATTGCCCTTCTAGATACTTGTTGGAATCCATAGATCGATTCAAGTTATAAAAAACAATATATTTTAAAAAGGCTTGAACAACCACGCTCTAATACCAATTGTAGAAACTAGAAGGGGGGTTGAATAGTTTCTTAAATTTACTTGTTAAAAGATGGTTTTTAAAAATCGTTTTCAAAAACTTAGGCCTAAGTATTTATGTGAAACCTTCTTATACACAATATGAACAAGGTATAGTGAACTAAACTAATAATCACAAGTATAAAGAATAATGAATGTAAAGAGATAAGGGAAGGAAATATCAAACCAAACACCAAGGATTTATAGTGGTTCGGCAACGAAGCTCACTCCTCGTTCCTACTCCACTCCTCGAGTACTCCTTACTCGAGATTTCACTAATCAACAAGCTCCTTAAGGTGGAGAAACCGTACACAACGTCGCTTATCTAATTTTCGACTCTAAGCTAAAAGTCGAGCCCTAATCTTAGCTAGGTCCAATCTACACCAATATACTTTAAGGACCAAGTATTAACCTTAATACATACACAACTTCCAAATAGACACAACTAATTGGATCTTCACAACAATGACACAACAATGAATAAGTAAGTTTGGATCTTCAATGATTCTTTGAGGTAGACACAACACTTCAAGGATGAAAGTGTTCTTCTCTTTGCACTTTGAGAGGAAGAGATGGGAGGAGAAAGATTTACTTCTAAACAAGTAGTAATCAACCAAATGACCAAGGACTTAAGTGATTTAAGAAGTATGAAAGAATCTGGAAATGTATGTGCAAAAGAGGTGAAGAGAAAATCTGAGAATGATCCACTATTTATAAGACAAACTTCCAACGGCTATATCTGCCCGTGGTTCCTTATTGCAGCCCGCGGTTCCTTATCGATAAGGAACCTCCATACCCACTAAGGAACCGCCGGAGTAGACTCCGCTCCTTTTTGTCTTTTAGTGGTATGGTTCGAATCTGGAGATCAAAATATCCTGAAAGGATATTCCAAACTTAGATAGAATATGCTATTTTCAAATAATTAATTTAATAAAACATTTTCTTAAAAAGAAAGTTTAATAAAAACTTGTCATACTTAATGAAAAGTGAGTTTTAAGAAAAGATTAAATCATTGATCACTTAACTAGGACGAGTACTTGTTTGTACATACCTTAAGTGATAATAGTTGAAATGAAAAATACTTGAGCTCAAGAATTCGTTTTTTGTTGTTTTCGTAAATGCATGTTTTTACATATTGTCGTAATCAAAACAAAGCGAGACCGAAATATGCAAGTAACGTTTTTAGGCATCATTGCATTAACACCACCTATCTGTGAAGTGGAGTTTGGCATTGAGCTCATTCCAGGAGTTGAGCCTATCTCCAAGGCTCCTTATCGCATGTCTCCCATAGAGATCAAGGAGTTGAAAGACCAGCTGCAGGAGTTACTAGAGCAGGGTTTCATTCGCCCGAGTGTATCACTATGGGGTGCACCGGTGCTCTTCGTTAAGAAGAAGGAAGGCAGCATCCGTCTGTGCATTGATTATCGTGAGCTGAACAATATCACGATCAGAAACCGTTATCAATTACCACGTATTGGTAATCTATTCGACCAACTGCAAGGTGCCAAGCACTTCTCCAAGATTGATCTACGGCCAGGTTACCATCAGCTGCGAGTGAAAGGGCAGGATATTTCCAAGACTGCTTTTCGCACACGATATGGTCATTATGAGTTCGTAGTCATGCCTTTTGGACTCACAAACGCTCCAGCGGTATTCATTGATTTGATGAACCGCGTCTTTCATGAGTTTCTTGACAAGTTTGTAATTGTATTTATCGATGACATTTTAATATTCTCAAAATCCAAGGAAGAACACGAGGAACATCTTCGCACGATACTACAGATTCTTCACCAGAAGCAACTATATGCAAAATAATCCAAGTGTGAATTTTGGTTAAGTAAGGTGGCGTTTCTAGGCCACATTGTTTCCGCAAAAGGGATCACCATGGATCCTGCGAAGTTTGAATCCATCACAAAATGGCCAAGACCGACATCTGCAATAGTGGTTCGTAGTTTTCTAGGTTTAGTTGGATACTATCGCAGATTTATGGAGAACTTTTCACGGTTAGCCTTACCTTTAACCAAGCTGATGTGTATGGGAGAGAAATTCATCTGGAGTGATGAGAGGCAGAAGAGCTTTGAAGAACCTAAGCAGCGATTGGTTTTTGCACCTATTCTTACCCTCCCATCTGGCACAGGTGGATTTCAGATTTATAGTGATGCTTCGAAAAAAGGACTTGGTTGTGTACTCATGCAACATGGGACAGTGATTGCCTACGCATCACGTCAGCTTAAGCCATATGAAGAAAACTATCCCTCTCATTTGGAACTAGCAGCAAATGTTTTTGCACTCAAAATCTGGAGGCATTATCTTTACAGTGAGTCATGTGACATCTTCACTGATCACAAGAGCCTCAAGTACATATTCACTCAGCGAGAACTCAACATGAGACAGAGAAGGTGGTTAAAGCTACTCAAGGATTATGACATCAACATTTAGTACCATCCTGGTAAAGCGAATGTGGTGGCCGATGCTCTCAGCAGGAAGTCAAGCTTGATTTCTAACATTAAGGTGAAAGAAGAAAATATTCGTGATCTAGAGTGTTTAGACATTGAGTTCCTTGTACGGGGATAACATGGTTACTAGGATAATCTAAGAATTTAGCCAGGCTTAATCTCTCGGATCAAGGAAACTTAGAAGGACGACGGTGAGATATTGACGATTATTCATAATATCGATTAGCAAACAGAGTTTCGAATAGACGACGATGGCATTTTATGGCAGGGTACCAAGTTATGTGTTCCAGTTGATCTTACACTCAGAGAAGCCTTATTTACCGATGCTCACAGCTCCCTATTTTTGATTCATCCATGTTCCACCAAAATGTACCATGACATCAAGCAGCATTTCTGGTGGAGCGGTATGAAGCAAGATGTTTCTACCTTCGTTTTTAAATGTCTGACCTGCCAGCAAGTTACGATAGAACATCAGCGGGCTAGTGGTTTACTACAACCATTAGAAATTCCTGAATGGAAGTGGTACAAGATCTCTATTGTTAGAAATTCGCTTTATGTGACGACATTTAAGAATTCCCATTAGTTATCATAGTCACACACGCTTAGACTAGACTAGGAAACAATGTATAGTTTAGGTGTGGTGTGTGACTATATATACCCCTCCAAGGCTTCCAAGTAGGGGTGTTGCTTGTGTTTCATTTTGAGTTTAATACATTTTCTTTATTTTCACACACAACCTTTTCTCTCTACTTCAACCATGGCTGCCACCATATTCCACCACCCACCTAGACCACCGGATTAGTAAAAAGCAAATCCACAATTGATATCAAGAGCCTTGGTTGATTCTTCATATTTGAGCGTTTTTATCTATTGATTTGGTGGTAAAGTTTCCTTCTTTCACAATTTCTTTCTTTCGTCTATTTTTTCTTTAAGCTTACGCTGTTAAAATTTAATTTTATAAAATCTTTGATAAAAATTTTATCAAATCTTTTTACTAAAAATTTCTTTTACTTTATCTATTATCAAAATTTTAACACTAATTCTTATCAACTTTTTCACATTTTGTCCTTTTAATCCATTTTTTTATCCATTTTCAAAATTTTAATCCATTTTATCCATTTTTTAACACTAATTCTTATCAACTCTTTATCCATTTCTATCCATTTTATAAAAAGTTTCTGTTTTGTCCTTTTATCTAAGTTTCTGTTTTGTCTTTTTATCCAAGTTGTGTATCTGAAAAGGTTTTCACATTGGGTTTTCACATTCGGATGCTTATTCTGATGCTTTCCTTTTTTGTCATATTCTGATAGATTGTTGCATTATTCTGATAATTGTACATCGACCGCAATAACCCTAGGGTTCTACTTTGCGATCAAATTATTCTGATACCCTTATTCTGACGTGGATTTCGATCGTACTTTGCGATCGTGGATTGCGACGGGTGTAAGGTACATTGAGACGAAACTCTGCCGAAATTTTTTCGCTACATTCCGATGGTGAGTATATAAATATTGCGATGGAATGATAAATATTGCGATGGTGAGTGTTATAGATATTGCGATGGAGTTTGAATATTGTGATGGAATGATAAATATTGTGATGGTGAGTGTTGTTGATATTGCGATGGAAATATAATTTATCTAGACTCGTTTTGACCAAAACAACAAGACCCATATCAACTACTCGACTCACTGTCTCACAACCTCAACAGCCCACAGCCGACTCAAGACTCATAACCCAGAGACCAAAAACTTGACTCGACCCTAACCCCAACCTAGTCTCAAAACTGTCAAACAAACAACACCCTTAACTCTTAAAATCCAATTGACCAAAGACTCGAATCTCACGACCCTCGACTCAAAACAAACCAGGACTTAAATCATTTTGACCAAACTAACAAGTCGCCTCTAACCAACACTAAAACATCCAACTATACAACATTCAAGACTCGATTTTCAAACCATAATTAGTGATTTTCAAACCGAAAGAACAAGATCTCAGATTCATATTTTTTTTCATGAGTTGGAATCGTCAAAGATCACAACGATCTTTAACTATTCACGAAAATTAAAATCCATCATAGATCTGTGAGATTATCCCTCTTTTCTATCCGAAACTTCAAGATGATGTATAACAATTATGTTATCATCAAGTCTTTGTTTCGTTTAATGATTATCACATGCATGCACTAATTGAACCTTACCCGAGACCTCTTTTTGAGATCATAAAGACGATTTGTGCATCGGTGGTATTGGATTGTTACACTTCGTGGCTGTGAAGGATTTGTTTAACATTCGATGTAATGAGATTTTTACAAATGGTGATCAGTAGATAGTGATTCTATAGGAATTGATTTGTTTTGGTTTCGAATTTAAGATAGAGTAGGAAATCTGGGATTTTGCTGAGTTATGGGGGGCGGAGTAAACGTAGATGGAGATTAGTTTTGAAGTTCTGTTTTGTGGATTGTCAATGAGATTGACGAAGGAAACAAGGAAGGTGATTAGGGTTGAGTCTTCCTAACTTTTAGGGTCAAAATTTGTTTATATAAATCAACTAGTGGGATACACGTCTGACTTCATCTTAATACTCTTGCCACGTTTAATTTTAAGTGGGATACATGTCTACAAGTAAGATAGTAGTAGGATACACACGTACTTGATTAAAATATTTTAGAAAGTGGAGATTGAGTTGAAATTTGGTGTCATTTCTAGGAATTAGCTAAAAATGTATCCACTGATCACACATAAAGTAACTTGTTAGAAAATAATTCACAACTTAAAGGTGCTTTAAATTTTAAATGGTTATAGTGGGAAAGAATAATTTGTAGAATGAAAATATTGGATTACTTGAGGTCAATAAATCATTTCCTTAACATATAACGTCAACAAATGCAGGTTGCATGTGCATGTTTAAACACATTTTTTTTTGCAAAGTTTAATTTCAAAGTTTACTACTATATTTGATTTCCAAAGTTTAATTTGGCTAGACGTTTTAATTTCCAAAGAGTGTCACTGATTTAATTTGGCTAGACGTTATTAAAGTTATTAAACATTTTAAAATTATTAAACGTTTTGGCAAAGCTATTAACGTGTTTTGGCAAATTCATTGGGCTCGGATAAAGTAAATCTTAAGGGATCAAATTTTATGGTATGCTTTGTTTTTGGATATAATTCGTCGGGCCGATTATTATATTCACCGAAGGTTGGATTTATTTGTTGACGGGCGTTATTTTTGGAGTGAGCCGACTTTGATTTGGTCTCCGGTTTAATTTATCAATGTTTGAGCCGACAAGAAATTCTTCAGCCGAGAAAAGAGTTATATCAGCAATCGAGGATTTTTAAGAGTTATTTACGGATCTTTTGTTGGTGTTGTCATATCCCGTAAATTTCCATTTTCTAAGTTTCTTCACGAATTGGTAAATTCCGAAAACAACCACATCCACAATCATTTTTTCATTAAACTTCAATGGATTCGTTGAATTCGAAATTTCAAGAGGGAGACTTGCATCACATGCAAGACACAGCTAGAGAAAGTGGTATAATTTCATGTCGACTACTTCAATCACATCGTATGACCATTGCATGGGTTCAAGGAGGAAGCGAATTGGTGACACTCTTTGGTCAAAATCATTATACATTCATCGATTCACTATTCCTCAACTTGCACCAACTTGCTGATCAACTTCAAAAAGAAGACTTTAATCACTCTGCATCGGCACTTGCTAATAAGGCTCTTGTGACACAACTTACGCCTTTCCTCCAATTCAATATCATCAAGTCTAACAATTCAGGGATATGCCGGTCATTTCTTCAATACACATATAATGAGGTTAAAGACTTCCGTGATACACTATTGAAATTTATGACATCGGTTTCGTCTTCAATTTATGAAAGATCCAGAATTCAGCAAGCGTATGATAATGGAGTGCAAGAATCTATGATGCAGATGTGAGAGGAGAATTGTCATATGGTTGACAACTTGGAGCCTAACGATGGAAAGAGCACGGAATCAGGAGGACAACATGATACCAGTGGCATGTCAAGGAATGGTCATGAGATCTCTTTTGATGATAACTTACCCGATTATGACGAAGAGCCTGCGAACATGGTACAATGTAATGTTGTTTATGATGTATACGTTGATGAAATGCCGCATATTGAGCATTCTGAACCTAATTATGACAAACATGGGATGGAAAAGAGTGATAGAAATACCAGTTCTGAATCATCCGATGTGAGTCATAATGGGGTAGAAATTGTTCAAAATGCTAAACATCATGATAATTGTTTTATAACTGCTTCATTGACTGAATCCGATTCCAAGATTAAAGAGCTCGAAACGATCGTAGCTCAGCAATCTAAAGATCTTGAGAATGCCAATCTTGAATTTTCGAAGAAAACGAACAAATTTGAAACATATTTTGAAAAACTTGAAAAGTCAAATGTTGTTCTTGAACGAAAATTAGATCAAACAGTTCTAGATTCTAAAGCTGAAAAGGATAATTTTTTGAAACAAATTAAGCTGCTTGAATCTAAGTTGGCATCCCAAGATGAATTGCTCAAAGAGAATGAGACCTTAAAAGCTCAAGTACAGGAAAAGGTCTTTGCTATAGCTACGTTGAAAAACGAATTGAGGAAAACCAAAGGAACTAGTGTGGACACTAAGCTTGAAAAACCATCAATCTTGGTGAAACCGCCTACAAATCAGTTCGTTAGACAACCAACTGCATTTAGATCCGAGCGACCACAATCCTCGAGACCGCGGTTTGCCTCCCAAGTTGATTTGTTTCATCTTTCTAGACCAGTCACTCCTGCAACTAGGCCCAATGTGACCAAAACAGCTTTAGCAAGACCGAATCACATGATTGCCTCTAGTCTCTCTAAAAATACCAAGACCACATCTAGAACTAGTTCAAATGATGTTCACCATAAATCTGGTCTGAGGGAAGTTAAGCAAAAGACACAAGTAAGAGATAGGAATTTCAAACCTAGAGAGATGCCTTCTAGATTACCCAACACTACTAACCGTAGCATGTCAAATCCTAGGAGCATCAATCAATCGTCCAGGAATTCTAGATCTTATTCGGACATTAAATATGCTACTTGTAAACATGTAGAAAATGTGTCTTACGGAAAATCATGATTCTTGTATCAAGAAACTACTTAATAAGGTGAACTCCCGTGCTATACTTAAATCCCAGTGGGTCACCAAAATCAAACCCATTGGTAAAATGTGGCGCCCCACTGGTAGAACTTTCACTATTGTAGGAAACGAGTACCCTGTAACTAGGATAGTCTCTGATTCTACTAAAACTACTAGGGAGGAAATTGAAAAGGAGGATACATCACTTAAGCCTGAACTTAAGGTTTTCTATAAAAGGAAACGTTTACCAGCTAAGACAAGTGAATCATCTCCTCAAGTCACCTCTAGCACAAGTAAAGCCAACTGTGAACCCCCACGTGCTGCTAAAATAGATATCGCTAACCCATATCAAAGCATGCAAATTCCTAATGAGAATGCAGGTACCAAAGTTGATGTTCCAAAAGAACGAAGCGGTCCAATCATTGTATACCGTTCAACTAAGGATACTCTTAGAGTTTGGTTACTGAAGAAGCAGATATCAGAGAAACAAGTGTCTCAAGGGATTCATGGTTAAGCTTACCAAAATGACTTACAGTCACATCACAGACTGTAACTCGATCCTCAATTAAAGGAAAGTTTATCACCGATGATAAATTTATCCTCAAAAACGATAAATTAAATTTTCTCGGACACGAGCTTACATTAAAACTATTCAAAGGTTTTAAGATCGTGTATAGGACTTACAGTCACATTACAGTCTGTAACTCGATCTCAAAAGACAGGAAAGTTCATCCCGATGATGACTTATCCTCCTAACGAGAAATTAAGTTTTCTCGGACACGAACTTACATTTAAAACTATTCAAAAGGTTTTAAGCTCGTGTACAAGGATTACAGTCATCACAGTCTGTGACCGGAACTTCAGAGAAATGGAAGTTTATCTCGTCAACGATAACTTACTCTTAAAACGAGAAATTAATTTTTTCTCGGACACGAGCTAAATTTAAAACTATTCAAAAGTTTTAAGCTCGTGTATTATGGCTCCTCGTTAAATGACAGACGATGACCCGGACTTCAGAGACAGGTAAGTTTATCTACGCAACGATAACTTACCCTCTTAACGAGAAATTAAGTTTTCTTGGACACGAGCTTATCCTAAAACCATTCAAAGGTTTTAAGCTCGTGTATAGGGTTCATTGTCAAATGTCAGACAATGACCCGATCCTCAAATAAAGGAAAGTTTATCGCCGATGATAAACTAATCCTCATTAACGAGAAATTAAATTTTCTCGGACGCGAGCTTACATTAAAACTATTCAAAAGTTTTAAGCTCGTGTAAATGGCGTATAATTATATTTCAGATTATGCCCCGGACTTCAAAGAAAGGAAAGTTTATCGTCGATGATAAACGTATCCTTACAACAAGAAATTAATTTTTCTCGGGCATGAGCTAATATTAAAAACATTCGAAGTTTTTAAGCTCATGCACAATGACTTACAGTTAAATATCAGACGGTAACTCGGACTTTAATTTTAGTAAAGCTTATCTTTAGTGATAACTTATCCTCGTAACGGGAAATTAATTTTTCTCGGTCATGAGCTTGTAGTAAAACATTTCAGGTTTTAAGCTCATCAAGGAAAGTGTATCTTTTAGATAAGAGAACTTTTCCTCCTAACGAGAAATTTACCTTTCTCGGTCATGAGCTTTACGATAAAACATTCAAAGTTTTTCAAGCTCATGAAAACGACTTCTAAGTTAATGTCAACTTAGGACTCGTTCTTCAGTTAAAAGGAAAGTTTATCGCCGATGATAAACTTATCCTCACAACGGGAAGTTTACAACTTCTCGGACTTGAGCTCGTTTTGTAAGATATTCAAAATCTTAAGCTCAAGTAATTGGTTTCAAAACTTTGAACACAATTTTTCGAGAATTTTTCAAAAGGTTTTTCTAAATCTTTCAAAATTGTGTGTTCTAAAATGTTTTGATAACAAGAGCATGTCTTCTGGAATCGATAATATTTACGATACTAGAAATGTCATTCAATAATGACACGGGGTTGTAAATAAAGTTCGAGCAGAAGTTCAAATCTTTTAAAACATGCTCAAAATGGCTTGCTATTATTTCCAATAGTAACCCGATTTTCATACTCAAGTCAAGCATTTCATCGGAAAGCTTTGACTCAACAACGGGAATTAATTTTCTCGGGCATGGTTTACTTTATAACCATGTAAGGGATTGTGTTTACGTAATAACACAATCTAACACGAATATATGTACGTTTCAGTTCATTTATTTGTTAAAACAAGAGAAATCTTGTTTTTATGAAGTTATCATCTCCACTAACCGTAGCAATTTACAATTGATATCTACATACTTGACGATGCGACTACTCAAACGGCGACTACAGCTCTTTCACTAGAACACGGGTCAACAATTGAGGGGGAGCAATTGTCCAGCATTCAGAATCTTTGACGCCGAAAGTGCCAAGTTCACATGTTGGTGTCAAGACAACGATATCAATTGTACACATGGAGTAAAGAGATAACTTCAGACATGATGAGGCGACTAACATTCGTGAACAAGAACCATGTGCTTCTTTCATATGATGTTCTCCATCATTCAGGTCCAACCTCATAAATCGCTAATCTTGTGAATACATTATCATATATGATCTTTGCACGTGATAAATACCTTACACTTGTGTTTAAAATGTATTTAATTTACGTTTCAAGTACACCCTCATTAATTTGAGGGGGAGCATGTGTAATTCATGAAGATAATTGGCTTTGTATTTTTCTTCCCAAATTTTCTTAAAATGCTATTAAATCAATTGATATTAAAAACATCGATTGGGTTAATATTTTGAATATGGGGGAGAAATGTGATTTAATATGGGAAATGATTAAATCATAAATGGTTTGACTTAACGTGATAGCTTATCCCGACATGTGCGAAATGTTTTCGGATATCGTGGCATATGTTAAAGGGGAGAAAAATAGATTTGCACTTCAAAATGGATTTCATGGTGACATACACTTACCCAAAACATCTCTATTCACGACGGTGAAGATTGTGGTGACATAAGGATGGTAGGATAGGTTAAAGTCCAATGATTCCTCTAGAACCGAAGGAATCTTCCCAAGAACATTCCATAGCTAGAAATAGTAGTCCTTAGGAAAGATGGAGAAAGATTGTGAACGTAGCTGAATGCCGACCAAGTACTTAAGTTAGCACTGGAACAATCACAACAAGGTGCTAGTTATAACGTATTGGTAAGCATTGAAGGGGTTGAAGAATGAAAAAGAATTGTAAAGATAAAGGGTCTAAAGAAAGAAGCCCTCCTTACAACCTTAGGCAGAAACCGGGTCAATACATATGCTATTGAGATCTTTTTTAATGATGCTTGATATTGAAGACAGGCATCATAGACCCAGTGATGTAATGCACAACCCATCCCAGCTAACTCTGATATCTCTCAAAAGATATTTGTTTTAATCACATAGAGACAACGCATTATCTATTAATTTATTCACTCCGAATAAATTGGTATAGAAATGGTGGCACTCCTCTCCAGCCTCCGATCACTAAAATCCAAAATGCACGATTGAGTCTAGAGCCATTTGAGATCATCAAATATCTCATTAGGACATACTTTCATATTTCCTTGCTTCCTCACACACTGTGAAAAGTAAGAAAGATCTTAAGAGTCCTACGCAAAATCTTCATGATCTTGCCTGAACATCCGAGTAAAACGAAAGTATTTATAATGAATATGGAAATCCTTCTTGAGCGAATATCAAAAAGGTCATGGTAGGTGACTTGTGCGATTCTTTATGAATCAAACTTGTGATAACTGGAAAGCAACAGTGGTTTAATTCTTAAATGAATTTAAACACGTTCCAGGCTTCTACGCAATATCTTAGTGATCTTGCCAGAACACTCAGAGTGATACCTTAGTGTTCACAGTGATGAGTGGAAATCCTTCCAGTGTTAACCTCAAACAGCACTTGGTAGGTAACTTGCAAGATTCTATACGAATCAAGCTCGTGACAACTAGAAAGAAACGATGGTGCGGTTCTTAATTGAATTTCACTTGTTCCAGGAACATGAATTGACGACTTCAAATCATGCGGATATTATTATCCAAATCATTCACTCTTTATGTTCGCAGTCAGCTTTTGACGGTCGAATAAAGAGAACGGGTTTACCCGCTAAATCTTGTCAAGGAGGTTCTTAATTGAAACTACCTGCCACAAGTACGATAGTTAATATCGTCCAACGGTCTTCACCGACCGGAGGTAAAATGATACCGAATTAGAATGAAATGTTCAAGGCCATTTCATCGTGTATATGTTTTGTTTCTAACTGTCTTATGCAGCATAACAAGAAGGTGGCATTGCGGTGTATAATCCAGAAGAAGTCGTCACCACATGCTTATACTATATGCACTTAATACTTCATCAAATTCAAGAAAGTCTAAAAGTCGAGTCTTCCGCTGTATCAAACTCTGAAGCTTTCAAGAATTTATAAAATTATAAGTATGTGGAACATGAAGTCACGAGGAGGCAAATATCACAAGTGATGAATGCACAAGGTCAAAGCAAGGACACATGCTCAAGACCAAAGTCAAAGATCTCATCAGCATATTCATAAGAACAAAATCGAAGACTCAAGCATAGTATGCTGGGTTTAAGATTTTGTAAAATGGTGTGACTCCCTTTGGGGGAGATTGTTGGAAATACGTTTTTCCAAGGAAAGTCCTGGTCACATCATTGTTAGCATAGATCACGAGCTATAGACTATTTAGGACATTGTAACTTGGAGTGACCTCCCTTTGGGGGAGATTGTTGGAAATATGTTTTTACGTATTTAGAGAGGATCGGTCACTCCAAGGATATATTCAAGTAATGGGCTCGTGATCCTATATGTAATCCATATAGCCCATATAGCCCACATGTAGGGTGGGCTATATATACCCCCTCCTAGCATGTTAGGAGGGGTTGGTCACTTTGTGTTTTCACACACATTCACTTAATCAACCATTCTTCTCTTTCTCTCCTTTCTCTCTCTTCTTTCTCTCTCTAAGTTCTTCCATTTCCCATCCATCTCAATAGATTAATCATAACTTGCTTAATCCTAAGAAAACGTAGACCTACAATTTGAGAGTATATGAAGTTTGGTTTGTTTGATGAGAGATAGGGACGGATGTTACGAGGTGAGAGGTGAGAAAGAGAGTGTATGCGGTATGTTTGATTAGATTAGGTTTAGATTGTGAGAAAAATTAGGGTAATGAAGTATATATCCCTAAGTTAACTCATGGACCGGATAAAACATTGGGCCTCCTTGCTAAGTTCTTTGTTTACTCGTAAATTGCTAAGTGGGCCAAAGTGATAGACATTACTACACGTAATGTTTTATTTTGAAAGTTATTACATGCAATTTATGTCCATAATTTTATTTCAAAATTTCTTATTTTTGAATAAAATTTGTGTGCATTAAGTTATACTTCGGTCATCATCGGGACGTGACAAAATGACAAAGTGACGAGACAAAGTGACAAAGATTTATTTGAGACGAGACCAAGAAAAATTGGCGATATTTTTAGTGACTACGGATCTTGTGATCGAGTATTAATTATGTGAAGTTGAAGACGGATTTTTCGAAGGCGTGTATTTATTTTATCTTTGAAAGATAACTTGTTCGTGCTTAATCTTAGAATGAAGACTTGTTTATCTAGTTTTCGGGTTCGGGGTGGTTGGTTGATGACTCGGATAACTATCACTTAAAGGGGTTACATTTGTTATCTCAGTGTCACGCGCATAGTCGACGTGGATAATTTCAAGAGGTGTTGTGCTTATATACTTCTTCAGTGATGTATTGGGTACTTAGATATTTATCCACCGTTCCTCATTCAACAATTGTGCAAGCTTAAGTCACAAGATCGAGGGATTCTTATTCAGATTCATGTTTGGTATATCCGGTTTATTCTATCAGTGGTCACTTCAAATTGCCTACAAGTGGGTCGGTAAAGATGGCCATGGAGAGTTTATGAGTAGAGAATTTCGATCAACAACTGATTCTCGCCGAATATAATTAATCTTATTTATTATTCTCACGATATTTTCAGGTTCATGTGCGTACGATTTATTGCTGGTTCCGAATTTCGAAACCATCAAGGGGAAGAAGAAGACATATTGAACGCACAACGAGTACACCTAATGAACTTCATACCTTCTTTTGATTTGAAGACATTCCGGGAAGACATGTGTCATAACCGCAGAGAAAATCAGTGTTTTAACTCGTGGCGTTATCAATCTCTAAACGATACACTACTGATTCGATGTTTAATTGTTTTGATATTACAATTATTCATCATCATTATCCTATATGGAGAGATAAGTATTCTCGGGACTTAATTGACTCAGGTGCATCTCCGGAAGAAGATATGTGCATTT
Organism: Glebionis coronaria; assembly: GCA_025667525.1. NCBI lineage: Eukaryota > Viridiplantae > Streptophyta > Magnoliopsida > Asterales > Asteraceae > Glebionis > Glebionis coronaria. The sequence continues at coordinate 177,744 of JANFOE010000907.1, forward strand.
CTGGGACTTAATTGACTCTGGTGTTACGATGTCAACTTCATGAATGGGATAAAGTGTCTACTTCAGTATTTGAGCTTCATAGTTGGGATTGGTTTATTTTCTTCAACTATGTGGGGGAAGAAATGTCTTGATTCTTTCTAGTATGTATAACTTGAACGTTCAGGGGGAAGAAAAATTCAGAAGAATTATTCAAGCGTGAGAAGAGACGTTGTTGATCCACTTGGTGTCACCCTTACTTTAAATCACTCATAGTAATATTATCATTTCATATGATGAGGTTTGCTTGATAAATTCCGTTGTGCGCTTAATCATTCTAAGCTTTATTGAAAGCTTTGAAGTTGCTTATGATGATTGTCGGTTTAGGGGGAAGCTATTTAAAAGCTTCTACATCAAGTTTATGTGGCATGAATTAGGGGGAATTTAATTTAGAAGCTTCTCCTTAACCAGAAGTATATGGATTACTTAGCTCGTGCCGTTACAGTATTTCTACTACAAGTTACTTTAAAGATGAGTTGTTTTGAAGTGAAGACTTGAAGTCAAAGGCCTCAGAAGACATCATCAGCATTGGACGCTTCATGGAAGCTTTTGTTCTTAATCATTATGTATTTGTTAGAAAAAATATTGTAAGGAATTCTACACGTCGTCCCATGGGGGAAGATTGTTGGAAATTCACTTTATGTGACGACATTTAAGAATTCCCATTAGTTATCATAGTCACACACGCTTAGACTAGACTAGGAAACAATGTATAGTTTAGGTGTGGTGTGTGACTATATATACCCGTCCAAGGCTTCCAAGGAGGGGTGTTTCTTGTGTTTCATTTTGAGTTTAATACATTTTCTTTATTTTCACACACAACCTTTTCTCTCTACTTCAACCATGGCTGCCACCATATTCCACCACCCACCTAGACCACCGGATTAGTAAACAGCAAATCCACAATCTCCATGGATTTTGTTACCGGATTACCGCAGACTTAGAGAAAGCATGATGCTATATGGGTCGTTGTCGATCGTTTAACCAAGTCTGCTCAGTTTCTTCCAATTCGCAAGGATTATCCAGTTAGCAAATTGGCAGACATATTCTAGTAGGAGATCATGCAACTGTATGGTACTCTATCAGATATCATATCAGACAGAGATCTACGATTTACATCTCGTTTCTGGAGAGGGTTGTAGAAAGCTTGGGGCACCAGGCTCAAGCTTAGCACAACCTTTCATCCTCAGACCGATGGTCAATCATAACGTATTATTCATACTTTAGAAGACATGCTACGTGCTTGTGCTTTAGAATGGACAGGGAATTGGGACGACTACATCTGTTTGGTAGAGTTTGCTTATAACAACAGTTGGCACGCAAGTATCAAGTGTGCACCTTTTGATATGCTTTATGGCAGGAAGTGTCGTGCTCCAATATGTTGCGATCAGGTTGGTGAACGAATCATTGAGGGTCCCGAAATGATTGAGGTGACCAATGAGAAGGTTACCATCATGAAGGCAAAACTTCAGGAAGCTCGTGATCGTCAGAAGAGCTATGCTGACAAGGATCGCTGATCGTTAGAATTTAAGGTTGGTGATCATTTTTTCTTAAAAGTATCACAAGCACGTGGAGTCAAACGTTTTTGTATTAAGGGCAAGCTTAGTTCAAGTTTCATCAGACCGTTCGAGATCCTCGAGCATATCGGTGAGGTATCGTATCGGTTGGCGTTACCTCCTCAGATATCTCATGTTCATAATGCTTTCCATGTATCCTTGCTCAGAGGTTACAACTATCATCCTCTGCACATGATCACGTATCCACTCGAGCAGATTCGAGAGGACCTATACTATGTTGAGGAACCCGAGGCAGTTCTCAATCGTCAGGATCGGGTCATGAGGAGAAAGACGATTACTTTTGTCAAAATCCTTTGGAAGGACCACCCCGAGCGGGAAGCCACTTGGGAAAAGGAGGAGTCTATCTGGACTTTTTACCCTCATTTTTAGCTATGATTTGGGTATGTCCTTTTTCAGCTATCGTATCTCTAATCGAGGACGAATTATTATTTTTAGAGGGGAAGAGTTGTAAAACCCGCTTAAAATCCATGAAAGCATTAATTACATGAAATCACGGGTTAATTAAAACTTTACATTTAATTAATACACGACACGTACCCAGAATCATTAATGTTTAAATCCAAGTATAACGTATGATATTATTTATTATTTAAAAGTACTTATGTATAATAAATAATACATGTCAAGAATAAACACGAACTCACGCTATGATAATAACACACGTGATTTAATAAAAGTTGAAAATGAAACATGTATATAGTATGGGGGTGTTTGGACTGCAAGAGAGAAAGAAACAAGGGGCCCATGGCCCGGCCCATTAACCAATTTTACATGAATCAAAACTCCCAGGGAAAAACCCATTTACAATTTTACAGAAAAAATAAGAAACCCTAGCCCTCTTCTCTCTTTGGCCGCGACACCCACAAGAAGGAATAAGAATGAAAGAGCTTGGTTGATCTTTGATTTACTACGGTATTTGTTCATGTTCATAATCCTTAAACAATAAATGATTCGGTATCCCTAAACCTTAATCTTTTATTTTCTTTTCTTTCATTTATGATCATTTAAGTTAGATCTATGTGCACATGCATTTACATGATTAAAAACATGAACACAACAAGTCTAAAACCGGGGTTGTTCGTTTTGCACTCGAACTGAGACCACAAGGGGGTCTCGGTGAGGTTTTTCTCAAGCCAGTTGCACCCCACAAGGGGGCGGTGGTTGTTCTGTTGTGTCAGACGCAAGCCCAAACCACCCAACAATGGGGGTTTGGTTCGAACGGTGGAAAACCGAGAGCCATGGGCTCGGTGGGGTTTGTTTGGGCAGCAGTGGCAACCGGCTTAAGCCGGTGGCTGCTGGACACACGCGGCAGCAAGGACCACAACCCTTGCGGCTGTGGTGGTTTTGTGGTTCGAGCACTCTGAGACGAGGGTGTCTCGGTTCGGGCTCGGGTACACTAAAGACGCACGTGGGTGTGTTTGGTTTAGAGTTTTTCCAATTAAATTTTATGACTTATGTTAATTCTATTAGACATTAGGTTATAACACTTTAATTAAATTAACTTAGGATATAATATTTTATATAAATTAACATGGTACACTTATAATAGTTATTTTAAATAATTATTCATGATACACTGTATGACACATGTTGGTTTAATTAATTAAACTATACCTTATAATAATTATACATAATTGATGATAAACTACATGTTATGTTTATTTAATAAATAACTTAGCACAAGTATTTAATTACATGTTAACCATGGTTTAATTAAATTATTATCATACTTTAGTTTAATTATACAATATCAAGTTATTGTAAAGTATTATTAAAATAAGTCAAGTTATATTATTAATTAATATTTATTAATAAACCATATATTATAATATTAATTAATAATTATCATCTTAGCCTAAGGTATTCATTAATTAATAAACTTTACTATATTATAATATTAATTAATCATGACTTATAATTAAGCTTTAGCTTATATCACTATCTTATTAAACAAGCTTATTACTAATTATGGAAACATGCTATTTATGGAAACATACTGTTTATATAAACTTTCTATTTTTGGAAACTTACTAATTATAAAAACCTTCTATTTTTAGAAACTTACTATATATAGAAATCTGCTATTTTTGGAAAGTTAATATATATAGAAACCTGCTATTTTTAGAAAGTTACTCATTATGAAACATCAAGTAAAATAACACATGAAACATGAATTACATTAATCAAGAACACATAAAAACACTAAGGGCGTGTTTGGTTGGCATAATTTGGATGGTTTTGGCTGTGTTTGAGATAAAAAAACCAGTGTGGGTCATGTTTGGTAGCATTTATTGAAGGTATAAATATACATGTTTTTCTCTCAAAACCACAGTTTTAAAAAATACAGGTGAGGCAGTGGATTGTTAAACCATATCATGTGGCCCACATAAAAATACAATCTAGACCAAACTAACCTTTTTTATATTTATTTTCATCACATCATTCTTCATTTTTATTCAAACTCTCCATGTTATTTTTAAATTTCTGGCTAAAACCATAAATCTGATCCATCGACTTCTTCAAATATTACCTTTTTCTATATTTTTCGGACGCATGAATCCTACATATAGTTTTTTTGTATATAATATGTTTTTCTTTTTATGGATATTAATGGAGGATGTTTTCTTGATTTATTGTCTTTTGATGTAATGATTTTGCCTTTATGAAGCAAATATGAATATGTATGTATCACAATATTCTTTCCAGATTGTTTTGTTTTGTTGGTATGGGTCTGTGATGAAGATGATCTTTAAGGGCAATATTGCCATTTAAAGTTACTCACAATTCAACTTTTCTGTTCTTTTGATGTGAACCAAACGGGATGTGCTATTTGAAATGTTGATATTCTAAAAACCTTAAATTAGAAACCATACAGTATTTATAACCTCAGGTTTTAAATTTTGACGAACCAAACGCAACCTAAGAAATACATGATAACAGTATAACAAGTCAAGAACATATAAAGCAAGTCAGAAACAAGTAATACAAGACAAGAATAAGTAAAGTATCTAATACTCAGCAAGTTATACATGAACGCACGACTTTTTTCACGTACTTTATTATGTAGCACTCGTGAAGTCGGAGTAGATTCATTTCCGTCTTTCATCTTCTTCATTACTGGACATAAGGTACGGATATTCCGTCCTTCAGTAAGAAGATTTCTTTTATATGTATGATTAGGATTTCCCGTCTGATGGCATCTGTTTTCCATAGTAAATTACATGTCATTAAACTTATCAGTAATTACCATGCTATGATATTTAAATTGCCTAAGCTATATACACGCATGTCGTGTTTCACCTAGTTATGGAGGTACCATAACCATAACACTTGAGGCACCGGTTTTATGACTCTTCCGCGACGAGAGCGATTGCTTGCGGCGTCCCTTCACGTTTCGGCCAGTATTATTATTATTATCATGTGGGACGAATGGGTGAATCCTAGGACATGTTTATCAGATTTACACGGTAACTGTGGTGTGTGCTCTACATCTGTTACATAGAGTTGATCCCTCCACTCAGACTAATATAATTAGAGGCGACTCCTCTAATTGCATGACGAGGTCACCCCTCTATGTATTTATGCACGTTGATACCTTACATGACCTATATGGGCTTTCAGCATTTAAAACACGTTTTCATGATAAAACATAAGGCTTTTTAGATATAAACCAGTTATAAAACATGATTCCGAGTTTTCCAGGACTTACATTATTCTGCTGCACTTTCATACTTTAATTATGTTTTAGTTATTCATATCATGTCATATATCCGTTCACTGAGCGTATTGCTCAGCCGTATTTTCTTTCCATGTTCCTATACGGCAGGTATTAAAGGACAGAGTTAGGCAATCAAGAGTACGTGCATAGGATGGAGGATTCCATTGACTTCATTTCCTTTATGCACTTATATACTATGCCTTGCTTGGAAATTGTTTAGTCCTTTCTTTACATTATTTACTTTTGCATGTGTGAGCTTCGGTTTTGGGACCGATGTTTGATTATGGTTTCCTTTATGGTCATTTATGTTTTAATACATTTACCTTGCATGCTTTTATGACACGTCATAATTATCATGTAACGATCCACTTGTCAAAGTGGGGTGTTACAGCCGCACATTTGGGGTGGCATTTGTGCGCCACACATATAAGACAGTACGCCACACATTTGTGCGTCCAGAATCTTCTATTCTTCTTGTTTTCACTTTATTTGTTCGAAGTAATGTAACATTGAACTTCTTCACTTTTGGCCCTTTAATGTTTTACATGCATGTAAAACACATAGTTAAGTATCGAAAGTCCTTATTTTCACACAGATAATTGGTCGATAATGATAGGTTGAATATGTACATTTTGGGTGTTATCAACTAGTGGTGTGATGGGTGTAGATTGGTTCTACCTAAGATTAGAACTCGACATCTAGCCTTATATCGATAAATGGGAAGTAGGCAACGTGTGTAGATTGGTCCTACCTAAGATTAGGACTTAACATTTAGCTTAGTGTCAAAAATGGTGTAAACAACGTGTATGGTTTTCTCCTCCTTTAAAGGATCTTGTTGACTAGTAAAGTAACTCTCGAGTTGGGTACTCGAGGACTGGAGTAGGGCGAAGACGGGCTTCGTAACCGGACCAAAAAAAATCATCGTGTCAGTTAGTGTTCCTTTTACATTATGCACTTTACATTTATGTCTTTACATTTGTAGTTGCATAATATATTTGTTGTGTGTGGTTATGTGCATCTCATAATCTAAACATCTAAGTTGCGGAAAAGTTAAGGCTTAGTACGTATGTGCTTTATGTTTAGATTATGGTTAAGTGTACATCCTTTAGTCTAAACATCTTAGTTGCAAAAAAGCTAAGGCTTAGTTCGTGTGTGCTTAGTGTTTAGACTATTGCTTGATGTACTCTTGATTTGATGTGTTTGTGTGTTTCTTTACTTGTTGTTTATAGTTATTATCTACAACAAACACATCTCATATTAAGTCAAGATTAATAGAGAATTTGATACAAAATATTGATAAGGTTTAAAATGTAATAATGTTTTTCGTCCACCAATGGCGGTTCCTTAATGGACCCGCGGTTCTTTATTGATAAAGAACCGCTGTCATGTTTATTGAATCGCGACACATCTAATATTAAGTCAAGCTTAATAGAGAATTTGATACAAAATATTGTTAAGGTTTAAGAGGTGTTAATGCAAAGAAATGCCTAAAAACATTGTTAGTATTAATTAATCTTTCTTAGTTTTGATCACGACAAATTAGAAAGACATTTATTGTCAAACACAATAATAAAAAGAATTATCTAACAAACACTATCATCAAGGTAATAATCATTACACTAACATATCTTAATCATGCTTAGTGATCATAAAAGTGATTAGCCTTAAAACTCACTTTTGTCAAATGTAACAAAAGATTTTTAATAAACTTTATTTTTAAGAAAATGTTTTATTAAAATGAAAATGTAAATTTGAATATGGCATATTCCAAATTCCATAAGAATATCCTTTGAAGGTTTAAACAGCCTCAGATATTTCAAATTCACTAAAAGACAAAAAGGAGCAGAGTCTACTCTCCGCGGTTCCTTAAGTGCCTACGCGGTTCCCTATCGATAAGGAACCACCTAGGTAGTTAAGGAACCGCCCCTAGATAGCCTTTGGCATTTGTCTTCTATAAATAGTGGATCAAATCTGCATTTTCATTAACTCTTTTTTGTACATCTCTTTCAGACTTCTTTCTCCTATCTAATCCTAGTCATTTGTAAATGATCACTTAATGTGTTAAGCATGTTTACTTATGATTATCCTCTTGATCTCCTTATTTACCTTGTCAAAAGAAAAGATCACTCACACACTTTTGATGTGATTAAATATGAAACATTGATGAAGATCACCTTCTCCTAAAGATCTAGTCATGTTCATCATTTGTTTATTTGTGTCTTCTGTAGATCCACTATATTTGTTGAATACTTGGACTAGTTGTGTTCATCCAAGCTATTTGTGAATACTTGGGTTAGAGTTGTGTAAATCCTTTGCACATGTGTGTGCTTGGATTTATGTTGTGTAGATCCAAGCTACATGTGTGTACTTGGATATGTTTAGTTGAGTTGTAATAAGTTTTGTTAGTTCTCAGTAAACTATAAAGTGATGTCGTTGTGTCTTGGTGTGAGTTCTCACTAAACTATAAAGTGATATGTAGTTGTGTTGTGTGAAGTTCTCACTTAGCTTCAAAGTGAAGAGTCGTGAAGATTGGTTCTAGCTTTAGATTATAACTCGACATCTAGCCTTGTGTCGGAGAATGGTGAAGTAGGCAACGTTGTGAAGATTGGTTCTAGCTTTGGATTAGAACTCGACATCTAGCCTTGTGATGTAAAATGGTGAAGTGGGCAACGTTGTGTAGATTGGTCCTAGCTAAGATTAGGTCTCGACATTTAGCTTAGTGTCGAAAAATAATGTAAGCGACGTTGTAAGGTTTTCTCCGCCAAGAAGGGAGCTTGTGGATATAGTGGAAATCTCGAGTAAGGTGTACTCGAGGAGTGGATTAGGAACGAGGATAGAGCCTCGTTTCCGAACCACTATAAATCTTGGTGTCTTCCTACTAGGTTGTTTCTTTCCTTACTCATTACTTGCATTCAACATCATTACACTTATTACTTATTGTTAATGCATTAGAATTGAACCTAATCATTATGCAACTAGCTTTCAAGTAAAAGATAGTTTTGGCACTCACCTAATTGAGACAAATTTTAATTAGGAGATAAATCAATTAGAAACTATTCAACCCCCCCCCCCCTTCCTTCTAGTTTCTACAATTGGTATCAGAGAGATGGTGACACAAGATCTTTGAAGTATATTGTACTTTAAAACTTGGATCGATCCATTGTCTCCTCAAATTAGAAGGTTAAGTTGTACTAAAGTTTTTTTTTTGTCAAAACTATTTTTGTTGAAAATAAGCCTTTTAAGTTGATAATATTGCATCTCATTTAGATTAGTACTATCAATGCATTTTAGATTTACTCTTGAAATTTATCTACTAGTTTGCATCTTGTTATGTGCAGGTACTCATGAAGATAAATCATTCTACTGATTGTGGATTGCGTTACTTATACTTATAGAAGACTCATCTTCTTTGATTTCCAACATCATTGAATGATGATATCAAGATGGGTAGGAGTGATAATAATCATTGAAGACTTAGTAGTCACTATTAGTCATTGTTGGGCTTTGCATTGGTTCCTTGAAAGCTTGGAATGCCATTTGTGGCCAAGGTACGCTTTCGTTCTTCCACACGCCCTATTGATCATCTTTTGATCATTAATTGACTATATGCTTGTTCTTGGCATCCTTGCTTTGACATTTATTTGTGGTTTGTGATTCTTTCCTTTTTCCCTCTCAAACCATCATTGCTTAGATACTTGACTCACTATGGAGATGTAGGGTGAGTTAGTAGAAGCTTAAAGTATCAAGCATGATTTCCAAGGTTTGCACCCTTACGGTTAGTAGGCCCAATATCATGTGTAACTTGTGAAATTGAGCTAATCTCTAGGATGATTAGTGAATCCCTTGAGATACCAAACTACTTCATTAAGTTGTAGGTGGATTTTACACATTTGGAATTGAAATATTCCAAGGATATTGTTATTATTAATCCTAATAATAATTATCCGGTCATGTGGGAGAGAAAGTGAATCTATACGTTGCTCATATTTTGAAATAGAATAAGACTACTCTTGAAAATGATCTTATTCTATGCATTAAAATTGCTTGGTATAATTCATTACCAAAGCCGTTTAGACTTTTGCCGGAAAGGCACGTCTTAAACCACTATATATGACACAAGCTCTTCGTCTCCTCGATTTGAAGAATGTCATTTGTCTCTTGAGCAATGTTCTTCGTCTTGATTCACTTCCCTTGACTCCTCTCCCCTTTGCTTCTTTTCTACGAGTAGTCATTTGTCTGTTTCGGTCTTCTCCTATCTCGATTCAACTCGTAATCCTTTAATAAAGCATTTTTACCAAGTGTTGTGGTGGTCCAATTGTGACACCCCGGGTAGGGTCAAAACATGCGGAAATATCCACGGAGATATCACTAGGGTGGATCGATAGCATATAGTCCATAGAGCATAAGATAAAGAGTTATTCAAATCAGACTACATGTTTATTAAACAAATAAATAAAAATAGTTTTTAACATGTCATGAGGAGATTGTTTATGTTTCCCAAATAGAACCCCTGGCGAGTCCTACGATGCAGATTACTAAGATGCTAGAGACCATGCACACACCACGTACTAACTTCATATTCCTGTGAAAGACATGCTAGAGGGTCAACATAAAGTTGGTAAGTTTACAGTTTTAACATTTGTTAGTTAGGACATACAATAATTATAGAAGTAACAATGCACAAAGCATTCTTACTAAAATATTGATTACATTTGTTTATTATTAGAAACTGAAGCTTAACCTTCCATAGTCCTCAACAGATGAGGACGTAGTATCTTACAAAAAGACACCCAACCCATTTCCAACATGGTATACATCTGTTGTCCCGGCCAAGGCACAGTGAGCATGACTCACCCAGATGGGGATGGTCAATCCCTAATATATCTATTTATAACATTCGGGAAATTTACAACAATTTAACAGTTCCAATAATAATCAATCATAGTCAAGTTTATACAATTCTGTTATGTCCATTAAGTGTTTGCATATTTTCTTTCCCATAGAGGAAAGGTTTTATCAAAAGTTTATATGGGGCTGTAAACTCACCTGGGAGTAGGCAATAGTTGTTTAATACGAATATCCAAATAAAGCTCACGCCAATACTTATGCCTAATCAAATAGTACAGTATTAATATATAGTACAAAGAACATATATGTATGCTTATACAGATTTTAGTCAGTTCATTTATGCTACGGTATATATCTAAATAACCGTAGTTCAAGTATCAACAATATTCATTTAAACTTATCTATATAAGTTTCATTTCTAAGTAAACATAAAATGTTTAACTATTAATATCAGTTAGCATATATATATTTATAATAATCATTCAACTTACAATTAAGTTTCTTATTTAAGTAGACATAAAATGTCCTACTTAAAATATTAGTTTACGTTCTCCGTTCATGTATTATAATCACTCTATTACTATTAAGTTTCATTATTAAGTAAACATAAAAATCCTACTTAATATTAGTTCACGTTCGTAGTTCATGTATTATAATCATCCATTTAAACTTATTATTAAGTTTCATATTTTAAGTAAACGTAAGGTGTTTTACATACATATTAGCATTCAATTTATCCAACGTTCATATAATTTTATTTCCTAAAAATATATGTGTTTATGTATTAGTAATACATGTCCATATTGTTTATACAATTTATTCCCTAAAGCAAATATAAATATTTTTATTTTGAAAAATAAAATATAATATTTTATTTAACTTTAAAGTTTCCCATAAACTATTTTAACACTTATAAAATAACTTATTAATTACAAAATTAAGAATTTATACAATAATTCTTATGGTTTAGGTGTTTAATTATGTTTTATTATAATTAAAATAGTTTTTAGGGTTAGGGCTTGTTAATGTTTCAGAACATGGTAAAACTAGTCCCTCCATATAATAAACAAGTATAACTTTTGGATTTTACACATTTGGTACCTAGGGCTTGTTAAAGTTTCGGCTTATGGCAGATTTAGTCCCCCTAGTTATATCTAGGTTTTATAATTTTACTAAAATGACAAAAACAGCCCCTAGGGCTTCTTTAAGTTTCGGCAAATTACAAGAATGGTCCTTAGGGTTATAAAATGACAAAATAACTTTTAGAAACTTCCCAAAATGGTCCCTAGGGTTTAATTTGCCACGGATAGTATTTATTAAACCCTAGACTTTTAGATAATTGCATTTTCAGTCCTTGTGTTTACTAGTTTATCAAAACAAGCTTCATAAGTTACGGTTTTAGTCCTAATGTTCCATAAATTTTCATTTTAATCCAAAAAGTTTTTATAAGTTATATTTTATTATAAAAACTTTTATTTAACATTAAAATAGTATATGGGCTCATTAAATGGGCTAAACATCTAATGGGCATTAAATGGGCCTTTAATACATCTATTGGGTTAAATATATTTTTAAGTCCATTGAATTAGTTAAATGGGCCTAAGTGTAATCTTAAGTCCATTAAGTTACTAAGATTTTTCAAATGGGCTTATTGGGTCCATTAAGTCTTGGATTAACATTTTATGGGCTTAAATAGTCCATTAACACTACTTTACATTTTATGTAAGTTTTAACTTAGGATATTCTTATAAGTTTATTATTAGCTTATTCATATTTTGTTTTAGATCTTAATTAAAGGATAAAACTACTAGTTGGTTTTATGTGATGTTCCAAAATAGATCTAGGTGTGTTACAAGGTTGCATGCAAGTCATAAGCCCTAATAGGAGCTTATATCTCACGGCTATAATTAGTTATAGCTAATTCAAGATGATTTAAAACTTATTTTAAGGTTGCATGTACTTATAAGTGTTCCAAAAATAGATCTAACTATGTACAAGTCAAGAAAACAAGTCACAAGTCCAAAATGAGATCTAAACTATGTCTAGACCTAAAAATCAATCATAGATCCATGTACACTCATATATAGCCCACGACTATATTTCTAAATCTTGGTATTTCCAAGATGAACACTTTAGCTAATTTTAAGTTTTGTAAATAATTACAATAATACAATCATGATTATCTAGGTGTCATGCATGTTTCCAAGGTTACTATTATACCAAGGAGACTACATATAGCCCACGGCTATATTGTCTTTTCCCAAGATTCCCATAAGATTTTATAATCTTGTTTTATGTTTAACATACTCAAGTTAACTTTATCATTAGATCTATGGTTTATATAAGCATGCATGTACATCTAACCCATTTTAGGTCATATGTAACCCACGACTACATATATGCACATAAGTTATTTTTGTGATTTTTAATATTCCATTTAACATGTATCATTTCTTATTCCATTATTAAAACTTAGTAGACAAATCATATAGTCATCATTCATTTTAGCCGTGACCTTTAAGGTCATGGTTTTCATGATCTTTAAGTTACACAAGTTCATTTTGTGAGATCTATGATCATTAGTTAACCAAAGTCCCATAAAACAAGATTTGTAACCCATGCAACATTTAGATTCACAAAACGTCTCATATGGTTTTTAAATCAAGTTTAAAACATAGAATACAAGCCATAGGTTTCTTATTAAAAGATTTTAATCATGTATATGATTTTCATAAATATGTCGTGACCTATAATGGTCATGGCTAAATCTTGGTTTTTACATGTTATTTACTTGTGTTTATAGATGTATGATGATGCATGCATGAAGAAATGAAAGAGCATGAGGTGTATACCTTTCTTGCTTAAAAGTACCAAAGATGATAAGGAGATTAGAGATCTAATCAAGATGGTGAAGAAAACCCTAATACAAACCAAATCGTGGCCTTAAATATTCGAATAGGGCTTGTTTATAGTGATTCCAAAAGAATGATGCTACTAAATGATTTGTGATCAAGATGGGACAAAGATTTAGTTGATTTAATGAATCAACTTTGGATTTTTGTGGCTTGTAGCCGAAATGTAAAGAGAGAAAGATGAAGAGAGAAGTGAGATTGCATGTATGAGAATGTGTGTATGTGTTTCGCCTTAAAGAGGAGAGAGGAAAAGGGAATGCAAAAGGCATGATTGCCTTGGTAAGAATACTTGTGCCAAGTGTAGGATTTTCCATTACCAATGCACCCTTTCTTCTTCCACCTATGTGTTTTGCCGTGTAAACTTAGCCAAAGGGTAATGGACTTTGGCTTGGGCTTGTTGTGGGCTTATCACAAAGGAGGGTGATGGTCTTGGGCTAGTCCAAGAGTAGTGTAAAATGTAAGGGATGTATACATATGTCTAAACGGCTAAGTATGCATGATGTAACATTTTCTCCAATTTGTTAAGTGTGACACACACACATTGCTAGTTATAATTTCATTACTTGTTTTTCCTAGTTGTAAGTTCATGGTTTTAGGTTATGAAGTTATTTTTAACAAAGATGAAAGTAAAAGTATAATTACATGATGGACAAGTTCATACACATCTTAAGGAGATATATCACATGAATGAGTGTCCTAGGATTATTAGGTGGAAATTTATTATATTCAATCATGGTAAAATCATGGATTTTATAGCACCACCCCATTATTTTAGCTTTGTCCTTAAAGCTACTAAAATCATAGTTATCTTTTAAGTGAAAGATGTTCTAAGTATATGATTCGTTTCAGATTCTCTCTCTCTCTCTCTCAGGTACGGATGGCGGCATGAACGCGAAGTGGTCTATACCTAGGTTACTCTTATACGTCTGATTCGGCATTAATGAAGGCTTCTGTTATTACGGGTAAACAGAAGAGAATGCAAAGAGATCTTTATCCGGGTTGCACAATTCATCCGATCGAGTAGTAAAAGAGACCCTGCTGCTGTGGATGGATAGGAAGCAATGCAAAGAGATCTTTATTCGAATCGCACTATAACCCCGATTGAGCAGTAAAGGAGACTGCTGCTATGGATCGATAACAGGAAATGCAAAGAGATCTTTATCCGGTTTGCACTATTCACCTGATTGAGCAGTAAAGGAGACTGCTACTATGGACGGATAGGAAAGGAATGCAAAGAGATCTTTATCCGGATCCAACTATACATCCGATTGAGCAGTAAAGGAGACTGTTGTTGTGGATGGATAGACGCGGGCTTCCCAACAGGGGTCGCAGCTATACCCTTCCAGGATCTGGGAGAGGACCAATGGCGTTGTAGATTTGGTTAGGAGGACAAATCCATTGCAAATGGTTTCTGATATGAGGAGGACACGACAGCATGTTTTATATGCTGGGGAAGCTGGGTATGTACTATATGTGTATCCTTTTCACGGGTGAGATACAGGTTATATCTCCACACCCGATGATGAAAATTGGGGGGTTGAAGATAAAACAAAATATTTTAACTATAACCCCCTCCTATATCAACAGTTTTAAGAAAAGACTTACAATTAACCTCAAGCTTGTGGGATACAAACATCAGCTACTAGTACTAAAGTTTTTACCCAACAAAGAGGTTAAGATTATTGTTGATGGCGATTGGGTAAGAAGCTGCAAAGAATCTGCTTCATTCGCTGCGGGGCTGAGCGAGAGGGGCGCAGAAAAGAAGTACCTCAAATGGTGGAAATAAAAGAAGATATCATAGTGTAAGCCTTGCAGGGTGTCGTAACAAGGGTCATGCATTCACTATTATTGGTTCAAAATTTGTACAAATTCTGACTTCTAAAGAGAGGAAATTAAACCTCCCAGAGTCTGGTGAATGATGGTATTGTCGAACTAATTGGAACCGAAGAGGAAAGAGGAATGTCCAAAAACATGGGACATTCAACATTTCTTTACGAGGGATGTCTAACTTAGCCCTGCAAAATACACCCATTGTGAGTTGGATGTGCCTTTCGGGTTTGGGGTTGCCTAAGTGGCAGATATAACCCTACAAAATAAACCCATTGTGAGTTGGATGTGCCTTTCAGGTTTAGGGTTGGAGAAACAGGTTAGGGAAATGGGGCATCCCCGGACCAAGTACTCGGTGCTAAAAATGACACTAAATCTAGTGTTAACTATATCGGGGTTATGGTCCCCTAGTATAATCAAGGTTTCATCTCCCCAAGGTACACGAACCAATTTTGATCATATATGATAATTGCATGATACTTGCTAGTCAATTCATGCTAATTACGACATCAAAGTTATCAAGACTTTCTAGGATCTGATTGATGTAAAACGGGTGATTGGGAAGTTTTAAGGAACAACCTCGAATGATGGTGTTAACCATCATAACTTTTCCGTCGACTTTTCTACTATATAATAGGAGTTTAGAACTAACGGAGGGATTTCCAATATCTTACTAAATTTAGCAAATATAATGCTTTGGTCTACCCATGTGTCAAACAAGATAGATGCATATCATTGGTTTAGTAAGAACATACCAGGTACGATGTTGGAGCCTGGATTAGCTTGGGCATTGCCGCCAATGTACACTTGAGAAGGAGTTCCATTGTTGTCCTTCTTCTGGTTGGCCAACTTGAGACAATCGGGTCTCACATGCCCAGGGGTTCCACACTCGTAACATACCACAGCTTTCTTTGGTCCACTACTACTTCCACCTGCGGGGTTTCAGTTTCCCTGCTGCCCACTTCCACTTCCATGTGCATTGGACTTTCACTTGTTTCTGTTTTTCCGGGATTGGTATTGGGTCGACCCGGGGTAGCAACATTTGTTTGACAATCACGAGCAAAATGGCCTTGTTGGCCGCACTTGTAGCATCCTTGGCATTGTCCTCCAGCAACATGGTGATAGTTGCATTTTGAGCACTTGGGCTTGGTCCCTGAGTAGCTCTTGGTGCGGGTTGTGGGAGTAGTGTCATCAGCTTGCCCAACGTTTTGCTTTTTGGAAGGTTGCTGGTGCTGGCTACGAGAGCTTTCATCAGATTTTCTCTTGTTTTCCGTTTGCCTCTTGGACAGATTGCGGGCTCGCTTGTTGATCAACTCAGTCGCAAATTCCATAGCACCTTCTACGGTAGTGGGTCGTGAAGCTAGCACACTGTCATGGATGTTGTCAGGGAGTCCGCTGACATACTTCTCAATCTTGTCACTCCTTAGAGGGAACATTCTGGTGCACATCAAGCTTAACTCTTGAAATCTTTGGTTGTACCAAAGGATATCATTGTTCTTACACTTTAGATCCCACAGTTCGACTTCCAACTTCTTCATTTCTCCTCTGGGACAGTATTTCTCAGTCATTCTCTCCTTGAGGTTGGCCCAAGTGAGAGTATAGGCAGTGTCATGTCCAAGGGTGGCGACCACAGAGTTCCACCAAGTAAGGGCGCTCTCGAGTAGGGTGCATGTAGCAAACTTAACTCTGTTCTCGTCAACACAACCGCTGATGCGGAAAACTGTCTCTAGTCTTTCAAACCACTGCATCAATTCAACAACTCCTTCTTTCCCTCGGTAGTATGAGGGTTTGCATTTTAAGAAGTCAGGGTAAGAGCAACCCATGTTGGTGTTGTTTCTGCGTGCATCAAAGTTTGGATCATTGTTTGCATTCGGGTCAGCTCCTCTGGCTGCCATGGCTGTTGTGATGCCTTCACTTATCATTTCCCGCAGTTGTGCAGCAGTAACATTTCGAGTAGCTTCTGGGGATTCAGCATTATCGGCATTGGAAGTGGTTGCATTATTGGGATTTGATCTTGTAATCACCATTTGTCTATAATTATATACAAAATGAGATTATTAGTTCAAACGTTAGTACAGTTTTTATATTATTTGCACGGGAAAAATTCATGCACTAATTTCATAACAAATTTGGATAACCTGTCAAGATCTCATAATATAATACATTGCACAGCAAATATAATAAAGAAAGTGATTATATGTTATTTCCATAAGAAATTTAACATTCATCTAGCATAACACAATCTAAGTCATAGGTAGGTCGGGCCTTGTCCAAGGTAATGATACACACAGTCTTTAAAACATCACATCCTAAAGTTACATGTCCCAAAAGAAAAGAAAAGGTAAAGTACGGGATTACATCACCAAAAGCTGAAAAAGAAATAAAAGTACAAAGGCCCTATGTCATGATAGCCGGGATGCAACCCGTAAGCTTATCATGACGTACAAGAAGTCTAGTACGTATATACTAATCCTGCCTGGATGGTCCACTAGATAAGGCCGGGGCTGATGGTGCTGATGGAGCTGGTGGAGCTGTAGAATTCCTCCTGGTGTTCCATAAAGTCTGAACTGTCGTTCGGGTCTCCTTAAGCGTACGGAGTGCTGACAGTAGCTGGTTCTGGATTCTATCGACGACCCCTCGGAGATAAGCCATCTCCCCAGTAACCCCATCATGTCGGACAGCGGCGAGATCAAAGAAAATGGATAATGATTGCTCCTAAGCGGAAAGAGCAGCATGGGTCTGATGTTGCAGACCCTCCATGACCTGAATACACTGGTGGAGGCGGTAGTTCTCCTCCAATAACCACTTCAATGCCTCGTCTGTCCTAGCCTGGATGCCTTTAGCGGTCTGGGATTCTCCTCTCATAGTGCAAAAGAGAGAGTCGATACGATCGTAGATGACGGCATGGCTTTGTTGACTGACTATCAACTGGCTGCGGAGGTCGGATATCTCCCGCTCCTGGCGTGCGGCTAGTGCGGCGATCTGGGCCTGGACGGAATCGACACGCCCTGCCCCGGAGCCTTCCCCGGTCTGATAAGTGGAGACGGGTACGGGCCCGGAAAAATAGCCCGATGATAAGGATGGAGGCATGGAAGATGGTATGCTAGGAAGGACCCGGTCCTCCTCCATAGAGGTTGGGGCCAGTATGGCTGATGCTGAGATGGAAAAAGGGTCCTCTGGGAATACAGCTTCGATGGTTGGGTCATCCTCCGAATCCGTGGTTGATAACCATCCGCACTGCATCGATCGTGGAGATGAACAAACAACTGGAGTAGGAGCTACTACGGGTAGAAGAGTCGAAGGTGCAGTAGGCGGAGTCATGATGCTCTAAAATAGTATTATTTTAAGTTTGAAGTAAGTATAAGCTTACAAACAAAGAACAATATTATTTTCGATTACACGTTTTATGAAATATATCCCTTTTAAGAAATTATCATAATGTTTTAAGGTTACATATATTAATAATTATATATATATATATATATATATATATATATATATATATATATATATATATATATATATATATATATATATATATATATATATATATATATATATATATATATATATATATATATATATGTTATCATTTAAGCAATTCATTTAACAATTTGCAAGTGCAAGGTTTGGTTTAGTATTACCTATATTTTCATTTCAGTATTTTACTATGTAGTGTAAAATTTTCAAGTTTAGCATATCTAACATTTTCCGTAGCAATATCTCAATAAACAGTATTAATAATCAAGTTTAGTAACAATATATATACACTTAGTTCACATAGAATAAAATTCCCTAAGATCTATATGATTAACTAATACAGTCCCAAAATAAAATCTCAAAAAGGTTTTTATAAGTTATAGTCCAGTTTTAAATAAAAGAAAAATCATTTTTTTTATTTTATTTAAAAATTTATCTGGTTCTCTATAACTAATGCTCTAATACCATTCTCTGTGACACCCCGGGTAGGGTCAAAACATGCAGAAATATCCACGGAGATGTCACTAGGGTGGATCGATAGCATATAGTCCATAGAGCATAAGATAAAGAGTTATTAAAATCAGATTACATGTTTATTAAACAAATAAATAAAAATTGTTTTTAACATGTCATGAGGAGATTGTTTATGTTTCCCAAATAGAACCCCTGACGAGTCCTACGATGCAGATTACTAAGATGTTGGAGACCATGCACACACCAAGTACTAACTTCATATTCCTGTGAAAGACATGCTAGAGGGTCAACATAAATTTGGTGAATTTACAGTTTTAACATAGTTTGGACATACAATAGTTATAGAAGTAACAATGCACAAAGCATTCTTACTAAAATATAGATTACATTTGTTTATTATTAGAAACTGAAGCTTAACCTTCCATAGTTCTCAACAGATGAGGATGTAGTGTCTTACAAAAAGACACCAAACCCAGTTCCAACATGGTATACATCTGTTGTCCCGGCCAAGGCACAGTGAGCATGACTCACCTAGATGGGGATGGTCAATCCCTAACAGATCTATTTATAACATTCGAGCGATTTACAACAATTTAATAGTTCCAATAATAATCAATCATAGTCAAGTTTATACAATTCTGTTATGTCCATTAAGTGTTTGCATATTTTCTTTCCCATAGAGGAAAGGTTTTATCAAAAGTTTATATGGGGCTGTAAACTCACCTGGGAATAGGCAATAGCTGTTTAATACGAATATCCAAATAAAGCTCACGCCAATAGTTATGCCTAATCAATTAGTACAGTCTTAATAGATAGTACAAAGAACATATATGTATGATTATACAGATTTTAGTCAGTTCATTTATGCTACGGTATATATCTAAATAACCGTAGTTCAAGTATCAACAATATTCATTTAAACTTATCTATATAAGTTTCATTTCTAAGTAAACATAAAATGTTTAATATCAGTTAGCATATATGTATTTATAATAATCATTTAACTTACAATTAAGTTTCTTATTTAAGTAGACATAAAATGTCCTACTTTAAATATTAGTTTACGTTCTCCGTTCATGTATTATAATCACTCATTTACTATTAAGTTTCATTATGAAGTAAACATAAAAATCCTACTTAATATTAGTTCACGTTCGTAGTTCATGTATTATAATCATCCATTTAAACTTATTATTAAGTTTCATATTTTAAGTAAACGTAAGGTGTTTTACTTACATATTAGCATTCAATTTATCCAACGTTCATATAATTTTATTTCCTAAAAATATATGTGTTTATGTATTAGTAATACATGTCCATATTGTTTATATAATTTATTCCCAAAAGCAAATATAAATATTTTTATTTTGAAAAATAAAATATAATATTTTATTTAACTTTAAAGTTTCCCATAAAATATTTTAACACTTATAAAATAATTTATTAATTACAAACTTAAGAATTTATACAATAATTCTTATGGTCTAGGTGTTTAATTATGTTTTATTATAATTAAAATAGATTTTAGGGTTAGGGCTTGTTAATGTTTCAGAACATGGCAAAACTAGTCCCTCCATATATTAAACAAGTATAACTTTTGGATTTTACACATTTGGTACCTAGGGCTTGTTAAAGTTTCAGATTATGGCAGGTTTAGTCCCCCTAGTTATATCTAGGTTTTGTTATTTTGCTAAAATGACAAAAACAGCCCCTAGGGCATCTTTAAGTTTCGGAAAATTACAAGAATGGTCCTTAGGGTTATAAAATGACAAAATAACTTTTAGAAACTTCCCAAAATGGTCCCTAGGGTTTAATTTGCCACGGATAGTATTTATTAAACCGTAGACTTTTAGATAATTTCATTTTCAGTCCTTGTGTTTACTAGTTTATCAAAACAAGCTTCATAAGTTACAGTTTTAGTCCTTAAGTTTCATAAATTATCATTCTAATCCAAAAAGTTTTTATAAGTTATATTTTATTATTAAAACTTTTATTTAACATTAAAAATAGTATATGGGCTCATTAAATGGGCTAACATCTAATGGGCATTTAGTGGGCCTAAATAAATCTCAAGTCCACTAATTTATTTAAATAGGCCTTTAATACATCTATTGGGCTTAAATACATTTTTAAGTCCCCTTAATTAGTTAAATGGGCCTAAGTGTAATCTTAAGTCCATTATGTTACTGAGATTTTTCAAATGGGCTTATTGGGTCCATTAAGTATTGGATTAACATTTCATGGGCTTAACAAGGTCCATTAACACTACTTTGCATTTTATGTAAGTTTTAACTTAGGATATTCTTATAAGCTTATTATTAGCTTGTTCATATTTAGTTTTAGATCTTAATTAAAGGATAAAACTAATAGTTGGTTTTATGTGATGTTCCAAAATAGATCTAGGTGTGTTACAAGGTTGCATGCAAGTCATAAGCCCTAATAGGAGCTTATATCTCACGGCTATAATTAGTTATAGCTTATTTAAGATGAGTTAAAACTTATTTTAAGGTTTCATGTACTTATAAGTGTTCCAAAAATAGATCTAACTATGTACAAGTCAAGAAAACAAGTCACAAGTCCAAAATGAGATCTAAACTATGTCTAGACCTAAAAATCAATCATAGATCCATGTATACTCATATATAGCTGATATGTGTGAAAACACACATCTTTTCTACCACTTAACTACAATAATAACCGGACCAAAACGTGTATTTTATGTCTTTTATGTCAGAATTATGCGTAGTTTGTGTTTTTGTTGTGATTTAGGACGAAAAGGTGAAAAGAGGAGAAAACACGGGAATTCACGGGCATTTACGGACTTTTATTGAAGAAAAAGACGAAAGACGAAGTCAAGAAGTCAAGAGTGCAAAAAGAACGGAAGTCCAAGACCAATTCTGAAGATTTATCAAAGAAACAGTCAAAAGACGGAAGTTTATCAAAAGCCGAAGAATTCAAGTCTATTTTATTGAAGAATTTAAAGACGAGTTCAAAGAAATCCCGAAGCCAAAAGTCCCTTAAGTCCAAGTTTAAAGAAGATTAGAAGAAAAGGACTAAGTATGCAATTAATGAAGATTAAAAGAAGGAGGGGCTTAATGACGTAATTAAGAGAAAAGGAAAGAGGGGAGGAAGCTTCCTTAATCCTCCCCTATAAATAGCCATTAGTTTTTAACTTTTCATTTTGTTGGCTAGATTGACAAACTAGTTCTTCCACCTTTATTGTTTTGCACCTTAATTACCTTTTAATTTCAAGTAAGTGTTTCTTTAATTACTCGCACCTTTACTTTATCTTGTTGATCTCATTCTTCCTTTCTTTATTCTTTGATTTATATGCTTTTTATCTTGTTGATTTGTTTAAAGATTACATTTTTATGTTTTTGATTGTTTCAAACCATTTATTTTCATAGCTTATTTTGTTTATTTTCAAGTTTACATAGTTTTTACAAAAGTTATTTTTATATAAAAAGTTGTTTTTCTTAAAGTTATTCTTTTTCGTGTTTTAAAAGTTGTTAACTTTCAGTTTCGTAGCTTATTTTTACACGGTTTAACCTTAGGATTTAGTCTTGTGCTTATTAGAATCTTAGCTTATTTGTGTAGCTTATTTTGTGTACTTTTCCCCGTTTTCCGATCGTGATAATCGGAAAAGGGTTTTACTTTCCAATCTGAGCTATATTGCTTGGTCGGAAAAGGGATATAACATTCCGATCAAGAGGACTTTGGTATTCCGGTTTGTGTATGTTTGGGTATTCCGATCAGGGGGTTGTAACAGAATTCCGATCTGAATCATTCTTTAAACATTCCGATCGAGGTGCTACTTTGGATATTCCGATCGTGTAAGGTGACAGATATTCCGATTGGTGTTCCGAACAGCATTCCGACCAAATCCATATTCCGATCAAGAGGTAAGTTAAGCATTCCGATTGGGGTGTTTTGGATATTCCGATTGGTAAGTGACAGCATTCCGATTGGGTTCCGACCGATATTCCGATTGGACAGGTTTGACATTCCGATTGGTAAGATCGGAATGTATTCCGATTGAGGGAGTTAATTGTCATGTTTTGTCTTGTTTAATTTTTAGTTTACGTTTTTAATACTTGTCTAACTTTAATTCTTGTCACGCTTTTATTTTTAATCATTTAATCATTTTACTTCCCGTCACATTTTTAAATATCGCACCTTTATTTTAATTAGACTTAGATTTAATTTCACGCTCTTTTAATACTTGCACTTTACTTTAACAACATTTAACTTTAAGTCTCGCACATTTAAATTAAAAACTGATTGAACTCGCCAACACACGCTTAAATGAGAACTGCTCTGCAGTTATCCTTAAAGAACTTCCAGAAAAGCTTGGAGATCCCGGTCGTTTTGTGTTGCCTTGCGTGTTCAAGAAAACTGAAGACTTTACTGCCCTTGCTGATCTCGGGGCCAGTATTAATTTGATGCCATTGAGTGTTTGGAAAACACTATCATTGCCCAACCTTACTCCAACAAAGATGACTCTTGAACTTGCAAATCGCACTCTCGCTTACCCCGTTGGTATAGCCGAAGACGTGTTCATCAAAGTTGGCGCATTTACTTTCCCGGTCGATTTTGTCGTAGTTGATTATGAAATGGACCCTCGTATTCCTTTAATACTTGGACGGCCATTCTTGAGAATCGGACGTGCTTTAGTGGATGTTGCCGAAGGTGAGTTAATCTTAAGAGTCGGGAATGATTCACAAATTTTTAAAATGGGGAAGCTTACAGGCAAATACTATGGACGAGAATCAGTGAATATGATTAATGTGCTCGATGACTTTACCATCTATGCCAATCCTCTATTCGAGTCTTCCACTGATAATCCACTTTTTCAAGATGATGTGGATGATTCTCGCTCCACTTTGGACGCTTCTCCCATTTATGATTCTCCACCGGTCTTTGATGCTTATGATGATGATGATTCTAGCTCAGATTCGGATGATTATGATGACCTTACTTCTGAGTATCCCGAGCTGCCCACTTTCGATGATTTTGATGAGGCCGGTACTCTTTCGAGCGATTCTTCACATGATGAAGATCCTCCGCCATCACTCGATCCTACTTTGGACGATTACTCATTTGAGGAAGATTTCTCTGAATTTCTCAACACTTACTTCCCTCATGAGAGTGATGCCCCTCCTTTGGACTTTGAAGATTATCGTCTTGATCCTACTTTGGATTTGAAGAACATTCTTTCAAAGGAGAAGAAACCGGTCGACACCGATATCCGTTGCACATATGATTTGACACCTCTTTGTCCCCCTTCTGAGGACGAGGTTGTGCTTCTTTGCGGATTTTCTTCACACTCGGCTGAGCCTGAGTGCTATTTTCCCCTAAAGGAAAAGGTGTTCGACCCCGGTATTGAAGTCTTTAAGCCATCTCAGTATCCACCTGATGAAATAAAAGGAAATATCTTTGGAACTTATGGAAATCTGCTTGCACCACTTCACCCTTACTTCCACCGTGCTCCATCGCTGCTTAAGGGAACCTTGCCTATTCTTCTTTGGCTTGCCTTGTTCGCCTTAAGCTCGTGCTATTTAGTGGACGAAAAATATGTCTTCGATCCTGGTGGATATGTTACATGCTTCTTCCGTTGATGATCAAGGTCGAGTCAGGCTCACGACTCGGTTAACAAAAACCAAGCGCTTCTTGGGAGGCAACCCATGCATCTATCTTTTCGCTTTCTTTATCAATAGTGTAGGGGAGACCCCTTTGGTTTGCTATGCTCTCTCCTCTCTTCTCTTAATCAGGGATTCGAGCTTCAACGATCCACTCCTGATGATTCTTGACGACCCATGATTCCGTGTTCTACTTCTTCCCGGTTCTATCCTAAACTCTTTTCGATTCACTATTTTATATTTTCTCAATATTAAAATAGGAATCTCTTTAGTTGTCTTTTCCTTAGCAAAATTTAAACAACGTGCACAATGTCCTAAGTGTAGGGGAGTTTACTCCCACATGCTTAAACATTGAGGACAATGTTTATCTTAAGTGTAGGGGGGACTTCTATCGAAGTTAAGTGGTCTTTTCCTTGTATTTGTCCTCATTTTAACCGGAAAATCAATTTTTCGACATTTTTCAAAATTTTTGATCTATTTTGGCCTATTAGTTTTTTCCTTTGTATAGTTATTTTCTTTCCTTATTAGAATTATTGTTTAATAAGTGTTTTTAATTTTCAAACGTTGTGAATCTTTTGACTCAATCCGAGTTTACTCTAGCTAGTATCCTTAACGTGTTTAAGTCAAGTTTTGCTAGGCTTTTATATAGGGAGCTATAAAACGCGAAAGTCTAAACTCTCACGGGTTAAGAACAAGAACTTTTCGCAAGTTCCTATAATTGATCCTAGAGAGTCGTTTATCAAGGGAACTTTAAGATGCGATTTCTAAACTTGAAAGAGTCTAAGAATTTGCAAGATCCTATAGGCGACTCGAAAACCCAAAACTTTGATTTAATAGGCTAAGTATCCACGAGTCTCATTACTTGAGATTTTAAACTACTGTGGAGAACGAGAGATGATAGAGCCAATTATAAGGTCGGTATTCTTTCGTGAATTTATGTGAGTGAATTATAAGCCTATTCTCTCATCGCTTGCTAATAAATTTATCTACTAATAAATAAGGTTGTAGGATTTGAAAAGTTACTTAGCTTCTAGCCCCAGATCGTTTAAAAGTTGCTCGGTATGGATTAGAGTTCATAGCCAAGGCATAACTTATTGAAGCGGTACGCGAAGATTGGCGAGTCCGAAAAGGCCCTAACAAGGCATGAGGGCTATATTTTGTTGCTAAAGATCCAAAGTGATGTGAAGAATCATTTATCGAAAATCAATATGAAGGATCGAGACACACGACGAAAAGCAAATACTCCCCAAAAGTCATGGAGAAGTGTATCCGAAAAGACCCTAACAAGGTATGAGGATAAATAGATCCAAGTCATAAAAGGAGGCGGATCGTTGTATATCAAAATCCAAAATAAAGATTGGAGAAAAGTGAAGAAGTCGTGGTCCAAGTATGAATCTCTCAAAAAGTTCAAGTGAAGAAATTCCATTATGAAGAGAATACCATAATTTCATGAACGTCTCTCAAGATTTGAAGTATGAAGTCGCTGCCAAATATCGGTCCGAGAAAGGTCTCAAATCGCGAAACGAGTTATGCCAAGATATGAACTTTATGGGGTCCCGAGAAGCAGTTTTAAAAGATTGGGTCCTTTAGCTAACTATTGCTTAAATCGTTCACTTTATTTTCAGACTAAATAACTATCGAAATAAGTCAAACAATGCATCCTCGTGATCATTCAAGACAAACAATAAAATATAAGAGATACCCATAGGAATAAGGGAGTCTAAGTGAGTAATTGGCCCACATGAGTTCGTGTTAGTTTACTAACTTATAATAACAATGATCTCGTTTTTAAGCTTGGTTTGGAGAAAGTGAAAAGTTGAGGATGATGACTATTCATGACATTTTCAAACCCAAGGTATGCTTTTGATTTCTTTACTTTGAATGTTTATAGTTTCTATCTCTTTAATAAAGGCCAACGTGGATTGATCATGATGAAAAGTGTAATCTTGCTTTGTAATTAATGCATTGCATGAGGACATTGCAATGGTCAAGTGTAGGGGATTTGATATGTGTGAAAACACACATCTTTTCTACCGCTTAACTACAATAATAACCGGACCAAAACGTGTATTTTATGTCTTTTATGTCAGAATTATGCGTAGTTTGTGTTTTTGTTGTGATTTAGGACGAAAAGGTGAAAAGAGGAGAAAACACGGGAATTCACGGGCATTTAGGGACTTTTATTGAAGAAAAAGACGAAAGACGAAGTCAAGAAGTCAAGAGTGCAAAAAGAACGGAAGTCCAAGACCAATTCTGAAGATCTATCGAAGAAACAGTCAAAAGACGGAAGTTTATCAAAAGCCGAAGAATTCAAGTCTATTTTATTGAAGAATTTAAAGACGAGTTCAAAGAAATCCCGAAGCCAAAAGTCCCTTAAGTCCAAGTTTAAAGAAGATTAGAAGAAAAGGACTAAGTATGCAATTAATGAAGATTAAAAGAAGGAGGGGCTTAATGACGCAATTAAGAGAAAAGGAAAGAGGGGAGGAAGCTTCCTTAATCCTCCCCTATAAATAGCCATTAGTTGTTAACTTTTCATTTTGTTGGCTAGATTGACAAACTAGTTCTTCCACCTTTATTGTTTTGCACCTTAATTACCTTTTAATTTCAAGCAAGTGTTTCTTTAATTACTCGCACCTTTACTTTATCTTGTTGATCTCATTCTTCCTTTCTTTATTCTTTGATTTATATGCTTTTTATCTTGTTGATTTGTTTAAAGATTACATTTTTATGTTTTTGATTGTTTCAAACCATTTATTTTCATAGCTTATTTTGTTTATTTTCAAGTTTACATAGTTTTTACAAAAGTTATTTTTATATAAAAAGTTGTTTTTCTTAAAGTTATTCTTTTTCGTGTTTTAAAAGTTGTTAACTTTCAGTTTCGTAGCTTATTTTTACACGGTTTAACCTTAGGATTTAGTCTTGTGCTTATTAGAATCTTAGCTTATTTGTGTAGCTTATTTTGTGTACTTTTCCCCGTTTTCCGATCGTGACAATCGGAAAAGGGTTTTACTTTCCGATCTGAGCTATATTGCTTGGTCAGAAAAGGGATATAACATTCCGATCAAGAGGACTTTGGTATTCCGATCTGTGTATGTTTGGGTATTCCGATCAGGGGGTTGTGACAGAATTCCGATCTGAATCATTCTTTAAACATTCCGATCGAGGTGCTACTTTGGATATTCCGGTCGTGTAAGGTGACAGATATTCCGATTGGTGTTCCGAACAGCATTCCGACCAAATCCATATTCCGATCAAGAGGTAAGTTAAGCATTCCGATTGGGGTGTTTTGGATATTCCGATTGGTAAGTGACAGCATTCCGATTGGGTTCCGACCGATATTCCGATTGGACAGGTTTGACATTCCGATTGGTAAGATCGGAATGTATTCCGATTGAGGGAGTTAATTGCCATGTTTTGTCTTGTTTAATTTTTAGTTTACGTTTTTAATACTTGTCTAACTTTAATTCTTGTCACGCTTTTATTTTTAATCATTTAATCATTTTACTTCCCGTCACGTTTTTAAATATCGCACCTTTATTTTAATTAGACTTAGATTTAATTTCACGCTCTTTTAATACTTGCACTTTACTTTAACGACATTTAACTTTGAGTCTCGTACATTTAAATTAAAAACAAACCAAAAATATTTGTTTCCACCAAAATAAAACTGAGTCACATAGAAAACCTAGATCAATTCGATTAGACCAACATAAAAGAATTTTAATTTTTATACAGGGTGTCAAAAGCCTTGTATCAATAGCCCACGGCTATATTTCTAAATCTTGGTATTTCCAAGATGAACACTTTAGCTAATTTTAAGTTTTGTAAATAATTACAAAAATACAGTAATGATTATCTAGGTGTCATGCATGTTTCCAAGGTTACCATTATACCAAGGAGACTACAAATAGCCCACGGCTATATTTTCTTTTCCCAAGATTCCCATAAGATTTTATAAGCTTGTTTTATGTTTAACATACTCAAGTTAACTTTATCATTAGATCTATGGTTTATATAAGCATGCATGTACATCTAACCCATTTTAGATCATATGTAACCCACGGCTACATATATGCACATAAGTTATTTTTGTGATTTTTAATATTCCATTTAACATGTATCATTTCATATTCCATTATTAAAACTTAGTAGACAGATCATATAGTCATCATTCATTTTAGCCGTGACCTTTAAGGTCATGGTTTTCATGATTTTTAAGTTACACAAGTTCATTTTGTGAGATCTATGATCATTAGTTAACCGAAGTCCCATATAACAAGATTTGTAACCCATGCAACATTTAGATTCACAAAACGTCTCATATGGTTTTTAAATCAAGTTTAAAACATAGAATACAAGCCATATGTTTCTTATTAAAAGATTTTTAATCATGTATATGATTTTCATAAATATGTCGTGACCTATAATGGTCATGTCTTATCAAATCTTGGTTTTAACATGTTATTTACTTGTGTTTATAGATGTATGATGATGCATGCATGAAGAAATGAAAGAGCATGAGGTGTATACCTTTCTTGCTTAAAAGTACCAAACATGATAAGGAGATTAGAGATCTAATCAAGATGGTGAAGAAAACCCTAATATAAACTAAGATGTGGCCTTAAAGATTTGGCTAGGGCTTGCTTATAGTGATTCGAAAAGAATGATGCTACTAAATGATTTGTGATCAAGATGGGACAAAGATTTAGTTGATTTAATGAATCAACTTTGGATTTTTGTGGCTTGTAGCCGAAATGTAGAGAGAGAAAGATGAAGAGAGAAGTGAGATTGCATGTATGAGAATGTGTGTGTGTGTTTCGGTTTAAAGAGGAGAGAGGGAAAGGGAATGCAAAATGCATGATTGCCTTGGTAAGAATACTTGTGCCAAGTGTAGGCTTTTCCATTACCAATGCACCCTTTCTTCTTCCACCTATGTGTTTTGTCGTGTAAACTTAGCCAAAGGGTAATGGGCTTTCACTTAGGCTTGTTGTGGGCTTATCACAAAGGAGGGTGATGGTCTTGGGCTAGTCCAAGAGTAGTGTAATATTTAAGGGATGTATACATATGCCTAAACGGCTAAGTATGCATGATGTAACATTTTTCTCCAATTTGTTAAGTGTGACACACACACATTGCTAGTTATAATTTCATTACTTGTTTTTCCTAGTTGTAAGTTCATGGTTTTAGGTTACGAAGTTATTTTCAACAAAGATGAAAGTAAAAGTGTAATTACATGATGGACAAGTTCATACACATCTTAAGGAGATATATCATATGAATGAGTGTCCTAGGATTATTAGGTGGAAATTGATTATATTCAATCATGGTAAAATCATGAATTTTACACCAATGATATCCTAAAAGGTCTAAGATATATTTTAAGTACTTTAAAAATTTTGGTTTTCAAAAATTCTTTGTTTTTATTTGATAAAAACCAACCACTGTAGGCGGTTCCTTATCAGGCGCGGTTCAAATGCGCGGTTCCTTATCGATAAGGAACCGCGAGCAGAAACTTCTCTAAAGCGCCAGTTTTATTAAAGTATTCATTTTCAAACAAAACCTTTCTCCTTCACACACACACAGCCAATGAAAATACCCAGTTTTCCACCATTCTTGTTTCTCCAAAACCTTCAATTTCTCAAGATCAATTGATTTCGATTTGTGGGTTTCACTCATCCTTCATAAAAGATCATTTATCTGTAAGTCATTTCTTTCAATTTCATCTAATTTTTTCTAGGGTTCATACATTCATAATTGGGGCTTATTAAAATTGACATTGAATTAGAACCTTACTAGGAATAATAGTTGACATAGTATTGTTACTATGATTCCTTAGGTTCACATTCGTTGAGATTTCACTAAAACCCACTTGTAGAACAAATCCAAATTTTGACTAAATAATTTTGGTTAATTGATGGAATTGATATGAACCCATGAACAAGTTGGTAATGGCATTGTTAAATGTTAACCTAAAAACCTTGTTTTGAAAAACCAATGTTCAAATTTTATTGTTGATCTTACATGATCAATATGTTAAGGATTAAACCTTGGTTTGCCAAGAGATTGATGAAACACATTCTCATCTTTTTTATTTTTGGTTTATATGTAACATATGAGTAATTGGGGAAATATGTTTGTTTGTTATTTTTAGGTACTGTCATGACTTCAGGATATTAAAATGACCACCTACTTACTAGAAGATACATGCCTAATCTTTCTTTGTTAAATCAAACTCGCTCTACTCAAAACACTTATCATAGTCTTGAATCCGTTGTTTCCATGAAGGACGTATTGTTCCTTCTAACTTTCTTGGACTTGATTTCATTCGATTCATGTTCAATACCATTGGCTTTGATTGTTTGCTTGATATAGATGAGCCAATCTTTCCTTCTTTCCTCATGGAATTCTTTAACTCGTACAAACTAATGTGCATCAACAATGGTCTATCTATAAGATTTTCCATCAAGGGGAAAACCTTTGTGTACACTCTTGAGGAATTTGGTAAGATCCTCAGAGTTCCATACGAAGGTCAATGTAGGTTCACCAATGCTTGGGGTTTAAACAACTTAGAATCGGCCCCTATTGATGTGCATTATGTGACCAAGATTCCTTCGGCTTCGGCCATCTCTCATGCCATTGCTAAACCTCGTGAACATCCTATTCTTGGTAATTTTGAAGGAGAATTTCATGCTCTCACTCCTTGGGAATTACTAACTAGCGATCTTAGTGATTTTATGATCTCTTGGGCCGAAATCATTAGGGAAAATGCAATGTGCTTGGATGGTAATCGCAACCATGTGCCCGCTTGTCTTGCACATATGTTGTATTGTGTTGCTACCACCACTCCATACAACCTTGCATTTTTTATAGCTAGAAGAATAAGATTTTTTCTCAATGGATCTCGTTCTACTCTTCCATATGCCATGATTCTCTCATGGCTTCTTAAGAGAGTTCTTCTTGACTTTCCACCTCTAAATCCTTCATCTTTTCACTCCGTGGACCGAGTCATGCTTCCTATTGAAAGGAATGTCTCTTCTGTACCCACGCATGATTCAAATGAAGATGAAAATGTTTCTCAATACAATTCTCTCAATCCTTGTTATGACTTGTCATCACCTATCTCTCAATTTTCTTCACTAGACATTGATTCAGACTATCAGTATTGTCTCAATCTTCATATTCAAGATCGAATAAGAAGTGAATCAAGGTAAGGAGTAAATGCTCATAGATGAATGATATATGCCACTCTTGATTGACTAACATGTGTGTAGACATGTTTGGATTATTGAACCTCATCTTTTTTTATCTTTATTCTTAGGATGTTATGTATTCTTTAACTAACAATTTGTGTTTGGATTATCTAGTATTTTAATCCTAATTTTCCATGCTTTCAATCTTTCGACTTTCATGACTCTATGCATATTATGTGTTTGTTAGCTTCCTAGATTTTGAATTATTAGTTCACTTTGGCTTGATAAACCTTGGTATAAAATCTGGGCTAGCAAAAGTTTGAGGAAGTGCTATTTTTGAACACCTCTGGTCGCGGTTCCATATCAAACCCGCGGTTCCTTAGCGATAAAGAACCGCGAGCCTACGTAAGGAACCACCTAGTACTGTTTCAACAGAATCTTTGCTTTACACTGTTTTCCTTAATCTGTGTAAAACTTTGATAAATTTTTTGCAAAAACCTGCACTTACCTAAACTAGGATACCTAATTTCATTGTTCACATAAAATGATTTTAACCTATTACTAGTTTGGATCATCCCCTTCTCTTCTTAAACCCCCCATTGTTGATTGTGTTCTTCATCCCTTCAACTCTTCTCTAAACCTTAACATACAACCATGGTATCCACTAGAACATCCAATTCCTCCAAAACTTCCTCATCCAAAAGAAACCTTAAGATGAAATTTAAGTTTCCTAAACTTGGCTCTCCATCTTCTCACAAACCAAAAAGTGAAGCCTCACCCTATTCTCATCTCTTCATCACTTTCACCACCACTTGCTTCATGGAAGAAAAACTCAACCCATGGTACTAACCATTCACATGGTTCTACCTCCTCTTCATTCCAATCAAGAATGAATGAGTTTTACTCACCACTCACTTCTAGTCCTCCCTTAAATATGAATGCTTAACCTCAACCTCATCAAAGAATTCCTTTTGTTTTTTAGCCTCTTCCTTTCACTCCACCAAATTGACCCATCTCACCCATATCACCCTTGGATACCATGCCTTCTCCACATCCTCCTCCCTCTAACACTCCACTCTTGGGTGTTCCCATTTCCTGTTTCTTGGGTGATCCACACTTGTTTGACTTTTTCATGCACAATGGAACTAATTGTCCTTGTTGCTTGAACAACTTTCACCTCATTAATATCCTTAGGTTGGAGATGATTGGGGCTCACATCAAGTTTCAAAGCTTCTTGTTGAACCTATTTGCTAATCCTCCTCCTCCTAGGAGATGAATGATTTTTTTAAATCAATTACTTTTAAAAAAGGTCAAGCCAAAGAGGACTATGCATTCAAGACCTAGTTTTAGATAACTTTGTATTAGTTAGTTGTTATTTTATTTCTTGTATTTCTTTTCTTTTCCCTCATGATTTTATCATGTGGATGATCTATGGATTTAGTTTTGTGTGTTTCAACCTATGTGGTCACAATAATCAACTCCAATTTATTTAAAATTGAACCTAAATCTATCACAACCTCTAAAAACTTGACTTAAAATTGGATCAAAATGTTATCTAAATATTTTATCACCCTTTGTCAAGACATTCTTTGTGAATGTGTTGCTTTTATGGAACCCTAGCATACTCTAGTGCTAAATGAGGTAAAAATCCAAGATTTGCAAAATTTTGAAAAAGTCTTATTTTTCTCCAAAACTTTTGAAAATCATGGTTTGATGTCCCCTGAACGCGGCTCCTTAGCCCCCAAGCGGCTCCATATCGATATGGAACCGCGGGCTCTATTATAGAACCGCGTACAGGAAAGCCGTTCTAGGCTTATTTTTGGTCTTTCTTCTTTGACCACTGTTTTGGTTAAGATTCTTTGTTTACCCAATTTGGCTAAACATTCCCTAAAACCTTTTATTTTCATTTCAAATCTTTGCCTTGTCTATTTTCTTTAAGTTCTTCGCTTTTGGTAGTTCTTCTCTTCATCCCTCATAATGCCTAATTCTTACATTCCTAACCTTGACATTTCTTTGACACAATCTTCTCAACCTAAAGCTTCTTCTCCTAAGCTTTCAAAGAAACCGAAAATCTCGGCTCGACCCATTTGGATCAAAAAGAACAAGAATCCTCATGATTCTTCTTCTCCAAAATCCTCCAAGAATTCCTCTTTCTCTCCGATTCAATATTAGAATGAGACTTACTCTATAAATCTAATTACCATAGAAAAGGAAATTCTTCCACCACCACCTAAACCTTTCAGCTCTCCTCAACTCAATGACCTATCTTCTTTCCCTAACCTCACTAGGCATTGTGAAAACATCTCTGGTCCATTATCCCCCTCTCCACCAAACTCTAATTTTGATGGACCTCCCCATCTAATGACTTTATTTTGCATCATGGTTCCTCGTATGCTTGTTGTCATTTTCAACAAATTGAACTTGCTCATATCAGTGACAAGCTAAATTTCCTTCAATTCCTCCTCACTTTCCCGTGAACAAAACTTCGAATGATGCTTCGTCGTCTTTCTTTTCCAACTAAGGCACATGTTGTACTTTAGTTGTTTGAGTCAATAAAACTTAAGCAATCTTGGAAGATTATCACTATTAGAGTAGTTTATGCTTTGTGGTTTATTTTCCATATTTTTTGCTTTAAATATTCATATTGTGTGTATGAATATTTCTCTTGTATGTTATTTCATATTTGTGTAATATGAATGTTATGTGTGTTATGTTTCCCGATAATTCTATTTCACACATTTGTTAAAGAGTTGACCATGGTTAAAACTTAAAATTAATTATGGGTGATTCCATAAATTCTAAATTTTAACCCCTTGACATTTTAATCATCTTTGAATTGTTTGGATGTTTCTTTTCTTCCTTTATTCCACCAATTGAACTATGATGTTGTCAACACACACTCTTTGGACATACTTAGCAAATACTTTCTTCTAATTTGAGATTTCTTTTCCTTCTCCCTCTCAAGTTAGTTAGTAGGTAGTGCACATACATACATAGGTGTCTCTTTTCTTTCTTCTAACCTTTGTGTAGCATGTCACCTTAGCTCATTTACTTGGTGCCCCAAGCAAGGGGGAGTAAGCACCAAGGGGGAGCTACTAGCAAAGTCTGGTTCTTTTCTTCTTCAAAGACTTATGCTAACCTTTTTGCTTCGACAAAGGGGGAGAAATGATAGTGATAAACTCGTTAATAATTCGAATAAACTTGTATTTTACGTAAATGAGTTTATAGTTTGTCGTAATCAAAAAGGGGGAGATTGTTAATGCAAAGCAATGCCTAAAAACATTGTTAGTATTAATTAATCTTTTTTAGTTTTGATCACGACAAGTTACAAAGACATTTATTGTCAATCACAATCATAAAACGAATTATCTAAGAAACACTATCATCAAGGTAATAATCATTACTCTAACATATCTTAATCATGCTTAGTGATCATAAAAGTGATTATCCTTAAAACTCACTTTTGTCAAATGTAACAAAAGACTTTCAATAAACTTTATTTTTAAGAAAAAATTTTATTAAAATAAACATGTAAATTTGAATATGGCATATTCCAAATGTCATAAGAATATCCTTTGAAGGTTTAAACAGCCTCAGATATTTCAAATTCACTAAAAGACAAAAAGGAGCGGAGTCTACTCTCCGCGGTTCCTTAAGTGCCAACGTGGTTCCCTATGGATAAGGAACCGCCTAGGTAGTTAAGGAACCGCCCTCAGATAGTTGTTGGCACTTCTCTTCTATAAATAGTGGATCAAATCTACATTTTCATTAACATTTTTTGGACATCTCTTTCAGCCTTCTTTCTCCTATCTAATCCTAGTCATTTGTAAATGATCGCTTAATGTGTTAAGTATGTTTACTTATGATTATCCTCTTGATCTCCTTCTTTACCTAGTCAAAAGAGAAGATCACTCACACACTTGTGATGTTATTAAAGATGAAGCATTGATGAAGATCACCTTCTCCTAAAGATCTAGCCATGTTCATCATTTGTTTATTTATGTCTTGTGTAGATCCAATGTATTTGTGAATACTTGGACTAGTTGTGTTCATCCAAGCTATTTGTGAATACTTGGATTAGAGTTGTGTAAATCCTTTGCACATATGTGTGCTTGGATTTGTGTTGTGTAGATCCAAGCTACATGTGTGTACTTGGATATGTTTAGTTAAGTTGTAATAAATTGTGTTAGTTCTCACTAAACTCTAAAGTGATGTGGTTGTGTCTTGTCAGTTCTCACTAAACTATAAAGTGATATGTAGTTGTGTTGTGTGAAGTTCTCACTTAGCTTCAAAGTGAAGAGTCGTGAAGATTGGTTCTAGCTTTGGATTAGAACTCGACATCTAGCCTTGTGTCAGAAAATGGTGAAGTAGGCAACGTTGTGAAGATTGGTTCTAGCTAGGGATTAGAGCTCGACATCTAGCCTTGTGTCGTAAAATGGTGAAGTGGGTGGCGTTGTGTAGATTGGTCCTAGCTAAGATTAGGTCTCCACGTTTAGCTTAGTGTCGAAAAATAATGTAAGCGACGTTGTAAGGTTTTCTCCGCCAAGAAGGGAGCTTGTGGATGTAGTGGAAATATCGAGTAATGTGTACTCGAGGAGTGGAGTAGGAACGAGGATAGAGCCTCGTTTCCGAACCACTATAAATCTTGGTGTCTTCCTACTAGGTTGTTTCTTTCCTTACTCATTACTTGAATTCAACATCACTACACTTATTACTTATTGTTAATGCATTAGAATTGAACCTAATTATTATGCAACTAGCTTTCAAGTAAAACATAGTTTTGGCTCTCACCTAATTGAAAGAAATTTTAATTAGGAGATAAATCAATTAGAAACTATTCAACCCACCCCCCCCCCCCCCCCCCCCTCTAGTTTCAACAAAAGGTAATAATGTTTTTCGTCCACTAGTGGCGGTTCCTTAGTGGACCCGCGGTTCTTTATTGATAAAGAACCGTTGTCATGTTTATTGAACCGCGACTAGTGGGTTATACGAAAAAGTCTTAAATCCTAATGAGAAACGTATTCACCCCCCCCCCTACCGTTTCTATAGAAAATGCGCTATATCCAGTTCAATAAAAGGAACATATTTGTAGATAATCGATAATCATCACACCACAATAAATCTTAGATCAAATAGTCATAGAGAGAGAAAGAGAGAGAGAAGTGAAAAGCTAGTGAGAGAAAGCATATTGATGTGTGTGTGAAATATGAACCAACCAACCCCTCCTCCAAAGTGGGAAGATGGATTATATAGTCTTACAAAATGGTAACTGCGGCCAACATAATGGGCTTTATAGCCCGAACCGTTACTAAATAACTAAATATACTACTTAACCGACTACGTGCTGTAGCATATGACTATATGGGAGTGACCGATACTTTAATTGTTAGAACGCTACATTTTCGTGTTCCTAACAATCTCCCCTTAAGGGTGGTCACTCCATATTTACATAATCAATCCCTAACCTAACAAAGCTAAGAAGCTTCAACGCGTAGTCTTTAAGTCTCGAGCTTGTAAACTTGTACTTGTAGTGATTTCTTGAGTTTTAAACATTATGTGTTGTTAATCTTGTGATCTTCGTGTTTTTTGACTTGCAACACTTGTGTCTTGAATCTTCTTGCTCGACATGCTCATACTTCTTGGTAAATCTTAAAAGCTTCTAACAGACTTCCTTTAAACTTGTATTAACATTGTTTCTTTGAGGAAGATGTCTTTATATCAAATTACAACGAAAGTCTTTATCTTTGGCTTTCTTGATTTCTTTTACGTATTTAATCAAAATGAGCATGTAGAGACGAATTCAAATGGTACTCCGCGACTCCACCTTCTTGACTACCTGCATAAGGCAATCAACAACAAAACATAGACGTGAACGAAATGGCTTTGTCATTCGTCCTAGTTCGATAGCGTTTTACATTCGGTCGGTGAAGACCGTTATACGGTATTAGATACCATACCTGTGGCAGGTAGAATCAATTATGAATATCCTTTACAGGGTTTCGCGACTGTACAAGCCTGTTCTGTTACTCGATGGTCTTAGAGCAAAAAACGCGATAAGAGTGAATCATTTGGATAAAATTTATCCGTCTTATTGAAGCCGTCAATTCTGATTCCTAGAACAAGTTTGATTCAATTAAAAATAACACCATCTTTTCTTTTTAGTTTAACACAAGTTAGATTCGTATAGGTCTAGCAAGTCACCTACCGTAGTGCTATTTGATGTTGACACTGGAAGGATTTCCATATATCACTATGAATGTACACTGAATAGAGTCACTCTGAATGTTCTTGCAAGATCACAAGGATGTTGCACAGAGGCATGGAATAAGTTTGAATTCAATTAAGAATCAAATCGTCGTTGCTTTACAGTTTACACATGTTTGATTCATAGTGAATCTTACACATGACCTGCCGCATTGCTGTTTGATGTTAACACCAAAAGGTTTTTCATTCTTCACTGTGAATACTCAAGAGTATCACTATGAATGTTCTGGCAAGATCATAAAGATTTTGCATAGGAATTGATGTAATCAATTACAAGTGTTCAAGGTGAACAACAAGTATTGCCAGGGAAAAGTGTTCTAATGAGATTAATTTGTTATCTCAAATGGATCTAGACTTTATTGTGCATTTTGAAATTTAGTGATCGGAGGCTGGAGAGGACAACCACCTTTTCAATACCAACTTACTCGAAGTGAGCAAGGCGGTAGATAATGAGTTGAACTCCGTGACATTAAAACAAATATCTTTTGAGAGATATTTGAGTTATCTAGGAAGGGTTTTGTATTGCATCACTGGGTCCTTGATGTCTATCTTTAATATCGAGCATCATTATAATGATCCATATAACATATGTATCGACCTGGTTTCTGATGTACTGTCCTCTCTTTATCGAGCGCTCCCTCATTAGTTTTGATAATTCTCTTAGGCTACCAAGAATGCGCCTGTCTGTGTCCAGCTCTCTCCAAAGCAATTCCCGCAGCTGATCTACTGGCCAATTTGAAATATTTGGCCTGTCAAGATCTTCGATAGTATTCAACGCTTCATTCCTGGTAGCCATATAAACTTTTTAATATACATAACGACCAAAAGAGATCATACAATTTAAATAGGCAACAAAGGTACAAGTGTTAAACCGATGTTGCCACATGTTACACAAACATATCAAAAATGGCGAAAACAATAAGAAATTTTTGCAAAGAGTAACTATCCTCCTTCTAATATATGTAGCAAACCATTTACCTCGTAACTGTTGTTTTCTGCATAAAAGCTCATACAAACACTTATTTGTATCATACAAACACTTATTTGTATCGGGTGTCAAGATGTAGTAACGAGAAAACAGATTTAACCGGAGCCGGGCGGCTGCCTGGCATCGCCGTTGGCTGTCTCTTCGAGTGTTACTATGCAAAACAACAGGAACTCGGGGTGGTGAAAAAAAGTTAGATGAACACAAGTGTTGATAGAAACCAATAAAAAATATCCGTCGAATGAATCATATACTACGTGTTGTACTTACGAATAACTTCTTTGTATAAGTAGACACGCATTTGAGTAGAAAACAGTTGGGACAATCGAGTTGTCCTGATTTATGTAAACTTTGTTGGAAAATATTGTTGGCAAAATAACTTTTGACCAACTTTGGACACAATTATGTATATGTATGTATCATATATATTATTCATACTTTATAGGTTCGCGTTCTCCTTGAAGAGAGCTTCGCAATGAGCCTTTATGTGTCCAAAATGAAGCTGATGTGAATGAGATATCGTGTCTCAAAGTAAGGCATTTGGTACCATGCTTAAAGAGAAAAACTAGTTTATTTTTATCCCACATCGGTGGGATAAGTAAACTGAAAGGGAGTCTATTGTGTATAAATAGAGGCCTAATTCCATAGCTTTTTCACAAATCAAATCAATAAGTATTATTATTGATTTCTAATATATGGAGTACGCATCTGTAAAGGTGAAATTCCAGTCAGTTTTGTTAAGTCTGACAGTACAACTTACTGTTTCGGCTGTTGTACCCTGGGAAACAGACGACGAATATGTTTTAAGGGAAGCGTGTCAAACACGTGCCTCAGCTCTTTAGTGCTAAGCGTGTCTAACATGTATCTCGACTTGCTGGCGATTTAGTAAGTTTTTTTTATTAATGTTTTTATTTAATTATCGTTTATAATTATGTCTGTGCTTGTTTTTCTGTTATTTAGTGTATGTTAATTTAATTAATTTTATTTATTTGATTTATAAATAAAAGTATTATAGTTTCCCTACAGTCTTAAAACAGATTCTACGTAACAGGATTAAACACTTTTTTGCTAAAATCATATTAATTTAATTAACATATTTTTATACAAACTGTATTCTCTCGAAATCAAGATTGTGTTTCTTTGGGAAATCAGTTTCACGTAAACATAATTTTAATTAACAGATCTGGTGTTACAGATCTATAAACGATTTAAAAAAACAGTTTATCGTATTAGTTTGTGATGAAATCATGATGAGTCTATTTTCAAACTGATCGTTTAGTTGTTTATAACATATGTTATAGCTTTAACATAGATTTAATGAAGCCACGATTGAGTTTCTTTGAATCAAATTTGGTACAAGTTTGTATAAACCATGTCGAGTTTATTAGATACCAAATTGTTTTAATAGTTCTTAACTGTATTCCGTTAGAATATTGACAACTTTACTTGTGGTAACACAATTGTGACCCTAGTGAATCTTGTAAATATAATTGGTGCGCCAGTTACAGCATGATTAGAATCATTGTAAATTTGATTCATTGAAACCAAGTGGAGTTTCTTTGACGCAAATCTCATAAAAGATAAGTTGCTATTTTATGAGATTATTAGAACGTATTCATTGATCTCATAAAATGCAAGCTCTTATTTTATTAGACTTTTAAAACGTGTTCAATGAAATCAAGAAGAATTTCTTTGAAACAAGATGTTGACAATGGTATGAGTTATCATTAAATATCATATTACATACACTATTTTTATAAAATTAGTGGAAGAGTTTGTTTGACTTGTGTAATTTATTATAAACTAGGCCGAGTTTAATTATAAACCAGATATAATTCTTGAAACCTTGTTGATTTTATAGATATATATAGAAAACTTGTCGAGTTTAAAGGTAAATCTATAGAAACCTTGTGGAGTTTCTTTAGAAGAATGGATCTATTGAAACCTTGTTAAGTTTCATTGTAGAAATAGATCATGTGAAGTTAAAATCTTCTGAATGAAGATTGACAACATAATATTACATATTTGTTTTTTGGAAAAACATTATGTTATAGCTGATATTTTCTTTAATTGTTTAGTCGAAAGACTTCCTATAAAGTGGGTTTTGTAAAACGGATCTTACAAAACGTTTGCATTTTAAACAAAAGTCGATGTAATTCGCTTTAGGTTAAGAAACACTACATGGGTTAGCACGTTGTTAATAGTACCAAAATTAGTGTCAACTAAATCATGGGACCTCTTAATAACATTTGAAATGTCACGAGTGACATCAAAAGGGAGACCGATACTTACTTGTACGATAGATGCTTTGAAGCATTCAAAAACTTGTTGTGCCATAACTATGCGTTATATGGTCTGAATGACATGAAAATTAAGGCCATGAGGGAATCCAACCATAGCTAATGGTGCATTCGCACTTCAGTATCATGTCATGTATATGGTGATAAGAGTTTGATTAACGCTTATAATGCAGTTGAGAACTGAGTGGACGAGTTTGAGCAACTCGGAATATTTTGGCTATGCTGAATATTTTGGCTATGCTGAATAATATCCCCTACTCGGAATGAAATGCCTTATGCGGAATAAAGGCTCCTACTCGGAATATTTAGATATTCCGAATAGACAACCAAACCACAGACCTTTTATACGGAATTCTGGGCAAACTCAGTAAAGGAAAGCGAAGAACAGGGGATTCTAAAACACGAATTTTAAACCAAAAATCAAACAAATTTTTAACCCAAACTAAAACCAATTTATCCACTAATCATTTACTCATAGAAAGCATCAATCCAAAACAACAAAAACGCAAAACCCACTTACTTTTTATGATCAAACCAATAAAATAAAACTTAAGAACTTTGAATCACCAAGAGATGAAGAAC
Source organism: Glebionis coronaria (assembly GCA_025667525.1). Lineage (NCBI taxonomy): Eukaryota > Viridiplantae > Streptophyta > Magnoliopsida > Asterales > Asteraceae > Glebionis > Glebionis coronaria. The sequence continues at coordinate 219,576 of JANFOE010000907.1, forward strand.
AAGATGATGGAAAGATTAAAAGTAAACTTTTATTAATGATTTAAGATTCAACAAACAAAATGAAAAGATTAAACTTACAAGATTCAAGAAGAGAATCAAAGAAAAATGAAAACCACTCCTTAAGGGAGATGGTTCTTCCTACGAAATAGGAAAAGTGTAACAGAAAGAAAGACTAGTGGAAATTTGTGAATGGGAGGAGTATTTATAGGCTTCTCCCTTGGTTGGTGAGTGGGCTTTCTCCCTTTCTTTTTGTCTTCTCGTCTTTTCAGAAACGTTGACGTTTTCGATTTCGATTCAGGATTTGTCGATGAATAAATTCAACTCGTCTTTTAATTTCTTCATTTAATAGACTTGAGTTTCTTCGACATAGGTAAATCTTCCATCTTTGGTCCTTTTCTTCGATAAATCTTCAAATAGGCCCATTGACTTCAAATCTTTTGCATCTCTTGGACTATAGACTTTGTCTTTTCATCTTTTTCCTCGATAAAACCCGTGCAATCCCATGTTTTCTCCAATATTTATCCAGTTGGCTCTGAAACACAACAAACACACAAACCACGCATAATTCCAAACAAATGACATTAAATACGCGTTTTGGTCTTGTTTTAGTAAGAAATAAGTGGTAAAAAGGATGGGTGTTTTCACACCTATCAATGTGATTCACATTTGGAAAAGACACTAAGTTAACCAGCACTGTGTGTGCTGGATATTCATAGGAATCTTATGTCCGGATGGTTGCTTAATGAAATTTGGCTTTCATATGTGTTTGAATCAAATAAAAATCGATCTAACGAATAACATAAATTTAGTGCATATGGGTTATGCCTTTAAAATGGTTAAGTTGGTTATATTTTATAATGGTCATTTTTAAATGTATGTTATGACTTACTTTGACATGTTTTAAATTTTTACTCAACATGTTGTCCAATTAAACCAAATTGGATACCCATTTTTGTATTGACACGGATTACAAAATCAAAACTTACGTTGAAGCCAAATTGATAAGTCTTTTCTCTTGGTTGACAGAAATAACCAAAAACCTTGATATGATTCACATGGTTTTATGTGATTTGGAATTGATACCGACTAAGGTAGAGAGTATCATGTACTTCATCATATTGGTTGAATGTGGTACAAAATATTGCTATTTACACTTACTTGAGAGTAAGGATATAGACAAGCTTGATCTATATACATAAGTTGAGACCAACTTATTATCGATAATAAGGTGATTCGAAGTTATTGGAGGTGAATATGTGTCTCTATTTCTAAATTTTTATGCTAAACTTGAAATAAGACACAAATTCATTGCTCTTGATATAGAAAAGAATCGTGCCTTAGAAGAAATGGTTAATGCCATGTTCAGGTTTAAGCCATGGCATGTGGGGGAAGCGATTATATCGATTACTTATCTTTTAGATAAGATCCCTTGTAAATAAAAAAGATACTTCTTACGAACTATGGGTGAGAAAAAACTATCTTATAAGTACTTACAAATGTGGGGGATATCTAGCTAAGATACCCGTATGAAATTCATGGTTCAAAAGATTGGACCTAAACCCATGGATTGTAAGTTCAGTTGTTCACATGATATGCTATGAATAACAGTGCTTATCGTTTCGTTGTACATGAATCGAAAATAGACACAATAATGGAATTAAGGAATGATTCCTTTATTGGAAATTTATTTCCTTGTTTACGAAGGAAATTGGAAGATCATCTGGAATAGATGACGAGGTTGTCCAAGGTTAGAGAGACAACAAGATGATAATGATCTCAAAGATGAGAGGAAAGATCAACTCGAGGAAGAAGAGGTTGAACCTAGAAGAAGCAAATGGGCGAGAACCGAGAAATCATTTGGACCTGATTTTGTTTCTTTTATGGTAGAAAACGAACCCACTTTTTATCAAGAAGCGGTTAATTCTTCGGAAGGGCCTCGATGGAAAGAAGCGATTAACAGTGAAATAGAGTCTATTTTACAAAATCATACTTGGGAGCTTGTGGATTTACCTCCTGGTTGTAAACCACTAGCTTATAAATGGATCTTCAAGAAAAAGATGAAAGTTGATGGCACCATTGACAAGTACAAAGCAAGATTGGTAATTAAAGGATTTTAACAACGCGAAGGTCTAGATTACCTTGATACTTATTCGCCTGTTACGCGAATAACTTATATTAGAAAGATTCTTGCTATTGCCGCATTAAGAAATTTAGAAGTTCACCAAATGGATGTGAAAACAGATTTTCTAAAGGGAGATTTAAAAAAAGAAATATACATGAACAAACCCGAGGGTTTCATGGCTCCTGGACAAGAGAGTAAAGTTTGTAGGCTGGTTAAGTCATTGGATGACTTAAAGAAAGCTCCCAAACAATGACATCAAACTTTTTGACCATATCATGTTAGAATGTGGATTCAAAATTGATGTATGTACGTGTGATTAATAGTAAATGTGTACTCTTGTGTTTATACATGAATATACTTATCACTAGAAGTGATAACAAGATGAATAAATCCACTAATGATCTGTTGGAGTCAATATTTGACATGAAATTCATTAGTTGTTGGGTTTGTTGAACCCATATGGATTTGTTTTGAAGTCAAACATTAAGAAAAACAATATTATTGAGAGGTTCAATGTGGGGGATTCCGGCCTAGCTAGAGTCCAATGACATCTTTTCAAATCTATTTAAAACAGAGGTAAAATTGTTTCCCATTTTGAATAGTCAAAGAATATTGGGTATCTTATGTATCTAATGATGTGTGTATGATCTGATTTAGAACTTATAATCAGGCAAGCAGCTATATTATTAATTCAAGTGGGGACCATTTGAATAAGTATTACTTGAGTACTATGATACTAATAATATTTCATTATGGAAGATATCCAGTGATAGAGTAATGCAAATATGTATTCTTACATATAAGAATCTAGATCCACTAGAGGGGATGTATTTATCCTAAGTGGAAAGCTATGTCTTAGAAATCTTGAAAGTATTTTAAAGAGACAATTATAGCTAAATCTATGATGAAATATAAATTTATTATTTGAGATAAATTTATAGAATATGCAGGATAGTTTACGTTAATTCGTAAATGACATACCAAGATGGCGTATACCGGTAACGGACATGTTTATAAAGTGTGATAGTCAATAGAATTTGATAGAGCTCATATCAAAATGTAAAACGGTAAGTCGAGACATATCCATCATAGATTATGATTGTTGCGACAACTACTCTCAACTAGAGTTATCACGATTGACTACGTAATGTCAAAGGATAACATCGCGGATCCGCTTACGAAAGGCTTAAGCAGAGAGTTAGTTGGTGGGTCGCCTAAAAGAATGAGACTAAAGCCCTTTAGGAATGAGTTTTTATGAAGGAAAACCTAACCCAGTTGACTGGAGATCCCAAGATCTGGGTTCAATAAGACAACCTAATCATAGAAATGTTGGGGAAGTCACGTCAATGTGGGGGAGTTACTTATACAGTAACTTTCCTAGTCCATTCTTAAAAAATGTGACTTATTGAGAGGTTAAACATATGGCTTAAATGATTCAGGATGAAATCATAAAGCATGATGATTCAAGATGAAATCATAAAACATATGTTTTTAATGATTCAAGATGAAATCACCTATGTGAGAGACAAGTAGGGGTCGCTTTGAAGGAAATCGTGGGGGCGCAATTTCTAAGAGCTCTTGCAGAACCAGACTAGTGTTCATGACCATAACGAACACGACTATGGGGACTTGACAATGTCAGGGAAAGTCTTGTGTGAGTATGTATTGTCGTCTACGTAAACAGAGGCTAATTTCAAAGACATCGTGTCTACTTAGATCTAGGAGACTAAGTGCATCTCACAAGGGAAGGTTCAAAGGGTCACACCTACCTATCTTATGCAAGATTCAATTGTTGGAATTTTATTGAAACTTTTGTGTTATTACAACCGATCTCTATTCATGTGGGGGATTGTTGGAAAATATTGTTGGCAAAATAACTTTTAACCAACTTTGGACACAATTATGTATATGTATGTATCATATATATATTAGTCATACTTTATAGGTTCGCGTTCTCCTTGAAGAGAGTTTCGCATTGAGCCTTTATGTGTCCAAAATGAAGATGATGTGAATGAGATATCATGTCTCAAAGTTAGGCATTTGGTACCATGCTTAAAGAGAAAAACTAGTCTATTTTTATCCCACATCGGTGGGATAAGTAAACTGAAAGGGAGTCTATTGTGTATAAATAGAGGCCTAATTCCATAGCTTTTTCACAAACCAAATCAATAAGTATTATTATTGATTTCCAACATATGGAGTACGCATCTGTAAAGGTGAAATTCCAGGCAGTTTTGTTAAGTCCGACAGTACAACTTACTATTTCGGCTATTGTACCTGGGAAACAGACGGTGAATTTGTTTTAAGGGAAGCGTGTCAAACACGTGCCTCAGCTCTTTAGTACTAAGCGTATCTAATACGTGTCTCGACTTGCTGGTGATTTAGTAAGTTTTTTTATTATTGTTTTTATTTAATTATCGTTTATAATTATATATGTGCTTGTTTTTCTGTTATTTATATTCTGTTATTTATATTCTGTTATTTAGTGTATGTTCATTTAATTAATTTTATTTATTTGATATATAAATAAAAGTGTTATAGTTTCCCTACAAACTTTTAATGCTTTGTAGCCATTGCGACAGGATTTGCAATTGTGCTTGCCGAGTTGCTATTAGCTACATTTATCACGTGTCATGACTTTATAGTGTCGATGTATGTATTAACTGAAAGTTTATGTTTATCATAACAATTAAAAAAACCCTAATATGGATCAAAAAACACACAGCGGAAGCAAATTAACAAGATCTTTAATTAACACGATTATAATTAATCACGGCTAGGGTTACATACCTTTATCCTAGCAAGATCTACAAGTTGACGGAACGATCACCGGTAGAGATAGATCACGAACACCACCAGGATGTATTCTAAAGCAAGATTACACCACGATCTTGTACACACGTGATACGGCGAGTTAACCGTGAGTCTAGCACGAACAAACCGAGCTTCCAAGTCTATGGAAGATCTACCCAACAACCCTAGAGAGGGGCTAGGACTAGATCTAGAATAGCTTAATAAAAATTAAAGAAGAACCCTAATAGGGTGTTTTTTTGGCCGGTTTTTAGAGCAAGAGAAAGAGAGATATGAGGTGAAAATTATGAGGCTTTTGGTTTGTTTATATACACCTTGGAAAACTTCTCTTCCAAGGTTAAACAAAATAAAGCCACAAAATCTTTTCCCCTTTTCTTTTGTCTCCCATTTAGGCCGGATATACATCACCTCCAAAAGAGGTTTCCGGAACTTTTCCGACTCCTTCTTTTAGCTTCTTTAACCTTCTATAACGGTCGTTTAATACTTAACTTTTAATTACTTAACGATCGTTAGCTACGGTTTGATTTAATAAATATAATAAATATATTTAATAAACAAATTAACCCTTCACGTAATATGTGCAATCTCGTGATCTCGAGTTCGATCCTATCACACGATAATCGATTTTTAAGTCCATACACTTTCAGCTCCCACTTGGACAAAATTCGAATATCGTGATCACATTGATTAGCGCCTAGTTACACTAACAATGTCACTAGTACAACTCGAGTAAGGCCTCCTGGACAAGAACCTTTTAATGATTATATCATTATTATTATCCTTTCATTTCAAATACATCGTTAATAAGGATATGGATCTTAGTCATTCCTTCATTAACTATTATGTTTCTCGTTTACGGATATAGCAAGATTACCAAAACAAATATGGGTGTGGCCACACAAACATCTTACTATTCCCCGAGGGGCCCAGTTGTATTTATACTTCAAATAATAATTTGAAGGAAACGAATCTCATTTCGACTACAAGCAAAACACATGAACTTTGCAACACTTCTGAAAATAACCCTTATGACTACCAGTTACGTTTAGCGTTAAGTTACCTTACAGAAATGCACTATATTCAATGCAGTTTTCTAGCATCTCAAGTCTAAGGATAACTATTTATGATTTACTTAATGACAAAGATCCATAAAGTAAAATCATATAGTTGGGATAAGTCCAACATTTGATCCATCAAACATCATCCAAAATTGACCAATATACTTTCAAGTATACTCTGTCACTATTTTGAATTGTCTTAGTTTAATAATACTCCCATATTATTAATCGACAACGGACATTTAGAAACATCATAATGCTCACGGATTAAAACATGTAAAATAGGATACAAAATTAAATAACAGAAAATAAACGAAATCCAATCTTTATTTCATCAATTCAATAATGTCTTACATCCTTTATCCAAATACTAATCAACAGATTTATTGCATGAATTCGCTAGCTAGTTACAGCCCAATTGCCTTGGCACGCTTAACTACCTTTGGCCTAGATAAAGCCTTAGTAAAAGGATCAGCTACGTTATCATCTGTGTGAACTTTTATTAATTTTATTTCTCGAGCTTCCACTTGTTCTCGAACGTAGTGATATCTACGTTTAAAGTGTCTGTCGTCTTTCATAACTCCAGGGTCATTAGCGAATATTATTGCAGCAGAATTGTCGCAATATATATCACTAGGTTCTTTAATTGAAGGCATCACTCCAAGATCTCCAATAAACTTCCTAATCCAAACAGCTTCCATTGCAGCTTCTGAAGCAGCCATGTACTCGGATTGAGTCGCATGCATAGCAATGGTTTTCTGCTTACTGCTCTTCCAGTCAACTGCTCCTCCATTGATGACAAACACGTAACCCGTCTGAGACTTCGTATCGTCTTTATCACATTGCCAGGACGCATCACAGAATCCTGTTACATTCAATTCTGTGTCTGGTTTACCCCCGAATACCAAAAACATATCTTTCGTACTTCTCAAATACTTTAGAATATGCTTAACAGCAGTCCAGTGGAACTTTCCTGGATTCTGTTGGTATCTACTGACCAAGTTCTGAGCAAACGCCACATCAGGCCTTGTGCATCTTACAGCATACATAATAGATCCTACAGCCGAAGCATAAGGCACCTTCTTCATGTAAGCCACCTCTTCAGGTGTTGATGCATCTTTCTCATGACTTAACTCATGCTTAACCTCCATCGGTAGAAAACCTTTCTTAGAGTTATGCATGTTATACTTCTTCAATATCTTATCAATATAAGCATCTTGGCTAAGACCAATTAACCGTCTACTCCTATCTCGATAGATTTTAATTCCTAGAATATACGTAGCATCTCCCAAATCCTTCATAGAAAAACATTTACCAAGATAATCCTTAACTTCCTTAAGTCTTGGAATGTTACTTCCCATGATTAATATGTCATCGACATATAGAATTAGGAACACTACATTACTCCCACTAGCTTTGCGGTATACACATGGCTCATCACGATTTTGAATAAATCCGAACTTTTTGATTTCTTCATCAAATCGCTTATTCCATTGACGTGATGCTTGCTTCAAACCATAAATAGATCTTTGAAGTTTGCACACGCGCTTTGGATATTTAGGATCAACATACCCTTCCGGTTGTTGCATATAGATGTCTTCATCTAAGCGACCGTTCAAGAAGGCAGTTTTAACATCCATTTGCCATATCTCATAGTCATAGTATGCTGCTATAGATATGAGAATTCTAATAGCTCGTAAGTCTGCTACAGGAGAAAATGTCTCCTCGTAGTCTATGCCAAAAGTTTGAGTAAAACCTTTAGCCACTAAACATGCTTTATAGGATTGTACATCACCATCCATGTCAGTTTTCTTCTTATAGATCCACCTATTTTTCACTACTTTAGCATTTTTAGGTGCGTCTACAAGAATCCAAACATCATTGATTTCCATGGATTTCATTTCCTCATTTATCGCGACTATCCATTTTGACTTTTCTGGATCAGACATTGCGGACCGATAGTTAGCAGGTTCACCAAGATCCCCTACTTCCTCCTCATCATCCTCTATGTAAAGACATAGTTTGTCCGGCGCACGTATGGTCCTTTGAGACCTACGTGGAGGAATTAATTCCGGTGGAACACTCAGACTTTCTGGTTCTTCAGGAATTTCTTCGCTAGTATTTTCATAAGGCAATGTATCTTCTTGAATTTCTTCAAGATCATAATTTCTCCCACTGAATTCTTGATTTACAAGATCATTTTCAAGGAAGTCTCCATACCGACCCACAACTATTTTGTTCTCATCCGGATAATAAAAGTAGTAACCCATAGTTTCCTTAGGGTAACCTACAAAGATACATTTTACTGAGCGTTGTTAGAGTTTATCTCCAGAGTCACGTTTCACATACGCCTCACAACCCCAGATTTTCAAATAAGACAAGTATGGCTTCTTGCCATGCCATAGTTCATATGGTGTCTTATCAACCTTCTTTGTGGGAGCCATATTTAGAATACGAACAGCAGATTCAAGAGCATAATCCCAAAAGGATAATGGTAAAGTTGTAAGATTAAACATAGATCGTACCATATCCAATAATGTACGATTTCTCCTTTCAGATACACCATTTTGTTGTGGAGTATACGGAGAAGTAAGTTTCTGAACAATTCCATTCTCACTTAAATATTCTTTAAACTCTTGACTTAAATATTCACCACCACGATCAGAACGAAGAGCTTTAATCTTCTTTCCTAGTTGTAACACTACTTCGGCTTTAAACGTTTTGAATGTTTCAAATACCTCATGTTTATGCTTAAGTAAATAAACATAACCATAACGGCTATAATCATCCGTAAACGTCAAGAAGTAGCTAGCACCTTTCCTTGACACATGTCTAAGTGGTCCACACACATCAGTATGTATTAAACCAAGTAGTTCAGTAGCCCTTTCAGTATTGCTATTAAAAGGTTTCTTGGTCATCTTTCTAGAGATACAAGATTCACATTTATCAAATGATTCATCATTGATACTTTCCAAAAGCCCATCACGTTGAAGCTTTTGTATGCGAGTCTTCCCAATATGGGCAAGCCTACAATGCCAAAGATAAGAAGAGTTCTTGTCTAACTTACTCTTCTTATTCATGCTAAAAACAGAATTATTTTTCCTCTTGGAATTTTTATCATGCATTTTAATTTCAAAAACACCATTCACAGAAATTGCATCAAAATAGAATAAACCATCTTTGAAAATAGAAATTCTATTATTATCAATCGTGTGAGTAAATCCAAGATCCAACATACAAGAAAAGGAAATGACACCCTTAACAATTGTAGGTGCATAATGACAATTATTCAAAAACAGTACTAAACCCGAAGGTAAAACTAATTTAAATATTCCTATAGCTTCAACCGCTGCTTGTGCGCCATTGCCCACTTGCAGAAATTGTTCCCCATAGGTAAGCCTCCTTTTCAACTCAAATCCCTGCAGGGTATTACAAATATTAATACCACATCCCGTATCATATACCCAGGAGTTTGATTTGTATGAAAGATTAAATAACTCTATCATAAAAAAGTTACCAGAAGATGGTGCTGCAGCAGCTTGCTCAGACTTCTTCTTATGTTCTGCCATTTCATGGAGATAGAGAGAGCAATTCCTCTTCTAGTGTCCAGTCATCTTGCAGTAGTGACAAGTCTCATCTTTCAGAGATTTCTTAGCAAAGTTTTGCTTTGGTTTTGATGTAGTCGCAACTTGCTTGCTCTTATCAACCTTGCCTTTGCCTTTCTGCTTCTTATTCACTTGCGGTTTTGGTTTCGACACTCTACCCTTTTGTACATGAAGTACTTGAGGAGTAGCAGTGGATGCCTTATCTTTCAAACCCTTTTCAAAGTCAATGAGCATTGCATGCAAATCATTAACTATCTTCCCCGTGCAATGCATATTATAGTTACGAACGAAATCATTGAAGTCCTTATTAAGGGACCTATTGATCAAGTTAATAGCCATATTATGATCAAAGGGTTGTCCTAGTGCTATGAGTTGTTCCATATAACCCCTCATCTCCATATAATGAGCACTTATGGACTTTCCAGGAGCTTGCTTGCAACTATGTAGAGCATCAACTAGATCATAGATCTCTACAGCTTGCGGCGTTTCATACACTACCTTGAGTTCATCAAGCATTTGCTGAGGTGAAGCTAGCTCATACTTCCTTTGAAGTGATGGAGCCATTCTCCCTAACATTACAGCAGCCACCTCATGGTGCTTCTTAACGTTAGCAGCGTGTTGAAGCCTTTCCGCATCAGTTGCTCCTTCAGCAAGATCCTCCGGAAAAGGAGTTTCCAAGATATTGATAGTACCCGCTGCTCTCAGAACAATTCTTAGTGAGCGGTACCAGTCATTGAAATTAGGGCCAGTAAGTTTAGGCCGTTCAAAAAAAGCTTTGAACGCCGAGCTTATCGTCAGATTGTTTTCGGGTTGAGCCTTCTACAGAAATAAGTTCAAACATTAGTATTTTCGATAATAAAATTCAAGAAAATAAAATTACCCCGGTAATAAAACCATAGTATTTCCTTGAAAAACTAGAATCCATATTGACATAGATTTATCACATCAGTTGATCTGCTAGTGACAAATGTATTCAACACAGTAACTTGTCGAACAATAATTGACAAACAAATTTGCAATTTCTAGATATGTTAGGGATTTACATTGCCAAAATCATTTGCATTGTAAACATATTTTATCCCTATTTTATGCCTTAAGTTTCCAGTTCTCACTGAGTAACTCAATTAAGTCGACTAATCTAAAGAACTTAAAACCTTCATGTGCAATCTTATTCAGTCATGAAGTTTTCTCTCCATTACAACATCATCCGATATCTTATATGACGAGAATTGTAACTTCAAGTGTTCGTCAATTAGAGGGCATATAACTTAAATTTTAGGGTATAGATTTTGGTGTCAAAATCATGTATGGAGAAGCATGCATACATCTCCATAACATAAGTTTAATAAAACGTTTAGTAAACTTTTTGGTGAGACTAAAAGTTCATCATATATTTGCTAGTTGAGGTATTGGTTAAACCAATTAAAGATTTTACACACAACTAAATTCACACCGTACTTTTTCTAGAACGAAGCTAAAGCACAAAGCAATAACCTTATTCATTGTGTTTCGGATGTGAATTAATGTAGTTAAAATCAACCTTAAAGAATTATACCAATAACAACCGTAGGTAATTCCAATTTTGACGCACAGGCGAGCCGGGAATTTGGTCAGCGCTGAAGCATAACACCTCCTTCCTTAACCGGGTACTTGACCAGCGGTGCGTTATACCCACTTTATAGTTTGTCAAAATTGAGTAGGCCGTTAAGTTGTTATTGCAATTCTAATCAATACAAATCATATGTAATTTAGATCTCAAAACAATTCATTAATTTTGATAGGATTTAGTCCATGTTATTTTTCTTAAAAAAAACTACCCTTGTTTACAACATACAATAAAACGCATGAAAACAAGTAGTACAAAAAAACTAAATCAAATAGCCACATGCATAACAATTTATTCAAAGAACATTAAATCTAGGCTTTTTTATGAACATAAAAAGTCTTCCCTAATTTTAAAATTTTGAATCAAATAAAGCAAATAGCAATCAAAATTATATGATCCGTAAAAAACATGCATGTTTATTACGGATCTCCCACATTCTCTTAGCAATTAAAAAACTACGGATCGTAACCACGCATGACATAACAATTAATTCATGCAAAATATCTAAAGTTTAATTACCATGTAATTTTAGGGTTTACTAAAAAAAATATTTATAAAAATTCGGCAGATCCGAATTTAAAAAACAAAAAACAAAAAACCTACTTTTCTATAAAACCTAAAAAATAACATGTAATTATTAACACCAATCAATATTAGTTAAAAAACTTTAGATCTTGATAATTAAAATCATGTTAAAACGGCTCTCGATGCCACTGTAGGTTTATGTTTATCATAACAATTATAAAAACCCTAATATGGATCAAAGAACACACAGCGGAAGCAAATTAACAAGATCTTTAATTAACACGATTATAATTAATCAAGGCTAGGGTTACATACCTTTATCCTAGCATGATCTACAAGTTGACGGAACGGTCACCGGTAGAGATAGATCACGAACACCACCAGGATGTATTCTAAAGCAAGATTACACCACGATCTTGTACACACGTGATACGGCGAGTTAACCGTGAGTCTAGCACGAACAAACCGAGCTTCCAAGTCTATGGAAGATCTACCCAACAACCCTAGAGAGGGGCTAGGACTAGATCTAGAATAGCTTAATAAAAATTAAAGAAGAACCCTAATAGGGTGTTTGTTTGGCCGGTTTTTAGAGCAAGAGAAAGAGAGATATGAGGTGAAAATTATGAGGCTTTTGGTTTGTTTATATACACTTTGGAAAACTTCTTTTCCAAGGTTAAACAAAATAAAGCCACAGAATTTTTTCCCCTTTTCTTTTGTCTCCCATTTAGGCCGGATATACATCACCTCCAAAAGAGGTTTCCGGAACTTTTCCGACTCCTTCTTTTAGCTTCTTTAACCTTCTATAACGGTCGTTTAATACTTAACTTTTAATTACTTAACGATCGTTAGCTACGGTTTGATTTAATAAATATAATAAATATATTTAATAAACAAATTAACCCTTCACGTAATATGTGCAATCCCGTGATCTCGAGTTCGATCCTATCACACGATAATCGATTTTTAAGTCCATAAACTTTCATTAATTTAGATGAAACGCTCGAAAGACGATGATAAACAAAAATGGCTTTTAGGTTCTCAAATGCCGGTGGAATGCAAAAATTAGTGTTACACATCTTTTTGTGCGAAGAAATATTGACATGAACGAAATAATTATAGACAAAATGGAGACACAAGAGAAGAGCTACTGAAATAGGGGAGGTTGAAGAAAATGAAATCTGGCGTGGAGTGTACGTAATCAATAAAGGGTTTTGGATTGACATGTCAGGCTTTAAAGAGGTTATGATAGTACATATCATCGTGAAGATATTGCTCAAATAGAAATGAATAATGTATAATTATACTCGTATTAGATTGAGCTCCTGAAACGGACATATGAACTGACGAATGTAAGAAAGGCTTTGGTCATTTCTCATTTTCTTTGGCCAAGTTGATTCTTTTCAAGACTAAAAGGAAAGAAAAGACTCGGGGAAAAGTGAGGAAAGAAAAGACATTGGCATGCATAACATGATTTTGTTCCCTCATTGGATCCTTATAATCTCTTTCGTAATTCAACTTTTTAGTTTAAGTTTCTTTTTCTTTAATTTCCAACAAAATTAACATTTGACATTTACAATGCCTTATCAATACTACGTAATATACAAATGTAGCCTCTTCCCTGAATTGTGATCAAGAATGCAAGAAGACAAAATTATTGGACAAGAAGATGAAATTTGTCATACACTTTGAGCCGAACACCCTCTACATTGACTTGTAAACACTAAGATAATTTGTTTTTATTATACATAGAAGGGCCAAAAACAAGATCAAATCCTTATGTCGTCAAGCCTACGGATCAATTGTCATGGAACTTGTCCTCTTATATTTGGAACATCCTGTATTGCACCCTTGCAAGTTGCATATAATGTCTAGTTGTACATCATGCATTATATTTTGTGCAAATAAATCACCCGACAGTTCTAAAATTCAAAAGCTAGATTATGAATGATATTACGGTACAATAAAACTTTCCGTTGTGTTGACATATTCACTAGAAGAGTAAAACATCACTTCAATAAAATTAGGAATGAAAAACAAAATAATTTCTATTAGTTGCACTCTTCAAACTCATAAAAATTTGTTTATATATCAGTGACAACATTTACTTACTAAAAGTTTTGATTATTAATAAAATTTACAACTATTTAAGTTATTATAATTTTCCTTTATTAAAACAAATAAATACTACCCCGTCCTATAATTATTTTTTATGTTTGACTTTTTAAGTTTTTATTCGTCAATTTTAACCTTAAATGTTTTTGTTTGTGTTATTTAATATTTGATGCATAATACATGAATGAATAGAGTTTTAAATGTATTTTTTTATTGGGATAACTTTTATCAAGTATCGTATAACACAAATAAATTAATTTAAAGTTAAAGTTAACGAAAAAAGACTCAAAAAGTCAAAAAGTGGACAATAATTATGGGACGAAGGCAGTATAAAAGTAAGCAAATGAAATTCACGACTTTTGTTTACTTTTTTGCATACTAAAAAAAGAGTTATTAAAAGTTTACACCTTTGCTTACTATTTTTGCCTACTTTTGCTTACTTTTTAGACTTTTAGCGCCCTCTTATTACTTACTCTTTTTTTTAAAAGTAAAAGTTGATAAAAATAACTTTTAGAAGCTCTTTTTATTATAAATTAACAATGTTGCAAAAATCGCGAATCGCTAGCCGGCCGGTCGACCACCTTGTAACTTGTAATCGTTCTAGGCGGGATTAATCGACGATTAATCGAATTGTAATTTTTAGCAAATTTTTGGTATTTTCGGCAAGTTTTGGGTATTTTTAACGAGTTTTAGCTATTTCGGCAATATTCTTTTTAATATACAACTTATCATACATATAAATAGTTAATATAAGCGATAAAAACATGTTTACAATGGGTTTTCGGTATTTTCGGCAAAAATTGCAAGTTTTCGGTAAGTTTGACCTCCCTTGACCATCGTTGACCACAGTTGACCACCATTAATCGCATTTTCATTAATCGGTAAGGTAGAGGGCCTTGTAGTGATTAATCGGCCTTGTATACCTTGTTTTGCAACATTGTAAATTAATAAAAAAAATATTTTTAACACCCCTTTATTATTTACTTTTATTACATTTAATTTAATAAAAAAATATAAACAAATTTGTAGTGGTATGAATAATGAATTAATCTGCCAAAAAAAACATACATACATTCGCCTAAAAAATTCCAGTAATAAAGAAAAAGTAATACATTTCTTTTGAGTAACTATCATATTTTCAACACATTAACTAACTAATTCATAAAGATTAAACTCACTGTTATATATAGTCAAATACTCAAATAAGATAAAACACATTATTTAAATGTTGATTTTACTATTTTAAAATTATTTGCATCTAACATAAATTACTTAAGATCTCAAATATATAGAATGATAAACACAAACGTTTTTGTCGCTAAACCATTCTTAAATAGTTAGAAGTAATTCATTTAGGTTACGCATAATTGCTTGTGTAGGGAAACTATAACACTTTTATTTATAAATCAAATAAATTAATTAATTTTATTAACATAAAACAAATAACAGAATATAAATAACAGTAAGTTGTACTGTCGGACTTAACAAAACTGCCCGGAATTTCACCTTTACAGATGCGTACTCCATATGTTGGAAATCAATAATAATACTTATTGATTTGATGTGTGAAAAAAGCTATGGAATTAGGCCTCTATTTATACACAATAGACTCCCTTCGAGTTTACTCATCCCACCGATGTGGGACAAAAAATAAACTATTTTTCCTCTTTAAGCATGGTACCAAATGCCTAACTTTGAGACACGATATCTCATTCACATCACCTTCATTTTGGACACATAAAGGCTCATTGCGAAGCTCTCTTCAAGGAGAACGCGAACCTATAAAGTATGACTAATATATATGATACATACATATACATAATTGTGTCCAAAGTTGGTCAAAAGTTATTTTACCAACAATATTTTCCAACAATCCCTCACATGAATAGAGATCGGTTGTAATACACAAAAGTTTCAATAAAAATCAACAGTTGAATCTTGCATAGGATAGGTAGGTGTGATCCTTTGAACCTTCCCTTATGAGATGCACTTAGTCTCCTAGATCTAAGTAGACGCGATGTCTTTGAACTTAGCCTCTGTTTACGTAGACGACAATACACACTCACACAAGACTCTCCCTGACATTGTCAAGTCCTCATAGTCGTGTTCGTTATGGTCATGAACACTAGCCTGGTTCTGCAAGAGCTCTTAGAAATTGCGCCCCCACAATTTCATTCGAAGCGACCCCTACTTCTCTCTCACATAGGTGATTTCATCTTGAATCATTAAAAACATATGTTTTATGATTTCATCTTGAATCATCATGCTTTATGATTTCATCTTGAATCATTTAAGCCATATGTTTAACCTCTCAATAAGTCACATTGTTCTAGGAATGGACTAGGAAAGTTACTGTATTAAGTAACTCCCCCACATTGACGTGACTTCCTCCACATTTCTATGATTAGGTTGTCCTATTGAACCCAGATCTTGGGATCTCCAGTCAACTGGGTTAGGTTTTCCTTCATAGAAACTCATTCTTTCAAGGGCTTTAGTCCCATTCCTTTAGACGACTCACTAACTAACTCTCTGCTTAAGCCTTTCGTAAGCGGATCCGCGATGTTATCCTTTGACGTTACGTAGTCAATCGTGATAACTCTAGTTGAGAGTAGTTGTCACAACAATCACAATCGATGATGGATATGTCTCGACTTACCGTTTACATTTGTGATATGAGCTCTGTCAAATTCTATTGACTATCACACTTTAGAAACATGGCTGTTACCGGTATACGTCATCTTGGTATGTCCTTTACGAATTAACGTAAACTATCCTGCATATTTTATAAATTTATCTCAAATAATAAATTCATATTCCATCATAGATTTAGCTATAATTGTCTCTTTGAAATACTTTCAAGATTTCTAGGACATAGCTTTCCACTTAGGATAAATACATCCCCTCTAGTGGATTTAGATTCTTATATGTAAGAATCTATATTTGCATTACTCTATCACTTGATAGTAGTAGGATATCTTTCATAATGCAATATTATTAGTATCATAGTACTCAAGTAATACTTATTCAAATGGTCCCCACTTGAATTACTAATATATCTGCTTGCCTGATTATAAGTTCTAAATCAGATCATACACACGTCATTAGACACATAAGATACCCAATATTCTTTGAGTATTCAAAATGGGAAACAATTTTACCTCTATTTTAAATAGATTAAAAAAATGTCATTGGGCTCTAGCTAGGCTGAAATCCCCCACATTGAACCTCTCAATAATATTATTTTTCTTAATGTTTGACTTCAAAACAAATCCATATGGGTTCAACAAACCCAACAACTAATGAATTAATGTCAAATATTGACTCCAACAGATCATTAGTGGATTTATTCATCTTGTTATCACTTCTAGTGATAAGTATATTCATGTATAAACACAAGAGTACATATTTACTATTGATCACACGTACATACATCAATTTTGAATCCACATTCTGACATGATATGGTCAAAAAGTTTGATGTCATTGTTTGGTAGCTTGTCTTAAACCATATAATGACTTAATTAACCTACAAACTTTTCTCTCTAGCATAGGAACTATGAATCCCTCAGGATAGTTCATGTATAATTCCTTTTTCTAAATCCCTGTTTAGAAATATCGTTTTCACATCCACATAAGAAACTTCCAAAATTTCTTAATGCGGTCAATAAAGTACCATCATAATTGAGGTTATTCGTGTAACATGTGAATAAGCATCAAAGGAAGATAGACCTTCTCGTTTTTTAAATGCTTTGATTACCAATCTTTCTTTGCACATGTCAATGGTGACATCAACTTTTATCTGTTTTTTGAAGATCCATTTATAGCCTAGTGGTTTACAACTTAAGGTACATCCACGAGCTTCTAATTTTACTTTTGTAAAATAGAATCTATTTCACTTTTAATGGCTTCTTTCTATTGATACCCTTTCAAAGAAAGTTACTGCTTCTCAGTAAGAAGTAGACTCATTTTTCCATTTTTTTACCATAAAAGAAACAAAAACCAAATCTAACCAATCTCTCGGTTCATGCCATTTTGTTTCTTATAGGTTTAACCTCTTCTTGGGTCAATCTTGTCTCTCATCTAAGAGATCATATTATCTCGTTGTCTCTGACCTTGGACAACCTCGTCATCTATTCTAGATGATCTTTCGATTTCCTTCGTAAACAAGGAATATATTTTCGAAGAATGAATCATTCCTTAATTCCATTACTATGTCTATTTTTGATTCATGTACAATGAGATGATAAGCAATGCTATTCATAACAAATCCCGTGAACATACAATCCATAGGTTTAGGTCCAATCTTTCGAACCATGAATTTCATACGGATATCTTAGCTAGATATCCCCCACATTTGTAAGTACTTATAAGATAGTTTTCTTCTCACCCATAGTTCGTAAGAAGTATCTTATTTTATTTACAAGGGTCTTATCTAAAAGATAAGTAATCGATATAATCGCTTTCCCCCACATGCCATGGCTTAAACCTGGACTTAAGAACATGGCATTAACCATTTCTTCTAAGGCATGATTCTTTTCTATATCAAGAGCAATGAATTTGTGTCTTATTCTAAGTTTAGCATAAAAATTTAGAAATAGAGACACATATTCACCTCCAATAACTTCGAATCACCTTATTATTGATAATAAGTTGGTTCTCAACTTATGTATATAGATCAAGCTTGTCTATATCCTTACTCTCAAGTAAGTGTAAATAGCAATATTTTGTACCACATTCAGCCAATATGGTGAAGTACACGATACTCTATACCTTAGTAGGTATCAATTCCAAATCATATAAAACCATGTGAATCATATCAAGGTTTTTGGTTATTTCTGTTCAACCAAGAGAAAAGACTTATCAATTTGGCTTTAATATAAGTTTTGATTTTGTAATCCGTGTCAATACAAAAATGGGTATCCAATTCGGTTTAATTGGACAACATAATGAGTAAAAATTTAAAACATGTCAAAGTAAGTCATAACATACATCTAAAATGACCATTATAAAATATAATCAACTTAACCATTTTAAAGGCATAACCCGTATGCACTAAATTTATGTTATTCGTTAAATCGATTTTTATTTCATTCAAACACATATTAAATCCATATTTCATTAAGCAACCATCCGGACATAAGATTTCTACGAATCTCCGACACACACAACGTTGGTTAACTTAGTTTCTTTTCCAGATGTAAATCACATCTTTTTCCTTGATATTAGCAGTTGGAGAGTTGCCGAAACTCGTTCTCTCCATTCTCAACTGTAATATAAGAGTTAATCAAACTCTTATCACCATATACATGACATGATACAGAAGTGCTGATGCACCATTATCTATGGTTGGATTCACTCATGACCTCAGTTTTCATGTCATTCTAGCCATTTAACACATAGTTACGGCACAAAAGGTTTCTGAATAATTTAAAGCATCTACCGTACACATAAATCGAGTATCGGTCTCCCATTTTACAAGTAAGGGAGCAGATCCTTTAGATGTCACTCGTGACATTCCAAATAATTTGTTAATCCGATGTCTCATAATTAGTTTGAAACTAATTTTTGTTACTATTAACAGCGTTCTAAATCACATAGTGTTTCTTATCCAAAACGAATTAAATCAAATTTTGATTCAAACCACTAATGTTTTGTACGATCCGTTACACAAAACCACTTTAAAGAAAGTCTTTCGACTAAACAATTAAAGAATGTCTCCTATGACATAATCTTTCTAACAAAACCACATATGTTATCAATCTTCATCACGAAGATCTTAATAGATCAATTTCATATGATCAATTTCTACAACGAAACTCAACAAGGTTTCAGTAGATCCATTCTTTTAAAAAAAACTCAACAAGGTTTTAATAGATATGCCTTTAAACTCGACAATGTTTTTATAGGTATATCTATAAACTCAACAAGTTTCTATAGGTATATTTATAAACTCAACAAGGTTTCAAGAATATATATGGTTTATAATTAGACTCGGTCCAATTTACAATAAATTACACAAGTCAAACAAACTCTTCCACTAATTTAATAAAAATAGTGTATGTAATCTGATATTTAATAATAACTCATACCATTGTCAACATCTTGTTTCAAAAAAAAATTCTTCTTGATTTCATTGAACACGTTTCAAAAGTCTAATAAAATAAGATCTTGCACTTTATGAGATCAATGAATACGTTCTAATAATCTCATAAAATAGCAACTTATCTTTTATGAGATTTGTGTCAAAGAAACTCCACTTGGTTTCAATGAATCTAAATTCACCATGATTCTAATCATGCTGTAACTGGCGCACCAATTACATTTACAAGATTCACTAGGGTCACAATTGTGTTACCACAAGTAAATTTGTCAATATTCTAACAGAATACAGTTAAGAACTATTAAAACAATTTGGTATCTAATAAACTCAACATGGTTTATATAAACTTGTACCAAATCTGATTCAAAGAACTCAATCGTGGCTTCAGTAAAGCTAGGTTAAAACTATAACATATGTAATATACAAACTAAACGATCAGTTTGAACGCAAACTCATCATGGTTTCAAAACAAACTGATACGATAAACTGTTTTAAAAAAATCGTTTATAGATCTGTAACACCAGATCTATGAATTAAAATTCTGTTTACTTAAAAACTGATTTCCTAAAGAAACACAATCTTGGTTTCGGGAGAATACAGTTTGTATAAAAATAAGTTAATTAAATTAATATGATTTTAGCAAAAAAGAGTTTAATTCTGTTACACAGAATCTGTTTTAAGACTGTAGAGAAACTATAACACTTTTATTTATAAATCAAATAAATAAAATTAATTTTATTAACATAAAACAAATAACAGAATATAAATAACAGAAAATAAATACAAACATAATTATAAACGATAATTAAATAAAACAATAAAATAATAAAAAGACTTACTAAATCACCAGCAAGTCGAGGCACGTGTAAGACACGCTTAGAACTAAAGAGCCGAGGCACGTGTTTGACACGCTTCCCTTAAAACAGATTCGTCGTCTGTTTCCCAGGGTACAACAGCCGAAAGAGTAAGTTGTATTGTCGGACTTAACAAAACTGCCCGAAATTTCACCTTTACAGATGCGTACTCCATATGTTGGAAATCAATAATAATACTTATTGATTTGATGTGTGAAAAAAGCTATGGAATTAGGCCTCTATTTATACACAATAGACTCCCTTCCAGTTTACTCATCCCACCGATGTTGGACAAAAAATAAACTATTTTTCCTCTTTAAACATGGTACCAAATGCCTAACTTTGAGACACGATATCTCATTCACATCACCTTCATTTTGGACACATAAAGGCTCATTGCGAAGCTCTCTTCAAGGAGAACGCGAACCTATAAAGTATCACTAATATATATGATACATATATAAATATAATTGTGTCCAAAGTTGATCAAAAGTTATTTTACCAACAATATTTTCCAACATCTTGATCAAAAGGTGAGCTGTGTGAAGCCTACAATTTTCATGGTAAGTCAAATTACAATATAAAAGTGGGAAAAAGACATATATGGTCAAAATCACCTACCCATAGTAAAAGCATGGTCATGTTTTTTGATGGGGACAAATTTAGTCATACACAAGTGCACAACTGCACAACTCCATCCAATTACCGCCACGTGTCCACTGATCAGAATAGTAAATTACTAAAACGCCCCTTTCTCTTTCTCTTTCTCTTTCTTCTTTGTTCTTTGTTCTTTCTTCTGTAAACCCGAATCTTTGGAATAATCAAAACAGATTATTCACTTTGATTATTCCAATTCACAAAAATTAGGGTTTTTTTCAATTCACATGAACCTCGTCTGAAATCAATGTGATTCAATGGCGAGTGTTTGTGTAAAACATCATCTTCTCTCGATTCCATTCATCGTGTTAAGACAGATATATTATCACAGGACGTCCGACAACATCATTTTCTTGCTTTTCTTGTATGTTGCCGCCATGCTCATAATTGTAATTGACTGAATTATTATCACAGGAGCAACTCCCAAGGGTGTTTTGAAGATAATGAAAGTCGATGGCTTAACCATCTATCATGTTAAAAGTCATCTACAGGTACATTTATGGTTTTTACGGATGATGTAATATGTATACTTAAAAGGAAATCTGCTTCATTTGATATAGAAAATGCTTGGTTTTGTCTGCAGAAATATCGGACTGCTAGATACAAACCTGAACCTTCATCGAAAGGTATACAAAATATGTCATCAGATTTACTGTTTCGCTGTATTAGACTATTGTCCATGCAAGTGGGATGGTCACTTTGGGTGTTACGCGATATTTAGTTATCTGAAAGTGGTATTAAGACAGATATATCTTTTGCTACTCGATAAATTGAAATACATGTCTTTATTTTGATATGCAGAAAGTGATAATACTAAGCTAATTTGCTTAGAGGAAATACAAAGATTTTATATGGACATTTTTCTTTGCTTATTATTTACTATTGACAAAATTAAGAAAAAGAAAAGAGACATGCGGCCTGGCCTTCATCTCTCAAAGTGGAGGTGGTAATTTTGACCCATCTATTTCAAAATGGGTTGATTTGGAGATTGTTTTATCTCCAGCGAGTCGAATGAAACTTGGCTTAAAAATGAAATGAATCAAATAGGTTGAAGTTCTTATTAAGTTTATCATACTCACCTCTTAATTCAAAAAGATAATCTTGTTATTTTCATAGCTAATAAATTGAAAAAGCTGTGTTAATTTTGAGATCAACTCAGTGTTGTCATGAATCTGGAAGAAATCTCTGATGCAAGGATGAAAAAGGGTTCTCAAAGGGTTGAAAGATCAAATGTACCTACGTTGAAAATGAGTTTCTTTAGGAAAAGGTTGATGAATTATCTACCGGTTGAAAATGCTACATCTAGTGTTGAGGAGGTTGCTTCAACAGGACCTGGCGCCTGTTTCTTGTAGTCCGCTTTTTCTAGTGAATCTGGAATCACTCCAATGTTTCAGTTGAGCGGGGTGGTTGAGCAGTTGAGCGGGGTGGTTGAGCAGTTAAGCAGTGGGTTGGGCGGTTGAGCAGTGACTGTGGCGGTGGAGCAGTTGATCAGTGGTGGTGGAGCAGTTGATCAGTGGTGGTGGAGCAGTTGATCAGTGGCGGTTGAGCGGTTGAACAGTGGGATAGCGGTGGAAACGGATACTTTTCAAGAGCCGGATATATACGCCGAATCAATAAAATTTGTAAGAATTCATCACTGCTAAAAGTGGTTTGAAACTTTACTAATACGAAGAAAGAAAAATGTCAGGCCCAGAATGCTGCTCAAACCCTCCGAACAAAATGATCTCAGGGGGCGATGTTCAAATCGGCTCACTCAACTGCTATGTCTCCGGCAACCCACATTCCAAGACTGCCATCATTCTTGTTTCTGATGTTTGGGGTATGAGAATTTAACTCTACTCAGCTTGTTTTTATTTCGTTTTATCATATATGGTTTAAGTTTATGGGGTTGTTTTTTATTTGTTTAAGCAGGTTATGGAGCTCCAAAGTTGAGGTATGTTGCGGATTTTTTTTGTTTAAAGAGCTTACAGTATTATAGGGATAATAAACTCAAATGTAGCTACTTGTCACTTTTTGGAGTTCTGCGCCACACGCTTTTAAATACGCACGCGCAACACAGAAAGAAAAGAAGGGACAAAGTTAGCTACATTTTGAGACAACTATCACTATTAGATAAGCAGTTTAGCAAAAGGGTATTTGTTTAAGCTGATCTTTGGGATTACGAGCTCGTGTGGTTTTGGAATATGTTTCACAGCCCCATCTTTTCGGCTCATTTTCAAACTATAATAAGTCACAATAAGCTTATATAGGCTCATAAGTTTCAAAAGAATCCGGAATCACGTTAGCTCACAAGCCCAAAAATAAGCTTAACTAGCATCCCCTAAGCAATCACGAACACGCACAAAACTTTAAAAAGAAAACATAGTAAAGGGGTGTTTGGGGTTGCTTATTTTGAGGTAAACACAGCATAATCTGATAACCAGTTAGGGAGCTGCGTATTTCAATGTGTTTATTTTAGTAAAATCAGACATAATTTTTTACATACGTAATTAACTTGTAACCTTTTATAAATGAATTTGTTAGAAAATTTGTAGTAAATACTTTTTCGAGTATTCTTGCATTTCGTTTTAAAGAAGCAAATTCCAAACACCATTTTTAGGACGTTTTAGTTTTTAGCAGAAGAAAAACAAGCAATCATAAAAACCACCAAGTACAGCAAACACTCACAAAACTGTTTTAAAAATGTAATAAGCAGATTAGTATTTTCTTAGGGAGTGTTTGGAATTGCATATGTGAGTGCTTATCTAGGTTTATTGCATTTTTCAATAAACAGATAACCAGTTTTAATTGTTTATACAGAAAGTGCTTATCTGCTTATTTTAAAGCAAATGAAAGCAGATGAGCAATTTAAAACACCCCAAAACAATCCGTAGTCAACTAAAATCATTTTCGGGCATATCATTGCGTGGATATTTTTTTGTCAAAATTATGTGGATGTAGTACTCTTCAATTCAGAACAAGTATTCTTTGCATCACGAGTTATATGATGTATAATTTGAACTTGCAGAAATGTTGCAGACAAAGTTGCATCTGCTGGATATTATGCTGTCGTTCCTGATCTCTTCCATGGCGACCCCTTGACCCCTGAAGCTCCGAAAGACGAATGGCTGAAAAAGCATGCACCGGTTAATCTCTCTAATTCGCATCTTGTTAAATATTTAACGTTATATTATAATTTTGTTAGGCTAGAAATAGTCAACTGAATAGGTGCATTTTGACTTTAAGGTGACATAAAACAGGGGAAAATGCACCGAAGTAGCATTGTATAGGCCAATATTTACGGATTAAGGACACTTTTGCCAAATGAACTTAACTTACTTAAAAAAGAAATTAAGTAATGTTGAGCTTACCAGCTATCCATGACGACACATATGGGTGAAAGAGACTAGGGCGTGTCTAAGTCCAATATGGAAAACTAACAAACATAAACACGTGGTTAGTGGTTTCATGCTACTGATTTCATGCATAAGTTTCATGTTTCCAAGTCATTTATGTGGTCAAACATGCCAAAAATCCTTTCAATCGGATTCTCGTTCCAAAAGGAGTTCGAGTGGAAGAGACCGAGGGGTGGCCTAAAAGCAAATGAAATGAAAAAGTAAACACAGTGAGCTTCTTTGTCATTCATGTTATCTTGATTTAACATGTGTTCTTTGCCGTCCTCCAAATCTTGAACGGATCAACCAGGGTTACAAAGCTGCATACTCTTTTACTTGTAAAAGTGAAGTTCATGCATAAAGTCAACGTTGGCCTATAATCCTATATAACTTTGCCTGTTTTCTACATTTTCCACATAAAAACAGAAATTGCTTAATAAAATTGTGATATGCTTTAGACATAAAAGAATATATAATTTTTTCAGAAATTGCTTAATAAAATTGGGATTTCATTATCATTACAATTACAATTGGACTTACATGCGCTGCAGACGGATCTGATGGAATGAAAAATGATTCTTGCCCAAACCGTGCCGAGTTCGGATATAGGCTGGGGTGGAGCAGTGGCGGTGGAGCATTGAGGTGGAGCAGTTGAGCACTTGAGCATTGAGGTGGAGCAGTTGAGCACTTGAGCATTGAGGTGGAGCAGTTGAGCAGTAGCCAAAGATGACCCTATGGTTATATGTGCGAGTGTTGTGTTTCTGACCCGACCCATTTCAAACTTCATCAGTATGTAGTATGTACCCATTTAGAGCAAAACCGATTTGATGCATTTCCATCATATGCATGTCAGCTGACTGGTGATGTTACATTTCTATATTATATACTGATATGCATCTGATAAGGTCTGCAATAATGGCTCGTAAAGTTTAAAAATCACTGTTTTATATTGTAATGTTTACAATACTTCGATTGATCCTGATAAATACTTCGATTTCACTAACTGCCAGTAAGATTCCCAAATCCAAAAAAATATCGCGTTTAGCAACTTTTTGCGTACATGTTAAGCTTACGAACATGAACATATTAGGCCAAGGTAGAAAGTAACTAAACCTTCAACAAGAAGTTGAATACATTTGTGACCCAACTCGGAAAGCAATTGATCTTTATAACCAAAACTCAATTTCTTTTGCATCTATACTGTCATCAATTACAGCTCATTTACAAGGCATTATTCGAAGACCACCTATTCATTTTTACATGTATTTCCTTCACTATTCAACTAAACAACAAACCTAAGACCGATATACACTGTGAAACGAAACAACCCAACACTTCTATACACCCCACTCTGAGACAACAGTTTACATTAGTTACGTGTTTCGTCCATGAAACTTCTACAAACTTTTCACCCAGGGACTACTTTAATGTCAAAAGGGAACCTGCCCTAAACATACAAAAGAGTGTCTGAACACTAAATAATATAAGGCGGGATCTATAGCTACAACTGAGGCTTCTGTTTCAATCGATCGAGCTCTCAAAGGAATCCGGAGATTTAGACATTGTGTAGTGAAAACTGTACATTATACTGAGAAAGATGACAACAACCCAAATCTCCAGGTTAATCATCAAGATGGACTTTGAAAGAGCTTCGGATGGGTAGCAGCATAGATAGATCCACTTGCATCGGTTTTCAGATGAGAAAGAAGATGTTGCACATCAGTTCGTAAATTTTCAATGGCTCTTCCACATAAAGCCAATACATCTGGTCTCGCCTTGGAACTTGGCTGTACAGGGCCTCCTTGACCCTCGTAATGCACAATATGATGACTGCAGACGAAAAGAAAAGGCTTTATAAGTATAAAAGGTCCTGTTTATGTAACTTTGATCATATGGTGAAGTGCAAAATAAATCTTACAGAAAGTCAATTAGGTCAGTTATTTCTGATGCTTCGACAGGAGTTGCTGGTTGAGAGTTCCTCCCGAAGACGTCCACCATCATGTTTAGCAGCAATTCAAGGGTCTGGAAGATCAGTTTACAAAGATAATTAGATGATGAACATTTCATCCGAACCATAAACGAAAAGAAAATTTATAATGATGTAGCTTAAAAATTACCTTGGTGAACAAGTTGTGGGCATTCGCTAATCTTGGCAACAACGGACCAATGATGCGAAATGCTATTCCCCCTAAACCCCATACTTTGAAATAGTACCGGTGCGTAGAATAAGATAGAGTTAATCCCTGTTAGGATTTGAAACATGGGCATAAAAACTGCCATAACTAACTGTGGCCTATTCCTCGTCTGCAAAATATTCCTAAAAGGATGCTTGATCGAGTTAGCCAGATCACTCGCGTCAACCATGTCTTTGAATTCAGCGTCTACATTTGGGGTACCTCGAATTCTTTCTAGGACTTTTCTCCCTTTTTCCTTTGACCCTTGTTGGATTAAGCTGTTTGGTGTTTCTGGAAGAAGTATGCCACCGACTGTCATTAAAAGCGCTGGTGCAGCGGCTAAACCAAGAGAGAGCCGCCATCCATATTCATCGAGCTTACTGGTTTTGTAGTTGATCATGTTTGCTGAGAAGATTCCAAGCGTCGTAGCCAATTGAAACATCATGTTTAATCCTCCTCTAAGATGCGTGGGAGCCATTTCGGACAGATAGAGTGGTATTGCCTATAACGAAGACTAGCATCGTTGATGATACGCACTTGAAACATTTATACACATACGTAAGTTTTTTTTCAGAAAAGCGGTACCTGATTACCAAAGCCAATGCCAACGCCAAACATGATTCGTCCCAAAAGGAGCATCGCAAAGTTGACTGCTGTAGCATTAAGCGCTGCACCCACAAGAAAACTGATTCCACCAAATATAATGCTGATTCGACGCCCATGAACACGTGTGACAGGAGATGCAAACAATGTTGCAACCAATCCAGATAGGTATAAAGATGAGGTAAACGCTGATAGCCCTTGGTCATTGAATTTACAATAGTTGTTTTCACGCGTACGTCTCTTCTTTTCATACACCGACGGGAAGAATTTTATCAGGAAGGCATCCATTGATGTCACGCCTCCTGGTGTACGAATTCATCATTAGCATGTTTTTAGTAAACATGGCAAATAGGATTGACCCGTAACACTTTTTGTCCGTGCTTATGATTACCTGATAAGCGAAGTTCTTTGTCAAACCTGCAAAAGATGTCCATGCTGTAGCTCCATCTGCATATTATGCAGAAGGACATCGACCATCGCATATATATTTGCAGTCACTTCTTCAGGGGAAAATTCCCTGAGAACACGTCCCTGTAATCAGTAGGGAGTGACATAAAGGATTAATGTTATTACTATGGATCGTAACAAATGCATGGCCAAATTAAAGTAATTGCCCGGAGATGTAAAATAATAACTTTACCAGGTTTGCACTGTTAATGTTTTCAGGGTGGCCACGCATCAGTACCCATGCTCCAGCACAGAGATATTTTCGGTGTTGAGGAAAACTAGTATTAATATAAGTCATGACATACAGTGAGGAGGAGAAGTAAGGCTAAAGGACCGGAGCGGAATGTATTTCAAATGTGAGAGATTTCAAAACGTGAGAAGTCGAGTAGTAACTACAGGTACTATTATGCAGCTCAGCTGCTTCGGATGTTGCAATTTTGAATCCCTGAAGACTAACGCGCCTTTCATGAGTCATGATTAGGGGACTAATGCATACCTTATTGTTATCTGCTAGAGATATTAGTTCTTCGTTTACAAAATCCTCAGCGGACAACACACCTTCCTAAGAGGTTAAGACGATTTTGGAGTTGAAGTAATCAGTTCACTCGAGCATTTCAACAAACACCTACTACACATAACAAAAAACACCCAAATTCACACACCAAACATCATAATTAACAAAAACCCCAAATGGGTCATCACTAAACCCTAAATTCACACATCAATAATCATAAAAAAATTGCAAAAATACCTAACAACAGCTTCTTCTTTGCTCTGAAGCGAATTCAAATCATGAAAACACTAACTAAAAGGTAATCGGGAATAACCTCCAAACAGAATTTGGTAAACGATTTGTGATTGCAACACTTCAACTAGATCTTTCTCACTGATGCAGAATTGTAGTATACATTAGCACCAATAACTCGAAAACCAGATTATCGTATTTAGCAAATAGAGATACTGAAGAACAGAATGTGATTTGTTGTTTAAGATTGGATTGGATATGGACTTGGATACAAAACAGAAGAAAGCAGAAGAAAGAAAGAGATAGAAAAAATGTAAGGGTATATTTGTAATTTCAATATTTTAATAATATAATAAATATTGTGTCAGTCAGACACATGTCAATAAAGTAGTGGAGTTGTGCAGTTGTGCAGTTTGTGAAGTGCTCAACATGACCAAATTTGTCCCTAGTTGAAAAGTTGACCATGATAAGGTTGTTTAATGCTCAAAATGACCATATATGTCTTTTTCCCTATAAAAGTGCATGTGTAATATTGAAAAAAATCTGTACGTGTTTAACAGTTGTGACCAGTTTCTTGTGGCTGTTTCACTAAATCCAAGTTCCAAACAGTATCGATTTACTAGTAGTATATCCATATTTACTCATACTAGTATTAAATAAAGAAACTCATGGAAAAGAAACAACTGGTACCCACTTGTTGACCCGGTACGTACGAATTAGCCTTTAATCAAACTCTTAAACCCCATAAAAAGTTAGTAACTCCGTCCCATATTAATAGTTCATATTATTATTTTAGGATGTTTCAAATTAATAGTTCAGTCTAAAAATAGATAAGAAATATAGATTAAATTTACCATATTATCCTCACTTGAGGGTATTATTACAAACAATGAAGAAGTTGTAAATTAAATGATCAAGGACAAAATTGTCATTCTGTAAAAAGTAAGAGAGCTGAAAAAGTGATATTTTTATTAATATGCATGTTTTTTGTTATAAAAACATACAATATATATATATATATATATGCTAACCACTTTATAGTTTTTTGTTCACATTTCACACAACTCCATCCACTCTGTGAAAATGGCAAAATTTAAGCTACGCATGTTCAAATCCTGCAAATCAAAAGACCCTTCTACCCTCCCCATTCCCATCCCTTCTTCTTTCAACCGTAGCAACAAAATCTACACCGTCACTAACACCACACCACCATCATCCACCACCAAACACCAACCACATCGCTCCTCCTTCAAATCCCAAGTTTCCTCAGCATTTAACTGCGGTTCTAAATCACAAAACCTTTCTGACTCTGATGACTACTTTCAGTGGCAAGAAGACGACCAATGGCATGTCGTCGCTAAGATTTACGACGTTGAAACCCCTAGAAGGAAGATATATAACTCTTCTGTCACTGAAGGTGATAGCGACGAAGATGATGACGGGTTTAATGTCTTGCCTTTACTTCCGTTGCCTCCGTTAGTTAAGAACAAACGACGTCGTGGAAGAAAGGCTAAGTTAAATAAGCTGAGAAATGTTAGCACTTCTTCTGGCGACAGTTTTGTTTTTAGCGACGGTGACGAAAAGAAATATGACAAATACGACGAAAAACGTGACGAGAATGAAGAGGAAACTGAAACCCTAATTTCATCTTCGACTGACTTTAACCCTCAGTTGGAAAGCATACGTGAAAGCGCGTGCATCTCACGTGCTCACCGTAAACGAACCTCAATCTCAACAAAACCCAACAAGGGTGGTATGTCAATGGTGATGCGTAGAAGTGATTCCCGTACCGGAACATCGCCGGAGTGGGGTTCTCCGACAAGGCTTTCGGTTTTTAAGAAAATGTTGCCATGTAAAGTGGAGGGGAAGATGAAGGAAAGCTTTGCAGTTGTGAAAAGGTCTGAGGATCCGTATGATGATTTTAAGAAATCTATGGTGGAGATGATTATGGAAAAACAAATGTTTGAGGAACATGATTTGGAACAGCTGTTGCAATGTTTTTTGTCTTTGAATTCAAGGTTTCATCATGGTGTTATTGTTGATGCTTTTTCGGAGATTTGGGCTACAATGTTTGGTGCTTCTCAATCATGAGATTTATCTATCATATTTGTAGAGTTATTATTAAAGTCAACAAATTCCATGTTTCATGTTATCATTATCCATCATTTGACTAATATCACTATATAATGTGGTATGTAAAATGTATGTATTTGTTTATAAATGTTCTATGTCCTTATTAGTTGATAAATTAGCATATGTTTCTATTAGTGGCTTTTGTTAACTCCATGGTAGTGGTCAAATGTATAACTTAGAAAGTTGAAAACAGTCAAAACACTATATCACGATTGTCATTTCCATATCATATCATGTAAATAAGCACACATGTATATACCAATGTACCATGCACGGACTCAATTTAACATGTCTATCCAATAATATCACACGAGACATTTGAAATTGGGCAGGACAATAAGAGGGAACGGTGTAACGGCGATGTTGGCTCGCCGTGCATAGGTGGCAGCCTCGCCGCCGCTCGCCGGCCTTCGCCGTTACACCCACCCCCCTCGCCGGTTCTTAAATGTCACAAAGTGACATAGCTCGCCGTGTAAAACAAGTGGGGCCCACAATATTTTATTACCGTTTCAAACGGCTATAAACGGCTATTTTAAAAAAAAAAAAAAAAAAAAAAAAATTTTAATTATTTTTAAACCCTATATAAACTCATTACCTTATACATTTTTAAACACACAAAATACATTCTACAATCAAAAAAACACTCCAAAAATCACAAAAAAAATGTCAAACCTCCCAAACGATTACCTCAACTACGCTAACATCCTCAACCACGACACGGATCCGAATCAATCGTCGTCTTCTTCTCCCGTGACACAAACCGGCCAAGGATCCGGCCAAGGATCCGGCCAAGGCTATTCGCAACAATACTTTCCACCATTAACACCCCACCAAATTTATCAACAACAACTAGCGTTTCACCAAAATCAATATTCACCACCTCAATATCCATATCCACCATCTCAATATCCATATCCACCATCTCAATATCCACCATCTCAAAATGTCCCCGAAACTCAATTCAAAGTACCACAATCTCAACCGCCACAACGAAAGCCAAAAAATACCGGTCGTGGCAGAGGGAAACGGCCGGCAAAAAAAAATGTTGCGGTTGATTTGTCCGCAGACGAGGACGACATCGATGATGTAGATGAAGTTGAATTTTCGGCACCCCAACGGTGGTCACCTGATGAGGAAAAAATACTGGCCGAGGTTTGGGTCGCCGCTTCCGAAGACAAAGAACGCGGGAATTATCAAACTGAAGAGTTTTTTTGGAACACGATTTTGGAAGATTTCAACCGGCGTAACTCAATCAAGCGTACGAAGAATATGCTGACCGAGAAATGGAGTCGTTCGCACCCCGATGTTCAGAAGTTTCACGCTCTCTTCAAAAGCCTTAAAAAGGCTAGCGGTGAAAACGACGACGACGTGCTTGAAGCTGCACGACGTGAATTCGCGGCTTGTAACGAACGCCGAAAATTTACGCTTGAACATATGTGGAGGGTGCTTAGAAACTACTCAAAATGGAACGCACCCGAGGGTCTTGACCAAATTGATCATAGCAACGTATTTGCTCCAGATGCTAAGCGTCGACCACCCGACAAACAGAGACCCGCCAAGAAGACACGATCAGAAACAACTGAGAGCAGCACGGGTAGTGGATCGACCACTTCGAAGGAAGACATCAACGATGCTTTACTCCGCAAATTAAACGCGGGTAAAGAGCTGTACGATTCGAGGAAAGCTAAAGCCGATGCCGAGAAGGCTAAAGTGGATGCCGATATGGAGTTTAAAGAGCTGGAGTTTCTCTCCATTCGGACCGACGATTTGCCAGAACCTCAAAAGTCGGTTATCATGAGGAAACAACTACAAATCGCGGCAAAATATCAAATCTAGGATGTTTTTTTTTTGTATTGTTTTTTTTTTCGTATTGTCTTTTTTTTCCGTATTTTTATATTGTTTTTTTTTTTGTATTGTTTTTTTTTTCCGTGTTTTTTTTTTCGTATTGTAATTTTTAATTTTATGAAATGAATTTTTATTTTGTGTGAAAATTGAAAAATTAAATAAAATGGTGAGTGGTGGGACCCAAGTGAAGAGGAGAGAGACTAGTTGTGATAAAGGGGGTGTTTTTGGAGAAGAGGAGAGAGATTAGTTGGTATGACGTGGCGCTGATGTGGCGCAGTGAAGAGGTATTTGGCTAGCCATGATACCTTTCCCTCTAAGAGGGAAAGGTATCATGGCTAAGGTAATACCTCTTCACTGCGCCACATCAGCGCCACGTCATACCAACTAATCTCTCTCCTCTTTTCCAAAAACACCCCCTTTATCACAACTAGTCTCTCTCCTCTTCACTTGGGTCCCACCACTTACCATTTTATTTAATTTTTCAATTTTCACACAAAATAAAAATTCATTTCATAAAATTAAAAATTACAAAATACTAAAAAATAAAATACAAATACGAGAAATAAAATTACGCTACGAATATAAAAATACGGAAAAAAAAGACAATACGAAAAAAAAAACAATACAAAAAAAGAACATCCTAGATTTGATATTTTGCCGCGATTTGTAGTTGTTTCCTCATGATAACCGACTTTTGAGGTTCTGGCAAATCGTCGGTCCGAATGGAGAGAAACTCCAGCTCTTTAAACTCCATATCGGCATCCACTTTAGCCTTCTCGGCATCGGCTTTAGCTTTCCTCGAATCGTACAGCTCTTTACCCGCGTTTAATTTGCGGAGTAAAGCATCGTTTATGTCTTCCTTCGAAGTGGTCGATCCACTACCCGTGCTGCTCTCAGTTGTTTCTGATCGTGTCTTCTTGGCGGGTCTCTGTTTGCCGGGTGGTCGACGCTTAGCATCTGGAGCAAATACGTTGCTATGATCAATTTGGTCAAGACCCTCGGGTGCGTTCCATTTTGAGAAGTTTCTAAGCACCCTCCACATATGTTCAAGCGTAAATTTTCGGCGTTCGTTACAAGCCGCGAATTCACGTCGTGCAGCTTCAAGCACGTCGTCGTCGTTTTCACCGCTAGCCTTTTTAAGGCTTTTGAAGATAGCGTGAAACTTTTGAACATCGGGGTGCGAACGACTCCATTTCCCGGTCAGCATATTCTTCGTACGCTTGATTGAGTTACGCCGGTTGAAATCTTCCAAAATCGTGTTCCAAAAAAACTCTTCAGTTTGATCATTCCCGCGTTCTTTGTCTTCGGAAGCGGCGACCCAAACCTCGGCCAGTATTTTTTCCTCATCAGGTGACCACCGTAGGGGTGCCGAAAATTCAACTTCATCTACATCATCGATGTCGTCCTCGTCTGCGGACAAATCAACCGCAACATTTTTTTTTGCCGGCCGTTTCCCTCTGCCACGACCGGTATTTTTTGGCTTTCGTTGTGGCGGTTGAGATTGTGGTACTTTGAATTGAGTTTCGGGGACATTTTGAGATGGTGGATATTGAGATGGTGGATATGGATATTGAGATGGTGGATATGGATATTGAGGCGGTGAATATTGATTTTGGTGAAACGCTAGTTGTTGTTGATAAATTTGGTGGGGTGTTAATGGTGGAAAGTATTGTTGCGAATAGTTTTGACCGGAACCTTGGCCGGATCCTTGGCCGGATTGTGTCACGGGAGAAGAAGACGACGATTGATTCGGATCCGTGCCGTGGTTGAGGATGTTAGCGTAGTTGAGGTAATCGTTTGGGAGGTTTGACATTTTTTTGTGATTTTTGGAGTGTTTTTTTGATTGTAGAGTGTATTTTGTGTGTTTAAAAATGTATAAGGTAATGAGTTTATATAGGGTTTAAAAATAATAAATTTTTTTTTTTTTTTTTTTTAAATATAGCCGTTTGTAACGGTTAGAAAACATTGTGGGCCCCACCTACTGCATCCAACGAGCAATGTCACTTTGTGACATTTGACAACCGGCGAGGGGGGGGGGGGGGGTGGGTGGGTGTAACGGCGAAGGGCGGCGAGAGGCGGCGAGCGTGCCACCTAGGCACGGCGAGCCACCCTCGCCACCACACCGTTGCCTCTAAATAAAGAAAAATAAAAGAATACTCTCTCCGTCCTTAAATAAATGTCCACTGTTTATTTTTAAAGTTAATCGTTTTTAATTTTGACCTTAAATTATTTTGTTTGTGTTATATAATACGTGATACAAATTTTATGAATAGATTGAGTTTTAAATATACTTTAATTAGTATAACTGTCACCAAGTATTATATAACACAAACAAAATAACTTAAGGTCAAAATTTATAAAAAATGACTTCGAAAGTAAAATGTAGACATTTAATTAGGAACGGATGGAATATAAGGCTACCCGAAACGCGCAGTAGGTCGCGACTTAATTTTTCAGTTTTCTTTCTCCTGCGATTTGGTGCGACCTATTTGCCTCAACTAGACGATCTAGTTTGACCTAATTCAAATTTTTTTTTATTTTTATACTTAATAAAAATAACATTTTATTCAAAAAAAAACAATTTATTCCATACAACACATATTACATTAAAAAACACATTATATAAACTAAAAAACATTACGAAACATTAAAAGTAAAAAAGTATAATGTATTAGCTAAAACTAACTCAAAAAATTGTGAAATTAATATATGTTGTGAGGAATTAAACAAATATCAATATATTAAAATTTAAAATTTTTTTATAAAAATTATATAATTAAAACACGATTAAAAACATGTTAAATTAAAAAAAAGTGTTTTTTTTATAAACACACAAACACAACACAAACATGGGAGACCAAATTTTTCCAAAACGATCGTGGCTAAAGACCGAATAAGTGGGGATCGACTCCGGCGACCTAATCGTCGCAACGAGACTATTTCGGTCGCGACCTACTTGTGACCGAAAAAAATCCGACGCGTTGCGGGTAGCCTAACAATTTTTGGCATAGTACCAATGTTTTGAAACACGGGTTTTAAATCGACTCGGTCAAGCGACTGGGTCATCGGGTCACCGGTTCAACCGGTCGGATCGTCGGATCGACCCGATTTTCTATAAAAAAAAGTTATATATGTCTTTTCAATATTACGAAAAATATTTATATAAAAATCACGAATATTTCGTATATTTTGCCTAAAACATATATACTAACAAATATAACATCAAAACCAAAGTTACATTGCAAATATATTAATTAAATCGTAAAAACACATAAAAAAATCAAAAAAATCAAAAAAATCAAAACCCGGTCGAGTCTCACGAACCGGGTCGACCCGGGTTACTTCAAACCCGATAAGTTACACCGGGTTTTTAATATATAAAACCCGGGTCAATTTGACTCGTTTTTTCGACCAGAATCGATTCAAACCGGTTGAAGAACGAAAGGTAACAAACACTAATGCATTTAACGGTAGTTAACAAAAATACTCCTTTATGAATGTCGTGGTTTTTATTAATTTTCAATACCATGGTTAAGAAAAGCTTCTTGAAATTGGAAGACTAGCTACCTTAAAAGATCATCCTCACTGTTGATAATTAATGTCTTTTCCAGAATACGAGGATACTCTTAGAGAGGAGGGTGTCACGACATGCCATGGCTCGTCGTGATGACGTGGCATTCTCGTCGCCTCTCTTCGCCCTTCGTCGTTACATCGACCCCTCTTGTCGTCGTCAAGATTTCAGAAAACCGAAATCTAAACGACGAGCCACATATGCAAATATATATCCGTTGCCATTGTGAAAGAGCTATTTTGTGAGTGAAGGGTATTTTTATAGGGCCCAAATAAAGAGAGGTTGGGTGTGTTATGAGTGAGAGGTATTTTTAATGAGTTGTGTTGATGTAATATAATGCTGAGTTAGCAGGTGACTAGACAAAAATTTGAAGGTACCCACATCATGGTACCCTTCTCTCTTACCTCACTAATATTTACTATACCTTACAATTTATGATTCAATCTTCTTTCTTTTTGACGTTTGTTTTTATGGACTTGGAATACATGATTCTATGTACCTATCAAATACACACTACACTGATCGTAATTCTCGTAATCATTTCTTCACAATAGCTTTTACTACTATACTGCTCTATGCTATGGAAAGTAAGGCCCGCAATGCATCGACCCCATGTCCACAGTAGCTAGGTGCCGTCAGCAAGTAAAATAAAGTGATATCCTCATCAACTCATATAAAAGACTAGCTAACGACATATAAAGCAAATTGTGGAAGTCAGTGCGGTGAAAGAATGATATTTTTTAGGGCGTCAATTTCAGACACGACATGTTAAAAACACGAATTCGGAACAATGTTAAACATGTTTTGGTTAACAATAAACAAGTTCAGTTAAAAAAAACATGTAAACTCATATAACCAGTAGATTATGTTTGAGTTGAGTTAATATAAAACAACTGAACATATGAACCTGTTTAATTACAATTATAACTTACATGTCATGAAAAGTTGTCGTATAATTATTTGTTATGTATTGAATAAGAGTTATTCACAACTTTCTCATTTTATTTAAACGTGTGACAAATCGGTTACACATGTTATGAATGTCTAAATTAATGTTGAGTTTTTTTAACACAATTAATAAACAGATCGTTTTTTAATTGAGATTATAATAACCTCTATCAACTCGTAAACCTAAACAGGTTAATACGAAGACGACTCGGTTACCGATTTTCTCATAATCTCGTTAAAACACACGTCCCAGACAATTACAAAGCATGATACTCCGTAATAGAGGTGCAAATCCAAACCGGATTTTTAAAAATCCGGTCAAAAAATCCGATCCGGATTTTTCAAAAACCGGATTCTAAAAATCCGGTCCGGATTTTTTAATCCGATCCGGTTAAACCGGATTTCCATTTTTTCC
Organism: Glebionis coronaria; assembly: GCA_025667525.1. Classification (NCBI taxonomy): domain Eukaryota; kingdom Viridiplantae; phylum Streptophyta; class Magnoliopsida; order Asterales; family Asteraceae; genus Glebionis; species Glebionis coronaria. Next base: position 257,280 of record JANFOE010000907.1, read on the forward strand.
GAAAATCGGATAAAACCGGATAATTTACCGGATTTATCCGGTTTTTAAAAAATCCGGATAAATCCGGTTTTTATTTTTTTATTTTTTTTTTATTTTTATTTTTTTATAAATATATTCGGATTTTTACCGGATTTTTTTACCGGTTTAACCGGATTAAACCGGATAAAATATTTAATTTTTTTTTAAAAAAATGTTAAAAGTGTGGGAGTTGGTTGGTTTTATTTTAGGGCTCTAATAAAGAAAGTGATTTTAAATTTTTGATGAAAATTTGGGTTTGGCCGCCCATCGTGTGGTGAAAGATTGGAATTTGGATGTTTTTTTTTTCTTTTTTTGAGTCGTGTCTCGGAAGCTTTGTGATTTTGTCGTTTTTTTGTGAATTTTGGTTCCTCCATGTTTTGGTTTTTTCAAATTTTCACAAGTTTTTGTTATTTGCTTTTTTTGAAATGCATACAAATGTTTAGATATTTTGCTTAATTAATTTAAGTTTAAATTCACTCGGAACTTTTCATTTTATCACGTGGGATTTGTTTTTTAATGTTTTATGCTTGTATTTTTCTTTAATGTTTGTAAATAAAATTCGAAAAAAATCGATACGAACTTTTTAACCGAAAAAAACTCGATCCGAACATTTTTAACCGAAGAAAACCCGATCCGAACATTTTTTACCGAAAAAAACCGATCCGAAAAAAAAAATCCGATAAAATCCGATAACGAAAATTTTTATCCGAAAAAAAAACCGATACGAACTTTTTAATCCGAAAAAATCCGATTCAGAAAAATCCGATCCGATCCGAATCCGGATTTTCAAAAATCCGGATTTATCAAATCCGGATTTTTAAAAATCCGAGTCCGGTTTAATCCGATTTATTCGCACCTCTACTCCGTAAGGTAATAGAACGGGATAGCCCATAAAAAGAGATAAATGGGCCCTAGCTAAAAAATAATCTTGCTAAAAAAATCATAACCATAGAGACCTAAAAAACAAATCTTGCTAAATAATCTTACTTCGGGAACTGCATTCCCCTTTATTATATTATGCCACTCTAGTATAGTGTGATAACGTTAGTGCCATATATATGTCAGCTAACCCTGTGCAACATCAAAGGACGAAGCATATAGAGATTGATATTCATTTTGTTCGTGACATAGTTGCTAAAGGTCAGGTTCGTGTTCTTCATGTGCCATCGCGCTATCAGTATGCTGATATTTTCATTAAGGGATTGCATTCTGCTTTGTTTGAGGAATTTCGTACCAGTTTGAGTGTTCGTTCATCTCCTGCTCCAACTGCGAGAGAGTATTAGTCGATATTATTTATTATGTTCATGGGTTTTATTTATCTTGTATAGGTTTAGCCCACTTTTATAACTTATATATTGAACATATGAGTTTAATGAGAAGTTAAGCAAATTACAAAACCAATACGCTAGACATTTGCTATTGTTGCGCTAAAAGCGAATCTACAATGTCCTGAGTAATTGGTATTGCGGAAAATCATAGTTGAAGCGTAGTTAGATGTCTACTATTTTTTTTGTTAAATCTTTAACTTCAACCGATTTGATATAGTACATGCTAAGCATCAGGAAGTCTTGCTCCTTCATAACACAAGTCAAATTGGTTGAACACGCAAAAGTTTCTCCACAAATAACTTGATACAATGTTTAATGTTTTGCTGAATTCTCACCGTCCCCCATTATTACATTAACAAACATAAAGAATTTAAAGAAAACATCAAAAACAAACAAGAAAACAATAGGACGAAGGCCACTGAGTGACTGACCTTCATATTAGTAAATTCTAGTTTAGTACACGAATTTAATGATTAATAAGATCAAACTATAGGATCGGAAAGGTACACACTTTATTTTTCCAAAGATTATAAAGTGGAGGAGGCTCACATGAAAAAAAATGAAGGATAATGTACTACTACAGTACATAAATAATAAAAGCATATCTGATATAGTAGTATCAAATTTTGGATGTATTATGTTACTCTAAATCTTGGTGATACTATGTTTATGAGGGAAGTTTTAAAATATCATATGCTATCTTGAAAAATCAAATTATATCATTCGTTAGTTTTTTGGACAACAGCAATCCTTCCGTTAATGCGCGGGACAAAATACATCCTTCATGGACTAACGGTGCAAATGTTTTTCTCGTTAAGAATTAACAAGGCTTAAAATAGAGGGTATTCTTATCTTTTTCCTTTTCCAGAGATTTATGATGAACCTTACAGTTTCGGAAAAAAAAAATATTTTCGAAAACAAAAGTTTTATTTATGGAAAGAAAAATTATTGTCGAAAAAAACAGTTTTATTTTCAGAAAAAAGTTTAAAAAGAAATAAGACCTTTTTTTTTCGAAAAAAAAGTCATATTTCTTTTTTCGAAACAAATTATTTTTTTAAAAAAGGTTAAACTTTTTTTTCGAAACAAACTTTTTTAGAAAAAACTATTTTTTATTTTTCCGAAAAAGATAAAACCTTTCTTTTCGGAAATAAATTTTTTTCGAAACAAATTTTTTCAAAAATATTTGTTTTTTCGAAAATAAAACATTTTAAAAACAAATTGTTTTTAACTTTTTTTCAAAACAAATTATTTTTTTTTAAAAGTTTAATTATTTTTTCGAAACAAACATTTTTTCTTTTTTTGAAAAAAGATTAAATTTATTTTTCAAAAATTTTGTTCCCAAGCAAATTATTTAACAAAAAAAAAGTTCAATTATTATTTTCGAAACAAACCTTTTTAAAAAAATTAAAATTTTTATTGAAAAAATGTTTTTTATTTTTTTCGAAAAAGATAAAACAATTTTTTTTCGAAAATAAAACATTTCTTTTCGAAAATAGAACTTCTTTTTCGAAAATAGAACTTTTTTTTCGAAAATAAAACTTTTTTTTTCGAAAAGAATTTTTCTTTTCCAAATTTTTTTTTTTTTTCGAATTTTTTTTTTCCGAAACAAGTTAGGATAAGGTTCACAATACATCCCTGGAAAATGAAAAAGATAAGAATGCCCTCTTTTTAAACCTTGTTAATTCTTAACGAAAAAACATTTGCACCGTTAGTCCATGAGGGATGTATTGTGCCCCGCGCACTAACGGAGGGATGGTTGTTGTCCAAAAAACTAACGAATGATGTAATTCGATTTCTCGACATACCGCAGGGATGATTTTTTCACTTCCCTCTGTTTATTTACAACCCTTTCCAACCCGATTTACTATTAAAATATTATTTTTTTATTCCTCTACTTATATAATGTATACACACAACTTATCACAATCTTTTTACCATTTATCAACAAACTAACTCAACTTAACCCAACCTAACCCAACATATAATATTATTTTTTAATATTTAATTCAATTATTTTTAACTCAAAATCTAACCATTTGCCAATTAATATATTAAAAATAAATTTATAAAAGCTTACAAACACCAAATAAATTAACAATTAGTTCATATAAAAATATAAAATTATCAATCTGATCTAAAATACAAAAATTTATAGTATGTGTTTTTATAGAGGAAAATACATAAATGCTCCTTGTGGTTTGCTCAAAATGCAAGCGGCCTCCCCGACTTTACGAACGTGCAAGGAAGTTCCCCAACATTTAGGATAAGTCGACAGACGGCCTATCAAGCGTTTAACACTGTTAAGTTTGACTAGTCATGTTAGGGCAAGACCGTCTTTTTTCATATTAAAAAATGTTAAAAACTTATCCCATAAATCCTATAAGTAGAATCGATCGACCCTTTTTTTCTTCAGAAATCCCCTTCTCTTACAAAAAACACTAAGGGCGTGTTTTTCAGAAATCCCCTTCTCTTACAAAAAAACACTAAGGGCGACTCAATCTCACTGAAATCCGACCCTCGAGTTATACCATCCATAACAGGCAGAGCCCCCCCCCCCCCCCCCCCCCCCGGGACCCGAACCATTTGGAGAAACCCCTAGAACTCACGGCTTCGCACTAAGGAGGAAAATCATATATTTTTTGTCTCTTACAAGACTTAACCCATGATCAAACCCCTTCCCCAACCTCCAGGAGGAACCCAGGTGGCTAACTGCTCTAGAACAGTTGGTTAAATATTATTTAACATAAAACAAGGTTACAAAAGAACATGAGTGGTTTTAATGTTTAATACATAGTAGAGTTTAGCCCGCCGACAATCAATTCATGTTGTCCTTCTTCAAATACCTCAGGGTGATTTTCTTCACTATAATTAATCATAGATGAAACTTCAATACCACATGTATAAAATTGATAATCATTGCTGTCACACCCCCAATTTATCAGAGTAAAACAACACAATGGGGTGCGACGGTCATGACTATCACAAGACATAGATACAAAGAACGACTATTTAAAAGCCGTTTTCTTTTAATTAAAAGCATAAACTTGTTCGGAAGCGAATTACCCAAGATCATAATAAAACATCATTTCAAAAGACTTTAACATTGATCCAAATATCCATACACTAGTCACGACCATTTTCATTTAAAACCCTCCCATGCATAACCACGTCACTCCCCCGTCTTGATACCTGAGAAAAACATTGCTAAAGCGTCAACACAAAGGTTGGTGAGTTCATAGGTTTAAGTTTAAATAGTGTGATGAACCATAAGATTTTCAAGGCAACCGGCAAATAATCTTGTAACAAATACAAAATTATAATCAAAAGTATATGTTTTAATCACCTACGTCTAAGCTCGTGACACCGAAGCGTTAACCTCAACCAACAAGATATAATAAGAGCCCGAGCAAATGCCTATCCCGAAGCATTTGTAAATCCTCAAATGTAAGTGTATCTAACTTTGTCCACACAACCAAATTAAATATGGAGGTAAGTCCCGATAGATCTATCCATAACATTCGCGCTTACACAAAGTAATTAACGGTTCACGATAGTGGGCTAAAGCATCTAGGGATATCGCTACTTAGACATCATGTAGGCAAACGTATTAGTTTAAGGCACTTATGTTCATCCGTTAAAAACAAGCAATGTTCTCACCCCAAAATAGTTAAAACAATAAAAAGTGGGGCTATGAAACTCACCTCGATGAAATAGCAAAGCGGAAATAATAGTAATGGCACAGAAAACAAGGCATGTAGATCGATGCGTAAACGCACTACTCGTAACCTAAGTAAAATATCCATACTTAGGCTAAATATACAAAATAATAATTTACAAGGCACTTGGTTGATAATATGTACTTGCATTAAATTTATAAAAGCATTTTCAACATTTTTCAAGTTTACAAATTGGAGTCACGGGTTCATCTTTGAAGGCCAATAACTTGTTTATTAATAGTACGAAAAATAAGCGAGTTGTCAATATGAAAACTAGGCCGCGAGGTCATTGATAGGTGTGTAAACACCCATCCTTTTTACCACTTAATTACAATAATAACCGAACCAAAACGTGTATTTTATGTCTTTTATGTCAGAATTATGCGTGGTTTGTGTTTTTGTTGTGATTTAGGACGAAAAGGTGAAAAGTGGAGAAAACACGGCATTTACGGGCTTTTATTGAAGAAAAAGATGAAAGATGAAGTCGAAAAGTCAAGAGTGCAAAAAGAACGGAAGTCCAAGACCAATTCTGAAGATTTATCGAAGAAAAAGTCGAAAGACGGAAGTTTACTTAAAGCCGAAGAACTCGAGTCTATTTTATTGAAGAATTAAAAGACGCGTTCAAAGAAATCCCGAGCCAAAAGTCATTAAAGTCCAAGATTAAAGAAGATTTGAAGGCTTAAGGGCTAATGGTGCAATTAACAAAGAGATTAAGAAGGAAGGGCCTAATGATGCAATTAAGAGAAAATGAAGGAGGGGAGGAAGCTTCCTAATCCTCCCCTATATATAGTCATTAAATAATCATTTTTACTCTTGTTGGCTAAGGTGACAATTAGTCTTCCACCATTTTAATTTCTTGTCATTTACTTTTCATGTCAAATTTAAATACATGTCTTGCACCTTAATTACCTTTTAATTCCAAGTAAGTTTTTAATTCGTGTTCTTTAAATTCGTGTTCTTTAATCTTTACTTTTCTTTTATCAAGTTTCTTTTTATCAATCTCATTCTACTTTTCTTCTTTTTAGTTTGTTTAAATTTCGGATTAAGCTAGCTTTTGCTTAATCCATTTGCTTATTTGATTAAAGGTTTTGTCTTTTCTTTTCTTTTTAAGTTTTCATAAGAAATAGCCATAAGTTTGACAATCTTATGTGCTTATTTGGTATTTAGCTTAATTGATTTCAAAGTTTTCATAAAAGTTTTACTTTTTAAGTTTTAATTTCATTAAGTTTCGTCTTTTAAATTTTGAAAGATTTTAACTTTTTTTTAGCTTATTGTCTCGTTTTGTTTCCATTTCATTCAAGTTCTTTGTTACTGCTTATTAGAATTAGCTTATTTGGATTTGAGCTTATTACGAATTTGCATTCCATCGGAAAGTAAGGGTTCCTACACATTGCGACGGGTGCATTCTCCACATTCCGATCGTGACAGGTTTGGACAAAGGGTTGCATTCCGATCCGGGATTGCGATAGAAGTAACATCACCCTCATTCCGATCTGGGATTGCGATCGCACATTGCGATCGCACATTCCGACGGCTCTTGAGGTTTACTTAGTCGAAGTGCTGCCCAATTTTTCTTAGCATCTTTCCGATCTGGGCATTGCGATCTGGGCATTGCGATCTGAACAACATTCCGATGGTGAGTCTGATCGGAATATATTCCGATGGTGGGTTATTTTCTATGTTTTATCTTGTTTAATTTTTAAGTTATCATTTTAATTATTTGTCTAATTTTAATCCCCGTCACGCTTTTAATTGCAAGTCATTTAATTATTTTAATTTCTGTCACGTTTTTAATATTTGCCCCATTTACTTTTAATTAGACTTAGATTTATTTTATACGCCATTTTAAATATTCCACCCTTTATTTTAATTAGACTTAGATTTACGTTAACGCATTTTTATTTTAACGCCTTTACTTTCAAGTCATTTTCTTTAATTGTTTTTGCACATTTAATATACTACAACGACAACACTTTTGTTTCACCAAAGAACAGCAGAGTCACACATAGAACCTAGATCAATTCGATTAGAACACTAGAACGATAATTTTTAACCTGAGAAAAATCTAGTTATTAAATGGCGCCGCTGCCGGCTCTTTTCGTAAAGATTAACGGTTTTCTGTGAAAGACGCGTTGCTTTTTGGGATCCGTTCACTTGTGAGCGTTATTTTTCTTGCATAAAAAGTTCAAAAAATCATAAAAAATAAAAACTAGCTAAAAATCCATAAAAATTAAAAATTTTAAAAATCCAAACAGATTTTATCTTTATTGTGTATATATATTGTCTTTGTGTTTGGTTTCTTTTTCTTTTGCATTTTCAGGTGTATGCGTACTAGATCTTCTAATTATCAAGAGCCCGAGACTCGAGAAGATTTAAGTATGTCTGGTGTTAACAACAATAATCCACCGCACCTCAACAATAACAACAATGTTCTTCCACAACCCGATCTTCGGACCATGGAGGAGCTTTATCAACCAACTATGTTTGGACGAGGAGGACCGATTGCGCCGATGCAAATCACGGCTCCGGAGTTTTCGTTGAAGCACCACATGATTCAGCAAGTGAAAACAAATCCTTTTCGAGGAATGCCTGATGATGATGCCAACAAACACCTCGACAAGTTCATTACAATCACTCAAAGCATGAAGTTGCCTGGTGCCACAATGGATGTTCTACGCCTACAACTCTTCCCACATACTTTATCACATCACGCCGAGAAATGGTTTGATCGTCTCCCGAAGAATTCTATTCACACTTGGGATCACATGACTCAACGCTTTTTGTCGCGCTACTTTCCACCATCCATGGTCACGAGCCTTCACAATCAAATCAGCAGTTTCATGCAAGATCCCGATGAATCTCTCTTTGATGCTTGGGAAAGATATAATGTCTTGATTGATCGTTGTCCAAACCACAACATGCTCCCTGTGACCTTAATTGATACTTTCTACAACGGATTGACTTTTAGAGATCGTGATACGATTAATGCAGCCGCCGGTGGCACATTTATGAAAAGGAGACCCGAGGAGTGTAGAGAGCTTATTGAGAACATGACTACTCACCACAAAAACTGGGATTCCTCCGCTTCTTCAAGGAACAACCCGAGAGTCAATGTCTCTTCTACTTCAGCAAACCCTGATATGACCGAACTCACCCGCATGATGACTGAAATGAGCAAAAGTATCACGCTTCTCGCTTCAAACCAACAACAACAACAAGTTAAAGCGGTTGCTAATCCTTGTGAAACATGCGGCGGTCCTCACTCATACACCGATTGTCCTTCTACACAAGGAAATTCGGAAAATGTGTATGCAGCTTATGGTAATTATTCACCGGAAAATTACCAAGCTCGACAACAAGGGGATAGAAATCTGCTGAGTTACCGATCAAACAACTACCTTTCACCCGGTTTTTCTCCTCAAAACCAAAACCCCGCCAACAACTACAATAGAAGCAACCAAATCCCACCAAGAGCTTCTAATCCTTATCACCCACCTGCTCAACAAACCCCACCCATTAACCCGGATGTTGAAGCCATAATGAGAACCCAAGGTGAGCAAATCAAGAATCTGCAGAGCCAAATTATCAATCTTAAAGGAGATATTATCAAGAAAGGAAATGAGATAAGATCCGAGCTTCGAGATAATATTCAATCTTCCTTCAGCAATCAAACAAATGATTTAAAGAATATGCTTGCTAGTTTCTTGCCCGCAGCTCAACCTTCTACTTCGAGTTCTCTACCTTCCAACACCGTCACCAATCCGCGAGCAAATGTGAGTGCTATTACTACTCGTAGTGGAATTACCATTGTCGATCCACCTATCCCACCCCCATCATCTACACCTCCTCCACCACCATTTATCCCTACTCCTCCTACACCTAGTATTAGTGCACCATTACCGTCTCCGCCTCGCCATGACGATGTATCTAGGAAGGAACCTTCAACATCTCAACCTTTACCTGCTACACCTTCACCTTCACCACCTAAACCCAATATCCCATATCCTTCACGTTTAGGCAAGACCAAAATGCTAACCAAGGATGACGCTGAAGTGTCGCGCTATGTGAAGATGATCTCTCAAATGAACTTCAATATTAGTTTTCTTGAAGCACTTGTCCACATGCCCAAATTTGTTAAAGCATTCAAGGAATTGCTTAACAAGAAGGAGAAGTTGATTGAACTCGCCAACACACGCTTAAATGAAAACTGCTCTGCAGTTATTCTTAAAGAACTTCCAGAAAAGCTTGGAGATCCCGGTCGTTTTGTGTTGCCTTGCGTGTTCAACAAAACTGAAGAATTTACTGCCCTTGCTGATCTCGGGGCCAGTATTAATCTTATGCCTTTAAGTGTTTGGAAAACACTATCATTACCCGACCTCAATCTAACAAAGATGACTCTTGAACTTGCAAATCGCACTCTCGCTTACCCCGTTGGTATAGCCGAAGACGTGTTCATCAAAGTTGGCACATTTACTTTCCCGGTCGACTTTGTCGTTGTTGATTACGAAATGGACCCTCGTATTCCTTTAATACTTGGTCGGCCATTCTTGAGAACCGGACGAGCTCTAGTTGATGTTGCCGAAGGTGAGTTAATCTTACGAGTCGGGGATGATGCACAAGTTTTTAAAATGGGGAAGCTTACAAGCAAATCCTATGGACGAGAATCCGTGAATATGATTAATGTGCTTGATGACTTTGTTGTCTACAACAATCCTCTATTCGAGTCTTATAATGATAATCCACTTTTTCATGACAATGTGGATGATTCTTTATCCAATTTGGACGCTTCTTCCATTTATGATTCTCCACCGGTCTTTGATGCTTATGATGATGATTCTAGCTTGGATTCGGATGCTTATGCTGACCTTACTTCTGAGTATCCTGATCTGCCCACTTTCGATGATTTCGATGAGGCTGATACTCTTTCGAGCGATTCTTCACATGATGAAGATCCTCCGCCATCACTCGATCCTACTTTGGACGATTACTCATTCGAGGAAGACTTCTCTACGTTTCTCAACACTTACTTCCCTCATGAGAGTGATGCTCCTCCTTTGGATTTTGAAGATTATCGTCTTGATCCTGCTTTGGATTTGAAGAACATTCTTTCAAAGGAGAAGAAACCGGTCGACACCAATATTCGCAGCACATATGATTTAACACCTCTTTGTCCCCCTTCTGAGGACGAGGTTGTGCTTCTTTGCTGATCTTCTTCACACTCTGTTGAGCCTGAGTGCTATTTTCCCTTAAAGGAAAAGGTGTTTGACCCCGGTATCGATATTCTACAGCCATCTCAGTATCCACCTGATGAAATAAAAGGAAATATCTTTGAAACTTATGGAAATCTGCTTGCACCACTTTACAATTGCTTCCACCGTGCTCCATCGCTGCTTAAGGGAACCTTGCCTACTCTTCTTTGGGTTGCCTTGTTCGCCTTAAGCTTGTGTTATTTGATGGACGAAAACTATGTCTTTGATCCTGGTGGATATGTTTTATGCCTCTTCCTATGATAATCAAGGTCGAGTCAGGCTCACGACTCGGTTAACAAAAACCAAGCGCTTCTTGGGAGGCAACCCATGTATCTATCTTTTAGCTTTCTTTATCCTAAGTATAGGGGAGACCCGTTGGTGTTTGCTATTTCCTCTCCTCTCTTAATCAGGGATTAGGGCGCTCAATGATCCACTCTTGATGATTCTTGACGACCCGTGATTCCGTGTTCCCTTCTTCCCGGTTCTATCCTAAACTCTTTTCGATTCACTATTTTATATTTTCTCAATATTCAAATAGGAATCTCTTTAGTTGTCTTTTCCTTAGCAAGATTTAAACAACGTGCACAATGTCCGAAGTGTAGGGGAGTTTACTCCCACATGCTTAAACATTGAGGACAATGTTTATGTTAAGTGTAGGGGGGACTTCTATCGAAGTTAAGTGGCCTTTTCCTTGTATTTGTCCTCATTTTAACCGGAAAATCAATTTTTCGACATTTTTCAAAATTTTTGATCTATTTTGGCCTATTAGTTTTTCCCTTTGTATAGTTATTTTCTTTCCTTATTAGAATAAATGTTAATAAAGTGGTTTTAATTTTCAAACGTTGTGAATTTTTTGACTCAACCCGAGTTTACTTATCTAAGCTACTCTAGCTAGTATCCTTAACGTGTTTAAGTCAAGTTTTGCTAGGCTTTTATATAGGGAGCTATAATACGCGAAAGTCTTAACTCTCACGGGTTAAGAACAAGAACTTTTCGCAAGTTCCTATAATTGATCCTAGAGAGTCGCTTATCAAGGGAACTTTAAAACGCGATTTCTAAACTTGAAAAAGTCTAAGAATTTGCAAGATCCTATAGGCGACTCGAAAACCCAAAACTTTGATTTAATAGGCTAAGCATCCACGAGTCTCATTACTTGAGATTTTAAACTGTGGAGAACGAGAGATGATAGAGTCAATTATAAGTTTGGTATTCTTTCGTGAATTTATGTGAGTTAATTATAAGCCTATTCTCCCATCGCTTGCTAATAAATTTATCTGCAATAAATAAGGTTGTACGATTTGAAAAGTTACTTAGCTTCTAGCCCAAGATCGTTTAAAAGTTGCTCGGTATGGATTAAAGTTCATAGCCAAGGCATAACTTATTGAAGCGGGACGCGAAGATTGGCGAGTCCGAAAAGGCCCTAACAAGGCATGCGGGCTATATTTTGTTGCTAAAGATCCAAAGTGATGTGAAGAATCATTTATCAAAAATCAATATGAAGGATCGAGACACACGACGAAAAGCAAAAACTCCCCAAAAGTCATGGAGAAGTCTATCCGAAAAGACCCTGACAAGGTATGAGGATAAATGAAGCCAAGTCCAAAAAGGAGGCGGATCGTTGTATATCAAAGTCCAAAATAAAGATTGGAGAAAAATGAAGAAGTCGTGGTGCAATTATGAATCTCTCAAAACTTCAAGTAAAGAAATTCCATTATGAAGAGAAGACCATAATTTCATGAACGTCTCTCAAGGTTTGAAGTATGAAGTCGCTGCCAAATATCGGTCCGAGAAAGGTCTCAAATCACGAAGCGAGTTATGCCAAGATATGAACTTTATGAGATCCCGAGAAGCAGTTTTAAAAGATTTTGTCCTTTAGCTAACTATTGATTAAATCGTTCACTTTATTTTCGGACTAAATAACTATCGAAATAAGTCAACAATGCATCCTTTGGATCATTCAAGACAATAATAAAATATAAGAGATACACCTAGGAATAAGGGAGTCTAAGTGAATAATTGGCCCACATGAGTTCGTGTTAGTTTACTAACTTATAATAACAATGATCTCGTTTTTAAGCTTGGTTTGGAGAAAGTGAAAACTTGAGGATGATGATTATTCATGACATTTCCCAAACCCAAGGTATGCTTTTGATTTCTTTTCTTTTAATGTTTATAATTTTCTATCTCTTTAATAAAGGCCAACGTGGATTGATTATGATGAAAAATGTAAACGTGCTCTGTAACTAATGCATTGCATGAGGACATTGCAATGGTCAAGTGTAGGGGATTTGATAGGTGTGTAAACACCCATCCTTTTTACCACTTAATTACAATAATAACCGAACCAAAACGTGTATTTTATGTCTTTTATGTCGGAATTATGCGTGGTTTGTGTTTTTGTTGTGATTTAGGACGAAAAGGTGAAAAGTGGAGAAAACACGGCATTTACGGGCTTTTATTGAAGAAAAAGATGAAAGATGAAGTCGAAAAGTCAAGAGTGCAAAAAGAACGGAAGTCCAAGACCAATTCTGAAGATTTATCGAAGAAAAAGTCGAAAGACGGAAGTTTACTTAAAGCCGAAGAACTCGAGTCTATTTTATTGAAGAATTAAAAGACGAGTTCAAAGAAATCCCGAGCCAAAAGTCATTAAAGTCCAAGATTAAAGAAGATTTGAAGGCTTAAGGACTAATGGTGCAATTAACAAAGAGATTAAGAAGGAAGGGCCTAATGATGCAATTAAGAGAAAATGAAGGAGGGGAGGAAGCTTCCTAATCCTCCCCTATATATAGTCATTAGATAATCATTTTTACTCTTGTTGGCTAAGGTGACAATTAGTCTTCCACCATTTTAATTTCTTGTCATTTACTTTTCATGTCAAATTTAAATACATGTCTTGCACCTTAATTACCTTTTAATTCCAAGTAAGTTTTTAATTCGTGTTCTTTAAATTCGTGTTCTTTAATCTTTACTTTTCTTTTATCAAGTTTCTTTTTATCAATCTCATTCTACTTTTCTTCTTTTTAGTTTGTTTAAATTTTAGATTAAGCTAGCTTTTGCTTAATCCATTTGCTTATTTGATTAAAGGTTTTGTTTCTTTTCTTTTCTTTTTAAGTTTTCATACGAAATAGCCATAAGTTTGACAATCTTATGTGCTTATTTGGTATTTAGCTTAATTGATTTCAAAGTTTTCTTAAAAGTTTTACTTTTTAAGTTTTAATTTCATTAAGTTTCATCTTTTAAATTTTGAAAGATTTTAACTTTTTTTAGCTTATTGTCTCGTTTTGTTTCCATTTCATTCAAGTTCTTTGTTACTGCTTATTAGAATTAGCTTATTTGGATTTGAGCTTATTACGAATTTGCATTCCATCGGAAAGTAAGGGTTCCTACACATTGCGACGGGTGCATTCTCCACATTCCGATCGTGACAGGTTTGGACAAAGGGTTGCATTCCGATCAGGGATTGCGATAGAAGTAACATCACCCTCATTCCGATCTGGGATTGCGATCGCACATTGCGATCGCACATTCCGACGGCTCTTGAGGTTTACTTAGTCGAAGTGCTGCCCAATTTTTCTTAGCATCTTTCCGGTCTGGGCATTGCGATCTGGGCATTGCGATCTGAACAACATTCCGATGGTGAGTCTGATCGGAATATATTCCTATGGTGGGTTATTTTCTATGTTTGTCTTGTTTAATTTTTTAAGTTATCATTTTAATTAGTTGTCTAATTTTAATTCCCGTCACGCTTTTATTTTCAAGTCATTTAATTATTTTAATTTCCGTCACGTTTTTAATATTTGCCCCCTTTACTTTTAATTAGACTTAGATTTATTTTATACGCCATTTTAAATATTGCACCCTTTATTTTAATTAGACTTAGATTTACGTTAACGTATTTTTATTTTAACGCCTTTACTTTCAAGTCATTTTCTTTAATTGTTTTTTGCACATTTAATATACTACAACGACAACACTTTTGTTTCACCAAAGAACAGTAGAGTCACACATAGAACCTAGATCAATTCGATTAGAACACTAGAACGATAATTTTTAACCTGAGTAAAATCTAGTTATTAGTCATCAGTAACCGATGAATATCACTTTTTATTTTATTCCCTAAGTATTTCAAATAATAGGCCAATGCGAGCTACTCGGGTCAGGCATTTAAGTTGCTTCCTATTATTTCATGTAAGTAGGTTTTTCTATCGTTTTTAGAGCGAATATCGTGATCATTATTGATCTTCACGTTGTACAGAAAGTATTTCTGCAAATTGGCCGCGTCAAGATCGATACATATTTTTAGTCTTATAAACCATGTTCGTTTAGCAGGTTAAAATATGGCGTGAAATGAGGCTTTGGGTCAAAAATAAAAACATAACCCAAGTGCCAAAATAATTGTGTTACTTTTCGTTCACTGTGTATTTTTACTTTTCCCTCGCCCAACTCGTGTCCATCACCAGTTTACACACGCACGCACACTTCATACTTTAGTAGTTCTTAGTACTTTTGGTTCTCGACACTCTACACTTTCACACATGTATTTCTTAATATGGCTTGACTTTCCTGACACATATGTTTTACTTTCCTACACATTACTTATTTAATTGAGCTGCAAAGCTCTACTCATTCCTGGCTCATTTTTATACACGCAACGCACACATACCATTGTCTTTTCCCCCTTTTTGTTTATTATGTAACACCATTACACCAGGACATAGCACTTTTATTCTTTGGCCTGCTGTACTCATGCATCAATACACACAAAAATTCACGCGTTGTCAGCTTGTTTTATTGCTGTTTGTAATACACACAAGATGGTCCCGTATTTTAAAGATGTACTCGTTTTAAAAAATAAGCTCACTAGACCCACTTATTTATTTGATGGGAGTGATAACTGATAAGTATAAGTTACAAGCATGCATACTATGCCAATAACGGTAAGTTACATACACACACATGCACGCTATATACTAGACAAACACTTAAAATTGAGGGAAATGGGTGATAGCTGTGTAAACACCCATCCTTTTTACCACTTAACTACAATAATAACCGAGCCAAAACGTGTATTTTATGTCGTAAATGTCAGAATTATGCGTGGTTTATGTTTTTGTTGTGATTTAGGACGAAAATGTGGAAAAGGGAGAAAACACGGGCATTCACGGGCTTTTATCGAAGAAAAAGACAAAAGACGAAGTCAAGAAATCAAGAGTGCAAAAAGAACGGAAGTCCAAGACCAATTCTGAAGATTTATCGAAGAAAAAGTCAAAAGATGGAAGTTTACTAAAAGCCAAAGAACTCAAGTCTAATTTATTGAAGAATTACAAGACGAGTTTAAAGAAATCCCGAGACAAAGTCGTTAAAGTCAAAAGATTAAGAAGACAAGGACTTAATCATGCAATTAAGGAAAGAAGAAAGAGGGGAGGAAGCTTCCTAAGCACCTCCCTAATCTCCCCTATAAATAGATCATTAGTGTTTTCATTTCATTTTGTTGGCTAAGTGTGACAATTAGTCTTCCACCTTTTAATTACCTTGTCATTGATAGGTGTGTAAACACCCATCCTTTTACCACTTAATTCTGGCTAAAACAAGACCAAAACACGTAATTAATATCATTTGTTTGGAATTATGCGTGGTTTTTGTGTTTATTGTGATTTCAGAGCTAACCGGATAAATATTAAAGAAAACATGGGATTGCACGGGTTTTATCAAAGAAAAAGACTCAAGATAAAGTCTATTGTCCAAGACGTGCAAAAGATTTGAAGTCACTAGGCCTATTCGAAGATTTATCGAAGAAAAGGACTAAAGACGGAAGATTTTCATAAGTCGAAGAAACTCAAGTCTATTTAACGAAGAAATTAAAAGACGAGTTGGATTTAATCGACAACAAATCCCGAATCAGAATCGAAAACGTCAACTTTTCTGAAAAGACGAGAAGACAAGAAGAAAGGGAGAAAGCCCACTCACCAACCAACCACTAGGAGTATAAATAGAAACTCCCTTCACACAATTAGCTAGTTTTTTCATTTTTCCTTTTTCCAGGCTTTGTAGTTCGTCCCATCACCAACTCCATTAGGGAGTTTGGTGATTTTCATCTTTTTCTTTTCATCTTGTAATCTTCAATCATTAACCTTGTTACTCTTCCATTAATCAATCCATTCCATCTTTCTATTTATTTTGTTCTTCATCATCATCTATTACAAGTTCTTGAGTTTTTATTTGATTTTAGTTTGATCTTAAAAAGTTGTTGATTTAGTGTTTTTATTGATGGGATTTGTTCCTTATGGTATGTTGATGATTATTGGTTAGTTTGGTTAAACCTTTTTGAGTATTTGATTTGATTTTGGATTTTTGATTGAGTTCCCAGTTCGTGTCTGCTACTACTGTTCTTTGCTGTCCAGTTTTATTCCGAACGAGACAACATTCCGAATAGGCAAATTTCTATTTGCCTTATTCGGAACATTTCATTTTTTCCGAATAGGGTTGTTTCCGTTTCCTTATTCGGAACTTTTTATAATTTTCCGCATAGCCAATTGTTATTTTCCTATTCGGAACTTTTCAAAATATTCCGAATAGGACTCATATTCCGAATAGGGATTTTCATTTTTCTTTTACTCGGAATGTTTTCAATATTCCGCATGATAGTTTCTCCATTTGTTTATTCGGAATATTATTCCGAATAGACCCATTTTCCGAATAGCTCCATTTTTATTTCCTTATTCGGAACTTTTTCCGAATAGGCCCATTTTCCGAATAGTAATATTCGGAACATTTCATTTTTTCCGAATAGGGTTGTTTCCGTTTCCTTATTCGGAACTTTTTATAATTTTCCGCATAGCCAATTGTTATTTTCCTATTCGGAACTTTTCAAAATATTCCGAATAGGACTCATATTCCGAATAGGGATTTTCATTTTTCTTTTACTCGGAATGTTTTCAATATTCCGCATGATAGTTTCTCCATTTGTTTATTCGGAATATTATTCCGAATAGACCCATTTTCCGAATAGCTCCATTTTTATTTCCTTATTCGGAACTTTTTCCGAATAGGCCCATTTTCCGAATAGTAATTTTTCCGAGTAAGCTTATTTTCCGCATAGAGCTTTATATTCCGCATGAGGCAAGTTTTCCGAATGAGACATATATTCCGCATAGGGTCTTCTTCAGTAAGAGTATTTTTCCAGTTTTGCTTATTAATTGCTACTTGTTTTAAGTTTACTTAATTACCATTTTATTCACTTATCTGTTTAGTAGACTAGAAAACCAATTCCACTGTTGGTCACCAAGAACAAATCATTCCACTTTTAACTGAGATCAATTCGAGAGGATTCCGAGAATTCTGAACCTAGCAAAAAGCATTGTATTAAATGGCGCCGCTGCCGGCTCCTCTCGTTAAGATCAAAAGTTTTTTGTAGAACTTGGATTTTGGGATCCGTTCCCCGAGAACGTTACTTTTTCATAAAATTTTCAAAAACACTAAAAAATATAAAATTTTCAAAAATCCTAAAAATTAAAAAACAATAAAAACCAAAAATATTTTTGCCTTGTTTCTCTTTGTTCGTTCTTTTGCAGGTGTATGCGCACTCGATCCACGTCTTATCAAGAGCCCGAGCCTCTCGATAACTTAGACATGGCTGGTGTCCAAAACAACAATAACATACCACCTCCGAACAACAATAATAATAACAACAACCCGCCTTTCAACAACATGAATAACAACAACAATGAGCACCTTCCGGATAATCGCCCAATGATTGAACTGCTGCAAGCTCATGTTGATGGCAACACGGATCCAATTGTCATTCCTCCAATTGCCGCCAACAATTTCGAGCTCAAGTCAGGCTTTATCCAGATGGTCTCAGCTCAACCGTTCTTGGGACGCACCATTGATGACCCACACGACCATATCAAGAGATTTCTACAACTCACCAACACGGTCAAGTTCAATGGCGTTTCACAAGAAGTGATAAGGTTACAACTTTTTCCCTTTTCTTTAGAGGGACAAGCCCGGCATTGGCTTGCTAAGGAACCGCCACAGAGTATTCTCTCGTGGACGGATTTGGAAACAAAGTTCATCAATTACTTTTTTCCACCCTCTCGTACTACCGCTTTGCGGAATGAGATTATAAACTTTGAACAAAAGTACGATGAGTCATTCAGTGAATCTTGGGATCGTTTTAAAGATCTTTTAAGAAAATGCCCACAACATGGGTTTACCAAAGTACATCAAATCAATACTTTTTACAATGGTTTAAGCATGAATGATCAAGATTCACTGAATAGTGCCTCAGGGGGTAATTTATTGGCTAAGACTTCCAATGCTGCTTGGGATATCATTGAGAACAAGTCTCGTGTGCAAACCAAGAGCGTTAGGACCAATGTTGCTAGTGCTAGCACTAATGACAGCGACAAGCGATTAGACAAAATCACCACGCTTCTTGAATCGCTTGTCACCCACACCGTCAGCAACAACAACAGCAACAACGCAAAAAATGCACAAGTCAACGCTGTCAGCCAACCTTGTGAGATATGCGGTGGTCCCCACTCATACACAACTTGTACCGCCACCCAAGATTACCCCGCTGAGAATGTGAATGCGGCATATGGCACCTACCAACAACCCGCTTATCAAGCAAAACCCCAAGGTGACCGTAACTTGCTTAGCTATCGCAGCAACAACTATCTTTCCCCACCTGGTTTTCCTCCAACCAACCCAAACCAACAACAAAACCTTAATCGCCCTCCTCAACAACAACAACAACCTCGACAACCATACATCCCACCTCACAAGCAACAACAACCACCTCAACGAAACAACCAAGTCTACCAACAACCTGCTTACCAACCACCTGCATACAATGCTCCTCCCAACCAACCCACCGCTCTTCACCAAGAAGTGGAAACTTATATGAGGACTAACGATGCGATAGTGGGAAATCTTCAGAGAGAAGTGCTCAACCTGAAAGCCGACTTGGTCAAGCAAGGAAATGATTTGAGAGCCGATATGCGAAACACGTTGGATAGCCAGACGAATGATCTGAGGAACATGATGGCTAGTTTCTTCCAAAGTAGTCAACCCTCTTCTTCGGGTACTCTTCCGAGTAACACCGTTGCGAACCCAAGAGGGGAGATGAAAGCAATCACCACTCGAAGTGGTAAAGGTACCAAGGAACCCGAGCTTCCTATACCTCCACCGGTGGTTGTGACTACGGAGAACGAGTCGCCTGCTCCTATTCCTCCTCCTTCTCCTTCCCCAATTTCTCCACCTCTTCTTTCTACCCCTCCTCCACCCGTGGTTGTGAGTGACCCTATTCCTCTAAAGCCTTCCTCTTCTTCCAATATACCTTATCCTTCAAGGTTGAGGAAAGAGAAGCAAAAGAGCAAGGATGATATTCAGGTTTCGAATTTCCTTAAAATGTTCAAACAACTGAATTTCAATATCTCCTTCGCTGAGGCTCTCGCTCACATGCCCAAGTATGCTAAAATGTTTAAAGATCTTTTGAGCGACAAGGAAAAGCTCCTTGATATTGCCAACACCCAACTTAATGAGAACTGCTCTGCAGTGCTCTTAAGGAAATTACCAACCAAGCTTGGTGATCCGGGTCGTTTTCTTATCCCTTGCAATTTCCCGGGAGTAGAGAATTGCATGGCCCTAGCCGATCTAGGTGCCAGTATTACTCTCATGCCTCTAAGTGTTTGGAAGCAATTATCTCTCCCAGAGCTAGTCCCCACTAAAATGACTTTGGAATTGGCCAACCGTACGGTTGCTTATCCAGTGGGGATAGCCGAAGATGTCATTGTAGGAGTCGACAAATTCACCTTCCCTGCTGATTTTGTTGTCGTCGACTACGAGATGGACCCCCGTGTGCCACTTATTGTTGGTCGTCCATTCCTTAGGACCGGTCGCACTCTCATTGATGTTGAAGCCGGTGAGCTTATCATGAGAGTGGGTGACGACAAAGTAGTCTTCAACATGGGAAAGTTGTCCAAACAACCTTATTCATATGAGAGTGTTAATTGTATTGACGTTCTCGATGAGGCTTGTGAAGAACACTTTAATGATGCTTGCAAAAGTATTCCTACCTCTCTTCCCACTGTTGAGACCGTGTCCTCTATTGATTCATCGTTGTCTCTATTTGGAGATAGTGATTTATTCTGGAACAATCTTGAAGCTACCATGGGAGATGCGAATTTAGCTACTAATGATTCTCCCACCGAGGGGGATGAAGACATGAGTTTCTTTGACAATCTTCTCACCGAAGACAATCCTTCGCCTCCATCTCCCACGGTTATTGCTATCGATGCCACGACTTTGAAAACGCCTCCCGTCAAAAATCCTCCGGATTTGGAACTTAAGGAGTTGCCGCCACATCTCGAGTACGTGTTCCTGGACGACAACAAGAAATCGCCCGTCATTATTGCGAAGGATTTGAAAGAAGAAGAGAAGTCTCGCCTCGTCGCTGTGTTGAAAGATCACAAGAAGGCTATTGCTTGGAAGATTTCCGATATTCGTGGAATTGATCCTCACTTCTGCACACACAAAATTCTCATGGAGGACGACTTCAAGCCCACTATTCAAAGCCAACGAAGGGTGAATCCAAAAATCCATGAAGTCATCAAAACAGAGGTCATCAAACTTCTTGATGCGGGTATGATTTACCCTATTTCGGATTCCCCGTGGGTTAGTCCAATCCATTGTGTGCCCAAGAAGGGCGGAATAACCGTTGTTCCCAATGAACACAACGAGTTGATTCCCACTCGTCTCGTTACTGGGTGGAGAGTTTGTATAGACTACCGCAAACTCAATGATGCCACGAGAAAGGATCATTTCCCTCTACCTTTCATGGATCAAATGCTTGAGCGATTAGCCGGTAATGAATATTACTGCTTTCTTGATGGTTTCTCGGGTTATTTTCAAATACCCATCGATCCCCAAGATCAAGAGAAGACTACATTCACTTGTCCCTATGGCACTTTCGCTTACAAAAGAATGCCTTTTGGCTTATGTAATGCGCCAGGGACGTTCCAAAGGTGTATGTTAGCTATCTTCCATGATATGGTTGAACAAACCATGGAAGTCTTCATGGACGATTTCTCGGTCTTCGGGGATTCCTTCTCTGCTTGCCTTGCCAATTTAGAACGTATGCTAAAGCGGTGCGAAGACACTCGCCTTGTTCTAAATTGGGAAAAATGCCATTTCATGGTAAAAGAAGGCGTCGTGCTTGGACATAAGATTTCGAAAGCCGGTCTTGAAGTAGACCGTGCTAAAGTTGATGTTATAGCAAAGTTGCCTCCACCTTCCACTGTGAAGGGTGTGAGAAGTTTCTTGGGTCATGCGGGCTTCTATCGTCGATTCATCAAAGATTTTTCTCAAATCGCTCGCCCGATGACCCACCTGTTGGAAAAAGATACTCCATTTATCTTCTCCAAAGAGTGCCTTGAAGCCTTTAACTCACTTAAGGATAAGCTAACTAAGGCACCCGTCTTGGTTACCCCTAATTGGGAGCTTCCCTTTGAGTTGATGTGCGATGCTAGCGATTTTGCTATTGGAGCGGTTCTTGGACAAAGAATGAACAAACACTTCCAACCGATCCATTACGCTAGCAAGACAATGACTGGGGCACAATTGCATTATACGACAACCGAAAAAGAGCTTTTAGCTGTTGTCTATGCTTTTGAAAAATTCCGCCCCTATCTTGTCCTTTCTACCACCATTGTGTACACCGATCATTCCGCGTTGAAGTACTTGTTGACAAAGCAAGATTCCAAACCAAGACTTCTTCGCTGGGTTTTGCTGCTCCAGGAATTTAAAATCGACATCCGTGATAAAAAAGGAGCAGAAAACCTAGCCGCGGACCATCTTAGTAGACTTGAGGATCCATACCAAGGGGATCATCCGACCAAAGAAATCAATGATTCTTTTCCCTTGGAGACCTTAATGACTATAAACTCGAAGCCGAATGAAACCCCGTGGTTTGCGGACTTTGCAAACTACTTGGCGGGTGGAATTCTCAAGAAAGGGTTGACGTCCCAGCAAAAGAAGAAGTTCTTTACCGACATCAAGACTTACTTTTGGGACGACCCTTACCTATTCAAACAATGCGCCGACTTGATTATCCGCCGATGTGTTGATGGACCGGCAGCGTCTGACATCCTTGATGCTTGCCACAAAGGACCCACCGGTGGTCACTTTGGTCCCAACTACACCACAAAGAAAGTGTTTGATTCGGGATTTTATTGGCCCTCCATATACCGTGACGCTCACGATATGGTCAAAAGATGTGATGTTTGCCAAAAGCAAGGCAAAATCACACATAAAGACGAGATGCCTCAGAATTTCATTCAAGAGTGTGAAATTTTTGATGTTTGGGGTATCGACTTTATGGGGCCATTCCCTTCATCTAAAGGAAACAAATACATCCTTGTAGCCGTTGACTACGTTTCAAAGTGGGTTGAAGCCAAAGCTTTGCCTACTAATGACGCAAGGGTGGTTTGTAATTTTTTGAAAGCTCTTTTCGCTAGATTCGGTGTGCCTCGCGCCATTATTAGTGATCGTGGGACTCATTTCTGCAATGACCAATTTGCTCGAGTCATGGCTAAGTACGGTGTAAACCATCGTCTTTCCACAGCCTACCACCCACAAACTAATGGCCAGGCAGAAATATCCAACCGAGGACTGAAGCGAATTTTAGAAAGAACCGTGGGAGAGCATCGTGCCGCATGGGCTGATAAACTCGATGATGCTTTGTGGGCTTTCCGTACTGCTTACAAGACCCCGATCGGCTGTACGCCTTATCGTCTTGTGTACGGGAAAGCGTGCCACCTCCCCATTGAGTTGGAGCACAAGGCTTATTGGGCCTTGAAGTGGGCTAATTTTGATATAAACAAAGCCGGTGACCTACGCAAGATCCAACTCAATGAGCTCAATGAACTTCGGAATGAGGCTTATGAAAACTCTTTGATCTATAAGGAAAGAACTAAGCTCATTCACGACTCCAAGATCAAAAACCGAGAGTTCCATGTTGGAGACAAAGTCTTACTTTTTAACTCTCGGTTGAAAATCTTTTCGGTCAAGCTCAAATCTCGTTGGTCCGGCCCATTCACCATCGCCCAAATTTTTCCATATGGTACTCTCGAGCTCGCTCAACCTAATGGACCAAATTTTAAGGTGAATGGCCAACGAGTGAAGTTGTACTTTGGTGAGGACACCTCTCAGGAGGTGATTCCATCCCTCACCACGTTCCCCATGAACTGAATTTGGGTCGAGTCAGGCTCGTGACTCGGTTATCAAAAACAAGCGCTCCTCGGGAGGCAGCCCGAGTATCTATCCCTTTAACCCCCTAAGTGTAGGGGAGGACCTATTTTGGTCATTTGTGTTTGTGTGGTGATGTGATTACAGGGAAAACTGCAATCTTGGAAATCTTTGAAGAACCGTGCTCCCGTGTTATCCGAAATCCGGTTCTATCTCTCAACTATCGTGATTCAATTTTCTTCATTCTCACATTTGAAATTGATCACTTTAGTCGTCTCTTCCTTAACTTGAGTTAACCAACGTGCACAATGTTATAAGTGTAGGGGAGACTTTTCCCACATGCTTAAACATTGAGGACAATGTTTATCTTAAGTGTAGGGGAGACTTCTATCGAAGTTTTAAGTGGACTTTTCCATGAAAATGCCTTCAATTAACCGGAAAATCATATTTTTTAACATTTTCCAAATTTTTAATTAACTTTGGCCATTTAGTTGTAATTTTTAAATTTTTATCGTTGCTTTCATATGTATATATCCCGCAATAAAGTCAAAATATTAATAAATTGGTGTAGCTAGTTTAGAAGTCTTTGACATATTAGGCCCGTTGCGTTTATTTTGACTCAACCCGAATAGACTTATCCAAGTTTATTCTAGCTAGTATCCTTAACCATGTAGACCTTAATTGGTTTATTAGGCTAAGTGTCCACGAGTCTCATTACTTGAGATTTTAAATTGTGGAGGACGAGAAATGATAGAGTAAATTATAAGTCGGTATTCTTGCGCAAGCTCACTTGGTGTAATTATTCGCCTATTCTCCCATCACTTGCTAATAATTTATCTGCAATAAGTAAGGTCTTACGATTTGAAAAGTTACTTAGCTTCTAGCCCAAGATCGTTTAAAAGTTGCTCGGTAATGATAAGAGTTCATAGCCAAGGCATAACTTATGAAGCGGGGCGCGAAGATTGGCGAGTCCGAAAAGGCCCTAACAAGGCATGAGGATTCAATTTTATTGCTGAAGATCCAAAGTGATGTGAAAAGCATTATTCCTAAAGTCAATATGAAGGATCAAGACTCACGACGAAAAGCAATCAACTCCCATAAAGATCATGGAGAAGTCTATCCGAAAAGACCCTAACAAGGTATGAGGATAAATAGATCCAAGTCCGAAAAGGAGGCGGATCGTTGTATCTCAAAATCCCAATTAGAGATTGAAGAAATAATCATGAAGTCGTGGTCAACAAAGTTGGAGTACCCCTCAAAAGTCTCCAAGTGAAGAAAACTCTATTATGATGAGAAGACCATTATCTCAAGAACGTCTCTCGAAGATATGAAGTATGAAGTACATGCCAAATATCGGCCCGAGAAAGGTCTCAAATCGTGAACCAAGTTATGCCAAGATATGAACTTTTTGATATCCCGAGAAGCAGTTTTAAGAGATTTTGTCCTTTAGCTAACTATTGATCAAATCGTCCTACTTTGCTTTCAACCCTAATAAACTATCGAAATAAGTCCAAAAATGCATCTTCATGATCATTCTAAGACAAAAATAAAATATAAGAGATACAATTAGGAATAAGGGAGTTTAAGCATTTAATTAAGCCATGTGTGTAAGTGTTTGATTTACTAACTTATAATAACAATGATCTCGTTTTTAAGCTTAGTTTGGGGAACGTGAAACTTGAGGGTGATAAATCTTCGCAACACTAAAGCCCTAATGTAAGTCCTTGATTTCTTTACAAGTTATTTCCATTCTTTTGCTTACTTTAAAGTTTTAAGTTCTCTTAGTATTTTAATTGTTGTTTAGTAGAATTTAAATAAGGCCAAGGTTAATTAATTATGAGAAAAATGTAAAATTGCTTTATCACTAAGCATTGCATGAGGGCATGGCAATGGTTAAGTATAGGGGATTTGATAGGTGTGTAAACACCCATCCTTTTACCACTTAATTCTGGCTAAAACAAGACCAAAACACGTAATTAATATCATTTGTTTGGAATTATACGTGGTTTTTGTGTTTATTGTGATTTCAGAGCTAACCGGATAAATATTAAAGAAAACATGGGATTGCACGGGTTTTATCAAGGAAAAAGACTCAAGATAAAGTCTATTGTCCAAGACGTGCAAAAGATTTGAAGTCACTAGGCCTATTCGAAGATTTATCGAAGAAAAGGACTAAAGACGGAAGATTTTCATAAGTCGAAGAAACTCAAGTCTATTTAACGAAGAAATTAAAAGACGAGTTGGATTTAATCGACAACAAATCCCGAATCAGAATCGAAAACGTCAACTTTTCTGAAAAGACGAGAAGACAAGAAGAAAGGGAGAAAGCCCACTCACCAACCAACCACTAGGAGTATAAATAGAAACTCCCTTCACACAATTAGCTAGTTTTTTCATTTTTCCTTTTTCCAGGCTTTGTAGTTCGTCCCATCACCAACTCCATTAGGGAGTTTGGTGATTTTCATCTTTTTCTTTTCATCTTGTAATCTTCAATCATTAACCTTGTTACTCTTCCATTAATCAATCCATTCCATCTTTCTATTTATTTTGTTCTTCATCATCATCTATTACAAGTTCTTGAGTTTTTATTTGATTTTAGTTTGATCTTAAAAAGTTGTTGATTTAGTGTTTTTATTGATGGGATTTGTTCCTTATGGTATGTTGATGATTATTGGTTAGTTTGGTTAAACCTTTTTGAGTATTTGATTTGATTTTGGATTTTTGATTGAGTTCCCAGTTCGTGTCTGCTACTACTGTTCTTTGCTGTCCAGTTTTATTCCGAACGAGACAACATTCCGAATAGGCAAATTTCTATTTGCCTTATTCGGAACATTTCATTTTTTCCGAATAGGGTTGTTTCCGTTTCCTTATTCGGAACTTTTTATAATTTTCCGCATAGCCAATTGTTATTTTCCTATTCGGAACTTTTCAAAATATTCCGAATAGGACTCATATTCCGAATAGGGATTTTCATTTTTCTTTTACTCGGAATGTTTTCAATATTTCGCATGATAGTTTCTCCATTTGTTTATTCGGAATATTATTCCGAATAGACCCATTTTCCGAATAGCTCCATTTTTATTTCCTTATTCGGAACTTTTTCCGAATAGGCCCATTTTCCGAATAGTAATATTCGGAACATTTCATTTTTTCCGAATAGGGTTGTTTCCGTTTCCTTATTCGGAACTTTTTATAATTTTCCGCATAGCCAATTGTTATTTTCCTATTCGGAACTTTTCAAAATATTCCGAATAGGACTCATATTCCGAATAGGGATTTTCATTTTTCTTTTACTCGGAATGTTTTCAATATTCCGCATGATAGTTTCTCCATTTGTTTATTCGGAATATTATTCCGAATAGACCCATTTTCCGAATAGCTCCATTTTTATTTCCTTATTCGGAACTTTTTCCGAATAGGCCCATTTTCCGAATAGTAATTTTTCCGAGTAAGCTTATTTTCCGCATAGAGCTTTATATTCCGCATGAGGCAAGTTTTCCGAATGAGACATATATTCCGCATAGGGTCTTCTTCAGTAAGAGTATTTTTCCAGTTTTGCTTATTAATTGCTACTTGTTTTAAGTTTACTTAATTACCATTTTATTCACTTATCTGTTTAGTAGACTAGAAAACCAATTCCACTGTTGGTCACCAAGAACAAATCATTCCACTTTTAACTGAGATCAATTCGAGAGGATTCCGAGAATTCTGAACCTAGCAAAAAGCATTGTATTAGTCATTTAATTTCATGTCCATTTAAAATACATGGTCTTGCACCTTAAATACATTTAATTTCAAGTAAGTTTCCTTTTAATTATTGTCAATCTTTACTTTTCTTGTCAATCTTCTATCTACCTTTCTTTAATCTTTAATCTTTATGTTTATTTGTTCATGTTTATGTGCTTGAGTTTTTGTTAAAGTGATTAAGTGGGTTTTGATTATTTTGATCATTATTGTTAGTTTTGTTGATTTGGATTGCTTGTTTATGATTAGTAGATGTTTATTGATTAGTACTGCTTAATCTTTTGGTTTAATTTGATTATATTTGTTTAGATTCGTGTTATTTGTTTCTTGCGTGTTCTTCGCTGTCTGTTGTTTTCCCAGGTACATTCCGAATCAAAGGTTTATTCCGGATCAAGGGTTTCAAACAAGTTGTTCCGAATCAAGGTGGTGTAGTGATTGTTCCGAACAAAGCAAACATTCCGGATAAGTGACATATCCTGGATCAAAGTGTTCATTCAGAACATTTATTATTCCGAATCAACTTGGTTCATTCGGAACATTCCGAACGAAGGTTTTGAGAAAGTATTCCGGATCAGCGAGTTAATTCGGAACATTCCGAGTGAAGGAGTTTATTCGGAACATTCCGAATCAAGACATTGTTCCGGATCAGCAAAAACATTCCGAACGAAGGATTTTGGGGATTGTTCATTCGGAACATTCAAAGTTCTGAATCAAGCAAATTATTCCGGATCAGTAGTGTTTAATAGGAATAATTTATTATTCCGGATCAAGCTATTCATTCGGAACATATTCCGAATCAAGCTGTGTTTTCCGAATCAAGGTCTTCAATCGGAATTTATTCCGAATCAAGGGTGTATTCCGGATGAAGTGACATATTCCGGATGAGCTTTTATTCCGAGTGAACTAGATATTCCGGATGAGTTGTTTATTCCGAATAAAGAGTTATTCCGACTGAAGCATTTGTTCTGAATCAAGGGTTTGGTAAATATTCCGAGTGAAGAAGAATCATTCCGAACGAAGGTGACATTCCGGATGAGTGATTATTCCGAACGAAGGATTATTCCGGATGAGCTGTTTTCAGGTTCTTTTTAGTTTTTGTTTTTAATTTTCAATTTTCAAGCTTTACTTTTCTCGCCTTTTTACTTAGTTGCACTTTAAGTTTACTTGCCTTAGATTTATTTTAGCCTTGCCTTAGTTTAAGTTTTAGTTGCGTTTTAAGTTTGCCTTAGATAGTTTTAAGTTTACGTCATTTACTTTTAGTGCCTTTTAATTTCCGTCTTCCTTTTAAATACCCGGCATTTATTTTAAATTAGTTTTAGATTTAAATTAACGTCATTTTCATTTACGTCTTGCACATTTATATTAAAACAACCAAAAATATTCTTTTTCACCAAAAACAATTGAGTCGCATAGTTAACCAGGATCAATTCGATTAGACCACGACAAAGAACTTTTTTCAACTAGTAAAATCTTTACATTAAAATGGCGCCGCTGTCGGCTCTTTTCGTAAAGATTAACGGTTTTCTGTGAGAGACGCGTTGCTTTTTGGGATCCGTTCATTCGTGAGCGTTATTTTTTCTTGCTCAAAAATTTCAAAAAAACATAAAAATTAAAAAAATTGTTAAAAAATCCATAAAAATTAAAAAATTTCAAAAATCCAAAAAGATTTTATTTTTATTGTGTATATATATTCTCTTTGTGTTTGGTTTCTTTTTCTTTTGCCTTTGTAGCTGTATGCGTACTAGATCTTCTAATTATCAAGAGCCCGAGACTCGAGAAGATTCAGCTATGGCAGGTGTGAACAACAACAATAATCCACCGCACCTCAATAACAACAACAATGTTCTTCCACAGCCCGATCTTCGGACAATGGAGGAGCTTTGTCAACCCACCATGTTTGGACGAGGAGGACCGATTGCGCCGATGCAAATCACGGCTCCGGAGTTTTCGTTGAAGCACCACATGATTCAGCAAGTGCAAACTAATCCATTCGCCAGAATGCCTGATGATGATGCCAACAAACACCTCGACAAGTTCATTACTATCACTCAAAGCATGAAGTTGCCCGGTGCCACAATGGATGTTCTTCGCCTACAACTCTTCCCACATACTTTATCACACCACGCCGAGAAATGGTTTGATCGTCTCCCGAAGAATTCCATTCATACTTGGGATGACATGACTCAACGCTTTTTGTTGTGCTACTTTCCACCATCCATGGTCACGAGCCTTCGCAATCAAATCAGCGGTTTCATGCAAGAACCCGATGAATCTCTCTTTGATGCTTGGGAAAGATATAATGTTTTGATCGATCGATGTCCAAACCACAACATGCTCCCTGTGACCTTAATTGATACTTTCTACAACGGTTTGACTTTTCGTGATCGTGAAACGATTAATGCAGCCGCCGGTGGCACATTTATGAAAAGACGACCCGAGGAGTGTAGAGAGCTTATTGAGAACATGACTACTCACCACAAAAATTGGGATTCCTCCGCTTCTTCAAGGAACAACCCGAGAGTCAATGTTTCTTCTACTTCAGCAAACCCCGACATGACCGAATTCACCCGCATGATGACCGAAATGAAAAAAATATCTTGCTTCTCGCTACAAACCAACAAAAAGTTAAAGCGGTGGCTAATCCTTGTGAGACATGCGGCGGTCCTCACTCATACACTGATTGTCCTTCTACTCAAGGAAATCCGGAAAACGTGTATGCGGCTTATGGTAATTATTCACCGGAAAATTACCAAGCCCGACCTCAAGGGGATCGAAATTTGTTGAGTTACCGGTCTAACAAACTACCTTTCACTCGGTTTTTCTCCTCAAAACCAAAACCCCAACAATAACTACAATAGAAGCAACCAAATCCCACCTCGAGCTTCTAATCCTTATCACCCACCCGCTCAACAAGCCCCACCCATGAATCAAGATGTTGAAGCATTAATGAGAACCCAAGGTGAGCAAATCAAGAATTTACAGAGCCAAATTATCGATTTAAAAGGGGATATCACCAAGCAAGTGAATGACATTAGATCCGAGCTTCGAGATAATATTCAATCCTCCTTCAGCAATCAAACGAATGATTTGAAGAATATGCTGGCTACTTTCTTGCCCACCACTCAACCTTCTACTTCAAGTTCTCTACCTTCAAACACCGTCACCAATCTGCGAGCGAATGTGAGTGCTATTACTACCCGTAGTGAAGTTACCATCGTAGGACCACCTATCCCGCCCCCATCATCTACACCTCCTCCACCACCATTTATCCCTACTCCTCCCACACCTAGTATTAGTACACCATTACCGTCTCCGCCTCGTCATGACGATGTACCCAAGAAGAACCCTTCAACATCTCAACCTTTACCTGTTACACCTACACCTTCACCACCCAAACCCAATATTGCTTATCCATCTCGCTTAGGCAAGGCCAAAATGCACACCAAGGATGACATTCAAGTGTCGAATTATTTGAAGATGATCTCTCAAATGAATTTCGACATTAGCCTTGTTGAAGCACTTGTCCACATGCCGAAATTTGTCAAAGCATTCAAGGAATTGCTTAACAAGAAGGAGAAGCTGATTGAGCTCGCCAACACACGCTTAAATGAAAACTGTTCTGCAGTTATTCTTAAAGAACTTCCAGAAAAACTTGGAGATCCCGGTCGTTTTGTGTTGCCTTGCATTTTTAACAAAACCGAAGAATTTACTGCCCTAGCCTATCTCGGGGCAAATATTAATTTGATGCCTTTCAGCATTTGGAAAAGTTATCATTGCCCGACCTTACACCCACCAAAATGACTCTTGAGCTAGCCAATCGCACTCTCGCTTACCCCGTTGGTATTGCCGAAGATGTGTTCATTAAAGTTGGCACATTCACTTTCCCGGTCGTCTTCGTCGTTTTTGATTATGAAATGGACCCTCGTATTCCGTTAATACTTGGGCGCCTATTTTTGAGAACCGGTAAAGCTTTAATTGATGTGGATAAATGTGAGATCATCTTAAGAGTCGGGGATGATGCACAAGTGTTTGAAATGGGGAAGCTTACAAGCAAATCCTTTGGAGGACGAGAATCAGCGAATATGATTAATGTGCTCGATGATTTTGTCATCTACAACAATCCTCTATTTGAGTCTTGCAATGATAATCCACTTTTTCAAGATGATGTGGATGATTCTCTATCCAATTTGGAACCTTCACCCATATATGATTCTCCATCGATCTTTGATGCTTATGAAGATGATTCTAGCTTCGATGGAGATGATTATGATGATTTTACTTCAGAGTATCCTGACATGCCCACATATGATGATTTTGATGAGGCCGATACTATTTCAAGTGATTCTTCTCATGATGAAGATCCTCCGCCATCCATGCTTAAATCTACTTTGGATGATTACTTATTTGAGAAAGACTTCTCTACTTTTCTTAATACATACTTCCCTCATGAGAGTGATGCTCCTCCTTTAGACTTTGATGATTATCGTCTTGATCCTACTTTGGATTTTAAGAAAATTCTTTCAAAGGAGAAGCAACTGGACGACACCAACATCCGCAGCACGTATGATATAACACCTCTTTGTCCACCTTCTGAGGACGAGGTTGTGCATTTTCTTCGCGGATCTTCTTCACGTTCTGCTGAGCCTGAGTGCTATTTTACCCTAAAGGAAAAGGTGTTCGACCCCGGTATCGATATTCTTCAGCCATCTCAGTATCCATCTGATGAAATAAAAGGAAAAATCTTTGGAACTATTGGAGATATGCTTGTACCTCTTCACCCTTGCTCCCACCGTGCTCCATCTTTGCTTAAGGGAACCTTGCCTATTATTCTTTGGCTTGCCTTGTTCGCCTTAAGCTTGTGCTATTTGATGGACGAAAACTATGTCTTTGATCCCGGTGGATATGTTTCATGCTTCTTCCTATGATAATCAAGGTCGAGTCATGCTCACGACTCGGTGAACAAAAATCAAGCGCTTCTTGGGAGGCAACCCATGCATCTATCTTTTAGCTTTCTATATCATAAGTGTAGGGGAGACCCGTTGGTGTTTGCTATTTCCTCTCTTCTCATATTCAGGGATTCGAGCGCTCAATGATCCACTCTTGATGATTTTTGACGACCGTGATTCCATGTTTCCGTCTTCCCGGTTCTATCCTAAACTCTTTTCGATTCACTATTTTATATTTTCCAATATTAAAATAGGAATCTCGTTAGTTGTCTTTTCCTTAGCGAGATTTAAACAAAGTGCACAATGTCCTAAGTGTAGGGGAGTTTACTCCCACATGCTTAAACATTGAGGACAATGTTTATATTAAGTGTAGGGGGGACTTCTATCGAATTTAAGTGGTCTTTTCCTTGTATTTGTCCTCATTTTAACCGGAAAATCAATTTTTCGACATTTTTAAAAAATTTTAATCTATTTTAGCCTATTAGTTTTTCCCTTTGTATAGTTATTTTCTTTCCTTATTAAAATAAATTTTAATAAAGTGGTTTTTATTTTCAAACGTTGTGAATCTTTTGACTCAACCCGAGTTTACTTATCTAAGTTTACTATAGCTAGTATCCTTAACGTGTTTAAGTCAAGTTTTGCTAGGCTTTTATATAGGGAGCTATAAAACACGAAAGTCTTAACTCTCACGAGTTAAGAACAAGAACTTTTCGCAAGTTCCTATAATTGATCCTAGAGAGTTGTTTATCAAGGGAACTTTAAAATACGATTTCTAAACTTGAAAAAGTTTAAGAGTTTGTAAGATCCTATAGACAACTCGAAAACCCAAAACTTTGATTTAATAGGCTAAGCATCCACGAGTCTCATTCCTTGAGATTTTAAATTGTGGAGAACGAGAAATGATAGAGTCAATTATAAGTTTGGTATCCTTTCGTGAATTTATGTGAGTTAATTATAAGCCTATTCTCCCATCGCTTGCTAATAAATTTATCTGCAATAAATAAGGTTGTACGATTTGAAAAGTTACTTAGCTTCTAGCCCAAGATCGTTTAAAAGTTGCTCGGTATGGATTAGAGTTCATAGCCAAGGCATAACTTATTGAAGCGGGATGCGAAGATTGGCGAGTCCGAAAAGGCCCTAACAAGGCATGAGGGCTACATTTTGTTGCTAAAGATCCCAAGTGATGTGAAGAATCATTTATCAAAGATCAATATGAAGGATCGAGACACACGACGAAAAGCAAAAACTCCCCAAAAGTCATGGAGAAGTCTATCCGAAAAGGCCCTAACAAGGTATGAGGATAAATAGATCCAAGTCCAAAAAGGAGGCGGATCGTTGTATATCAAAATCCCAAATAAAGATTGGAGAAAAATGAAGAAGTCGTGGTCCAAATATGAAGAATCTCTCAAAACTTCAAGTGAACAAATTCCTATTATGAAGAGAAGGCCATTATTTCATGAACGTCTCTCAAGGTTTGAAGTATGAAGTCGCTGCCAAATATCGGTCCAAGAAAGGTCTCAAATCGCGAAGCGAGTTATGCCAAGATATGAACTTTATGAGGTCCCGAGAAGCAGTTTTAAAAGATTTTGTCGTTTAGCTAACTATTGATTAAATCGTCCCACTTTATTTTCAACTTAAATAACTATCGAAATAAGTCAACAATGCATCCTCGTGATCATTCAAGACAACAATAAAATATAAGAGATACACCTAGGAATAAGGGAGTCTAAGTAAATAATTGGCCCACATGAGTTCATGTTAGTTTGCTAACTTATAATAACAATGATCTCGTTTTTAAGCTTGGTTTGGAGAAAGTGAAAACTTGAGGATGATGATCATTCACAACATTTCCAAAACCCGAAGGTATGTTTTTGATTTCTTTACTTTGAATGTTTATAATTTTCTATCTCTTTAATAAAGGCCAATATGGATTGATTGTGATGAAAAATGTAAACGTGCTTTGTAACTAATGCATGGCATGAGGACATTGCAATGGTCAAGTGTAGGGGATTTGATAGGTGTGTAAACACCCATCCTTTTTACCACTTAACTACAATAATAACCGAGCCAAAACGTGTATTTTATGTCGTAAATGTCGGAATTATGCGTGGTTTGTGTTTTTGTTGTGACTTAGGACGAAAATGTGAAAAAGGGAGAAAACACGGGCATTCACGGGCTTTTGTCAAAGAAAAAGAAAAAAGACGAAGTCAAGAAATCAAGAGTGCAAAAAGAACGGAAGTCCAAGACCAATTCTGAAGATTTATCGAAGAAAAAGTCAAAAGACGGAAGTTTACTAAAAGCCGAAGAACTCAAGTCTAATTTATTGAAGAATTACAAGACGAGTTTAAAGAAATCCCGAGACAAAGTCGTTAAAGTTAAAAGATTAAGAAGACAAGGACTTAATCATGCAATTAAGGAAAGAAGAAAGAGGGGAGGAAGCTTCCTAAGCACCCCCCTAATCTCCCCTATAAATAGATCATTAGTGTTTTCATTTCATTTTGTTGGCTAAGTGTGACAATTAGTCTTCCACCTTTTAATTACATTGTCATTTAATTTCGTGTCCATTTAAAATACATTGTCTTGCACCTTAAATACATTTAATTTCAAGTAAGTTTCCTTTTAATTATTGTCAATCTTTACTTTTCTTGTCAATCTTCTATCTACCTTTCTTTAATCTTCAATCTTTATGTTTATTTGTTCATGTTTATGTTCTTGAGTTTTTGTTAAAGTGATTAAGTGGGTTTTGATTATTTTGATCATTATTGTTAGTTTTGTTGATTTGGATTGCTTGTTATGATTATTAGATGTTTATTGATTAGTATTGCTTAATCTTTTGGTTTAATTTGATTATATTTGTTTAGATTCGTGTTATTTGTTTCTTGCGTGTTCTTCGTTGTCTGTTGTTTTCCCAGGTACATTCCGAATCAAAGGTTTATTCCGGATCAAGGGTTTCAAGCAAGTTGTTCCGAATCAAGGTGGTGTAGTGATTGTTCCGAACAAAGCAAACATTCCGGATAAGTGACATATCCTGGATCAAAGTGTTCATTCGGAACATTTATTATTCTGAATCAGCTTGGTTCATTCAGAACATTCCGAACGAATGTTTTGAGAAAGTATTCCGGATCAGCGAGTTCATTCGGAACATTCCGAGTGAAGGAGTTTATTCGGAACATTCCGAATCAAGACATTGTCCGGATCAGCAAAAACATTCCGAACGAAGGATTTTGGGGATTGTTCATTCGGAACATTCAAAGTTCCGAATCAAGCAAATTATTCCGGATCAGTAGTGTTTATTCGGAATTATTTATTATTCCGGATCAAGCTATTCATTCGGAAGATATTCCGAATCAAGCTGTGTTTTCCTAATCAAGGTCTTCAATCGGAATTTATTCTGAATCAAGGGTGTATTCCGGATGAAGTGACATATTCCGGATGAGCCTTTATTCCGAGTGAACTAGATATTCCGGATGAGTTGTTTATTCTGAATAAAGAGTTATTCCGACTGAAGCATTTGTTCCGAATCAAGGGTTTGGTAAATATTCCGAGTGAAGAAGAATCGTTCCGAACGAAGGTGACATTCCGGATGAGTGATTATTCCGAACGAAGGGTTATTCCGGATGATCTGTTTTCAGGTTCTTTTTAGTTTTTGTTTTTAATTTTTAATTTTCAAGCTTTACTTTTCTCGCCTTTTTACTTAGTTGCACTTTAAGTTTACTTGCCTTAGATTTATTTTAGCCTTGCCTTAGTTTAAGTTTTAGTTGCGTTTTAAGTTTGCCTTAGATAGTTTTAAGTTTGCGTCATTTACTTTTAGTGCCTTTTAATTTCCGTCTTGCTTTTAAATACCCGCCATTTATTTTAAATTAGTTTTAGATTTAAATTAACGTCATTTTCATTTACGTCTTGCACATTTATTTTAAAACAACCAAAAATATTCTTTTTCACCAAAAACAATTGAGTCGCATAGTTAACCAGGATCAATTCGATTAGACCACGACAAAGAACTTTTTTCAACTAGTAAAATCTTTACATTAATGGGAGTCTTTGTTCTAAGTCATACATGAAATCACACACACATCACACCAGGTACAAATACTTACTTCATCTTAAAGGGTACGGGTTCTCCCTACTTTGAGTATATTTTCGACACACATATTGTAATTAACATCCACACATGACCTCCAACTTGTTTGGCGTTTTTAGTAGTTTAAAACACATAAGCAGCAACCCATTTTGAAGACATGACACCCTATACACACCTCTTTCCCACGCACGCCAAGACTGTATACATGCACACACAAGTAGCGTATGAGCATGGCCTTTCCTTGTTTCTTATTGCTAATCACACATATACACTTACATAACATAAGTCTGCATCTTCATCTTTCTTATTTAACAATAGTTTTCTTATAACCATATATCTATACATGTGCATACCACATCACATGGTCATAGTTTTATTTTGATTGTGCTCGTTTGTTGATGTAAAACCCGCATGCTTTTACCATGAATAGTACCCTTAGGATCGTACGTACTAGATTAAAACTTTCCTAATATAGCATGATTACGATTACGTGTTAGGAGTTTACGTATTACGTACGTGTTAGAACACGATAAGTATTTTCTACGTACGATCATGTAATAATTATTTGACGATAATTAATCACGAACATGCGATCATGAAATCATGAACGTAATTAAAACACGAGCTATTATTAATTACGTATATATATTTATTACGAGCGTAATTAAATATATTAGATCACGGTATTTACGTAACGAGAACATTTAAAACACGAACACAAATAATCACAAACGTTTAACTTAACAACGAGACACGGAAAAAGGTACGGGTACCCCAAGTGGGGCCCCTACCCGCGGCTACAAGGGCAAATGGGCCAAACCCATTTGTCAAATTTACTAAAAGGGAATAAGGGGATTTTCACTACTCATAAAAATTTCAAAGAATATTTTTAAGAAAAACCTAAAAACCCTCCTCCCTTGTCTCCTTTGTGCCGCCACCCTACAACCACCATAAGAGGTGGTTTGTGATCTTGGATCTTGGAAGTTTAGTGATTGATCGTGTTGGTTCTTCGTCCTTTTGATCCACGAATTCGGTTAATTCTTTTTTAATCTTTTCTTTTGATTTAATCTTTTTATAAATCAAGAACATGTGATGTTTTTACAAAAAAACCTAATAATTAAACATGGATCTAACATGATTTGGTGTTAAATAAAATAAAAAGGGTGTTATAAGGGGTGTTTGTTTTTGGCCGCAGGCTGCACCGAACCCGAAGGGGTTTCGGTTTGGCCAAGCCGACCACCACCAAGACCATACGGTCTTGGTTGGTGCGTGTGGGTCCCACGGAAGCAGTAAAACACGGGGTACCCCGAGTTGGTTCGGGGTACGGTGTCGATTTCATGTCCGGTTCATTGTTTTTAACTTCGATCCGGTTCATGGTGTATGTTTAGTTTTTTTTATGTTTATGATCTTATGTTAAAATTAAATTAATAAAATGATATGATTAATTTAATAACATGACTTAGGTTATTTTAATTATTATAAACATGAAATTAATTAACCTAAGTATTTGTATATTTAAGACTTATAATTAATTAATTATTTTAAAACCATGGATATAATTAATTAATTAACATGACTTAGGTTATATTATTAATATATAATAATACATATTTTAACCTAAGTATTTAACTTATTTAATTAAAAATATGTTATACTTTAATTAAATATTTTAACCTATAGTTTAATTTAATTACATGAAATAATTATTAAACTATACATTATATCATATGACTTAGAAAATAATCATGAAAATCGTTAGGCTTATATACTTAGCTTATTTAACCAACTTATTTCTAGTTATGGAAACTTTCTATTTTTAGAAACTTAATTAAATAAGGCAGCTAATATATTTATGGAAACCTTCTATTTTTAGAAACTTATTTATTTCAGACAACTAATCTATTTATGAAAACTTATTTAATTAAGGCAGCTAATCTATTTATGGAAACTTTCTATTTTTAGAAACTTATCTATTTTAAGCAGTAAATCTATTTTTGGAAACTTTCTATTTTTGGAAACTTTCTATTTTTGGAAACTTTCTATTTTTGGTAACTTTCTATTTTTGGAAACTTTCTATTTTTGGAAACTTTCTATTTTTGGAAACTTTCTATTTTTGGAAACTTTCTATTTTTGGAAACTTTCTATTTTAGGAAACTGCTATTTTTGGAAAGTTGCTTATTATTACACAGTAAGTATAATAACATATGAAACACCAGAAATACTTAATCAGATTAAACAGAATATAAGATAAAACACAGTTTAAGGCTTAAAAACAGTAAAACATGGTAAGAACACATAAAATAAGCTAAGACATGACGTGAAACCAGCTACGTAATTAGTAAGCAGATACTTATTCATGTATTTATTTATGTAGCACTAGTGATTCGGAAGTAGGATTCCTCTCAGTTCATCTTCTTCGTTCACTGGACATAAGGTACAGATTCCCGTCCTTTCAGTATGGACATTCTTTCCTTATTAGGATTCCCCGTATGCAGCCAACTGTTTTCCCGTAGTATAAGTTACGTGTTTGATTGCTTATGTTTAATTAAGATTACCTATATCCATATACATGCATGACCAGTTTCACCTAGTTATGGAGGTACCATAACTATAACATTAGAGGCACTGATGTTATGACTTCACCACGGCGGAGTGATTGCTCGTGGCGTCCCTTCAGCTTTTGGCCATTTATTTATATTTATCATGTGGGGCGTATGGGTGCATCCTAGTTACATGTTTTTATTCAGGATTTCATGGTGAATGTGGTGTGTGCCTTGCATCCTTCACAAGGAGCTGATCCCTCCTACCCAAAAAAACTAGTATATTAAATTAGAGGCAGCCCCTCTAATTTGCATGATGAGGTCACCCCTCCAAGTATTCATGCACGGTGGATTTTCATGACCTATATTGGCTAATGGTAAAATATGACAAACAGTTTTTATAAGATAAACATAAGATTTTCAAACTATTAAAACCAGTTTTATCAAGACTTAACCAGGTTACTCGGGACTTAGTTTTTCTTCCGCTGTTATATGTTATATGCTTATCCTATTCATGCTTTATTGTACATCCGTGCACTGAGCGTATTTGCTCAGCCGTTTTCCTTTTCTATGTTCCCAAAACGGCAGGTACTCAGGGACGCTCGTAGACACTAAGAGTACGTGCATATGGACTGGAAGCTGTCTAGCCTTCTTTACATTATGCATTTCCTTTCTTATGATACTTATGCTTTGGACATTGTTTAGTCCTTTCCTTTATTATACTATGTTTGTGTGTGATGAGCTTTACTTTTAGACTACCGATGTTTGATTCCGGTATTTTCCTTTTATGGTCAAGTAATGTTTAGACATTTTTCCTTGTATGCTTTGATGACACGCCATAATTTCTGTGATATTTCCATTTCCAAAATCGGGTGTTACAATTATGGTATCAGAGCCAAGGCTTCGACCTGTAGGCTCTCAAATATGACCTGTGATTAGTGGGTAGTCACTACGGTCTTCCTAGAACTGACAGTTGTTTTTATGCATTCATCATTTTAAGCATACATATACATGTCATTGTTGCAGGGTTTTTGACTAAGTAATGGTTGGTACAGGACTGGCCCTATTTAGTCGCATGTGTTTTATCGAAACTTTTAGATTTGGGACCGACCCATAGGCGTCCCCTCACTATGTCTTTTGTTTTGGGTGAACTGGCCAGAGGCGTTCACTCTCGAGCATACAAAAGTTTTCATAAAACTGCATCATGCATTCATACACAAAATTTTCTTGCATAAAATTTTTCTCGTGAAATTTTAGTATAATTTTATTTTCATGTATATATATATATATATATATTTTATGTTTTGATCTGTTTAATCATATGTTTTATGTTATACTGTCAGATGGTTCTCACACGCGAACAGGAGCAGCTCAATGCTGCAATTCAGGCTGCCATGCAAGCCTTGCTTCCTCAACTGAAATGATACCAGGGCTGAAGTTCAAGCTGCCAACAATCAGCAGCATAATCAGCCACCTCCTCCTCCTCCAGTGACATTAGCAGTATGGCTGGAGAGATTCAACAAGCTCCGCCCTCGAGCTTTTGAGAAGACAGATAGCCCCAGCGATGCTGAAAGCTGGTTAGCACACATCGAGAAGATTTTCAACGCTATGGGCTGTGACCCCGCATACAAGGCGAGGTTGGCATGCTATCGGTTCGAAGGCGATGTACTCAACTGGTGGTTAGCATTGATGCAGTCTGAAGGTGGTGACGAGTGGGTTGCTGGTTTGACTTGGGCTCAGTTCAAGGACAGGGTGATGGAGCAGTTCTTTCCCAAGGCTGAACAGGACAAGCTCAAAAGAGAGTACCATGGGATCCGACAGAGAGAGAATAGCAACGAGTTTATGCAGCGCTTTCTTCGCTTAGCTGGTTTCCTTGGTGCGGCAGCAGGTACTCCTGAGGAGCAGGCACGTCACTTTAGATGGGCTCTTCGCACATCGGTCGCAAACAATCTGGTGTGTGCTACGTTTAATATTGTAGCACAAGTGGCCGATGCAGCACGAAAACTGGAGATGCTGCAGGAGAGAGATGAGTTCGGGGAAGCTGAAAGACCCGACAAGAGGTAAACATTCGTATTCAAGCGGTGACCAATCCGTATACTTTCCATATATGTCAATCATTCATCTCTTAAATGTATCTTCCAGGCAGAAAACTGGGGACCGGTCTCAGCCGGCTACTCAGCAGCAGCTTCATCAGGCCAAGGGAAACGGTCAGACTAACGATGTAAAACCCGTATTTAAAATTTAAAATATTAAATACGCAGTTTTGATCTATTATAAATTTTATACAAGTATTCAAGGAAATAAATATTACGAATGTATTATTACACAGAAAACTTGGTTGCGCTTCAGAAAAATAAAACGCGGAAATTAAACGAGAACGTACAAATAAGTTTAAAAAAAAATGAAATGAAAATTTAAGGAAAGAAAGGCCTTAGGCCGGTTTGTTTAAAAAGAAAAGGAAATTGGGCCAAGCCCAATTGAAAAAAAAAAAAGAGAAAACGGGGGAGTACATTTGGGGTGTCGACACAGAGAAAAAAAAAGGGAAGCTGCTAGGGTTTGTGGCCGCCAGGAAAGAACAAAAAAAAAAAAAAAAAAAAAAAGAAAAGATTCGGCCTGGTTTTCTTCAAACAAGTCGTGTATAATCATCATTCGTTTTAGACCATTACCACGGTAATCATCCTTGTTCCTTTCTTTTTGGTTACCACGTTGGTATTTTCTTGATTTTGGTTTTATAAGCGAAATCTATGAGTAATCTATAGAATCATATCAAAAGAGTGTCGGGATTGTGGGTTTCACGTAAACCGAGACCAACAAGGGTCTCGGTGGTGTCTTTGTTTGATCAGTCACGACCCATAATGGGTGTGTGGCATGTTTGACTGAATCTGCTGCCCCAAAAATTCAAACAGTAGGGGCGTTTGGCTGTTCGAACAGCAACACAACCTGCAGGGACGTTTGGGACTGCAGTTTCCAGCAGGGGCGTTTGGGACTGCAGTTTCCAGCAGGGGCGTTTGGGACTGCAGTTTCCAGCAGGGGTGTTTGGGACTGTAAACAGTGAGACCGTATACTAACAGTGGAAACGTAATACTAACAGTGGGAACGTAATACTAACAGTGGGAACTTTTATAAAAACAGTGGGAATTAATTGAAGGCAGTGGAAACATAACAAAAGCAGTGGGAATATATATTAAATACAAGGATTTACTTTATTTAATTAAATCTTTTTATAAATAAGTTGTATTAAATAAATTTAATTTTAATAAATTGTTTTGTGTTATTACTTAATTAGTAACATAAAATTTATCCTTTTATTTACTTTAAACATGTGACTTGTTTTAATGATTTAAAATTTTAGAAAAAACTAAACTGGGAAACCTTTCAGATTTTAGTAGATCTATTTAAGGCAGGTTATTAATTATAGTAATATTTTAATACCAAATTACCGTAGATTACCGTAATCAGAATACCGTATAATATACATTGATCAAGAATACAAGATATACGATATTCAGTAATCATTTTAAGAACAGTCAGATTCCTCATAATTACGCCGGACAATCAGATTAGTCAGATTTTACATAAACAGTAATACAAGAATAAAATAGATTAAACTAAGAGCAGATGAAATTCAATAATAGCAAACAGTAATCAGTTAACTCATTCGCGTCCGTTATTTATGTAGTAACTGTGAAGTCGGAATAGATCTTTCAGCTTTCAGTCTTATTTCATTTCTGGACACGAGGTACGGATTTTCCGTCCTTTCAGTAAGGACTTCCTTCATATGCATGATTAGGATTTCCCATCTTCAGCCAAATGTTTTCCTCGGTATATGTTTAAAGTTATCAGTAATCATGTTAATAACTAAATAGAATTGCCTGAGCGTTATATACAAGCACGACCAGTTTATGTACTAGTTACGGAGGTACCGTAACCACGGCACTAGAGGCACCGGTGTCGTGACTCACATGCAGGAGAGTGATATCCTGCATCGTCCCACTCATGTTCAGTTTGGCCATTTTTATATGTATGTTTTAGTGGGGCGTATGGATGCATCCTAGGCTTATATGTGTTACATGTTATCAGGGTGAATGTGGTGTGTGCTCTACATCCTTCACATTGGAGCTGATCCCTCCACCCAGCACAGTTATTTAGAGGTCACCCCTCTACAGCATGACGAGGTCACCCCTCCAGTTATTCATGCACGGTTGTTACAGCACGTGACCTATATAAGCTCTGGCAAATAAAATACAGTAAATGCATGTCTTCAGAATTAATAGATATATTTCAGTATCAGTATATATGAACCAGGTTTCTCAGATTTTATGCAGAGTTCTACCTCATGTTACATATCAGTCTTACAGCTTCAGTATTCTATCGCCTGTTTCATTCAGTATATTCTTATCATGTTTTATATCCGTTCACTGAGCGTTATGCTCAGCCGTAGTTCTTTCATGTTCTAACGGCAGGTACGCCAGGACGCTTTTAGGATTCTAAGAGCATGTGCATTTGGATGGAAGCTATCCAGACTTCTTACTTGATGCATTTCTTAAATTATTCCGCTTACTTGGACATTGTTTAGTCCTTTCTTTCAGTATTTTATTTTTCATGTTTTGGGCTTATGTTTGGATTGCCGATGTTTGATTCCGGTATTTCCTTTATGGTCAGTTAATGTTTTAGAACATTTACCTTATGCTTTGATGACACGCCATAAATACACGTAACGGTCCACTTATCCAAGTGGGGTGTTACAATTATGGTATCAGAGCTATAGGTTCGACCTGTAGGCTCTAAAACTTGACCTGTGACTAGTGGGTAGTCACCAGAAACTTCCCAGATTTTGGCGTTGTTATCTTTCACGTTTCTCATGGCTTATTCAGTCAGTTTTCTTCATTTATCAGTCAGTTTTCTTAAAGTTTTAACTAAGCAAAAGGTGGATACATAAC
This sequence comes from Glebionis coronaria, assembly GCA_025667525.1. Classification (NCBI taxonomy): domain Eukaryota; kingdom Viridiplantae; phylum Streptophyta; class Magnoliopsida; order Asterales; family Asteraceae; genus Glebionis; species Glebionis coronaria. Next base: position 301,093 of record JANFOE010000907.1, read on the forward strand.
TAGCCATACTTAGTCGCATGTGCTTTTTAGCGAGTTATCGTTTTGGTGAACTGACCATAGGCGTTCACCCTTGCCGTTCGGATTTTTGGTATAGGTGAACTGATCATGGGCGCTTATCCTTACTCATGTCAAATTCATGTTTTCTGTCCAATATTACGTGGTGAACCAGCCCATATACGTTCACCAATGTTCAGATCAAATTCCATGCTTTTCAGTCAAATGTTGTTTTTGTGAACCAATCCATAGTTGTTCACATTTGTCATATCATGACATTTCATTAAATCTTGACAAAAATAAATTGGACTACAACCAACCATATTTAGACCCAGATTATAAATTTCTATACATGACAGTTCTCAGAAAATTTTGACAAGCATGGATCGAACCAGAATCGCCCATACATAGTCATATGTTTGTTTCCTTGAATTATGTGGATTGAACCTTAGCCATCCACGTCAGTGGATGTTAAACTTCAGTTGATCATACTCTTATAGTCTTTATAACAATCCAGTTCGCACAATCTCAAGTTGATGTTGCTTCCACGTTGTTTCAGTTTCATGTCTCCGTGCGAGGGTCTTATGTCCAGCAGAATGATAAATGTCTCCATGCTAAGACACAAAAGAATTTCAGTAAAACCCGTTTTCATGATAAATCATGTTCTGGTCTTTATCAATCATGTCTTTATACTGAACGTTGATGGAACTCCGTTTAATCATACTTTTCAGCCTCTATACAACCAGCATTAAGTGCATGCAGGAATTATCAGCCTATCATGTTAACCGTTTCAGTTCAGTTTACTACCGTTTAAACCAATTTATTTCTTTGATAATGTCAGACAAGCGACACCAGTATCGATCATCCCATAAAATTTCCACCAGCTCCATGTACAGTATTCCATATGTACCCCATGTACAGTGTCTCAGTTATACTCCATGTATAATATTTCACGTGTACTCCAGGTACAACGTCTCAGATATGCTCCATGTGCAGTATTCATTTTGTACTTCATGTACAGTAGTTCAGGTGTACTCCAGGTACCCTACTCCATGGATATTGCTAATCGATCCTTAATCATCTCAGGCGTTTTCACTTGTCGTTATTCTACCAGGTGCTAATGCTGCTCGTGAGTTGAAGATTTTACCAGATGCTGATGCTGCTAACACTCTGAAGACCACACAGAAGCTGATGCTGCTGAACTTTGGAGATTCCTCAAGATGCTGATGCCGCGGAACGAGGACGAAAACTATAAATTTGAAGTTTCTGACAAGAATAAATTCAACCATCAGACACTATCATCCTATTCCATGTTTTTACTTCCTCAGTTAGACGTCACACTTCACTCAGCTAATCTTTCTGTCAGAAGAGTGGGAACTGGCAACCAGCCGGCCACTCAGCAGAAATAATTACATGAATCACGGTCATGATAATGACCGTCAAATTGACAGACAAAGCAGTAGTGACAACCATCGTACTTGTAGTTAATCAGTCAGTAACCATCGGAACTCCGGCACGGACGTGACCAGAAATGCAGAGGTCAGCAGTCTAACCGGTCCGCCAATCCTAGCAGTTACCAAAATTTTTCAGCCTTGTTCATATTCATCTATTAAAATACATGTCAAGACATCAGTCAAGACACGGGTCTCAAGTATCATTTCGGAAAACACATATCAGGACACCAGTCATGGTACACGTCATACGAATCTTTTCTCAAAATACGAGTCAGAACCCATAACTCCAGTATGTTTCTAAATCAGGCCCTCAGTAATTCAGAGTACCCTTCAGAAAGGAGTATACCCGTTCTATTATGCCACGCATGAATTAGACCATTAAAATTCAGTCACAATCACCCCCCCCTTCGATTAAACACACGGTAATCATTATGTGAGGTTACAGATGAACCCACTCAGTGGAAGTCGCCATGTTTACTTCACGTATTCCTATGTCAGCTTTATCTTAAATCATGTAGTACCTACCTCCCAGCCAGAAAGACTCCACCATACCACCCAGATTTATTAAGTTTTCCTTTCAGTTAACGATAAGATCTGTCTTACTAAATTCTAAATATGTTGTTATACTTTCTGCCAGAAAAATCAGTACAAATTACGTCTACCTTACCCGTACGTGGCTTTTCAGTCCATAGCTACGAAGACTTTTACCTACCTGTTATAAATTCACTTTTGAAATTCCCCGAATCCATGATCAGCAGATTATCCTATAAATTTCCAGATGTCATTCCAGAAGGTGTTCCAGAAATTCATTCCTGACTACAAGACATAATTTAACATCGAGCATGTCTCATGAACGGAACCTGTCTTCAAAAATCTTATTTGCAGGGCTTTAGCTACGTTAAAAGAGTTGCAGCAATTGCTGCAAGAGTTACCAAAACTAGGCTTTATTCGCCCTAGCGCACAATCGAAAAATTTATCAGATCACCATTCCAAATCGATATTCATTCCACGAATAGAAAGGTTAATTGACCTACTACGAGGTGTCTTAAACATTCTTCCAGAAAAATTCAAGATCATGCTACCATCAAGTGGTGAGGGAAGAACATGATGTTCTTCAGACCGTTGTTGCACATATTATAGCCACTCTAAAAAAAAAAAAAAATTTAAATTTTACTCCTGAGCTCCCTAATGCTCCAGCTATAGTATGAAAATTTATGAATAAAATTTTTCTATGATTCTCAGACAAAATCGTCAGCGTATTCATTGATCACATTTTGGTCTGCTAAATTTTAAAGAAGAACACGAGAATCATCTTCTCACAGTTGTATAGAATCTTCGATAGGAGAAAACTTTATATACAGCTTTCCAGATATGATTTCAAATTGAACAAGGTGGAATTTCTGAGCATTCTACCTTAGCAGAAAGAAATTTCAGATAATCCTGCGAAGGTGAAGGCCATCAGCAGATGGTCCCGACCGACGACTGCGAACGAAGTACAAAATTTTCTAGAACTCAAATGACTACTACCGTAGAAATTGCCGACAGTTCTCACTAATAATGTTTTATGACTATTCAACCAGATTTCCACCAGAATGTTCCAAAATCCCAGACAAAACTGTAATAGAATTTGCATCACACATTAATGCAGCTATGTTCATATCTGGATGCCTGACATACCGCAGGTTCAAGATAGAACGCCGTCATGTTAGTGAGTTACTACAACCCTTAGGAATTTCTGAACAGAAATGAGACGAAAGTCCATGAAATTGTTATCAGCTACCACAGGCTCAGAGAAAGTATGATACTATCTAAGTTATCGTCAACCATGTAATCAGCCTGCGCGTTTCTTTCATCCGAAAGGATCACGCAGTAGCAGATCTGCAGAAAATTTTGAAATCCAGCAGTAAATCGTACGAATTCAAGGCATTCCATTGACCATCATATCAGACAGAATTCATGTTCACGATCAAGTGTATGTTTACGTTCACTTTAAGTTCATGTTTATTTTCACTTTCACGTTAACGTCTCATTCGCAGCATGATGCTGTTTTAGTTCATCTTTTATGCTAGCTCGTGATTTAAGCTCACGTTAGCGTTCATAACATTGTTCACGTTCAAGTTCGTGTGCCATTTCATGATACACGTTTCGCAGTTTATTACCAAATACGGTGACAGAAAACTTGAGAAACCATAATCAAGTTTAGCACAGCTATTCCATAACCAGGCAGACGTTCACATCTCAGGCCGTATCGTTCAGCATCCTTTCCTCAGTCATCATACGTCCATATGTTCTAGTAACACGTTCACAGTATGATTCACGTATCACATTCATGATATATTCCATTCCAAAGCTCTTCATACAATTATGAACCACGTTCACAATTGTTCACGTAGTTCGTCCCTATATATTGTCAGCAGTGTGCTCCGAGTTATGAATATTATCTTTTCAGGACATTTACACGTATCATCTCATGTATCATACATGCTATAGTTATTCAGCCTATCAGATTCAGAAAATCCATCTTAGATATGGAACCAGAAACTATTCAGCATCGTCAGGACAGGGTCATCAGGACCAAGATTTTCATTGTGTTTCGACCCTTGAAGGAATTGTTTCGAGCGGGAAGCTACTCGAAACGGAGGAGTCCATCCGGACCTCTCACCCCTCTTTCCTTCAATAAATCCAGTTAAGTTCTTTCAGTCATGTCACGTTCCATGTTCACTTCAGTCATGTCATGTTTATACCCTTTCAGCGGCTTTATGTTCTAAATCAAGGACGAATGATCCTTCAGCTTATATGCCTTTCAGCCTTCATGATCTTTCAACATATGTGTCCTTTCAGCTTATACGTCTTTCAGCTTACGTATACTTTCAGCTTTTACTTCGATTGGCTTAAATTACCGATAATTCGAGGACGAATTTTTATTTTTAGAGGAGAAGAATTGTAAAACCACAGCATTATCGAATCCTTAATTCGAGGACGAATTATTTTTTTTAGAGGGGAAGAATTGTAAAACCCGTATTTAAAATTTAAAATATTAAATACGCAGTTTTGATCTATTATAAATTTTATACAAGTATTCAAGGAAATAAATATTACGAATGTATTATTACACAGAAAACTTGGTTGCGCTTCAGAAAAATAAAACGCGGAAATTAAACGAGAACGTACAAATAAGTTTAAAAAAAAAATGAAATGAAAATTTAAGGAAAGAAAGGCCTTAGGCCGGTTTGTTTAAAAAGAAAAGGAAATTGGGCCAAGCCCAATTGAAAAAAAAAAAAGAGAAAACGGGGGAGTACATTTGGGGTGTCGACACAGAGAAAAAAAAAGGGAAGCTGCTAGGGTTTGTGGCCGCCAGGAAAGAACCAAAAAAAAAAAAAAAGAAAAGAAAAGATTCGGCCTGGTTTTCTTCAAACAAGTCGTGTATAATCATCATTCGTTTTAGACCATTACCACGGTAATCATCCTTGTTCCTTTCTTTTTGGTTACCACGTTGGTATTTTTTTGATTTTGGTTTTATAAGCGAAATCTATGAGTAATCTATAGAATCATATCAAAAGAGTGTCGGGATTGTGGGTTTCACGCAAACCGAGACCAACAAGGGTCTCGGTGGTGTCTTTGTTTGATCAGTCACGACCCATAATGGGTGTGTGGCATGTTTGACTGAATCTGCAGCCCCAAAAATTCAAACAGTAGGGGCGTTTGGCTGTTCGAACAGCAACACAACCTGCAGGGGCGTTTGGGACTGCAGTTTCCAGCAGGGGCGTTTGGGACTGCAGTTTCCAGCAGGGGCGTTTGGGACTGCAGTTTCCAGCAGGGGTGTTTGGGACTGTAAACAGTGAGACCGTATACTAACAGTGGAAACGTAATACTAACAGTGGGAACGTAATACTAACAGTGGGAACTTTTATAAAAACAGTGGGAATTAATTGAAGGCAGTGGAAACATAACAAAAGCAGTGGGAATATATATTAAATACAAGGATTTACTTTATTTAATTAAATATTTTTATAAATAAGTTGTATTAAATAAATTTAATTTTAATAAATTGTTTTGTGTTATTACTTAATTAGTAACATAAAATTTATCCTTTTATTTACTTTAAACATGTGACTTGTTTTAATGATTTAAAATTTTAGAAAAAACTAAACTGGGAAACCTTTCAGATTTTAGTATATCTATTTAAGGCAGGTTATTAATTATAGTAATATTTTAATACCAGATTACCGTAGATTACCGTAATCAGAATACCGTATAATATACATTGATCAAGAATACAAGATATACGATATTCAGTAATCATTTTAAGAACAGTCAGATTCCTCATAATTACGCTGGATAATCAGATTAGTCAGATTTTACATAAACAGTAATACAAGAATAAAATAGATTAAACTAAGAGCAGATGAAATTCAATAATAGCAAACAGTAATCAGTTAACTCATTCGCGTCCGTTATTTATGTAGTAACTGTGAAGTCGGAATAGATCTTTCAGCTTTCAGTCTTATTTCATTTCTGGACACGAGGTACGGATATTCCGTCCTTTCAGTAAGGACTTCCTTCATATGCATGATTAGGATTTCCCATCTTCAGCCAAATGTTTTCCTCAGTATATGTTTAAAGTTATCAGTAATCATGTTAATAACTAAATAGAATTGCCTGAGCGTTATATACAAGCACGACCAGTTTATGTACTAGTTACGGAGGTACCGTAACCACGGCACTAGAGGCACCGGTGTCGTGACTCACATGCAGGAGAGTGATATCCTGCATCGTCCCACTCATGTTCAGTTTGGCCATTTTTATATGTATGTTTTAGTGGGGCGTATGGATGCATCCTAGGCTTATATGTGTTACATGTTATCAGGGTGAATGTGGTGTGTGCTCTACATCCTTCACATTGGAGCTGATCCCTCCATCCAGCACAGTTATTTAGAGGTCACCCCTCTACAGCATGACGAGGTCACCCCTCCAGTTATTCATGCACGGTTGTTACAGCACGTGACATATATAAGCTCTGGCAAATAAAATACAGTAAATGCATGTCTTCAGAATTAATAGATATATTTCAGTATCAGTATATATGAACCAGGTTTCTCAGATTTTATGTAGAGTTCTACCTCATGTTACATATCAGTCTTACAGCTTCAGTATTCTATCGCCTGTTTCATTCAGTATATTCTTATCATGTTTTATATCCGTTCACTGAGCGTTATGCTCAGCCGTAGTTCTTTCATGTTCTAACGGCAGGTACGCCAGGACGCTTTTAGGATTCTAAGAGCATGTGCATTTGGATGGAAGCTATCCAGACTTCTTACTTGATGCATTTCTTAAATTATTCCGCTTACTTGGACATTGTTTAGTCCTTTCTTTCAGTATTTTATTTTTCATGTTTTGGGCTTATGTTTGGATTGCCGATGTTTGATTCCGGTATTTCCTTTATGGTCAGTTAATGTTTTAGAACATTTACCTTATGCTTTGATGACACGCCATAAATACACGTAACGGTCCACTTATCCAAGTGGGGTGTTACAAACGACCGTTCTGCTACGGATAGGCGTGGCGGTAATGACAATTACCGTAACAACGTTGGGCACTCCAACAGCAGCAGGTCCTAATACTTACTCATTTCCTTATGATTTCATGTTATAACTCATATTCTGACACTTTAGCAAACTTCTACCAGGAACCATGGAAACGGTAGGGACCAGAACCAGAGAGGTTCGCAGCCTAGCCGTCCAGCTATCACTGGTATTCAATCTTACGATTATTCGCTTTGTCCTTTGTACCTAATTACCTTGTCTTATGTAAAATGTTTTATCAGGTTCTCAGCCAGCCAGAGCACCTGCTGGAGGATACACTCATCCTCTTTGCTCTACTTGCCACCGTAGGCACCCAGGACCATGTCGCCGTAATACTGATGCGTGCTTCAAGTGTGGTCTTCCTGGCCACATTATGAAGGATTGTCGTAAGGGCGAGATGAAGGGTACATCGGGACATGCTGATACCAAGCCGCCTCCTACTGCCGGGCGTGTCTACACGACATCTCGAGACCAGGCCAACAAGTCTACAGGTACCATCACTGGAATCTTGTATATGTATGGTCAAGCTGCATGTGTACTTTTCGATACGGGTGCTACTCACTCGGTTATTTCTATTGTTTATGCTAAGAACATTAGGATGCCTCCCTTGCCACTAGAAGATAGGATTACTATTTCCACGCCTTTGAGGGACTCTGTATTAATCACCCATGTATACAAGAGTCTTCCCCTAGAATTTGACGATAAGGTTCGACCTGTTGACGCACTTCCGCTGGACATGAATGACTTCGACATGATTTTGGGCATGGATTGGCTATCCAAGCATCATGCTACAATAGACTGCCATTCATATCGAGTTATCTTCGGTGATGTTGATGCACCAGAGTACATTCATAATGGGTTCATACCCGGACGGTCTGTACAAGTCATATCCACCCTGCAAGCGCGTGGGCTACTGTCACATGGCTGCGAGGGTTATCTAGCTACGGTTCACGACATGGATGCTGAATCCCCATCAATTCAGGATCAACCTATAGTGTCGGAATTCCAAGATATGTTTCCAGCAGAACTTCCGGGCATACCACCTGCACGAGAAGTGGAATTCAGTATCGAGCTGGTTCCAGGAGCTGAACCAATCTCCAAGGCTCCTTATCGCATGGCTCCCATAGAGCTGAAGGAGCTGAAGGATCAACTGCAAGAACTCTTGAACGAGGTTTCATTCGACCGAGCGCATCTCCATGGGGCGCACCGGTCTTGTTTGTTAAGAAGAAGGACGACAGTATGCGTCTTTGCATAGACTATCGCGAGCTCAACAAGATTACCATTCGGAATAGATATCCACTGCCACGCATTGACGATCTGCTTGACCAACTCCAAGGGGCCAAACACTTCTCCAAGATTGATCTTAGGTCAGGCTATCATCAGCTACGGGTCAAGGAGCAGGACATCGCTAAGACTGCCTTTCGTACCCGTTATGGCCACTACGAGTTTGTAGTTATGCCATTTGGCCTGACAAATGCTCCAGCAGTGTTCATGGATTTGATGAACAAAATCTTCCATGAATTTCTGGACAAGTTCGTCATTGTCTTCATCGATGACATCCTGATTTTCTCAAAGTCCAAGGAGGAACACGAAGACCATCTTCGTACAGTACTACAGATTCTTCGCCAGAAGCAGCTGTATGCTAAATTCTCCAAGTGTGAGTTCTGGTTAGACATGGTGGCCTTCTTAGGTCACATTGTATCAGTAGAAGGAATCACTATGGATCCAGCGAAGGTTGAGGCCATTACTAAGTGGCCAAGGCCGACATCAGCGACGGAAGTCCGCAGTTTCTTAGGTTTAGCTGGCTACTACCGTAGGTTCGTGGAGAACTTTTCCTGCCTAGCACTACCATTGACCAAATTGATGCGGAAAGGGGAGAAATTCGTTTGGACTGAAAAGATCGAGAGAAGAGCTTTGAAGACCTGAAGCAGAAGCTAGTATCTGCACCTATTCTTACTCTACCATCTGGTACGGGTGGATTTCAAATCTACAGCGATGCATCGGGGAAGGGACTTGGCTGTGTTCTCATGCAACATGGGAAAGTGATCGCGTACGCTTCATGGCAGCTTAAGCCTTATGAAGAAAATTACCCCACGCACGACCTGGAACTTGCTGTAGTCGTGTTTGCATTGAAGATATGGAGGCACTACTTATATGGAGAATCATGTGACATTTTCACGGACCATAAGAGTTTGAAGTATATCTTCACTCAGCGTGAATTGAACATGAGGCAGAGGAGTTGGTTAGAGCTGTTGAAGGATTATGACATTAATCTACAGTATCATCCCGGAAAGGCAAATGTAGTAGTAGATGCTCTTAGCAGGAAGTCCGGAATGATAAACGACATTAAAATTGAAGAGGAAATCATCAGAGACTTGGAGCGACTAGACATCGAGATCATGGTACGTGGACAGCACGGTTACTGGGCTAATCTTAGAGTAGAACCCAAGTCGCTATCTAAGATCAAGGAAGCTCAGAAGGATGACGGAGAAATCTGGGAGATAGTACAGAATTTGGAGAAGCAGACATAATTCAGAGTAGATGCAGATGGTATCGTATGGCAGGGCACGAGACTTTGTGTTCCTGATGACCAAGAACTCCGGGAAGCTTTGTTAGCTGAAGCTCATATCTCCCCATTCTCTATACATCCTGGTTCGACTAAGATGTACCATGACATCAAGCAGTACTTTTGGTGGAGTGGTATGAAACAGGATGTGGCCACTTACGTCTCCAAATGTCTTACCTGCCAGCAGGTTAAGATCGAGCATCAGTGATCTGGGGGTCTCCTTCAACCGTTCGATATCCCAGAGTGGAAGTGGGACAAAATCACCATGGATTTTGTTACCGGTCTTCCGACTACCAAAAGGAAGCACGATGCAATTTGGGTTATCGTTGATCGACTTACCAAATCAGCTCATTTCTTACCGATCCGCAAGGAAGATCCGGTAAGTAAACTCGCAGATACGTACAGACGAGAGATCATGAGACTCCACGGTGCACCATCCAGCATCGTCTCAGACAGAGATCCTCGATTCACTTCGCCCTTTTGGAAAAGTCTGCAGAAAGCTTGGGGTACACAACTTAAGCTTAGCACGGCTTTTCATCCTCAAACGGACGGACAGTCGGAGCGAACCATCCAGACATTGGAAGATATGTTGAGGTCATGTGCGTTGGAATAGACGGGTGATTGGGACGAATACATCTGTTTGGTGGAGTTTGCATACAACAAAAGTTGGCACGCAAGTATCAAGTGTGCTCCATTTGAGATGTTGTATGGCAGAAAGTGTCGCGCCCCAATCTGCTGGGATCAGGTTGGAGAGCGAACACTTAAAGGACCGGAAATCATAGAGATGACCAATGAGAAGATCGCAGTAGCTAAGCAGAAAATTCAGGAGGCACGGTTACGTCAGAAGAGTTACGCCGATAAGCATCGTAGGGATATACACTTTAATGTAGTAGATCACGTCTTCCTTAAGGTTTCGCCAGCACGTGGTGTTAGACGCTTTGGTATTAAAGGGAAGCTCAGTCCTCGTTTCATCGGACCGTTTGAAATCATTGAACGAGTCGGTGAAGTATCTTACCGATTGGCGTTACCTCTGCAGCTTTCGCATGTGCACAATGTGTTTCATGTGTCCTTAATCAGAGGGTACCAGTATCATCCCCTTCACATGGTTCAGTATCCACTGGAACAGATACGTGAAGATCTCACTTTTATAGAAGAACCCGAACGAGTTCTTGACAGACAAGAACGAGTCATGAGAAAGAAGACGATTCCATTCGTCAAAATTCTATGGAGGGATCATACCGAGCAGGAAGCCACTTGGGAAACAGAGGAGTCTATCCGGGCTTCTTACCCTCATTTCACATTTTGAATTCGGGTATGTTCTTCTTTTCCAGTTTACTTTAAAAATAATTCGGGGACGAATTATTCTTTTTAGGGGAGAAGAGTTGTAAAACCCGCATGCTTTTACCATGAATAGTACCCTTAGGATCGTACGTACTAGATTAAAACTTTGCTAATATAGCATGATTACGATTACGTGTTAGGAGTTTACGTATTACGTACGTGTTAGAACACGATAAGTATTTGCTACGTACGATCATGTAATAATTATTTGACGATAATTAATCACGAACATGCGATCATGAAATCATGAACGTAATTAAAATACGAGCTATTATTAATTACGTATATATATTTATTACGAGCGTAATTAAATATATTAGATCACGGTATTTACGTAACGAGAACATTTAAAACACGAACACAAATAATCACAAACGTTTAACTTAACAAAGAGACACGGAAAAAGGTACGGGTACCCCAAGTGGGGCCCCTACCCGCGACTACAAGGGAAAATGGGCCAAGCCCATTTGTCAAATTTACTAAAAGGGAATAAGGGGATTTTCACTACTCATAAAAATTTCACAGAAGATTTTTAAGAAAAACCTAAAAACCCTCCTCCCTTGTCTCCTTTGTGCCGCCACCCTACAACCACCATAAGAGGTGGTTTGTGATCTTGGATCTTGGAATTTTAGTGATTGATCGTGTTGGTTCTTCGTCCTTTTGATCCACGAATTCGGTAAATTCTTTTTAAATCTTTTCTTTTGATTTAATCTTTTTATAAATCAAGAACATGTGATGTTTTTACAAAAAACCTAATAATTAAACATGGATCTAACATGATTTGGTGTTAAATAAAATCAAAAGGGTGTTTTAAGGGGTGTTTTAAGGGGTGTTTGTTTTTGGCCGCAGGCTGCACCGAACCCGAAGGGGTTTCGGTTTGGCCAAGCCGACCACCACCAAGATCATACGGTCTTGGTTGGTGCGTGTGGGTCCCACGGCAGCAGTAAAACACGGGGTACCCCGAGTTGTTTCGGGGTACGGTGTCGATTTCATGTCTGGTTCATTGTTTTTAACTTAGATCCGGTTCATGGTGTATGTTTAGTTTTTTTTTATGTTTATGATCTTATGTTAAAATTAAATTAATAAAATGATATGATTAATTTAATAACATGACTTAGGTTATTTTAATTATTATAAACATGAAATTAATTAACCTAAGTATTTGTATATTTAAGACTTATAATTAATTAATTATTTTAAAACCATGGATATAATTAACTAATTAACATGACTTAGGTTATATTATTAATATATAATAGTATATATTTTAACCTAAGTATTTAACTTATTTAATTAAAAACATGTTATACTTTAATTAAATATTTTAACCTATAGTTTAATTTAATTACATGAAATAATTATTAAACTATACATTATATCATATGACTTAGAAAATAATCATGAAAACCATTAGGCTTATATACTTAGCTTATTTAACCAGCTTATTTCTAATTATGGAAACTTTCTATTTTTAGAAACTTAATTAAATAAGGCAGCTAATCTATTTATGGAAACCTTCTATTTTTAGAAACCTATTTATTTCAGGCAGCTAATCTATTTATGGAAACTTATTTAATTAAGGCAGCTAATCTATTTATGGAAATTTTCTATTTTTAGAAACTTATCTATTTTAAGCAGTAAATCTATTTTTGGAAACTTTCTATTTTTGGAAACTTTCTATTTTTGGAAACTTTCTATTTTTGGAAACTTTCTATTTTTGGTAACTTTCTTTTTTTGGAAACTTTCTATTTTTGGAAACTTTCTACTTTTAGAAACTTTCTATTTTGGGAAACTTTCTATTTTAGGAAACTGCTATTTTTGGAAAGTTGCTTATTATTACACAGTAAGTATAATAACATATGAAACACCAGAAATACTTAATCAGATTAAACAGAATATAAGATAAAACACAGTTTAAGGCTTAAAAACAGTAAAACATGGTAAGAACACATAAAATAAGCTAAGACATGACGTGAAACCAGCTACGTAATTAGTAAGCAGATACTTATTCATGTATGTATTTATGTAGCACTAGTGATTCGGAAGTAGGATTCCTCTCAGTTCATCTTCTTCGTTCACTGGACATAAGGTACGGATTCCCGTCCTTTCAGTATGGACATTCTTTCCTTATTAGGATTCCCCGTATGCAGCCAACTGTTTTCCCGTAGTATAAGTTACGTGTTTGATTGCTTATGTTTAGTTAAGATTACCTATAGCCATATACATGCATGACCAGTTTCACCTAGTTATGGAGGTACCATAACCATAACATTAGAGGCACTGATGTTATGACTTCACCACGGCGGAGTGATTGCTCGTGGCGTCCCTTCAGCTTTTGGCCATTTATTTATATTTATCATGTGGGGCGTATGGGTGCATCCTAGTTACATGTTTTTATTCAGGATTTCATGGTGAATGTGGTGTGTGCCTTGCATCCTTCACAAGGAGCTGATCCCTCCTACCCAAAAAACCAGTATATTAAATTAGAGGCAGCCCCTCTAATTTGCATGATGAGGTCACCCCTCCAAGTATTCATGCACGGTGGATTTTCATGACCTATATTGGCTAATGGTAAAATATGACAAACAGTCTTTATAAGATAAACATAAGATTTTCAAACTATTAAAACCAGTTTTATCAAGACTTAACCAGGTTACTCGGGACTTAGTTTTTCTTCCGCTGTTATATGTTATATGCTTATCCTATTCATGCTTTATTGTACATCCGTGCACTGAGCGTATTTGCTCAGCCGTTTTCCTTTTCTATGTTCCCAAAACGGCAGGTACTCAGGGACGCTCGTAGACACTAAGAGTACGTGCATATGGACTGGAAGCTGTCTAGCCTTCTTTACATTTTGCATTTCCTTTCTTATGATACTTATGCTTTGAACATTGTTTAGTCCTTTCCTTTATTATACTATGTTTGTGTGTGATGAGCTTTACTTTTAGACTACCGATGTTTGATTCCGGTATTTTCCTTTTATGGTCAAGTAATGTTTAGACATTTTTCCTTGTATGCTTTGATGACACGCCATAATTTCTATGATATTTCCATTTCCAAAATGGGGTGTTACAGTTGAGGATTCATTTTCCTTCGTTTTTCTTTACAGGCCAAGGTAGTAGCATCACGTTCATATCATGTTTTACGCAGCCCTAAACTATTAGTATACGACTAGTAGTTTGACTCACATGTTAAGGGATTATACAACACCAATGCTTATTAGTACTTTCCTTAGGTGTGATTTTGTTATAGAAGATGTGCCGTGGTAAGAAATTTATTATAGCTCTTTATAAGTGTTATACCAAGTTTGTTTTGCAAGTACATATCAACCAATTGTGAGGATAACTAAACAAAGATTTAAAAAGGGAGTCTTACAACGGTCGTAGAGCAAGTGACGAGAGGGGTAGAAGAACAAGGCTCGTTGCTTGTATATATCGTAAACCCGAAGCAATACTATTAGATCTAAATCTCGTTTACACAATAAAAGAAATCAGAGACCTCCTTCTTTCTTCCTTGACAGCGTCCCAGGTATTTATAGGGAAATTTGGTACTAAAGAGATCTTTAGAACTTAGTTAGGGTTTCTAAATGATTCGGTTGTTTCTTAACTAGGAGGGGAAACTAGCAAGTACCCTCGGAAAGGGTGAGGAGCTTGGGAAGAACAAAAGGGTGCATTGGGTTCGGTTTGTGGCAGAAGGAAGGACAATTAGGGTCCCTTTCATGGTGGACTTTTGTTACCAAGAGTTGTACAAGTTAAAAGCTTTAAAAACTATGGGACATTGAGGTGGGTTCGTTGGTTAAAGAGAGCAAAGAGGGAACAAGAAGTACAAAGATCATTAAGAGTTGAGTGTGGTACCATATTTAAAATGCGATATAGAAAAACAAACGTGGGTTTTTAATAAACCATGGGGGTCCGGTTTTGAGCAAGGATAAAACAAAAGGTTGTTTTGTTTTTCTTTTATTTTGAATAAACTTGCAATTGTTTATTTGTTGTGTGAGTATAAAATGTAGTAAAGGTTTAAAACAAGAAAACGTTGTGTCTAAATGAAGTTTAAGTAGTAGTAATTTAACTAATTTATTTTGAGGAGGAAAATAAAAGAATATAGGTAATCTATAAGTGTGTCGTAAACATATTGGGTGAAATATTAAATGTGCGTAGTGAAACTCTTAGATGAGATGAAATTTGATGTCGTCTCTTAAAATAAAAATGCCTAGTACGTGACGTAACAAATAACAGTCATTCTAGCAATATTTTGTATGAACGTCATTCATAAAAATTCAATTTTGTACATAAAATACGCGTAATCAATCGGGAATATCAATAGACACACAAGTCTAACCCGAACTATCGCGTTTTACGTAAATTTAATAGATTCAAAATTCTCGTTTGTGACATCCGTAATCCCTTAAATTGAGTTTTGTCCTCAAAACTAGCACGTCGATATCGTTATCAAAACAAGAGGTCAATTAAATTTTTATCTTCCTTTCATGGTGTTCAATGCGTTCGTTTTTCTTTAGTTTGTTGCTAAGATTAAAATTACTATAATCTTGTTAGGATTAAAACGAACAAAAATTTCTTAAGACTTGAACATGGTTCAATAGCGTTCCCTAAGTCTTTTCTTTTATGTCAAACTTTTCTTGATGACGTCGGTTTTTGTTTAATGAGTTTTCTCATTATTAACTTTCGCGTCGTCCCGCGTATTACTTCTACTTTAAAGTGTCGCGTATTGTCATTTTTCACCTAGATGACTATATATCGCACATTTGAAAATCGTTCCACATAGTTTGATTAATCCCGTTCACATTAGCCGTCTACTTGGTAGTGATAAGTAGCGTATGCGTCAAGGTTTCTTGTATCGGTTTCCCAAAAATCTTAATCAATTCATCGTCCTAATACATGGTGGTCAAGACGTTTCTTCCATTTATGTGACATTCAGTATTAGGTAATTTCGTTAATTAATCAATTTAATTTGTGTTCCTCCTCGTTTATCTCCTTTTTCATGGTGAGGAAGATGGGTACACAATTTATAATATATTTAAATCATAGTTCGTTCAGATTCCTTCTATGAAGAAAGTATATATAATATTTCTTAAGCCTATGAGTATGGTGTGATGCTCAAACATCGTTAGGTAAAATATATTTTTGTCCGAGTGGTTCCGGTATTCCAATTATATACTAAAGTATGCTCATCTTGACTCAATTGTTCTTTAGCATGGGTTATGTTACGGCGAGTTCTGAATATCCGTTAAATTTAGGTTTTACTCAAATGACGTTTCGTTCCTCTCATTATTATTTAAAATTCGTTTTCGATTTTCCAACTCTAATCTATTTGGGTTTTATTGTCGTAAAAAACAAGTGGTGCTCTCAGTATTTGCGTGTCATATACGACTTTGTATGCAATAGTGGCGAAGAAAATAATTATACTAGGTTTACTCGTATCGCGTACTCGACGCTTTTACTTAAGACGGTATAAAAATGTTCGACGTTCATAGCACATAATAAATTTTTCTTTGGCGAATAGGTCAACTTGAATATATTTTACTAGTACTATGATATTTTATGTTTAAGATGACTACTATGAGCATACTCGCGTTCAACCACGATCATACGTAGTTGATCAGGCTACGTACGTCTCGGGACCAACGGTTGCATCCTCTTTTTCATCATAATATGACTCTTTGAGGTTGTAATTATATATTGGTAGTCCATAGTGCATTTCGTTCGTTACCGTTGTTCACTTCCATAATCAACAAATTAGCGCATAGTTCATTTCATTTGCAACCATTGCTCACTTTTCACAATCGACAAAATAATTCCCATAATTATTCGTACTAGTTCTCGTCAAGTTTATCAATAGTTTTTGTTCTCCACATTGAGTTGGTCGTCAAACCATGTTCCAAAATTTTACATGGTAGTTCTTACCAAAAATATTTCGCTATTAGTTGCGGCATTTAATTAATAATACATTTACTAATCTTTCAACTTACATTAAAAACGATTGTTATCATTCCCACTAATAAGTGTTTTCGGTGGTGATTTCTAATAAAACAATTTGATATTTTCTAAAGAATATTTTACATAAATCTTTTAGTGAAAATTTACTTTATTTATTTCTCTTCGATAGGTAAAGAAAATATTGTAGAAGAAAACTCTTTCTTAAGTAAAATTTTTGGTGGATGAATTTTTTTTTCTCGGACACATGAAAAACAAAATAAAATTTTCTCGTTGGTTAAACAAAAGAATCTTTAAAAAAATACAATTTATTTGAAGACTTGGAGTACGGTGACATAATTAAGTTTGTTGGCGGTAACATCGACGGACGTCGAGTCACTTGATTTGCATAAAAGTAAAATAGTTCATAATAAATAAATTTCACGCTCTATCCATGGCGAGGGTAGAAACCGTTGGGTTGATACTTGAAGATTGTCGACGCATCTTTCTTAAAAGACAATCGGTGTAAAACGTTAGTAGGGCATTGGACGTTCTTTGCCTCCGAGCTTCCTTCTTGCGCAATTTCCTTCCCTTTTTGAAGTATTTCGTGTCTTAAACGGCATTCCTCCATGTACTATTCCTTCATATTCTCCTCATGGGACTTTACCACTCGACAATCACCCTCCAAGTGCCCAAATTCATCAGAAAGCATGCAATGGTTTCGCGCAACTACCTTTGTGGTGGTAGTCACACTTGCGGCAATATGGAACCTTGCCGAGATACTTCTTGTTCAAAATTGGAGTTGGTTTGGGTACACCTTCCAGGAAATTTTTCCTTCCACAACAAGTAGAGGGTGGCGAAGTTTTTCTTCGGTGAACATGTGACACTTTCCACGAGTGATTCTTTGGTTTAGTCATAGGGTGAGGGTTAAACCTTCCGGCACCTTGCTTCATGGTGTTAAACCTTGAGTGGTTCTTCAACATATAGCTTCTCCTCTCATAAGGGACTTTTCTTCCACTAACGGTATGATTTACCTTAGTTTTTGAAAGGGTCTTTCGAGGTCCAAAAGTGTTAACCGGAGTAGCACTTGTTTCCTTAGCTTTTTCGTAAACACTAGGATCCATGGTTCGGTCAACCGTGCGGATACTAGCTTCAAACGCATCAACGACCCTAATGGAATTTTGATATTGACGAGTGATGACCTCTTTGAGGTCCTTGAAACCTTGTTCCGTCATTTCAATTTTTTGTGTAACATTATCGCACAAACGATGTATATTTTAGTTAGTTCTTTCATTGTTATCAATTCTTACGATTGTTCAAATTTGATCGATCTTTTCTCACAGTTATTGTAATACAATTATCAAGGGATCATATCATAGAAGTTCGTACATTTCATTCCAGAATTACGTTCCATACATAGTTTTGGATCTTAAAGTACAAAATTCTCATTCAACTAATGAACGACTTCTTTTAGTCTTGACAAAACGTCATACCTTTATTACAAAACATCATACTTATATTATAAAGGCGAGAAATCCTAAAGACCTAGATGGTGTAGGATTCCTTGAATCTGGGCATGATCCACAGCTTGCCTAGCCTCGGTATCATTGTTCATCATTTGTAAAATTGCAATCTCAGACTCAACAGCCTCAAGAGACTCTCGTAATTCGGCTATCACTAAGTCCTTGTCCTCATCTTGCTCAATAAGGTGATCCACATCGCCCTCTACATCCTCCAGACGGCCTATCAGGTGTTCTGCATCCAATCCGAGTGCTTCTGAAGTAGGCTCGTCTTATGGGGAATGCGCAACATTAGGTAGTGGTGATGATGTACAGTTTCTTTTTTTTTTTTGGAAGTTTCAGGTAATGGTGAAGGCATATGATTGGAGTTTGGCATAGTAGTAGTAGAAATATTTGGGACGGTGGAAGGAAGTCCCGTAGTGACATTTGGCATCATGACTGGCGAATCTTGCTCATCATCCGAATTTATTGCGATTACGCTCCGGATGGGGGTAATTTCCTTGTCGGATTCAGATTGCAAAATGACAAACGGAATGAGAGGCATCTTTCCTTTTTCGCCTGTCGCCAAATGTAAAACGACGGTTATTAGATAGGTAGAAACGAAGTATTTTTCTAAAGTTCTAAAGATAGAAATGAGTTGTATGATGTCTTATAAATTTTCTTTTATTTAGAGTAGTTCTCGTACATCGATCCATAAGTCTACTTAAATGTCCAAGTAGTCCTTACATGGAAAACAATAAGTGAATCATGAAATGTTAAACTCCTTTAACATGCTCTTCCACATACTTATTATTTGTACTTTCTCTTAGTAGTGATTATTCACGGATGGATAAATACAATTATCCTTAATCAATTCTTTCATCAATTTAGGTCTATTACGACGTTTTTGTGCAATTTCCTCTTGTTAAACGTCTATTACTTGCAACTCGGATGAGTAAGTATGTTTTTGAGGTTTAGTCGGCTAACGGATATTACATAGCCCGTACTAGTTCTTGTTTATTCATAAGTCTTTCCTTAACTTAGTATTCTTAGTTCGTACACTTTCGACAATTTTTACACTTTGAAAAATTGTTAATTTGATTTAAACGAGTCGAGTACTAAAATTTTATCACAAAAATTTCATCACAAGAATTGTTCCATATGTTTCTAATCCGTGATCGTTCAAAATGTTTAATTCGAGCAATTACTAAATTTTATTACAAGAATTTCTCTGATTTTGGAATATTATCCGTTATACCTTATATGTTTCGGTTATCTTGCTCTCGTCTAGCGTTTTGCTCGCAATCTTAGATGAACTTTACAGTCATTGTTGTATATTTATACCTTGTATTTAAGATCTCAATATATGCCACATTTCGCATTTGGGGTTCTCAAATATCGCGCAACGCGATAATCCCTTTGATGTATAAATTTGCATAATTGTTTAACCAAGGGTAAACCCTTTAATTTATATCTATATCGTAACTTCGAAATTTATTATAAACTCATGATAACTTAGTCGCAACCAATGGCCTAATAAAAACTTTGATTCGTCTTTGCGTAATTTATTTTCAATAAAAAAATTATGCGATAACCATTTGACTTACGCGTCATCGTATTTATAGATAGTTCCTATATCGCGAAATTTATTCATTATTTGAATTGTAGTATTCTTTGGAGCATTACAAGAGTAATACTTGTAAGAAGTGTTTTATCGTCGTATGTCATCTTAAATAGTGACATCGTTGTCGTTCATCGGTCGTGCTCAAAATAATAATTTGATATGATAACTTACGCATTCAATTTCAATTTCGAAACCGGTAATTAATGTAGGTCACTTTTCCTCAACCGAGTCTATTATAAATGTTTAGTGGAGTAACAATTTACCGAACCCAATAAATAGTTGCTCCTCTCGATATTTATAATAGTATCGCTTGATTCAAGTATTACTACAAATTAACATACTACCAAACACATGGTAAATAAATATATTCATATAGTTTTCGTTCTAGGAATCATGGCGATATTTTTAATTCGGTGTATAGTGATATGAAACACACAAACGTTTTGATAGTAGATAATAGTCTCGCGGACTATCTATAATATGTCGAGCATAAGTATGCGTACGTTTAATCTCAAAAGAAAATATCTACATATGGCACAAACCATTCAAATAAATATGGCACAAACCATTCAGATAAAGATAGCACAAACCATTCAAATGAATATGGCACAAACCATTTGAGTATCGTAACAATCCATTCAAGGATGTTAGGCACTTTCAACTTAAAAATCGTTTTATTACATATCCCTATGGGTATCATTCAAACACGGGAAATGAATACCTAATGCTAATAACACGTAGCAATAAAGTTCAAACTAGCATGACAAATTTCAAGTCACAACTTACTTGTATCGAAGACGTGGAGTGAAGTGGTTCTTGGAGATTTTTGAGAGTTAGTTATAGACTAGAATTATTTTTTCCAACAATTAAATTTTTGACTCACATTTATAAAATTCGTTTAATAAAATAACCTAGTTCTCTATAACTACAGCTCTGATACCAATCTGCTACACCCCCAATTTATCAGAGTAAGGCAACACAATGGGGTGCGACGGTCATGACTATCACAAGACATAGATACAAAGAACGACTATTTAAAAGCCGTTTTCTTTTAATTAAAATCATAAACTTGTTCGGAAGCGAATTACACAAGATCATAATAAAACATCATTTCAAAAGACTTTAACATTGATCCAAATATCCATACACTAGTCACGACCATTTTCATTTAAAAATCTCCCATGCATAACCACGTCACTCCCCCGTCTTGATACCTGAGAAAAACATTGCTAAAGCATCAACACAAAGGTTGGTGAGTTCATAGGTTTAAGTTTAAATAGTGTGATGAACCATAAGATTTTCAAGGTAACCGGCAAATAATCTTGTAACAAATAAAAAATTATAATCAAAAGTATATGTTTTAATCACCTACGTCTAAGCTCGTGACACCGAAGCGTTAACCTCAACCAACAAGATATAATAAGAGCCCGAGCAAATGCCTATCCCGAAGCATTTGTAAATCCTCAAATGTAAGTGTATCTAACTTTGGCCACACAACCAAATTAGATAGGGAGGTTAGTCCCAATAGATCTATCCATAACATTCGCGCTTACACAAAGTAATTAACGCTTCACGATAGTGGACTAAAGCATCTAGGGATATCGCTACTTAGACATCATGTAGGCAAACGTATCAGTTTAAGGCACTTATGTTCATCCGTTAAAAACAAGCAATGTTCTTACCACAAAATAGTTAAAACAATAAAAAGTGGGGCTATGAAACTCACCTCGATGAAATAGCAAAGCGGAAATAATAGTAATGGCACAGAAAACAAGGCATGCAGATCGATGCGTAAACGCTCTACTCGTAACCTAAGTAAAATATCCATACTTAGGCCAAATATACAAAATAATAATTTACAAGGCACCTGGTTGATAATATGTACTTGCATTTAATTTATAAAAGCATTTTCAACATTTTTCAAGTTTACAAATTGGAGTCACGGGTTCATCTTTGAAGGCCAATAACTTGTTTATTAATAGTACGAAAAATAAGCGAGTTGTCAATATGAAAACTAGGCCGCGAGGTCATCAGTAACCGGTGAATATCGCTTTTTATTTTATTCCCTAAGTATTTCAAATAATAGGCCAATGCGAGCTACTCGGGTCAGGCATTTAAGTTGCTTCCTATTATTTCATGTAAGTAGGTTTTTCTATCGTTTTTGAGAGCGAATATCGTGTCATTATTGATCTTCACGACGTACAGAAAGTATTTCCGTAAATTGGCCGCGTCAAGATCGATACATATTTTTAGTCTTATAAACCATGTTCGTTTAGCAGGTTAAAATGTGGCGTGAAATGAGGCTTTGGGTCAAAAAGAAAAACATAACCCAAGTGCCAAAATAATTGTGTTACTTTTCGTTCACTGTGTATTTTTACTTTTCCCTCGCCCAACTCGTGTCCATCACCAGTTTACACATGCACGCACACTTCATAGTTTAGTAGTTCTTAGTCCTTTTGGTTCTCGACACTCTACACTTTCACACATGTATTTCTTAATATGGCTTGACTTTCCTAACACATATGTTTTACTTTCCTACACATTAATTATTTAATTGAGCTGCAAAGCTCTACTCATTCCTGGCTCATTTGTATACACGCAACACACACATACCATTGTCTTTTCCCCCTTTTTGTTTATTATGTAACACCATTACACCAGGACATAGCACTTTTGGTCTTTGGCCTGCTGTGCTCATGCATCAACACACACAAAAATTCACGCATGAATCCTACTGTTGTCAGCTTGTTTTATTGTTGTTTGTAATACACACACGAGATGGTCCCATATTTTAAAGATGTACTCGTTTTAAAAATAAGCTCACTAGACCCACTTGTTTATTTGATGGGGGTGATAACTGATAAGTATAAGTTACAAGCATGCATACTATGCCAATAAAGGTAAGTTACATACACACACATGTACGCTATATACTAGACAAACACTTAAATTTGAGGGAAATGGGAGTCTTTGTTCTAAGTCATACATAAAATCACATACACATCACACCAGGTACAAATACTTACTTCATCTTAAAGGGTACGAGTTCTCCCTACTTTGAGTATATTTTCGACACACATACGGTAATTAACATCCACACATGAACTCCAACTTGTTTGGCGTTTTTAGTAGTTTAAAACACATAAGCAGCAACCCATTTTGAAGACATGACACCCTATACACACCTCTTTCCCACGCACACCAAGACTGTATACATGCACACACAAGTAGCGTATGAGCATGGCCTTTCCTTGTTTCTTGTTGCTAATCACACATATACACTTACATAACATAAGTTTGCATCTTCATCTTTCTTATTTAACAATAGTTTTCTTATAACCATATATCTATACACGTGCATACCACATCACATGGTCATAGTTTTATTTCGATTATGCTCGTTTGTTGAGGATTCATTTTCCTTCGTTTTTCTTTACAGGCCAAGGTAGTAGCATCACGTTCATATCATGTTATACGCAGCCCTAAACTATTAGTATACGACTAGTAGTTTGACTCACATGTTAAGGGATTATACAACACCAATGTTTATTAGTACTTTCCTTAGGTGTGTTTTTGTTACAGAAAATGTGTCGTGGTAAGAAATTTATCATAGCTCTTTATAAGTGTTATACCAAGTTTGTTTTGCAAGTACATATCAACCAATTGTGAGGATAACTAAACAAAGATTTAAAAAGGGAGTCTTACAACGGTCCTTGAGCAAGTGACGAGAGGGGTAGAAGAACAAGGCTCGTTGCTTGTATATATCGTAAACCCGAAGCAATACTACTAGATCTAAATCTCATTTACACAATAAAAGAAATCAGAGACCTCCTTCTTTCTTCCTTGACAGCGTTCCAAAGTACCATAGGGGAGTTTTTATATTTTGTTTCTATGTGTTTTTGTAAGTGTGTTTATGGTGAGACTTTTGTTGGTATTTATAGGGAAATTTGGTACTAAAGAGATCTTTAGAACTTAGTTAGGGTTTCTAAATGATTTGGTTGTTTCTTAACTAGGAGGGGAAACTAGCAAGTACCCTGGGAAAGGGTGGGGAGATAGGGAAGAACAAAAGGGTGCATTGGGTTCGGTTTGTGGCAGAAGGAAGGACAATTACGGTCCCTTACATGGTGGACTTTTGTTACCAAGAGTTGTACAAGTTAAAAGCTTTAAAAACTATAGGACATTGAGGTGGGTTTGTTGGTTAAAGAGAGCAAAGAGGGAACAAGAAGTACAAAGATCATTAAGAGTTGAGTGTGGTACCATATTTCAAATGCGATATAGCAAAACAAACGTGGGTTTTTAATAAACGACGGATGTCCGGTTTTGAGCAAGGATAAAACAAAAGGTGGTTTTGTTTTTCTTTTATTTTGGATAAACTTGCAATTGTTTATTTGTTGTGTGAGTATATAATGTAGTAAAGGTTTAAAACAAGAAAACATTGTGTCTAAATGAAGTTTAAGTAGTAGTAATTTAACTAATTTAGTTTGATGAGGAAAATAAAAGAATATAGGTAATCTATAAGTGTGTTGTAAACATATTGGGTAAAATACTAAATGTGCGTAGTGAAACTCTTAGATGAGATGAAATTTGATGTCGTCTTTTAAAACAAAAATGCCTAGTACGTGACGTAACAAATAACAGTCATTCTAGCAATATTTCATATGAACGTCATTCATAAAAATTCAATTTTGTGCATAAAATACGCGTAATCAATCGGGAATATCAATAGACACACAAGTCTAACACGAACTATCGCGTTTTACGTAAATCAAATAGATTCAAAATTCTCGTTTGTGACAATTGCAATCGTGATAACCTTAATTACCCGTGGAAGTATTGGATATTAACTTTGCAATCATCGATTAGATGCCCACGACTAGGTCTTTCCATGACCTGTTTATAGGCACGATTGTTATGAGAGAAATTGAAAAAGCGATATATGACAACTTTGGTAACTAATTAACATTCAATATTTATAATAGAAAAGAGAGAACACGCATACCCTACGCGCCACACTGATTGAATCCATGACTACCAAGCAACTATTGTTGTAGAACTTGTTTTTCCAAGAATTGAAGGCAATATGTTCGACGTTTTCCTTCAACACGCCTTCGAAGTAGTCGTAATTGTAGTAAATCCGAAATAAGGGAGACATTAGTATCTGATTTACCAATACTGGAATATGTTTAATAAAACTTACTTTTTTGGTTTTCGAGTATGCCCCTTAAGGTTGCTGACTAGGAGGGTTCGATCCTTCAAGAAGATAAAAAAAAGTTGCAGAAATAAGAGCATATACCAATCAGATAGAAGAACAATTCATCTTCATTTTGATTTGATTGTCTATCAGTACAACATATAAGTATGATGGAAACCGACTTACCGCTAGATCCTCTTTTGAGCGTATGGGAGGTTGGCTTGTGGAGGCCGCCATGACTGTGTGTTCCTGTTCAATAAAGGACAAGCTATCTTATTCCTAATTCCAAAACACATACGCGTTGGATTCTCGTTTCCACTGAACCCCCAAAACGGAATCATGATTCCGTTTCCATTTCTTAAAAACATTTATAAATAATCGAAAATACACAGTAGCTAAACATAAAAATGGAAAATATTTGAGTTTAAACCCTCAATTTTTAACCCTCAATTTGCGTAAAAGATATAAAATTAGGGTTTGTAAGAGAAGGGGATTTTCTGGAAAAAAAGGATTGATCGATTCTACTTATAGGATTTCTGAGATAAGTGTTTAACATTTTTTAATATGGAAAAAGACGGTCTTGCCCTCACATAACGAGTCAAACTTAACAGTGTTAAACGCCAGGGAGGCCGCCTGCCGACTTATCCAAAATGTTGGGAAACTTCTTTGCATTTTTGTAAAGTCGGAGAGGCCGCCTGCATTTTGAGCAAACCACAGGGAGCATTTATGCATTTCTCTCATTTTTATAATACAAAACATATACATATTTTTAACGAGATAACAACTTACTGTATATGCATTGTGTGCATTAATTAAAGCAAATTATAAAAAAATTGAGAAAACAAAAAGCTACCTAGGGAATAAAAGTTGAAAGAGTCAAAGCAACCACTAACTCTTTTAATAGGGAGTAGTAATTTTTATTTTCGCTCATCTTCTTATTTGTGTTCTCATCTTCTCCGACAACTTGAGTTATTTTCCGGTAAGAAAATTTTAAACTTTCTTTATAAACGTAGATCAAGAGATAATTGTTGGCATATGTAGAGAGTGACATGTGGCAAGGTTGGCTTGAAGATTTGAGGGTCACAAAACGAACTGGTCGTTTCTTTCTCTCTTTATTTTGTACTCTTTTCAATATAATACTAAGTATATCTTGTCTTATGTGTTCCGACCGGTTGGATCATATCATTGATAAACTTAGTCTTATAGTTTTTAAAAATTGTTTCGAAAAATCGGACTAGCCACACATACTTTCTTAAAGGCGATGGCAGGTCCAAAAATAGGTTTAAGACATTAGAAAAGGTTTGTTTTTGGTTTAACCGTAGTGTTAGATGAATGAACTTAGAGTAAATGGAGTGGTTACACTCCCATACCAAAAAAGATCTCGCCACGTCAGTTTTTTCACTTCTACATCCACACCAAAAAACATCTTATCATCACACCATTTTCACACCAATTTAATCATTTTTCACTTTTTTTCAAAAACCACCCTCAACAATTAATTTATTTAAAACCTAACTTACTTTATACATAAAAAACATTACATATAATTTAAATTTAAACCTTAATTTATTTTCATTTTAATTATTTAACTTCGTAAATTTAAAACGTAAATAAAACGTAAACGTAAACACTTTTTATTCCAAAATTAAAACATTTATTTTATACTTAAAACATGAAAAATACTAAAATTCGAAAATAATACGAAAGGAAATACACTACTAAATAGATAACATAAATATACATAATACGATTAGTCAGTTTTCGGATCTGAATCCGAAAACTGACCAGGTAAATTCCAGCGCCTTGTTTCTTCTTCATCTTCTTCGGCCATAATTTGGGCCTCCAGCTCCCTTCGTTCCCTTTCTTTTTCTTCCTCTGTTTGTCTTAATACTTTTTGATCTAGGTATAGTCGATACACCTTTTATCAATAAGTAAGCCACTTGAGTCGTTTGGAATTGGAAAGGGTAGATCGGGAGACACATTTCGGCTTCGGTGTTGTCGTGACGAAGAACCGATATGAGTTTGGGATGAAGAACCCAAGTTATTCAGCCATTCAGTATTTTTTTCAATTCTAGCCTCAAGTTTTATCGACTTTCTAAACAAAGATCTTTGAATGATGAAACCGACATCAGATTGAGTACTTAGATACGTGTCAATTAAATGACGTTTCTGTGCGGAAAGATCAGTGCATTCGGCACATGTTGTGCGCAATTTTGAATTTTCTTCGGACGCGGCATCGAAATCTTCAGCTAACCACGTAAGCTTATCGTAACGACGTTGTTGTTGAATTATTTGTTTCTGAATCACATCCTTAATCTTATCATCATTGTGTGGGAAAGAGCATGCCATTTTTTATTTCTGTAAGTGTGTGTGAAAGTATTGAAAGTTGTCTGTCAAAAGTGGTATTTATAAAGTTGTCTGTCAAAAAATTAGCCGTTGGATACAAATTTTTTAAATTAAAAAAATTCAAAAATTTAGCCGTTGTAAATATAGCTGTTAGGGGTTGGGGGTGTTTCGATAATAATGAAAAACAAAGGGGTAAAAGTTATAGTGTGTAAGGGTGGTGAAATGAAAATATTTTGGGCACCAACACCACTTTCACACATGTGGCCGTGGTCACACCGTCCTCCACACTAAAAATCACGGTGTGGTAACACGGTCTCACGCAGCCCCACGACGCCCCACACCATGACCATTCCTTTCGCTCTTAGACGACTAAACTTAAACGGCTACTTTTATGATTTTAGTTTTAACTTTACTGTTTGGTGTGTAGTAAACGCTTTTTATTTAAAGTTTAACTATCTAATGAATAGTAAACATACATATATATAAAATTAAAATTAAATATTATTCATATAAAATTTTATGATAGTACGTACTACGTAGTATGAAAAGTAAGGATGTATAGTAAAATTTATAAAGCGGAGTGAGATTTTGTTGAGGACAACAAGTGTCAAGTCGGAGCAATTTACGGAGCAGTTATCTGTCGCAATGTTAAATTTACCCACGTTCTTTTCCGAACCCAAACAAAATTCATCTTATTTGTCCAATTCTATTTTCATCAAGAGTAATGGTAAAGTTGTACGTAGGCTAGCATGCACACATCAATTACCCTTTACTGAGTCACTTGCTATGCGCGAGAGTTTATGAACTTTGGTTAATGGTTTAAAAACTAGTGTCCGACCACCCAGGGGTGGAGGCAAGCAGGGGTCAAGGAGTCGTATGACCCTCCAAACGAAAAAATTGTATTGTAAATTTTCGAAAATATCTCGATTTTTTTTGAATTTGACCCCCTAAGAACTATTTATAAAAAGTATCAAAGTTTGACCCCTCGAGCCAAATTCTCTATCTCCTCCCCTGCGGCCACCCGAACGGATTACGATCCAATCGGTTCGACCGATCCAATCAGCCGAGGTTTTAAAACATCGGTGTCATGTGAAATGTCTAACAATGATAATTTGTACCATCCGCGTAATTAAACTGATTTCATGAATCATGATCAGTGAGCATTTAAGTTTATAAATAACTAGCTGGATAACGTATAGTGTCGATATTTATACTATTATATAAAGAGGCTAACTTCGATCTTAACTCCGATTTTAATTCTGAACTTAAAATTTCCAAACCTAAATCCAAATCAAAAATTAAGATATAAAGGTTAAAATTTAAACTATTTAATCATATTTTGTTAAATTGATCTCATCCATCCATACGTTTTTATAACAAATTTTTGTAACAACCGTAGTAACAAACAATTCAAAAAACTTTTATCTTTAAATTGAAAAATCTTTTGATATATATATATTTTTTCTATAATCTAATTTTACCATATTTTCTAAAATTTCGTACTTTTAAATTCAACATTCATTTTGATATAATTTTATTAAATTTTAGTTTTTTCGTTTTAATGAGTTTATTTAAGTTAATTTAATTTTTTTGCTACTTTACTTTTAACTTTAATTTAAACCTTAGTAAAATTGTAATATTTGTTCGCTAAAAAGGTAATTATCGGGTACTCGCCGCTATATTGCGCGGGTATAATGCTAATATATATATATATATATATATATATATATATATATATATAAATATATATATATATATATATATATATATATATATATATATATATCTTTACATTATATATAAGAGGAGGGATATGCCACATCATATTCCACGTCATCACTCATTTAAATTTTTTATTTTTATTTTTTATTTGTGTTTTAAATTAAAATTTTCCGATTTTAAATTTTTTTTCCTATCATAATTTTTTTTTACAAATTTCGTATATATTTTTTGAAAAAACATGTCAACAATTGATAAGAAGATTCGAACTGCTGGAACTTCTGTTAAATATATAACCCTGATTACCATCTAAGCTAAGCCACGGTTGATGTTCATTTATCGAATTTAAATTTTTTATTTTTATTTTTTCATTTGTGTTTTAAATTAAAATTTTCCGATTTTAAATTTTTTTTTCCTATCATAATTTTTTTTTACAAATTTCGTATATATTTTTTGAAAAAACATGTCAACAATTGATAAGAAGATTCGAACTGCTGGACCTTCTGTTAAATATACAACCCTGATTACCATCTAAGCTAAGCCACGGTTGATGTTCATTTATCGAAAATATAGTTAACTAGCTTAAAGACCCGTCTAACGTCGGGAGTAGTTTAAAGAATGATTTTTGTAACAAATAACAAAAACATATCAATAAAGTAAGTGAGTTCTGATAGTAGATGAAAAAATCGTTAAAAAACATGAATTATTCGATAAGCGTTTAACTTTATAACAATCACAATAAAGTTGACATATGTGAAAGCGCATAAATTCAGAAGGCAATGCCCATGCTGTAAAAACCTAACAGATGAAATCAAAGTAATTAAAAAGAAATTATGAGCAATAACGTAAATGCAGTTATAACTTATAAAATATTAGAGAAATCATTTGAAAACATATGATCTACATACCATTAGAACGATGTTTGTAGATACGTTTCCTTTTGCATCACAAACAACAACCTTTCTTGAAACAATTACGTATAGTTGCACGTGAATTAAACATGATGTGTGAAGTACAAAACCATTTTTGAAAATGATTGACTTTGGCTTTTGTCAATGGTCATTGCAAATGAAACTGATATAGAAAGCTATTTTTGGATGATTTTTAGCGGTAAACATGTGTATCATGGATTGTGCAAAGATTATTATTTTATTCTTGGTTGTTTAGTCGGGGTTAACGCTTTTTGTTTATAGTTAAGGTGTTTCTATAAACATCGAGAGGCCACTTTGTTACTGTTTTTGTGTAAGTATAGGTTGTATATAATTTTGTTTGATTGATAATATATGTTGTCTTTAATTAGCACTTCGCAATGATGTAAAAATATGTTTGATATTAAATTACCATGAAAAAGATATGATGGTCCAAAGTAAGCCATTCAGATTATTTTGTATGGTAACTTAGTATCTCTAACGTTATACTTTGATAGGTAATTTTAATGTCATCTTGTAGTGTTTTGTATAACAACATATTTAGTAGGATTTTTTTATTCGTTAATGATAGCATAAACAAAATTAAAGTACATATGTAAGAAATAGGAATACATCATCTATATCTGTATCTATAATATATATAAAAGGTGCATACACACATCTTAATTTCAAACCTAACTTCAAACCAAAAATTAAGATAAACATATTAATAATTTAACTATTAGATCATTATTAATCAAAACCTAACGTCAAATATTGACCAGCCATTTCTTTTGTAATAACTTTTTAACAATTTATTAAAAAATAATTTTTATTTTTAAATTAAAATATCTTTTAACTCATTTATTTCTTTCATAATCTAATTTCACCATATTTGAAAAAAAAACTCTTTTTAATTCAACATCCATTTTAATATATTTACAAACTTTTTGTTTTTTAGTGATTTTATTTATTTTAATTCAACTTTTTTACATTTTAACGTTAAGTCGATTGCTAGAAAATCATCATTTATTACCCGTCGCTGCATTGCTCGGGTATCATGATAGTTTATTTAAAAGTAAAATACATTAACCCAATTTACCACACAAATTAAATTATTATTTTATTCTTTTGATTTTGGTTCATAAAGGATTAGTGATTTTTTTTATACGGACTCACTATAAATGAACCTCAATTTCCTTCAATACCATCATGGTTTCCGAAAATATCCATATGTTAATTCCATATTAGTAGTTCATGAGGATATTGTAATGCACAAAGGTGATCATACATGTGCGTTTCATCGGGGGTTGAATTTTGAGAAAAATCAAATTGCAAGATTTATATGATATATTTAATATGAATATATAAACAAACTTCTGTCTACAAAGAACATACAGCACACGGGTTGTATGTGGGTTTTGATGCATGCGTAAAGCTAAACGCATACATATGTTAAAAAAATTATTTTCACATACTCGTTTGATGCACACATATTGTATCTAATTGTTCATTGTGAAAAACTTTTGTGAATTATTGAAGTGTATTATGATGGTGCATATGATTGAAAAATACTACTTAATGTTTAACTAAAGTTAAATGGAGGCTAATGCATACGACTTTTTCAAAATAACATTTAACAAAAGAATTGTAAAGTGTGTATTGTATATCTAATACTACTTATTATTTATTATTGAGGTTATTCGATAAAATTATTTCAAGTAAATTTTTTAAATTAACGAATAACTTGCATTCTTGTAACACAATTAGTTCAAACTCCTATCTACTTGTGAAAGAAAACAAACTAACGGTTAACATTTATAATTATATAACTTTTGCATACATTATACCACCAAATGTTGTAGCTTATCTATACAAAAGTAAAGAAAAATAAATTACATATGAACTAATCATTATTGTTACATTGTACATATATTTCGCTTTGTGACGACATTAAATAATAAGAAGCTACATTTTCCTTTGTAACAAAGTTAGCCATATGTTGATTTTTAGTTCACCATCATACTTATACATATGGAGGCTTCATCATATTTATAAATATCAAGAAAGCTTTACAAACTAAGTTGACATGCAATGTTGTGACTATTGTGGTTCAAAGTTCTTAAACATTTCTTGTTTTCTGCAACATCAACCAACTCTTATTATTGCGTCTCATATAACTCTTGAGAATCTCGTGTTCCGTGAAGGCTTAATATCAACTACATGTTAGAAGGCGTGGATGGTCCCATTGTTCCGACAACACGTCACAATATGTTACATGTCACCGGCATAAAGTTTTCTACATGCACTCTGTAAAGTACGTTCCACTGATATCAAGTGCTTCTCGAATGCAATAGCAATCACCGATTCACCATAAATCGATTTGAGACGTGTTGTCCAGTGTTTCGTCTTCTAAATGTTGAGATATTATAACTTGAGCTTGCCGTTTTCGTGAAGAAATTGATGTGGTTGCCATTGTTGAATTCTTTCATTTAAATTCAAAGGAGATGATACACAATTTTCCTTCTTTATGATGTTGGAAACCAAAGATATGTCGGATTATTCATATCGATAAAAGCATTGTGTTATAAAAATATAGGTGTTTGATAACAGCTAAATTATTTCATAATACCTACATTAGTGAGTATAATTTAAAACCAAACCTAAAGCAAACATACTTGTTAATGCCTCTCATTTTAACACACACATTTGTAATCTAATGTGGTATTTTCATTGACCCCGTCTGCTCCACGCACACATTTTAATTATGCATCAACCTGAAGCAAACACACTTATTTTTTGTTAGCAAAGGCAGTTGATACTATTTCTACAATATACAATAATACTATTATAAACCGAAAGACAATTACCTAGCTTGACATGCTGCCACTATACATCCTAGTTAACACCTAATTCATCGTTCAAATAGATAAAAACTCACATTAAAAAGTCACCGTTTACAAAAAAACATATATTGACTTTGAATCTTTACATAACGTAATTTTATATATACTATAGAAAAGATTAAAAGAAAGAAAGAAAAGCATTAGATGGATGTGGTTCAGACCACCTTCTCTTAACTTTAGTTTTTGATGGAACATCTTTAAACTTTCCATCGTTTCCATAATTCTATCTCATAGCCATATTAATTCCATCACTAAAAATACTTCGGGTGAATAATCTACAAAAAAATATTAGAAAAAACACATCACAACGGGTGTACTATAAGATTGAAATCCATAAATTAACGAATTAATCACACTAATCACAAGCATAAAATATCAAAACTAATATCAGATGTAAAACATTAAGATAACCACGTTATGATTAAATTAGGAATATATTTATGACATTTTTAATGCTTAAGCTTAAAAGAGTTGTACATATGAGTTATTTAAGGAATTGTTTTTAATATTGCAAGCTTAAAGGGCTTGTAAATTATTTTGTTTTATTAGTTAAAATAGATATATTCATCCAAATCCATATCTAAATTAAGATACAACAAATCGATACTATTTATAAAACATGGTACATAACTTTTTAATCAACCATGTTGCTGGAGGTTTTGGATAGCTATGAACGAGTGAATGACGAATACATAATCTGCTTTGCATAATCGAATATAGAAACCTTAAATCATCTGTAACCTATTCCTTCAAGTTTTTAGGTCGATTAGGGTTTGCTCTTTTTAGGGTTTTACATGCAAAATCATATGTAATCATTCATCTTGATTTACAAACCCTCGATCAACAAGGTATGTATACTCGATTCTTAGTGTTTCATTTGATTCTACTTTAGGTTTATGTTGAAATTGATCTTTTTCATTCACAGGTGGAATTTTTGTGTTTGATTGGTTAACTGTTGCAGGACCATGAATATGATTTTATGGGTTGCTTGCAGGAGCATTTGTTAGATATTTATATGTATACAATGTTTAATTATTTTTTGAATAGTTTATCTTGGTGTTTTCTAGGCTAAGGTTGGAGGGAATAAGAATATATGCGATGAGCTATAGATGATTCCTTCTACGGTTTGTGAATTGTTTGAAAGACTGTGTAACGATGTATCCAAGATGATCTAACAACCCTAAAGCAGAGACTAATGATATATCTTCTTCATACAACTTATAGTGTCCTGGTATTCACTGAACACATGAACTGAAAAATATATGTCTCACTTTGCTGCTGTTATAGAAGGAGTTGACGATTCACATTGTTGGCTACTTGACAGGTTTGTGTTTTCCATTTGCATCGAATCCTATTTTAAGAGAGTATTAAGTTCTGTTTTTATTTTGGGTGGTCACAGGTTGCTGCTTGCTAAGATAGCCAAACAATAATGGAAGAATAAACTTATGGAAAAAATAATGAAATTAAAGGTATCTAAAACTCACAACTTTCTTTTATGTTTACACATGAATCGATCAGTTTTATGCGTAAAGTATAAACCTTCAGATTTTAACTATGATTGGAATGGTTTTAACGATAGATGTGCATTTGAAAAAGCCTTTGCAGTTGCTCATCACCGTAAGACAGGATTTTAAAACTTATGATATATGTTTACATAATTTGGCTTACAATACTTGAATAAGCGAATTTTTGATAGAGCGTTGCTGATAGAATATTTTTATAGAACCTTTGTGATTGAACCTTTCTGATAGAACAACCTTTCTCATATATTTCCGATGGAACCTTTCTGATAGAACCTTCGACCTTTCTCACACAACCTTCAACTTTTCTGATAGAAGCTGTCAACGCTGCTCTGATATAGCCTTTCTAATAGAACAATCTTTCTAAGAAAATCATCAACCTTGCATGGACCCATGCTAATGAAACAATTTCAATTGACAGAACACCATCAGTGAAGTATCCATAACCAGATACCTCATCCGCGAGATTCGTACTACTCTGGTGACCACCGTGCAAATGTTGAAGACTCTTGGACTTAACTGTTTTTCGTTCACATATATCCATTAGTGTATCATGAACTCGACATAGTCCTTGCCATGGGCATTGCTGGAACCGAGGTAATAAAATTAGACTTGTTACTCATTGTTTAGGTGTATTGTTCACAAAATTTTCATTCTTTTACTCTTGTGTACTTAATCTTCTACAAGCTCAGACGTAAGATATCTATAGCTCTACTTATCTTAGTGAGGTTCATTGAATAGATGCATTACTCAGGATAACGACATCCATAGTGCAATGGGGATCCTTTGGCCTAGAACAAGCTAATAAGAACCCACCAGAGTTATCAAAGGCTCCGGCCGCCAGGGCTGTAGACAGTAGAAAATTATTACTTGAAACATGGTAAGTAACACATGTTACTGAGTTCCACTTGGTGCATTTTATACCCCTGCTTGATTGTGTAGAAGAACAGATATTTTGAAACTTTAATTAAAGCTTAACAGAACATATCTTTTGATTGTTCCTTCATTTAATTTTTTTTTTTACTTTATGCATTATGCTATGACGAGAAATATATGTAGCTGCTACTGATGTTTAGTCTATATATATCCTACTAACCAGCTGTCCAAATTGAAAAGATGTACGGGGAAGGGTCATCTGGTTCGCGTTTATCCAACTAAAGTTAATGGATTTTTCTTAGAAACGGATATCTAAAAAGGAACGCTTATGTTTCTAAGAATTATTCATGTTACTATTTCCACAGGAAAATACTATTACCTGCCTAATGCTTCAGATGCTGTTATTTCTGATGAAACAAAGGATGTTCCACCAAAAGTGAGGCAACCTTGATATATGTTCCACCAAAAGTGAGGCAAACTGGATCCATTGTCGCATAACAATAACGTTTAGTTGGAGGGTTGTTGCATCAGTCTAGAATTGTTACAAACTTGTGTGAGAGGTTATGCTAAAGGTTGCACGAGTGATACATTGTTAATCATACGTAGAGGTTTCATCGAGAAATATCAAAATTGATCAACACTAATATGTGGATTGCACAAATGGTATACCAGATTGGTTTAGTTTGGGTGAAGAGAATATAACTTCAAACCTTGACTTCATTGTTTTCTTGATATTAAAATCTTTAGCCCTTTTATATTATTAGCAGTGGTAGCACAAAAGTCAACTGGCGTGGTGAAAAAATATCTTAAGAAAAAAGTAATGGCAGATATTAACAAGCTATTGTTGGTTATTTGAAGTATTTTTTTCAATAATAATACGAGTTACTTGATTTTTAATGATCGATGCTTTTGTACAGGTTGTGCTTTGAAAAGTTTGGATGTGGTTCCCAGAAAGCTAATTTACAACCTAATATATTGTATGTTTCAGGTATGGGCAGTATTGAAACCTGGTTTTTTGGCTTAATTAGAAGATGCTTTCAAGAAAAATCTATAAAAATCATTTTCTTCGATATGCTGCCACCGTCAAATGAAGATAAATAGGATCGCGTACTTTTGGCAGAAGAAGTAAAGGAAAGGAATCCTCTGCGTTGTGCATTTAAGGTATTAATTTATCTATAATTTTTGAAATTCATTGATTTTGTTATCACCTCATTGTTATTATTTCATTGTTCATTTTTGCAAGTCACTGAATCTGATATATGCTATAAATTATTTTTAGCTAACTGTAAACCAGAGTAACTTATCGTTGCTTAGTATGCAGTGGAAACTTATTTACAAGTTGGATCAATGCTTAGAACAATCAGTCAATAAACTTCAGTGCCACACTCCTCTATCAATATGTAATATATTGTATATATGTTTCAGCTACTTTGGGTTATTATGAATGGGCTAATCTTCGCACTAAATTATTAATAATAACACGTATTTTTCTCTACAACACATGCTATATGTGCACGAAGTGTTGCACATTGGTTTTGAGGTCCAAGTCGCACAAATTTCCTAGAGATATTGGAATCGCAATCAAAATCAGTCAAATAATTGATTAAATATTGATGTTTTTTTGTGTCTAATCTGATTTTATTATACATCATATACTTGCAGGCAATTTCCGCAAGTAGCTCACAAGTGCTGTCAGTTTTAGAGTTCTTGGAGTGGAGGAAATTGACGAAGGTAAGTATATGAGTGAAATAAGCAATCCAAAAATGACGTCAAGTTGAGTGAATTAAATAAGCATCTAATGCTTTCAATTAAGAAATAGAGGGTGCGTATTTAACAAATTCACCACTACTGATTGGGGTTGAAATTTATCTTATATGATCAATAAAATTGTCCTTATCATCTTTGACTGTACTTCTAGACCTATAAAACAGTTAACGATACACTTCGTAGTTCAAAGTCGCCCGACTAATGCATATTTCAATTTCAAAATACATAACTTATAGCAAATAATGTTGGTGCACCTAACGTTGTAAATTATGAACCAGTATACGTCAAAATCTTTGATTTGAGAAAAATGTAAAAGTTTCTTAAAACATCTCCATAATGTAAAAGAGAGTATTCTCATTTTATCAAAGTAGAGCCTATAAATCCGGATGAGAATTTTTCTCAAAAAGAATGATCTCATAAGTCATATAATTGGAAAAAATAATAAAAAAAGATTGGAAAGAGGCAAAAGAAATTTCACGCGGAATAAATGGTAGAGTTATTGCACGCACAAAACATATCACTATATTATCTGTCGTCGTTATTGTTTATTTATAGTTCTATATATTTGATCTTAATAGCTACTGTAATAAACAAATGGGTACTCTGAAACAAACTAATCAAGATACACAATTAGACGATAATTGCGAAAATTGTCTAATATATAAACAATTAACAATATTCTAATTAACTCAGTGGTCAAATCGGTAACTCGGTGACTCGACCAGGTTGACCTGATGATCAAGTCAATAAACTGATGACTCGATTAAGTTGACTCAATGATCGAACCCGTTACTTAGTGACTCATCCAGGTTAATCGGATAATCGATCTTTTGACCCGGTGATTTGTCCCGATAATATTGTGACAAAAATGTTGAAATTTCAAAACATCTTAGATACACTATTCATATGTAATAGAGGTTCTGTTCAAAAAATATATAATAGAGATTGAGATTTGTGTCAGGCTTAGGTGTTTGTTGGTTAAAATGATAATACTACTAATATCTTTGAAAATTTGTGCCTTTAAAATATCGAATTTCAATGGCTTCATTGTATTGTAAGTAGTGATATGGATATGTCATTGTCGTCTACAAATAGGAATTGAAGATTATTTTTTTATTGTAAGATAGATAAATATTACAGCAAGAGGAAAATGTATAATGGAGGTATAATGGAGTGTTTTGCTTTTATACCTGTAATATTAGCATCACATGAGTATAAAAAGCAACTAACCAAAATACCTCTTTATTAATGGAGAGCCAACTTTTTTTCACTTTGCTCCCACCAGTATCTTTTATTTTTTCTTTTTTTCATTTTCACACAAATTAAAATTACAAATACTTAAATAAAAATTACAAATAAAATATTTAAAAATACAATACGAAAAATTTTACGAAAATTTAAAAACACAACAATAAAAATAAACTACTCATTTTGATGTTAAAATACACTACGAAAATAAAAATACAATCCAAAACAAAAAAAAAACGTTTTAAAAATATAAGAAAATGATAAACATTAAACCACAAGAGTAAAAACTGTGAATATAATTATTACAAAAAAATGGAACGAACTTCATCTTCAACAACATCACACAAACATACACACTGAAATACCAGAAAAAAATGGAAGAAAAAAGGAAAAGAAAGTATAAATTCTTTATTTCTCCTCTTTGCTCCTTCGTAGATCCGCCATCGAGAGCTCGACGGGCAGGGGGTGGGGTGGCAGCAGCCACCTGCGAAGCCCGGCGAGCCCTCTACGTCGGCTCGACGAGGAGTCTTCCGTCATGATACATTCCGCCCTAATCTGTACGGCTTGAAAATTGAGTATTTTACCTGGTTTGAGTTATGGTTGTGGTTTAAACTTCTTGAATTAGTCACCCAATGTGTCAAAAATCATAGTTACTAATAAAAAACATTGTGTATAATGAAACTTTACTTCGTATTCGACTAGTAACATATACTTTGTCCTTGCATATACTTTAGTAACTTTTATTTTCTCATACATTCATTTTATTTTCTCAGACATTCGTTTCTTTTAGTTTTTCATGTATTCGTTAAATAATATGATATGGATATAATTAATTAACTTTATTTAGTTTTCCGTAAACGATATTTATGAAAAAAAAACCCTTCTAGCGGTCGGGCCATGCAAGTACAAAAGCGCATATGCTTAAACAAAAACAATTACCAAACAAACATTTGCCCTGAAAAACACGTAAACAAAAATCACAAGTCATACCCGTCCATCGGACGGGTTTCGCCACTAGTATGTACACACACACACACACACACACACGCACACGCACACGCACACGCCCACGCACACGCACACGCGCACGCGCACGCACACGCGCACACACACACACACACACACACACACACACATACAAAAGCGCATATGCTTAAACAAAAACAATTACCAAACAAACATTTGCCCTGAAAAACACGTAAACAAAAATCACAAGTCATACCCGTCCATCGGACGGGTTTCGCCACTAGTATGCACACACACACACGCACGCACGCACGCACGCACGCACGCACGCACGCACGCACGCACGCACGCACGCACGCACGCACGCACGCACGCACGCACGCACGCACGCACGCACGCACGCACGCACGCACACACACACACACACACACACACACACACACACACACACACACACACACACACACACACACACACACACACACACACACACACACACACACACACACACACACACACACACACACACACACACACACACACACACACACACACACACACACACACACACACACACACACACACACACACACACACACACACACACACACACACACACACACACACACACACACACACACACACACACACACACACACACACACACACACACACACACACACACACACACACACACACACACACACACACACACACACACACACACACACACACACACACACACACACACACACACACACACACACACACACACACACACACACACACACACACACACACACACACACACACACACACACACACACACACACACACACACACACACACACACACACACACACACACACACACACACACACACACACACACACACACACACACACACACACACACACACACACACACACACACACACACACACACACACACACACACACACACACACACACACACACACACACACACACACACACACACACACACACACACACACACACACACACACACACACACACACACACACACACACACACACACACACACACATACATCTATCTTTATCTTTATATTATATATAGGTATAACTATGACTTGATATCATACCCCTAATCCCAGTCATATGTGACATGGCACCTCTAAACCAGTAGAATTTGATTTTTCCCTAAAAAATCTCAAAAAATCCCGAAAATGGTAGTTTGAAAACACAATTTAAAAAAAGGGCGTTTTTATACCGAAGGTATGTATATACTTCTAAACTCCTTTTTCTTTTTTATTCTACCCACCCCCAGCGCGGGCAAAACACACACCAAACCCTAATAAAAAACAGTCGCCACCATCCTATCTTTTGATGATTGACCCTCTCCTTGATTTCTTCTATTCAGATTCTTGCTATTTGATAACTGTGATCATCTCAATTGTTTTAAAGAACATGATCCCGACATCATCAATTACTTTTAATGAAACAAAAACTATTTTCATCACATCTTGAGTTGTTTTAACGGAGGGTTTTTGTGACATCCTAGGCAAATCCCACATCGGCTGTGGCCAGGAGAGACTCATGGTTCATAAGATAACATTCACCTTCTCATGACACAACATGTTTTATGGTCTACTGCAAGTAGGATTCTTAGGAACTGGCAGTTAAGCGTGCTCATGTCAGAGTAGTACTAGGTTGGGTGACCAGCTAGGAAGTACTTACAAGAGGGCCACAAAGCAAAGCCGTGAGCCTGCGGGCAAAGCGGACAATATTGTAGTCCGGGATGTTACAAGTGGTATCAGAGCCACTCCTGAGCCGTTCGGGGTGGTGGGGAAAACCTCATCGAGGACGATGAGTCCCGAGGGGGGGGGGGGGGGGGGGGGTGATTGTGACATCCTAGGCAAATCCCACATCGGCTGTGGCCAGGAGAGACCCATGGTTCATAAGATAACATTCACATTCTCATGACACAACGCGTTTTGTGGTCTACTGCAAGTAGGGTTCTTAGGAACTGGCAGTTAAGCGTGCTCATGTCAGACTAGTACTAGGTTGGGTGACCAGCTAGGAAGTACTTACAAGAGGGCCACAAAGCAAAGTCGTGAGCCTGCGGGCAAAGGGACAATATTGTAGTCTGTGTAGGCGGGATTGTTACAGACTTCAGACGGCAAATTGCGGATCTATGACAGTGTGCAACATCGGACATCGGACATCGGGCAAAGGGACAATATTGTAGTCTGTGTAGGCGGGATTGTTACAGTTTTACTGGACGCTGAGGCTTTTAATGCCCCGTTCCTAGGTGGAAACATTTTCAACCATTTTCTTATTGCTGGGAAAAGAAGGTTCACTATATATATTTTGTTAATTTTCAATTTATCTTCTGTAATTATGCCCAAGTGATAACTTTGTATTTTGTTTATTTCAGCTCATAAAATTAAATATCTTTCAGCTAATCCTTTTCCCAAATGAAGATTGTTTTGACTTTTGAACATGTTGATGCAGCTCTTGGTCTTGATGATATCTAGCAGTGGAACATTTATTTCAGTTTGATTATTTAAACTGGATGTGTTTGTGAAGTGGACAACTCAGTCAAGAAACGGAATGCAAAAGGTGGTTGTGCCAGAGTTATGCTATCTATGCAAAATGATGGGGTGGAAAAGCTATTCCTTTACCAGGTACGCGCGCTTTTAAACTATGAAATTAATTTATTATCATTCTAGTAATCATGTGCATCACGAGTAATCTGCTCAAGACACACGAATGGGTTTGGTGTGGAGAGACGTACACAACAAAAAGAAGGTATATTGGAATATCATTTGTTGTAGTTTAACTGGTGTCAATGAGAGTATTCCCTAACTGCTGCAACAGGGTTATGGGTCAAGGCATCAAGCTGATGCAACAGTCTAGCTTTACAGGGTGTTTGGGAAGTAAAATTATAATAGACTGGTAGTAGATTAACAGCTGCAAGTAGGTTTTCCATTTATTTATATTGTAGTGTTTGTTATCTGGTCAATTGCGTCAGGGTTGTGCTAACGGTTGTTTTTAGAGAAAAAGTGCCGAAAAGTGTTATAGGACAGCTTAGACACGGTTTCGATGCACCTTTTAAAGGGTGTTGTTTAAGATAACAAACATGTGCATAAAATATGTTCTAGGAAAGCGGTTTAGGGCTGTTACGTCAGAATCCTTTAAAGGGGCTGTTTCGACAACCCTTTTTATGGGTTGTTTGGACAACACATATGTGATGTGAAGTTGTTAAAAAATCTGGTGTTGGTTGCCGCTCGACTGCGAACAATTTCAAACCTAGAAAGGAACTCCTTATAGATATTGTAATAGAAATGATGAAACAAGCAGTATTAGGTAATTGATTCTTTTTTGTCTCAATGACTTCACTGTATCATAAAAGATATTCATTTCGTGATTACGTAGGGACACTCGGATTGAACAAAAAAAATAGTTTAATAGTAATCAGTGATGCGATTGTGGGCCGACCGTAAATGTATTTTCACAAAACAGTTGTGTGGCTTTATACGGGTGGTGGAACTTTGGGTGTCAAGCACATTGGTGAATACTTTAATTCATCATAAAAATTGGGATGAGAAGATCGATAAGAAGCTAATTGTGGTCTTGAAAAGAGAAGTGTACTTTGTGGGGTTCTTTGTTAATCCGGAGGAGGATGATGTTTCACCAGTAGAT
This sequence comes from Glebionis coronaria, assembly GCA_025667525.1. Classification (NCBI taxonomy): domain Eukaryota; kingdom Viridiplantae; phylum Streptophyta; class Magnoliopsida; order Asterales; family Asteraceae; genus Glebionis; species Glebionis coronaria. Next base: position 344,218 of record JANFOE010000907.1, read on the forward strand.
CTGTAACTTGGTAGCTTTCGAATTGCTTTTTTATAATAATTGTTCTTAGGGGCTGTTTGGATTGCTTTTATTAGAATAACTACTTAACATTTTGCTCTCGTGTGCTTATAATAACTGGGTATATATTAAGCTAAAACATCCCCTTTTTAGTTTTACGTTGCACAAATTGGGTGATTCGGGTGATCATATGAAATTTCATTGGCCGTTAATTTAAGTTTTGCTTTTTGTGGTAGTTTAAAGCTAGCAAAGTTTCAAAGTGTCCCTCTTTTTTGTATGGTTACACATGAAATATAACGAGGCTTCACACTAAATAAATATTCCATTAGGATTTGTGAAAATGAAGCTTAAAAAAAATTAAGCCCCGTTCACGTGGGAACCTGTCATTTTGGGTTGAAATTTCACTAAAAAGGATTCAAAAGGTAAACATATCTAGAAAGGGAACATGCTAAATGTTTCTCAAATTATGGAGAAAGTATATTCAAGTTTCCCTAGCTTCATAAATCAATTGTGTACAAAAGAATTGGTCGACTTTCCAATCATTGTGAAACAGTAGTAGTAAAGGGTGACATGGGTCATTTTTAACGGGTGTCTCTGGATAGCTTTTAGTGGGAGTTGATTAACTTTTTGGGTTGTAGATAAAGGCGTCGGATGGTCCGCTCTTATCAGGGGTTCAGACAGTTTTTAGTCGAAGTTTGGGTAACTTTTTGCCCTGATGCAAAATAACAGCAGTAAAGGAGTATCCGATCAGGGTTTGACTTTTGCGAATGCTGCAATGCAACACCATTCCCTACTATTGCTTTTGCAGCGACTTAGATTGTACCTACAGGTCCCCCCAATGACACCGTTCTACTGGTCCTTTATGATCATGGCCATCCGCAACGAAATCATTTACTGAATGCTTTTGCAACGGCTTACTATTTACTATTGCAACCAGTCCACTTAATGCTCATGGTCATCTGCAACAACACCGTTCTACTGGTCCTTTATTTAATGTAATTCACAGCAAGGATCTTCCTTCTCACTTCAACTACTTCAAGGGACTCTTGATGAGCTGCTTAGTTCTTTTTCAGAATTCCATTCTTGAAGATGCTAGAAATCTTCAAATCCATGTTTTAAGGTAATTTCATCCGCACGAGGTCTGTATTTATGGCTTCTTTAGTAGCGATTATAATTTACAGTGCTGTTAAGTTTCACCACTATTTTTGGGTTTTTTATGTAGATTCAAATGTAAAATGCAATTACCTCAATTCTGGATACGCGGGCAGAGCTTATACAAGAGATCGAATCATTACGCAAAGAGAGCCAGTAGCTTAGTGTAAAGTTGTTCGGATTTCGGAACTGTTTTAATTTTAAGTCGACCCTGATGCTTCGCAGCGTGAAAAAATAGAAGTAAGAACTATTTGCGTTCAACCTTTAATTGTTATATTTCAGACGTTGCGCCATTCCAGTTGAAGGTGTATAAGTAATTCTGATGCTTCGCATCGTGAAAAATAGAAATAAGAACTATTTTACGTTCGCACTTCCAAACATCCTGTAAAATGATGGTTCATTTTAGGATTTTCGAAAAGATGGCAACAAACTTATAAGATGAATTGGTAAAAAAGATTCTTCTTTATGAGTTGGATGTTTTTTATGAGTTTTTGGTTGGATATGCGAGGTGGGGTTTGGATAAATGCTCAACATGGGTTTGGGTCAAAATGGATATTCTGTAACTATGACTCGTCGAGTTGGTAAAAAAAGTGAAACACCTCTAACTCCATCCCTTCCATTCCTGAATATACTTCTCTTTTACCTTTAAGTCCAAAAAAGTTAAAAATAAAATAAAATAAAAGGGTGTTCGAGTTTACGTTTTAGAAGTGATTATATGATTAGTAGCTTAATGTTATTGAAAAAGACAATTAATCAAAAAATTAATGTTTGACAAACCCATAAAATCAATGTTTTAGATGGACTGGGTTAAAAACATTTGTTGTCATCAAATAATAAATGTTGCTACCAAATTGAGAATATAAGTTTTCGTATTCATTCCATTTAGACTTTTTGATGCATCACGTGTATTGGAAATATTTATACCAAAATAATTAAATCACTGCATATAAACTAAAAAAAGTGAAAAGCATACGCATTGACTCTTTTCGTTGGAGTTCAGGGGATGTCTTGTTTCTATATATGATTCTCTTTAGGTTTTAAACCTGCCATTTTTTTGGTTCAGAACCATAGGCTGCTGCGAATTGAGTATTCAGCTACTTCTCGTGTGTATTTAAGGTGAACCTTCTTTATAAAGAATATAGGGAGTGATTGAAAGACCTTCTTTATAAGCTTACGAAGAAATTGTGTTAAAAAGAATCTGGGCAGAGGGGCTAATACATATTAGTTTGGGGCATATTGAACACTCCCGAAACCAGTAGACATCTATCATAAATTCACAATAAGACAGTGCTACAACCGGATGTAAATAGAAAACAAAGCATTAGTAATCACCTCATAATACGATCTTGGAGTTCAGCTGCAGACTGCTACGATCCTCCATGTTCACCTTCAAAGCTGGCCTCGTACTTACTGGTTTTAATTTCATCCCTGCCATGACGAGAATGTGTACCATGCTTACATGCTTACTTGCATCCCTAAATTCGCCATCCTCATAATCAGAGTTTGTTGAATCTATCCTCAGGTCTTTACTTCCATTATGAAACTCATCAGGTTGTGCCTTTATCTCTATCACTGAACCTATCTTTATCATGATCTCCACCCCTCTCAATTTCTCTCACGGCCCTTATCTCCGCGAGTTTCTTTCTCTTTCTCCCTTTCTTTAATTTTCTTTGTCCTCTCTTTACCTTTGTCAGTTCCCTTTTCTATTTCCTGTTTCTCTAACTCTTTCTCACTCTCATGATCTTTATCCCTTACCTGATCTTTATCTCTGTATTCTTCCCTATCATTTTCTTTATAACTTTGTCTCTGCTCCTTCCTTTTGTATGATCATCCACGTCTTTCTTTCTACAGTCTCTTTTAGAATCTTTTAGAGATCCTTTACGCTCTTTGTCTCTTTCTTTTGAGGCATCACTGATCTTTGACTTTTCTTGATCTCGACTTCTATGATCTTCTTATCTGTTTGACCACTCCTACTTTTCTCGTTACTGCAATGCTTTGATTCTCGTGATTTTTCATTGCCATTGTCTTTCAAATCATCACCCTTACACCATTCATCCCTTAGAGACTCATCTAAATTCCAGCGACTGTCAACTAAAAGACACAAGAACTTAATTTCAAGTAATCAAAGGATTAAATAAACATTTGTTTTTACATATAAAAATGTTATACTTATACATGATGTTCGAGCTAACTAAAGCGGGAAAGAAAACCACTAATTAATACAAATAAAAATGACCATAACGTATGTGTTTTCTCTATTCACTGATATACCAAGTTTAATCTACATGTAATAGTTGTTACATGAAAAAAAACATGATATTTATTAGATTATGCTTCAGAGGTGTTTGTATGTGTTGTTAAGCAACTGGATGAAATAAAATTCGCCATGAAAGCTTTTGAGCTACGCCTTTCTACATTGAACATGTCAATTCTAGTATGATTATAGTTTCCTTGGGCTGGGCAGCTGACTCAGTGGTCTGACGGTTCTGAAAGAAAGAATTCATGGCTTTAAGCTACTGCTACAATCAAAATACCAAGCTTTAAGCTACTTACCTCCTTTTTAATTATAAATCATCGGCAACCTTGTGGTCTTCCCATATTTGCTGTTTAACAAGAGTTAAGTCCATATGGTCTTCCCATATTTGCAACAGTAAAAAGAATCTATTGGAGCTTGATTCCAAATATACATTTGTATTTCTACTGTTTAACAGGATTTAAGTCCATTATGTCTTCGCATATCTGCAACAACAACAAAAATTCAATGGGATCATGATTCCCATATATGTTGTATTACTATTACGATATACTGCTATGACCAATAATCTTTAATAATTTTGAGATAATCTTTAATAATTTTGAGATAATATTCAATGTGTTAAATGTGTCAAAATAATACAGTATATATCTCACTACATACTTGCTCATATGTTATGCCAAATGCCAGTATATCGTAAAAGAAGATGCTTGCAATATTAATTCTGGTAACTGTAGGACTGAAATTGATTAGTCCATTTTTCCTTTCAAGATCCTTTCCGTGATTTCAGTAGGATCATTCGATGATATAAGTGCTTGGGAGACGGTCTCGAACAGCTCCTCATGATCCTGCGTACATATAAATAGAAGACTAAATAAAGTATTCAATGAGGAGATGACATGTTAGTGAGTCGGAGTAAAGTGTTTTGTGTCCATTAAAATTAAATGAAAACCAAAACATGTGTGCGCTTATAGTAGGACAATAAGAAATACATAGGGTGATAGGAATACCATGTTTATTGATTATAACTTAAGATTAGGATTTGATTTTACGGCTTATCAGTTTTAGGCCCACAAAGGTGTAAGTCATGGATTTCTGAAGTTTCATTGCATATTCAGTGAGTATGGTAAAATAAGTAGTATGGAAAATCAAAGAAAAACCCCAATTAGAGGTTAATCTGTTGTAAACGACCCCTGTATATTTCTTAATTAAAACCATTAAGCACATCTGATAAAGAATGAAAACTTGAAAACTTGAAAATGAACAATAAAGTGTTAAGAGTCATCGGTCTAACTGGACCTGATCTCTGACTAACTATATACGTACTTAAAAAAATAAGTTTTGACGGAAATTTTGCTTATTTTGTTAAATATTTGTACTTTTTTGACATGTTTTAAAAAGAATGAAGACACTTTTTGTCTATTCATTATTGTTGATGGTCTAAACGGGCGTATATGTAAAACACTAAATAGGCTTAATTGGCGTATGTAAAATATTAATTAGGCAATCGGCGAATCTTTTATATTTAATTTTTTATCTCTCGATTTCAAACAAATATATTATTATTTATTTGTACGTTTTTATATATGTTTTCCCCCATTTTAGCTTGTGCCCGTTTATCTCACCCGTTTAACTCGTGCATGTTTAGCCCGCCGCCTGTCCCGTCGCCTATACCTGCCCGCCCGTCCGTTTTGACACCTTTAGATGAAGCCATGTAAAAGCTACGATGGGCCATGGCCAACCCAAATATACTCTTTTATACAAGTTATAGAGTTATGTTAAAGTAGAGGTTGATAGATCAATTTTTTTAATCAAATCAGTTTTTAATGTTTGCAACACTATTATAATGATCTTAACGTAGCTAAGGAGTTTTAAGCCAACATGTTATTTTTTGAATAATTAATTAGAAGATAATATGATAACGTGTTATTGATGGGCTAAACACACCACCTACTCGTTTTACCACTTCTAGAACTAAGTAAACACCTAAGCAACTTTTTAACAAAACACAAATCCAAACTTACAACTATTAAAAATAGAATTTTATTATCACTGGACATTATACTAATCTAGGTCTAACTCAAGATGCCCTCTTTATAATAAAATGAAACATGAAACCTTAATATCCTAACAATAGATGGAAATAAAGACAAACAACTTAGGAAATGGATCATACAACATTTGGGTTGAAGTGGGTAATATTATGTACAAACAAAGATTAACACCACACAAACCATGTCTGTATAATGACCCAAGCCAAGGAAAAACACACACATAACAAACATAAATAATTTAAAACATACTTTAATAATATTTTTTTTTTAAATTGTATCATATAAATATATATGTACATCATTAAAAAATTACACAAAACACGTTTGTAGGATGACCCAAAGCATAAAAAATTATTGTTAGCCCTATATTTTATATAGTTGAACAAGAATGTAATAGGTCATCTTAGTCGTTAAAGGTCTTGTATTGTAATGGGTTAGTCGGGTTAACCGGGCTTGGACTTTAAGCTAATATTGTATAAGTTAGGGGCACTAAGCCCAAAGACAAGCCAAGCCTGGCCCAAGGAAACAAGCCCATTAGCCCACCAAGTTCATGGGTATATAAACCCTCTTCCATGTGTGGAAGAGGGTGTTGGTTCATTTACTTTCTCTCTCTAATAGTAATTTAACATTCCACCATCTCTCTACTTTCTCTCTCTAACTTTCTTTTCTTTCTCTCTCTAAATCTTCTGTTATGAATTAATTGGGATTAACAATTATAAAACACAAAATGTGATTTAGACTTCAATTATAAAAATTCAGATTGTTTAAAAAATTAATAATTCAGACTCTAAAAAATGAGAAATATTTAAAAATATGTTTAAAATAAGATAAAATTCAAAAATTATTAAAAAACGATAACCTAAAAAAAAACAAACAATAAACCCTCCGAAACACAAAGAAAAACGACCCCGCCTGTTGGGCGGGTTACGATGCTAGTATACACACACACACACACACACACACACACACACACACACACACACACACACACATATATATATATATATATATATATATATATATATATATATATATATATATATATATATATATATATATATATATATATATATATATATATATATATATATATATATATATATATATATATATATATATATATATATATATATATATATATATATATATATATATATATATATATATATATATATATATATATATATATATATATATATATATATATATATATATATATATATATATATATATATATATATATATATATATATATATATATATATATATATATATATATATATATATATATATATATATATATATATATATATATATATATATATATATATATATATATATATATACATATATATATATATACACACACACACATATATATATATATATATATATATATATATATATATATATATATATATATATATATATATATATATACACACACTAGCCTTTAGACCCGTCCGGTGGACGGGCTAGGTTTAAGTATATATTTTTTTATGAAAATTGAAGTTATGTGTGTTTTTATTAGAAGTTTAGTATATGTAGTGTTAGTTATGACATTAATATTTTAATAATGTAGCATATAATGAACAAAATTAATAACGTAGTTTAAGATTTTTTATTTATTTAAGAATATTATGAGTTAATTGAATTTGCATACGTTAACGTTATGAATAAGTTTGTTACATTAAATTTTTTTAGAATTTTAATAATATTTTATAAATATTTTATGTATTTTTGAATTTTATGAGATAACAAATCTTGTATATGTTAATGTTATGTATAATTTTTTTCATTAATTTTTTTTTGAAATTAATATTATTGTTAAGTTTTATTTTGTTAGCAAAAACATTATAGGTAAATATTTTTTAGAAATCATTTTGTTTTGTAAGTTTTGTGGTAAAGTGTATTCTAGCAAAAGTAAGTACAAAAAGCTCATTCCTGGAATTATTCTTTGTCACGTGTATAATATAGCAACAGTATATAGCCCAGTCCAAAACTTGACAGTCCGAATATCAAAAAATATTTTCATTTTAGTAAGTGAAACTATTGGGAATAATTTGTAATTCCTATTTTTTTTTGAAGCATTTTATGGAAACCTTTTAATGAATTACATATGTCATTTTTAAAGAATTTTGTATTTAAGGCATCATTTGTAATTCCTAATTTCTTTTTGTAGCATTTTATGGAACTCTTTAATTAATTACATGTGTCATTTTTATAGAATTTTGTATTAAGGGATTGTTTCACCATCCTTCCTTATATAGTTTTATAGAATTTTGTATTTAATGCATCATTTGTAATTCCTATTTTCTTTTTAAATTATTTTATGGAAACCCTTTAATGAATTACATGTGTCATTTTTAGAATCTTGTATTTAAGGCATCATTTGTAATTCTTATTTTGTTTTTGAGGCATTTTATGTAAAACCCCAAACTTTGGGCTTTTAACACGTCACTGGTTTCATTATTAATATCGTTCATCCTGTAATATTTTTATCAACGACCGTTACAAACGAAATCATAATATAGTAAATATTATATATTTACTTATATTTCTTAAAAACTTGATGTTTTAACCATGGACTTATTTTATTTTTATTTTTAGACACATTTTATGTGCATAAATAATTAATAATTATATTTATTATAATTAATAATGATGATCCAAAATGTTACGCCTTAAAACTATATATTAAATTTTGAACATAAACTTTTAGTACATTAAACCAAGATTTGCGTGATGTCAAACAAATATTACTAACTATACTAAATCAACACATTAAAACGACCATAGAAAAACCCTTAGTTGAATTTTAAGTGCAAGGACATTTTATTTACTTTTCATATTACATTGCTAAAATATGTAAACAAACCGAGCCTAAACATAACTAAGTTGTGAAAAATGACTTTCCCTTGCTTTTTATTTTCGTTCCTACGTTGCATATACAACCAACTCAAACTAAATCAAAACCTCCTGTGGATGGAAGTATGTACACGCCACTATATGCAAATGAGACCCTAAATATCGATTTTACTAGTACTATAAAATCCTACAAGGTTTACTAAAGATTTCCATTTATCTTTGCTAGTCGTGTATATACACTAGCCACAAACACATATTCAACCTATCTCTCTCACTCTCCCTGCTGTATAAACACACTCCACAAACTCCAATCTCACTACTATCTCTCTCTCTCTCTCTCTCTCTCGTGACGACATAAACCATGGCAGCACTTCATGTTTCTCATTTCCACTACTCATGTATGTATCACGTACACATACAAACCTTCCTACTCTTCTCTTGTTGTTCCCAGAAGCTACACAAACACCCCACGATTTGGTTTTGGTTTGTTGACAAGCAAATGAACACCCATGATTCTTTCTCGTTGGTAATCACCACACGATCAAGAGAGTGCAACGAATTGAATGACTCTAGTCACGTGGTTCGTTAGCCATTCGCATATCGGTTCAGCGTTTGGAGCATGGTTGTCCTTCCATTGTTATCACGTCGCCTCCAAACAATTGTAAGTTCCCAAATCTTTGTTCTCTTAAATTCTTTTCTCGTCAAATGAATACATGCATTCATTATCTTGTAATAGTGCATGCAAAGATATTTAAAACAAGGAAAATCAGTCTTGCAAGTTAGCCAAACTTTCTGATGTAATCAGGTTCTTAGAAGAGCACATAGGAAAAATGGTTTTCACACAGATCCAAACGTATGGATATTATACACATGTTAAACGCTGCACGTGTACCAAATTTGAAAGCTTGATTCTCTGTATACAAACATGTTGAAACTTATTATGTAAAGAAAAGAGCTAAGCGGGTAACTTTCGGCTACATTCTGACTCCGTTCAACCTTTGGAATGGGTCGAGACATGGGGACAAATTATATTTGAGCTAGTAAAGAAAACTTAAGAACTTAAATCACCAAAAACCGTTATGTAACGAGCTAGAAATTAGTAGCCGAAAGGAGACCGAACATAACATATATAGATCAAAACAACCTCCTGACGTTAGAACGCGCCATAGGGAAACGCACACTAAAAATACGAGCTGGGCTAAAAACGAATGTACTAGGTCTTAAGTTATCCCTTAGTTAGTATCCATGCCAAATTTGAACGAAAACGGAACACGTTTGCTATGTTAAATAAATCAACCATGATTAATATTTTATGTGTAAATCCATCCCAACCAGCCTACTTTAGACCCCGTTTAGACCTAGTAGGACCCCGTGTAAAAATCCGTTTATGGGGGCACTTCGTAGAACACCTAGTCAGCTTTCCGTAGCCTCTTGAATCACCTAAAACGGAGCTATAACGAAGCGGGAAATTAAGTTTGAAAATCTGCGTTTACACATTAAAAGCTGTCAGCACATATAAAAAGCTGACAGCATTTGCATGTTGGCTGACCAGCCGACTTTGGCTGCGTTTTTTAGCAAGTTAGAGTTAGAACCAGAACCCGACACCAACTAGGATGTTGTAGATCTCCTGGCTACCTTTCTGTAGACACCAAGAACGCTAAAAACGGTCAAGTAACGAATAAGTTACAGCCCTTTAAAAATCTGCCTCGCACACCTTAAAAGCTGATGAAAATTCAGTCATTCTGACCCACTGACTTTAAGCTCGTTTTTACGCATTTTAGAGCCGTTTCCAAGCAAAACCTAAAGAACGAAACTTGTAGACGGCGTGTCCGAGAATACAAATATGTTTTCCGTTCATTTTATGGTTAAATAACGAACCCGTAAATGGCTTTCAAAAATCAATGTTTATGTCACAAAACACTTGAAACACAAGGACCAATCTTGCCATTTTCTGAAAGTTTAGCAAGCCCTAGGGGCTGTTTTAGTAATTATATTAAAACCAAGGATTCGTGTGCAATTGGACTTAAGTTTTAATAACATTATTTAAGTTAATAAACTATAAGGACTATATTGTAATCCGTGAAACATGGAGGACTAGTTGTGTACAACTGGAAACTTGAAGGACTCTTATGAAACATTAATAAGACTTAATTAAATAAAAATCATTTTATTTAATTTATTTAAGTTGTTACAATTCGAACGAGGTAAATACACTTTATTAAATTAAATGTGTACATGTTACGATAACTTACTATAAGTTTAACACTTAAAACGATAACAACTTATTAATGAGGCATTTTCATCAACTGCATTTATAGGTGCATTTAATTGTACATATACTGAGACCTATTCAATTACTTAGGTATTTGATGTACTGTGTGCACTATGACTTGAATTATTGATCATCCTCGAGCTGTATATTACAGGTGAGTTCATAGCCTCGCCTTTCACTACTATTTATGTTTTTACTAACCCGCGAGGGGGGGACATGCTATAACTTGTTTTGACTATATGATTTTAATATCATGAGATTATGGCCCTATACTTATATTTAATAAACTGTTGATTAAATACTGTGGGAGAAAACTGGTAATATATTTTATAGGACGCAGACTGAACTGTTACCTTGATTACATTTGCCTATTGTAGAGCCCACGGCCCGTGGTGTAACTGTTAAATGTGTGATAGCGCGAATGTTATAAATAGATCTGTTTGGGATTGACGATCCCCATCTGGGTGAGTAGTGCTCACTGTGCCTAGGCCAGGACAACAGATGTTTACCATGTCGGACTTGTATTCTTATTATGGGCACAGTTATTTCTAGGAGGCCCTAACGAAGCCTGCTACTGTCAAGCTTCAGTTACTGACAATAGGAAATGCAGTTAGTTTATAGTATTTGGCTTTGTGCAATACTATGTTTGTGATGTTTGCGGTCCTAAACTAGATTTTACCACACCTTGTGCAGTGCAATATGGAACATTACGATATTTCTGAACTGGATTTTTATCATACCTTAAGAAATACTATACGGAATATTTTGAGATACTAAACTTGATTTTATATCAAATGAACAATGATTTTACAAAACTCTATGAATTCACCAACTTTATGTTGACTGTTTTAAGCATGTTTTTCTCAGGAAATTAAGCTGGATTATTTGGGCATGGACTGAGCATCATTTAGGAGCATCATAATAATTGGGGGATCTGTTTTCAAAAACTGGGATATTTGTAACAATTGATATTTAACGCTTCAACTGATTGTAGTAAAACCATATTTGTATCAATTGTATTTCAAATCATGTAATTATGAACAATGCTTTGTATGCCATTTGTTCTGTGATCCGCAACGTGACACCCAATTACTATTCCGCTGCAAACCTGATTTGGGGGTGTCACAGAATGGTATCAGAGCGAATGGTTATAGAGAATCAGATCAAAAATAAAATTGTTTTTCTATTTTATTAACTGAACTATAACCGGACAAAATTTCAAAAACTTAGATTTCAAAAACTGGGTTTTTGACGGGACATACTTAGAGAGCATTTAGCATAGAGATCATGTATAACTATATGATTTAAGTGCAATTTATTATCCTATGCATCTATATTTATGGTAGTAATAGATGCTAACCATTTACGTACTTTATGTATTACGACTGTTTAATATCGTTATGAAGAAATTAAAATATTAAAATACTTAACGTATTTAATGAAACTTATAAACATGTCATGTTAGTAGGGAGCTTTATACTAAAGATGTTCCATCTCGATATTTCGTTTTGACTGAGTGGTTGGGTTTACGACTTAAAGTGCCCTCGCTCCTCAAACGTTTATAGAATGGCTTCGGAAGTATGATGGCCCGAACAATGAATTATAAACACAAACAACATAATACATAACAAACCCCTGGAAATATGAAAATGGAAATCTTTTGAAGATATAAAATAGATTTTGGAAAATCTCGTATAATCTAAAATAGATTTTGGAAATCTTGTATAATCTAAAATAGATTTTGGAAATCTTGTAAAATCTAAAATAGAATTTTGGAAAATCTTGGAAAACTTGGAATATATTTTTATATATCACTTAGCATAGAAACAAATAATTAAAATAAAAGGATTTTGGAAATCTTTTCTTGAATAATTGTATTTTGGAAGAACCTAATTAAATTTTGGAAAAGTTTAAATTGGATTTTTCTTTAGAAATCTTAATGCATCTTTGAAAATCCTTACCACGCCTTTGGTAAACTTAACAAGACTTTTATATATCTTGGGAAAAATCTAAAATTTGATTTTTTTTTTGAGATCTTGATTAAATCCTGTTGAACTTATAACAAACTTGTAAAAACCTAGATCTTATGTATGAACTTTAAAATTTTACTTTTTAAATCTAGATTTTATAATGAAAACACATGGAAAAGAAATATAGCTTGGGCTGTCTGATTCATTTTTGAACTTGTAATAAACTTGTGAACTTATAAAAAAAACCCTAAATCTTAATTTTTGTAAATTAAATGTGAACATAAAACAAGATTGGACTTCATCTTGAAATACTGTGAAGCTTATAATTAATATACAAACTTGTAACCAACTTGGATTTCATTTAAAACCCGAAATAAAAACATACCGTAGGTTTTTACTCTCTATTTAGAGATCTAGACTTAATCTTTACAAACCAGTAATAAGTTTGTAAGGTTTCATAAACTTCACACCTAAATAAATGGTTAAGTATTATTATTTGACTAAAATATGTTTAGGTCCATTAGGAAGCCCATTAGGCCCATTTATTGTCCTATGGACCTATGTAGTAAAACTTGTAATAATAATGGATCTAAAAATGTAATTAGGCCCATTAAGAAATCCTTAGCTCACAAAAAAATGTTAATGGATCTTGTAAGCTCAATAAGGGGTTGGGAAGCCCATTAGCTCTTTTGGCACATTTAATAAGCCCACTTAGTGATATTATACTTAAACAAAGTTTTTATACCAAAAATATATCTTATAAAAACCTTTGGACTAAAAATGTCAATTCATTAAACTCATGGATTAAAACCGTGATATTGAAACTTATTTTGATAAAACAGTAATTACAAGGAATAATATGGTAAATATTTGAACGTCTAGGGAGTAATAAATGCCCTTCGTGACTTATTCAACCCTAAGGACTAAAACTGTTAAGAACCGGAAGGTGTACATCTATTAAAACATGGAGGGACTTCTTTTGCTAATAACCGAAACTTAAGCAAACCCTAGACCCCTTATTTCATTTATTGTATTAAAACTTGAGCGAACCCTAAACTAAATGGACTAGAACCATCATTTTATGAAACTTGTAAACAACGGGTTATTATTTAACTTGCGAAAACTTTGGGGACATTAAATTAAATGTAATAAAGTGTTGTTACTTTTATAACTGTTCATAAAAATTATGAAATTTAAGGCACGTAGATTATAAAAGTAAAATACAATAATGGTAAGTAAAATACTTTTCCTTAAATGATATTATTAATAACAAATTTAAATGGAAGTTATTAATATTTGTACAACGAAGTATTTAACTAAAATACAGTAACATAAATGAATTGCCTAAAAACGAGTTGGCATTATAATGAAATCCAAATAAATTCTGAAAATCTTATAATAAGATTTTTAAAATCCTCCATGATTGATTTTGTATCAAGCTTAAGCTTATACGCTAATTATTTCATATACGCTAATTATTACTTATAATTAATTGATAACTATAAACCGGTTAGTCTATTTTGACTACTTGGAAAACTGACTGGCCACATAATAGGAACGGATTTACAACAACCGTACATACTGGAATATTTAAAAACAGACTAGGGAGCATTATCCCGTCTACTACATTTTATTAGATGTTCGAACTTGCTATTATGTATATATAGGTATATATACCTTACTAGAAGTAACTATATGATACAATGCCTATACTTATGATTTTTATATTGTATATATGAGTTCCTTGTTTGATACGTATCCTTGCGCACGTTATCGCACGTCAACATTTATTTTCTCTCGCTTATAATTTTGTACGGGGATATCTACGGAACACGACTTATTAACGACTTATACACATTTGCTTCTAGTATTTTTCACGTGGTATGATAGGTGTGTAAGCACCCATCCTTTTTACCACTTAATTACAGTAAATCCCGAGCCAAAACGTGTATTTTATGTCTTTTATGTCGGAATTATGCGTGGTTTGTGTTTTTGTTGTGATTTAGGACGAAAAGGTGAAAAGTGGAGAAAACACGGCATTCACGGGCTTTTATTGAAGAAAAAGATGAAAGACGAAGTCAAGAAGTCAAGAGTGCAAAAAGAACGGAAGTCCAAGACCAATTCTGAAGATTTATCGAAGAAAAAGTCAAAAGACGGAAGTTTACTTAAAGCCGAAGAACTCAAGTCTAATTTATTGAAGAATTACAAGACGAGTTCAAAGAAATCCCGAGCCAAAAGTCATTAAAGTCCAAGATTTAATGAAGATTAAAGGCTTAAGGACTAATGGTGCAATTAAATAAAGATTAAAGGCTTGAGGGACTTAATCATGCAATTAAGAAGAATTGAAGGAGGGGAGGAAACTTCCTAAGCACCCCTTAATCCTCCCCTATATATAGTCATTAGGATTAATCTTTTCATTTTTGTTGGCTAATAGTGACAATTAGTTCTTCCACTTTTAATTACATTGTCATTTAAATACTTGTCAAATTTAAATACTTGTCTTGCACCTTAATTAACCATTTAATTTCAAGTAAGTTTTTCTTTCAATTCTTGTTAATCTTTATCTTTATTGTTTGATCTCATCCTACATTTCTTTAATCTTTATGTTGATTTGTTCATGTTCATGTTCTTGAGTTTTTGTCAAATTTATTAAGTGGGTTTTGATTATCTTGATTAGTTTTGTTAGTTTTGTTGTTTTGGATTGATTGTTTATGCTTAATAGATGTTTTGTTATTAGTTTGATTTAATTTTTTTGTTGATTTTGTTAAGTTTTTGTTGAATCCGTGCTATTTTGTTCTCCGTGTTCTTCGCGAGTTTGTTTCTGTTCTTTCCCAGGAGACGCAGCCCAGCACTAGTCCGAATAGGCCAGAATATTCCGGATAGGCAACTATTCCGCATAGGGGCCATTATTCCGAGTAGGCAAACTATTCCGTATAAAGGGACTATTCCGCATAGACCTAATATTCCGCACAGGGCTATATTCCGAATAGGGGTGTTATTCCGCATAGACCTATATTCCGAATAGGCTGATATTCCGCATAGGGAAATATTCCGAGTAAGGCCAAACATTCCGAAAAACAAAGAACATTCCGAATAGAAACTTATTCCGGATAGGTGACAATATTCCGAATAGGTATTTATTCCGGATAAGGGTAAATATTCCGGATAGGTAATTTTCAGTTTCTTTAATTTCAGTTTCGAGCTTTATTTTTCCTGCCTTTTTCCTTAGACGCACTTTAAGTTTAATTGCCTTAGACTTATTTTAGCCTTGCCTTAGTTTAAGTTTTAGTTTTAGTTGCGTTTTAAGTTTGCCTTAGTTAGATTTAAGTTTGCGTTATTTACTTTTAGTGCCTTTTAATTTTAGTCAAGCTTTTAAATACTTGCACCATTTATTTCAAATTAGATTTAGATTACTTTACTGCACTTTTACTTTAATTGTTTTTGCACTTTTAATATACTACAACGACACACTTTTGTTTCACCAAAGAACGACTGAGTCGCATAGTGAACTCCTTTTTCAATTCGAAGAGATTGGTTCAACGATATTTTTAACTAAGTAAAATCTAGTTATCAAATGGCGCCGCTGCCGGCTCTTTTCGTAAAGATTAACGGTTTTCTGTGAGAGACGCGTTGCTTTTTGGGATCCGTTCACTTGTGAGCATTATTTTCTTGCACAAAAAAATTCATAAAATCATAAAAATTAAAAATTGATAAAAAACCATAAAAATTAAAAATTTCAAAAGTCCAAAAAGATTTTATCTTTATTATGTATATATATTATCCTTTGTGTTTGGTTTCTTTTTCTTTTGCATTTTCAGGTGTATGCGTACTAGATATTCTAATTATCAAGATCCCGAGACTCGAGAAGATTTAAGTATGTTAGGTGTTAACAACAACAATAATCCACCGCACCTCAACAATAACAACAATGTTCTTCCACAGCCCGATCTTCGGACAATGGAGGAGCTTTGTCAACCTACCATGTTTGGACGAGGAGGACCGATTGCGCCGATGCAAATCAACGCTCCAGAGTTTTTGTTGAAGCACCACATGATTCAGCAAGTGCAAACTAACCCATTCCGTGGATTGCCTTATGATGATGCCAACAAACACCTCGACAAGTTCATTACAATCACCCAAAGCATGAAGTTGCCTAGTGCCACAATGGATGTTCTTCGCCTACAACTCTTTCCACATACTTTATCACATCATGCCGAGAAATGGTTTGATCGTCTCCCGAAGAATTCAATTCATACTTGGGATGACATGACTCAACGCTTTTTGTCGCGCTACTTTCCACCATCCATGGTCACGAGCCTTCGCAATCAAATCAGCGGTTTCATCAGAACCCGATGAATCTCTTTTTGATGCTTGGGAAAGATATAATGTCTTGATTGATCGTTGTCCAAACCACAACATGCTTCCAGTCACATTGATTGATACTTTCTACAACGGTTTGACTTTTCGTGATCGTGATACGATTAATGCAGCCGCCGGTGGCACATTTATGAAAAAGAGACCCGAGGAGTGTAGAGAGCTAATTGAGAACATGACTACTCACCACAAAAACTGGGATTCCTCTGATTCTTCAAGGAACAACCCGAGAGTCAATGATTCTTCTACCTCAGCAAACCCTGATATGACCGAACTCACCCGCATGATGACTGAAATGAGCAAAGTATCACGCTTCTCGCTTCAAACCAACAACAACAACAAGTTAAAGCGGTTGCACCTTCTTGTGAAACATGCGGCGGTCCTCACTCATACACCGATTGTCCTTCTACACAAGGAAATCCGGAAAATGTGTATGCAGCTTATGGTAATTATTCACCGGAAAATTACCAAGCTCGACCTCAAGGGGATAGAAATTTGCTGAGTTACCGGTCAAACAACTACCTTTCCCCCGGTTTTTCTCCTCAAAACCAAAACCCCGCCAACAACTACAATAGAACCAACCAAATCCCACCTCGTGCTTCTAATCCTTATCACCCACCCGCCCAACAACCCCCACCCATTAATCCGGATGTTGAAGCCATAATGAGAACCCAAGGTGAGCAAATCAAGAATCTGCAGAGTCAAATTATCAATCTTAAAGGAGATATCACAAAGCAAGGAAATGATATTAGATCCGAGCTTCGAGATAATATTCAAACCTCCTTCAGCAATCAAACAAATGATTTGAAGAATATGCTTGCTAGTTTCTTGCCCGTCGCTCAACCTTCTTCTTCGAGTTCTCTACCTTCAAACACCGTCACTAATCCGCGAGCAAATGTGAGTGCTATTACTACCCGTAGTGGAATTACCATTGTCGATCCACCAATCCCGCCCCCATCATCTACACCTCCTCCACCACCATTTATCCCTACTCCTCCTACACCTAGTATTAGTGCACCATTACCGTCTCCGCCTCGCCATGACGATGTATCTAGGAAGGACCCTTCAACATCTCAACCTTTACCTGCTACACCTGCACCTTCACCACCCAAACCCAATATCCCTTATCCCTCTCGTTTAGGCAAGACCAAAATGCTAACCAAGGATGACGCTGAAGTGTCAAGCTATGTGAAGATGATCTCTTAAATGAACTTCTACATTAGCTTTCTCGAAGCACTTGTCCACATGCCGAAATTTGTGAAAGCATTCAAGGAATTGCTTAACAAGAAGGAGAAGTTGATTGAGCTCGCCAACGCACGTTTAAATGAAAACTGCTCTGCAGTTATTCTTAAAGAACTTCCGGAAAAGCTTGGAGATCCCGGTCGTTTTGTGTTGCCTTGCGTTTTCAACAAAACTGAAGAATTTACTGCCCTTGCTGATCTCGGGGCCAGTATTAATCTTATGCCTTTGAGTGTTTGGAAAACACTATCATTACCCGACCTCACTCCAACAAAGATGACTCTTGAACTTGCTAATCGCACTCTCGCTTACCCCGTTGGTATTGCCGAAGATGTGTTCATTAAAGTTGGCAAATTTACTTTCCCGATCGATTTTGTCGTCGTTGATTATGAAATGGACCCTTGTATTCCTTTAATACTTGGTCGGCCATTCTTGAGAACCGGACGAGCTCTTGTCGATGTTGCCGAAGGTGAGTTAATCTTAAGAGTCGGGAATGATTCACAAGTTTTTAAAATGGGGAAGCTTACAAGCAAATCCTTTGGAAGAGAATCAGTGAATATGATTAATGTGCTTGATGAATTTGTTGTCTACAACAATCCTCTATTTGATTCTTGCATTGATAATCCACTTTTTCAAGATGATGTGGATGATTCTCTCTCCAATGTGGAACCTTCTCCCATTTATGATTCTCCACCGATCTTCGATACTTATGATGATGGTTCTAGCTCAGATTCGGATGATTATGATGACCTTACTTCTGAGTATCCCGATCTGCCCACATATGATGATTTTGATGAGGCCGATACTCTTTCGAGTGATTCTTCCCATGATGAAGATCCTCCGCCATCACTCGATCCTACTTTGGACGATTACTCATTTGAGGAAGAATTCTCTACGTTTCTCAATACGTACTTCCCTCATGAGAGTGATGCACCTCCTTTAGATTTTGAAGATTATCGTCTTGATCCTACTTTGGATTTGAAGAACATTCTTTCAAAGGAGAAGAAACCGGTCGACACCAATATCCGCAGCACATATGATTTAACACCTCTTTGTCCCCCTTCTGAGGACGAGGTTGTGCTTCTTCGCGGATCTTCTTCCCATTCTGCTGAGCCTGAGTGCTATTTTCCCTTAGAGGAAAAGGTGTTCGACCCCGGTATTGAAATCTTTAAGCCATCTCAGTATCCACCTGATGAAATAAAAGGAAAAAATCTTTGGAAATTTTGAAGACATGCTTCCACTTCACCCTTGCTTCCACCGTGCTCCATCGCTGCTTAAGGGAACCTTTCCTACTGTTCTTTGGCTTGCCTTGTTCGCCTTAAGCATGTTCTATTTGATGGACAAAAACTATGTCTTTGATCCTGGTGGATATGTTTCATGCTTCTTCCTATGATGATCAAGGTCGAGTCAGGCTCACGACTCGGTAATCAAAAACCAAGCGCTTCTTGGGAGGCAACCCATGCATCTATCTTTTAGCTTTCTTTATCCTAAGTGTAGGGGAGACCCGTTGGTTTGCTATTTCCTCTCCTCTCTTAATTAGGGATTCGAGCTCAATGATCCACTCTTGATGATTCTTGACGACCCGTGATTCCGTGTTCCCTTCTTCCCGGTTCTATCCTAAACTCTTTTCGATTCACTGTTTTTTATATTTTCCAATATTAAAATAGGGATCTCTTTAGTTGTCTTTTCCTTAGCGAGATTTAAACAAAGTGCACAATGTCCTAAGTGTAGGGGAGTTTACTCCCACATGCTTAAACATTGAGGACAATGTTTATGTTAAGTGTAGGGGGACTTCTATCGAAGTTAAGTGGCCTTTTCCTTGTATTTGTCCTCATTTTAACCGGAAAATCAAATTTTTCGACATTTTTCAAAATTTTTGATCTATTTTGGCCTATTAGTTTTTACCTTTATATAGTTATTTTCTTTCCTTGCTAGAATAAATGTTTAATAAAGTGGTTTTAATTTTCAAACGTTGTGAATCTTTTGACTCAACCCGAGTTTACTTATCTAAGTTTACTCTAGCTATTATCCTTAACGTGTTTAAGTCAAGTTTTGCTAGGCTTTTATATAGGCAGCTATAAAACGCGAAAGTCTTAACTCTCACGGGTTGAGAACAAGAACTTTTCGCAAGTTCCTATAATTGATCCTAGAGAGTCGTTTATCAAGGGAACTTTAAAACGCGATTTCTAAACTTGAAAAAGTCTAAGAGTTTGCAAGATCCTATAGGCGACTCGAAAACCCAAAACTTTGATTTAATAGGCTAAGTATCCACGAGTCTCATTCTTTGAGATTTTAAATTGTGGAGAACGAGAGATGATAGAGCCAATTATAAGTTCGGTATTCTTTCGTGAATTTATGTGAGTTAATTATGATCCTATTCTCCCATCGCTTGCTAATAAATTTATCTACAATAAATAAGGTTGTACAATTTGAAAAGTTACTTAGCTTCTAGCCCAAGATCGTTTAAAAGTTGCTCGGTATGGATTAGAGTTCATAGCCAAGGCATAACTTATTGAAGCGGGATGCGAAGATTGGCGAGTCCAAAAAGGTCCTAACAAGACATGAGGGCTACATTTTGTTGCTAAAGATCCCAAGTGACGTGAAGAATCATTTGTCGAAAATCAATATGAAGGATCGAGACACACGACGAAAAGCAAAAACTCCCAAAAAGTCATGGAGAAGTCTATCCGAAAAGGCCCTAACAAGGTATGAGGATAAATAAAGCCAAGTCCAAAAAGGAGGCGGATCGTTGTATATCAAAGTCCAAAATAAAGATCGGAGAAAAATGAAGAAGTCGTGGTACATATATGAAGAATCTCTCAAAACTTCAAGTGAAGAATTATTATGAAGAGAAGGCCATTATTTCATGAACGTCTCTCAAGGTTTGAAGTATGAAGTCGCTGCCAAAAATATCGGTCCGAGAAAGGTCTCAAATCGCGAAACGAGTTATGCCAAGATATGAAATTTATGAGGTCCCGAGAAGCAGTTTTAAAAGATTTTGTCCTTTAGCTAACTATTGATTAAATCGTTCACTTTATTTTCGGCCTAATAAACTATCGAAATAAGTCAAACAATGTATCCTCGTGATCATTCAAGACAACAATAAAATATAAGAGATACACCTAGGAATAAGGGAGTCTAAGTGAGTAATTGGCCCACATGAGTTCGTGTTAGTTTGCTAACTTATAATAACAATGATCTCGTTTTTAAGCTTGGTATGGAGAAAGTGAAAACTTGAGGATGATGATTATTCATGACATTTCCAAAACCCAAGGTATGCTTTTTGATTTCTTTACTTTGAATGTTTATATTTTTCTATTTCTTTAATAAAGGCCAACGTGGATTGATTTTGATGAAAAATGTAAACGTGATTTGTAACTAATGCATTGCATGAGGACATTGCAATGGTCAAGTGTAGGGGATTTGATAGGTGTGTAAACACCCATCCTTTTTACCACTTAATTACAGTAAATCCCGAGCCAAAACGTGTATTTTATGTATTTTATGTTGGAATTATGCGTGGTTTGTGTTTTTGTTGTGATTTAGGACGAAAAGTCGAAAAGTGGAGAAAACACGGCATTCACGGGCTTTTATTGAAGAAAAAGATGAAAGACGAAGTCAAGAGTGCAAAAAGAACGGAAGTCCAAGACCAATTCTGAAGATTTATCGAAGAAAAAGTCAAAAGACGGAAGTTTACTTAAAGCCGAAGAACTCAAGTCTAATTTATTGAAGAATTACAAGACGAGTTCAAAGAAATCCCGAGCCAAAAGTCATTAAAGTCCAAGATTTAATGAAGATTAAAGGCTTAAGGACTAATGGTGTAATTAAATGAAGATTAAAGGCTTGAGGGACTTAATCATGCAATTAAGAAGAAATGAAGGACGGGAGGAAGCTTCCTAAGCACCCCTTAATCCTCCCCTATGTATAGTCATTAGGATTAATCTTTTCATTTTTGTTGGCTAATAGTGACAATTAGTTCTTCCACTTTTAATTACCTTGTCATTTAAATACTTGTCTTGCACCTTAATTAACCATTTAATTTCAAGTAAGTTTTTCTTTCAATTCTTGTTAATCTTTATCTTTATTGTTTGATCTCATCCTACCTTTCTTTAATCTTTATGTTGATTTGTTCATGTTCATGTTCTTGAGTTTTTGTCAAATTTATTAAGTGGGTTTTGATTATCTTGATTAGTTTTGTTGTTTTGGATTGATTTTTTATGCTTAATAGATGTTTTGTTATTAGTTTGATTTAATCTTTTTGTTGATTTTGTTAAGTTTTTGTTGAATCCGTGCTATTTTGTTTTCCTTGTTCTTCGCGAGTTTGTTTCTGTTCTTTCCCAGGAGACGCAACCCAGCACTAGTCCGAATAGGCCAGAATATTCCGGATAGGCAACTATTCCGCATAGGGGCAATTATTCCGAGTAGGCAAACTATTCCGGATAGAGGGACTATTCCGCATAGACCTAATATTCCGCATAGGGCTATATTTTGAATATGGGTGTTATTCCGCATAGACCTATATTCCGAATAGGCTGATATTCCGCATAGGGAAATATTCCGAGTAAGGCCAAACATTCCGAACAGCAAAGAAAATTCCGAATAGAAACTTATTCCGGATAGGTGACAATATTCTGAATAGGTATTTATTCCGGATAAGGGTAAATATTCCGGATAGGTAATTTTCAGTTTCTTTAATTTCAGTTTCGAGATTTATTTTTCCTGTCTTTTTCCTTAGACGCACTTTAAGTTTAATTGCCTTAGACTTATTTTAGCCTTGCCTTAGTTTAAGTTTTAGTTTTAGTTGTGTTTTAAGTTTGCCTTAGTTAGATTTAAGTTTGCGTTATTTACTTTTAGTGCCTTTTAATTTTAGTCAAACTTTTAAATACTTGCACCATTTATTCCAAATTAGATTTAGATTACTTTACTGCACTTTTACTTTAATTGTTTTTGCACTTTTAATATACTACAACGACACACTTTTGTTTCACCAAAGAACGACTGAGTCGCATAGTGAACTCCTTTTTCAATTCGAAGAGATTGGTTCAACGATATTTTTAACTGAGTAAAATCTAGTTATCATGGTATTATTTGGATAAGTTTGCATCTTTAAATGATGCGGTGGAACCTAAAATCAAGGTACCTATGATCCTATATTTTACATATGGGACCTGAGTCTCTTGATCCTAAGTTAATGATGATTTCCTCTCAAGACGTTATGGGACGTCTAAGAGTGAAATCTTAAGCCACCGGACCAGAAGTTTATTTATAATTTCGTATTAAGATGTTATGGGATGTCTAAAGACGAAGGTTATAAGCAAACGAGCTGCAAAGTATCTTAATAATATCTATTATCTTAGATATTATATTTATTCTAAATAATAAGCCTTGCCGGAAATATTTAGGTAAGGTGGGCTATGAAATCCTTATTGAAACGAATTAGGACGCTCTTTCATTTGAATAAAGAAATCATAGGTCACCAAATGGAGTTATAAATTTTATCTTACATGGATGAGGACGCTTATCGATGTAAATAGAAATTTATAATCACATGAACTTAAATATATTCGACATGACTCATAATTGATGTTATTTTATCCAGTTATGGAATGTAATCCTTTTTGACTCGCGAATTCCTCCAGTAATATCTTATCCTTAAGATAACCTATATCTGATGTCATTACATCCTCACCCAAAAACATAGGAAGATTCGTGTTCATCTCTTTTAGATCAAAGCATTGTGCTCTTGACTTTTGGCTTATCCTTAACCCCAAATACCACTTCCGCTGCATTCGACCCCATTCGGGGGTGTCCGATTCCGCTGCATTTTAAAACCCTTTTTGGGGTGCCCACTTCCGTTTCATTTGACCCCTTTGGGGTGTCACAGAAAATAAAGCCGTTTCATCTGCCATGAGTAAATGAAACCTCGATCATTCGAGGCGACGGTAACACAGACTTTATCGACACTAGACTTAGTGTCATTTCTTGTATCGAAGCCCAGAAATACTTGGTAAGAGGATGCCTTATCTTCTAAGCTCGCATTTCTCAAATCGACGAGGAAAACAAACCCAATCATAAAAGACATGCCCAACTCACAATAGGTGTGTTTTGTAGGGTTATGTTTGTCACCCTCTAGAAAGAGATAATTGATGTCCCAACTTTTGGACAACCTCTTTCCTCTTCGGATCCAATTAAGTTTGACAATACATTTGTCTAACAAGCCTTGAAATGAATGACTTCCTCCTTTTAGAAGTCGAAATTTGTGCAAATTTTGAACCACCAACAGTAGATGCATGACCCTTTCAGCATCTCAACAGGGATACACACTTCTTTATTCTTGGTTTCTTCTTTGAATTCCATAATTTCATGTACTTCTTCTCTACGCAACTTATGCCCCATCTCAGCCACAAATGAAGCAGGTTCTTTGCAACTTCCTACACAATCACTATTAAAAAAAATCTTAGCCATTTCACTGAGTGAAGCTTTGGAGTCAAACTAACGTTTGCTCTCCACAGGCTAGAAGCACATCGGGAAGCCCACTTAAATAAGAACCAAGACTTAAAACGAACTTGTCCTATTTTATCCAACTTTGTAAACTTATTAGAACTCGAATATGATTTAATGAACATTTTACGAATTCTTTTGGGCTAAACTTGAATTTTAGAACTACCGGGGACTTATTTTGCCATTTGTGAAACATATTATAAGCCCTAGAATATTGAGACGAGAGTTTAAAAAAAAAAAAAAACTCTAAAGGCTAAACATAGACAATAACAAACTTGAAAGAATCCCTAGTTGATTTAACACAGATTAAAAACCCTAGAGGTTGATTTTGCCACTTTTGAAACTAAATTTAAGCCCTAGGTTATTTTGTTGGAAAAATATTTGTGCCATAAAGGTCACATTACAAAAATAGAAGGACCAAATGTGTAAATTATCAAAACATAAAAGACAAGTTACTTTGTGCATTAAATTTTACTCCTCAGAGGCATACGATCAATAACAACATTTTAAATATCACTTGTGAGCATAAACATGAGTTCACGAGATTACACGTCCAAGAAAAAGTGTCCTCACTTGTTCCCTGGACGAGTAACTTCATCTTAAGCTTTGAGGACAAAGCTAAAATAACGGGTAAGTGCTGTAAAACCCCAAACTTTGGGCTTTTAACACGTCACTGGTTTCATTATTAATATCGTTCATCCTGTAATATTTTTATCAACGACCGTTACAAACGAAATCATAATATAGTAAATATTATATATTTACTTATATTTCTTAAAAACTTGATGTTTTAACCATGGACTTATTTTATTTTTATTTTTAGACACATTTTATGTGCATAAATAATTAATAATTATATTTATTATAATTAATAATGATGATCCAAAGTGTTACGCCTTAAAACTATATATTAAATTTTGAACATAAACGTTTAGTACATTAAACCAAGACTTGCGTGATGTCAAACAAATATTACTAACTATACTAAATCAACACATTAAAACGACCATAGAAAAACCCTTAGTTGAATTTTAAGTGCAAGGACATTTTATTTACTTTTCATATTACATTGCTAAAATATGTAAACAAACCGAGCTTAAACATAACTAAGTTGTGAAAAATGACTTTCCCTTGCTTTTTATTTTCGTTCCTACGTTGCATATACAACCAACTCAAACTAAATCAAAACCTCTTGTGGATGGAAGCATGTACACGCCACTATATGCAAATGAGACCCTAAATATCTATTTTACTAGTACTATAAAATCCTACAAGATTTACTAAAGATTTCCATTTATCTTTGCTAGTCGTGTATATATACTAACCATAAACACATATTCAACCTATCTCTCTCACTCTCCCTGCTGTATAAACACACTCCACAAACTCCAATCTCACTACTATCTCTCTCTCTCTCTCTCTCTCTCGTGACTACATAAACCATGGCAGCACTTCATGTTTCTCATTTCCACTACTCATGTATGTGTCACGTACACATACAAACCTTCCTACTCTTCTCTTGTTGTTCCCAGAAGCTACACAAACACCCCACGATTTGGTTTTGGTTTGTTGACAAGCAAACGAACACCCATGATTCTTTCTCGTTGGTAATCACCACACGGTCAAGAGAGTGCAACGAATTGAATGGCTCCAGTCATGTGGTTCGTTAGCCATTCGCATATCGGTTCAACGTTTGGAGCATGGTTGTCCTTCCATTGTTATCACGTCGCGTCCAAACAATTGTGAGTTCCCAAATCTTTGTTCTCTTAAATTCTTTTCTCGTCAAATGAATACATGCATTCATTATCTTGTAATAGTGCATGCAAAGATATTTAAAACAAGGAAAATCAGTCTTGCAAGTTAGCCAAACTTTCTGATGTAATCAGGTTCTTAGAAGAGCACATAGGAAAAATGGTTTTCACACAGATCCAAACGTATGGATATTATACACATGTTAAACGCTGCATGTGTACCAAATTTGAAAGCTTGATTCTCTGTATACAAACATGTTGAAACTTATTATGTAAAGAAAAGAGCTAAGCGGGTAACTTTCGGCTACATTCTGACTCCGTTCAACCTTTGGAATGGGTCGAGACATGGGGACAAATTATATTTGAGCTAGTAAAGAAAACTTAAGAACTTAAATCACCAAAAACCGTTATGTAACGAGCTAGAAATTAGTAGCCGAAAGGAGATCGAACATAACATATATAGATCAAAACAACCTCCTGACGTTAGAACGCGCCATAGGGAAACGCACACTAAAAATACGAGTTGGGCTAAAAACGAATGTAGTAGGTCTTAAGTTATCCCTTAGTTAGTATCCATGCCAAATTTGAACGAAAACGGAACACGTTTGCTATGTTAAATAAATCAACCATGATTAATATTTTATGTGTAAAACCATCCCAACCAGCCTACTTTAGACCCCGTTTAGACCTAGTAGGAACCCGTGTAAAAATCAGTTTATGGGGGCACTTCGTAGAACACCTAGCCAGCTTTCCGTAGCCTCTTGAATCACCTAAAACGGAGCTATAACGAAGCGGGAAATTAAGTTCGAAAATATGCGTTTACACATTAAAAGCTGTCACCACTTAAATAAAAAGCTGACAGCATTTGCATGTTGGCTGACCAGCCGACTTTGGCTGCGTTTTTTAGCAAGTTAGAGTTAGAACCAGAACCCGACACCAACTAGGATGTTGTAGATCTCCTGGCTACCTTTCCGTAGACACCAAGAACGCTAAAAACGGTCAAGTAACGAATAAGTTACAGCCCTTTAAAAACTGCCTCGCACACCTTAAAAGCTGATGAAAATTCAGTCATTCTGACCCGCTGACTTTAAGCTCGTTTTTACCCATTTTAGAACCGTTTCCAAGCAAAACTTAAAGAACGAAACTTGTAGACGGCGTGTCCGAGAATACAAATATGTTTTCCGTTCATTTTATGGTTAAATAACGAACCCGTAAATGGCTTTCAAAAATCAATGTTTATGTCACAAAACACTTGAAACACAAGGACCAATCTTGCCATTTTCTAAAAGTTTAGCAAGCCCTAGGGGTTGTTTTAGTAATTATATTAAAACCAAGGATTCGTGTGCATTTCGACTTAAGTTTTAATAACATTATTTAAGTTAATAAACTATAAGGGCTATATTGTACTTCGTGAAACATGGAGGACTAGTTGTGTACAACTGGAAACTTGAAGGACTCTTATGAAACATTAATAAGACTTAATTAAATAAAAATCATTTTATTTAATTTATTTAGGTTGTTACAATTCGAACGAGTTAAATACACTTTATTAAATTAAATGTGTACATGTTACGATAACTTACTATAAGTTTAACACTTAAAACGCTAACAACTTATTAATCATGCATTTTCATCAACTGCATTTATAGGTGCATTTTATTTGTACATATAATGAGACCTACTCAATTACTTAGGTATTTGATGTATTGTGTGCACTATGACTTGAATTATTGATCATCCTCGAGCTGTATATTACAGGTGAGTTCATAGCCTCGCCTTTCACTACTATTTATGTTTTTACTAACCCGCGAGGGGGGGGACATGCTATAACTTGTTTTGACTATATGATTTTGATATCATGAGATTATGGCCCTATACTTATATTTAATAAACTGTTGATTAAATACTGTGGGAGAAAACTGGTAATATATTTTATAGGACGCAGACTGAACTGTTACCTTGATTACATTTGCCTATTGTAGAGCCCACGGCCCGTGGTGTAACTGTTAATTGTGTGATAGCGCGAATGTTATAAATAGATCTATTTGGGATTGACGATCCCCATCTGGGTGAGTAGCACTCACTGTGCCTAGGCCAGGACAACAGATGTTTACCATGTTGGACTTGTATTCTTATTATGGGCACGGTTATTTCTAGGAGGCCCTAACGAAGCCTGCTACTGTCAAGCTTCAGTTACTGACAATAGGAAATGTAGTTACTTTATAGTATTTGGCTTTGTGCAATACTATGTTTGTGATGTTTACGGTCCTAAACTAGATTTTACCACACCTTGTGCAGTACAATATGGAACATTACGATATCTTTGAACTGGATTTTTATCATACCTTAAGAAATACTATACGGAATATTTTGAGATACTAAACTTGATTTTATATCAAATGAACAATGATTTTACAAAACTCTATGAATTTACCAACTTTATGTTGACTGTTTTAAGCCTGTTTATCTCAGGAAATTAAGCTGGATTATTTGGGCATGGACTGAGCATCATTTAGGAGCATCATAATAATTGGGGGATCTGTTTTCAAAAACTGGGATATTTGTAACAACTGATATTAACATTTCAACTGATTGTACTAAAACCATATTTGTATCAATTGTAATTATGAACAATGCTTTGTATGCCATTTGTTCTGTGATCCGCAACGTGACACCCAATTACTATTCCGCTGCAAACCTGATTTGGGGGTGTCACATTTTATGGAAACCTTTTAATGAATTACATGTGTCATTTTAATAGAATTTTGTATTTAAGGCATTGTTTAACCATCATTCCTTATATATTTTTATAGAATTTTATATTTAAGGCATTATTTGTAATTCCTATTTAATTTTTGAAGCATTTTATGGAAACCCTTTAATAAATTACATGTGTCATTTTCATAAAATTTTGTATTTAAGGTATTGTTTCACCATCCTTCCTATATAAGGGTTTTTTATTTGATTTGATTTGATTTGATATATATATAGTGTAAGGTTATTTTCAGAAGCAAAAAAATATCAAGAACTGCGAGAACCAATCTAAACATTTCATTTTTTGATCAATGGTTACGAATGTTAGTGGCAAAACTGTAGTTAAGTAAAAGATCATGTAACTTTTCGTAAATGACAAAAGGGCAGTAATGGAATTTTGCATTCTAATTTTTTATAACTGTCCTCTACAACTTTGGTCAAATCATATTAAAAAAACTAGATCTATATCTTTCTCTCAGATGGAAACACAGATCTATATCTCCAGCCGGCTTCATAAAAACAAAACAATATCTTCTCAAATGCTTTTCTTACATACGCCACCATCGTAAACCATAACAAAACAATCCATCAACCACCGTTCTCATTGGGGAAAGTGACCTACTTGTTGTGTTGATAAATTGATGTTTGGCATCGTATGTTCGAACGTAACCAGCCACCATAGTATAAAGTCAGACCGACGCGCAACCGCCATCACCATCGGTTACAATCTCTCTAACCGACCACCATAGTATAAAGCCCACCACTATCAATTGCGATTGCATGCGTCTTCCCGATGATCAATATGTGTTGCGTCCTTCTTTCAGATCTGACCATTATTCTTCATTTTGTTGTCGTGTGATGTATTGTTATTTCATACGTCCACAAATGATGATGGGTAATATTGGTTTGTTTACCAGATCCGTTGTCAATGAAACTATGGCTAATCGGAACAAACATAGACCGTATCACAAGACTGACTTGTGTGGTGTTCAAAGGTAATTATCTTCTAATATGAATGTTGATATATAAGGGTCATTGTGTATTGTTGGTGATTGGCTACTAACTGGTCATGTTTTAATTAATTTGCTTATGACACAAGTTTAATCATATAATTGATTAATATATTTGTTTTACATTGAATACATCAACTCACAGGTTATCATGTTGTATTAAAAAAAGATATTGTATATTACAACTCAAATGTAACTATTTAGTTAAGTTAGTTGAACATTTCAAATAACTAAATATCATATAGAATTGACATGAACATGTATTTTTGTTGGCAGTATTTTTATGTCAGAGTAAAAATTGGTTTCAATGTCTCGATGTTCAGATGGTCACCGTCAAACATATAAGATAATAGAAAATGTAGGAATATCTACACGTAAATAATATATGTTCGGAAGTCGTCCCGAGCCTAAGGAGACGCACGCGTTAATATGTAAAACAATTATACATTAATATGTGATAAGCAATTACGAACGTTAATTAATTAGTTAGTTAACGGGATTTACAAATGATAGTTAAACGTTAACGATAAAGATTTGTATATAAAACAATAAAAGGAAAAGTTTGTAATTAATACTTTGTTTTAAACTAACATTAGAATTTCGTAATTTGTGTATAATAACCACCGACCTAAAGATTGTATTTATAATGACCTTTGGTCATTATCAAAAGATGCTCCTACGACATAACAATCTAAAAGCGATTTGGTATTCTATGCGATAAAAACAAAAAGGATTATTGCGATATACGATTTATTGATTCATAAAGTTCGTTTGGTTTATTGTTTACTTGATTTAAGAAATCAAGTTTTATCTATTAGCTTATCACTATTGGTACTAGCATATTTAATTGTTTGCTGTAGCGTATTGTGTGTGTACTCTTAGAGAGTTCATGGTTTGATCTTTGGGTTTTCGTTTATATTGGAGGTTCGATAAAGGTTTTTAATCCGTTGCTCGCAATTCTTTATCGTTTATGTTAATTACTTATCTATATGTGATCCTATATTCCGCTGCATACTCGTGATTATTAATGTGTTAATATGATAAAAGGTTTTTATAAATTCTAATAGTGCTATCAGAGCCGTTCGTATATCTTTTAATTACATTAAAAATAACGAAAGAGATAAAATTGTGTAAACTTACTATGATGATGTTTGAATTATTTTATTTGATAATTAGGTTTTCATAAACCCTAATTAGGGTTAATAAAATTAATGATACAAACCATAAGTTGTATGCAATTTTTGTTGATAAATATAATGTTAATCGTTAATTAGTTGTTATTTATCACGTTGTTAATTGTTAAATTATGGTTCGATCCATGGGAATCATGCAAGTTTACCATGGATCATGTGTTCTTGATTAATTGATTTAATTGAAGTCATGATAGAATGTGGTATGCATGAAGTATGTGATTAATTGTTAATTGGGTATATGTTTTAGGTTAATGTTTATTTGTTTTGCTTTTGATTATAATTGTTATATATCATGGTTCAAGCAAAGGGTTTTTCGGAAAAATAAAAACAAACCGGACTAAAACTATATGAAATTTGATTTATTATAATCTTGTTCTTGCACGATCATATGTGGCAACAAATAACTCGCCCTTACATGATTTTAAATCTAACTCACGCCATGATTAGCAAGAATCAAGTTTATAATTTGTTTTCTATTTTAAATTAGTAAAATTTTATTAATGACGTAATTTGTAGAAGTCCTATCTAGTTGCAAGGCTAAGGTCCGGGAAGACTCATCAAGACTTCAGTCTTGTAGATACCATTGCCCTACAATACCTGACTACTTGTAGTCTCCTTATCTTGCATACTATTTAGGAAGCCGCGAATGGTATAGGGTTTGAATGATTTTAATCTTTCTTTAATCTTTTCTCGTGATAAAACTAAACTTCTTTAAATAGAATACATGTTGAATCGTCAATTTTTATGATATCGCTATTTATACAATTGAATTGTAAGTTAAATAAGTGATTTCTATAATTAACGAATTGAGTAAATTTGTTAAATTGTCATGATACAAAGATGTTGCATGCTTCTTTATACATGTTTTGAAATTGTCAAAATTTATACCCGTTGAAATAAGTTTATTTGCCATCCTACGTGTAAAAGCACTTGCACTTACTCTTTCACCATACGTTAGACTGTGGTGATTTTGTAACCCAAGGTGATATAATACACTCGATTGTGAGACGTCGGTGCTATATAATCACGGTTTTTGGTTGGACGACTTAAGCAAGTTAAGATAGGTGAGACCTTAACTCGTGGCAATAGATGGGATAAACATGCTCGCTTTTTCACTTTTGAATTATCACAAGTGATGTATATAAAGATGAGTCCCATAATTCTAGAAGTTGTATTGGATGCAATTATTGAACGTTAATTACCCCTTGAATATCATCATCACTAGTAGATCAACTTATGTGGTGGCGGTATGTCTTGGTAGATTCTAGCTTTTAGAAAATTAATTGTTTATTTATAAACATGGGTATTTAATTTTCTATAAAGATAATATTATCAAAAATACTAAAATTGAATTTTGTGATTCTTTTAAAAGTATTATTGCAACAAAGTTCCATAAACTAATGCTTGTTTGACAAACAAAGTCTCGTTTTCTTGTAAGAAAGAAAGAGACATATACCTATCCTTTTTCTGTACAAGGAAAAGCTATTAATAGGTGTGATTGGATTATTGTAATTATCAATCTTTAAGTGAACTTAAATGGTTAAGTAGATTTGCACAACTTATTGTTTCAGGTAGATCTCATTAATCTTTTTGAGTTTTTGAGCATCTTTCAAACTAATAAATCTCTTAGCAATCTCTAGGCAAGCAATACTTCTTTTGTTCTTTACATGTCGATCCCCTTAAGGCTATAATCGATAGAACAAAACAAGTGTTTTGTTTGTTTATTGTGATTATAATAACTAACTTTATTTATCCTAGTTATTATGTTTTAACCAAACGTAGGCACTAAATACCCTTATTGAATGGTAGGCCTAATATGGAGGAAATTGCATGCCAGTTTTCAAGTTAATTAAAGCATGATTGATAGTCTCTCATTTACATGGTAGAAATTCATACACTCTCTATAATACATAAGTAATTGTTACTTATGGGCATTTAAAGCGAGTAGAGAAGTAAATAAATCGCTATGTGCTATTTACTGGTGAGGTAACATTTGTAATGTTGTCAAATCCAGTGGGAGCGTTGCGAAATACATTAATGTAATGTTGTATAATTCAGTGGGAGCTACAAGCTTGTTTACCTTCGTAGTAATCCATATTATTTCTAGTTTGACTTGAAATACTAATTTACTTTCAAATATGAAGAACCATAATTATAAGGATAAATGCATCCTATTTTATATGATGATCACTTTTAAAGTATATTCCATATAATAATTATGCACGATTCTTTAGAAATCTATATGGTTGATATTCTACTAGTTATTCAAATATATATGACACTATCATATTGTTCACATAAATAAATGCGTTTTCGTAATTGTTTATTTGCATACATGATGTTGTGCCATGCACAAGTGGGAGAAATCTTTATTGTGTGCAAGGTACAACACATAACAATATGACAAATGGTTTTGACCGCGAGATAAGAATCTAATATTCTATTAAGGCTTGTACATTTAATTATCAATGTATTGTTGTCTTGTTTAGAAGATGTTAAGATATGAATAACAAGCTAATTCAACTAATTTGCTTATATTTATTGGAATGTTTCTTGGAATGCACAATAATATAAATGAAGTAAGCAATTAACTTGAAATAACTATTGAAGTTGTTCATAGTTACTTTATGAATGTTTATGTCTCTTGTAAAGCATAAGCAGATAGTCTTTAATTGTTAAAAGACTTATAACATAAAGTAAATAATTTACGTGTTATATCTTCTTGTTAATGAACATGAAGTCTTTGAATTATTCAAAGGATAAATAATGTATATAGAGTTATTGAACTATTTAAAGATGTATACATTAGAGCATGCAATAGGTTTTTAAATGCAATATATTTTCAATCTTGTGTTGACACAATTGATAAGCATTTAACCTAAAGAAAATTAAGTTATTTAGGGATTGTCATATAATATTACAATCTCAAATACTTATAGAATGTCTTGAGTGATAAATCAAATTCTTTAGAATCATTTGATGTTGATAACTTGAAATACTTTACCTCCAAAAGTTGTCAAGGTTTGAAAATTGAATATACAAAGTATATACTTAAATATTACTCCGACCTAGAAGGAAACTAAGACACCATCAAGCTATGGAATTGATGAATCACATTGAGTCTTTTAAATTGAAGTTCTGAATTTGTCAAGAACTATCAAGGTGTTTTGTGACGTGTCCCAAAAGATAACAATTTGTTGTTTCCCTACATGCTAAGTATTTGAAGAATAGTCTATGATTACTAAAAGCAAGTGGGAGGACTTGTAGATCTTTAAGAGATAAATAACAAAATACGCAACCTTCTAATTATCCTAGCGAATGTCATAATGATGGTGAACATTAAGTGTTGAACATCGTGATGATAGAACTCACATTCATAGATCCGCAAGGATGTCTTTAGTACTTGAATGATATATTGATATGTCAATACTAAGGAATGTATGTTAGAGGATCATGGTGAACCTGCTAACCATATAGATGTATTATTGAATCTTGAATGTCATGATTAAATAAAACTATGAATGAGTAGATGCAAGTCCATAAAAGATAATCAATTTTTAGAAACTTGATTAATCTTTAACCAATCGGTTAGGCCAATATAAGTTTCTTTAGTGAAAGACTCATATGAACAATATTGTTCACATGATTAAAGCACAATACGTGATAGAAAAGTTCTACATGCATTAATAAAGATGACTAATTGTCATGATAGTTTTATAATGATAAATATGACAATGTAATATTTAAACTCTTTTGCACGATTACATTAGCGAGGACGGATGTAATCAAAGTGTTTATAAATTATAATAATCTTTATGTAGTGTACATAACGTAAGAATCCATGTATGGATTAATGCATGCATTTAAGGAATCTATCTCAAGCCTAATTATTAAATCCATGTTTTGATTTTTAATTAGATCTAA
Source organism: Glebionis coronaria (assembly GCA_025667525.1). Taxonomy (NCBI): domain Eukaryota; kingdom Viridiplantae; phylum Streptophyta; class Magnoliopsida; order Asterales; family Asteraceae; genus Glebionis; species Glebionis coronaria. The sequence goes on from JANFOE010000907.1 coordinate 379,531, forward strand.
GATAACTTGTGAGTACAACTAAAAGCTAGTGGGAGTATTATGTTTATTTCTTAAATCACATATGATGTATAACATATTGAAAGCCATATTCCACGTAAGCTATATGTTAAACCTTAACTTGGAATAAGGTTTCATATGAAAGGGTTTAGAAATTAAATGTATGCCCTTGATATGTATGTTTATTATAATAAACATTTGTGGTTAATGAAATCTAACACAACATGAAATATCATTTAGAAAGTCTTAATGATTATATCTCATTTTATGAGAGTTGACATAAGATGAAAACTTAAGGCATTCATCATGTAAATCATATTGTGTGTATGGATAGTTGTAAAACTTGTATAAGTACAAGAAGATTTGACAACAACGATTGCTTAAAGAGAAAATCATTTAGATGATTAGTACAAATGTTATGATAGATTTATTTGGGATAGAATGATTATTACTAACTTGAATTGTTTCAAGTAATGAGTATTCTATATGATAATAAGATGTAATTATCATTTTCAACAAACTTAGAGTTTAGAAAGACACCAAATATTATCATAGTAATAATTTATAGTTTATGGGCTATAATATATCATAGTGATGTTTCTAGACATGTGATACTAGGCCTAAAAAGTCAAGTATTAAATGGCGCCGCTGCCGGATCTTTTCGTTACGATAAAAGTTCTTTTAGTGAGAGAAGCATTGAATTTTGGGATCCGTTCTTTGAACGTTATTTTCCTTGCATTAAAAATTTTCAAAATCTATAGAAAATATAAAACTCTTCAAAAATACAAAAACATTAAAAAATCATAAAAAGCAATTCTTTTCAAAAGGTTTTGCACCAAAAAGATTATATAGATATATTCTTTGTGTATATTTTTCTTCTGCAGGTGCATGCGTACTAGATCTTCGAACTATTCTGAGCCCGAGACTCGTGAAGATGTAGATATGGCTGGTGTTAATAACAACAATAATCACCCACCTCAACCCAATTTGAATAACAACAACAACAACAACAATGTCCTCCTACCTGATTTACGAACAATGGAGGAATTGTGTCAACCCACCATGAACGGACGCGGAGGCCCGATTGCGCCAATGCACGTCACGGCTCAGGAGTTTTCTTTGAAGCATCACATGATCCAACAAGTGCAAACGAACCCATTTCGTGGAATTCCGGATGATGATGCCAACAAACACCTCGACAAATTCATTACCATAACCCAAAGCATGAAGTGCTCCGGTGTTTCTATGGATGACCTTCGCCTCCAACTTTTTCCCCACTCGCTTTCTCACCATGCTGAAAAATGGTTTGACCGTCTTCCTAAGAATTCTATTCATACGTGGAATGACATGACTCAACGCTTTTTATCGCGCTACTTTCCCCCATCCATGGTCACTAGCCTTCGTAACCAAATCAGTGGATTCATGCAAGAGAATGATGAATCGCTTTTCGATGCTTGGGAACGATACAATGATTTGATCGACCGCTGTCCAAATCACAATATGCTCCCCGTCACTCTCATTGACACCTTCTACAATGGTCTCACTTTTCGTGATCGTGACACGATCAATGCCGCCGCCGATGGTACTTTTATGAAAAGGAGACCGGAGGAGTATCGAGAGTTGATCGAAAACATGACTACTCACCACAAGAATTGGGATTCATCCGCATCCTCAAGATCTAATCAGAGAGTCAATGTTTCTTCTACTACTTCCAATCCTGAGATATCCGAACTTACCCGACAAATCGCGAGTATGCACAAGGATTTCATGTCCATAGCCACAAACCAATTTCAACAAGCTAAAGCCGTTGCTATTTCTTGTGACACATGTGGTGGTCCTCATTCTTATAATGATTGTCCTTCTACCCAAGGCAATTATTCTGAAAACGTTAACGCAGCTTACGACACTTATCCCACGGGAGGCTATCAAGCCCGCCCTCAAGGAGACCGTGGCTTGCTAAGTTATCGTTCCAACAATTATCTTGCTCCTCCCGGTTTCCCTCCTGCAAACCAAAACCAAAAACAAAGCTATAACCGAAACAACCAATCCCAACCTCGTGCTCAAAATCAATATCAATCCCAAAGAAACCCATACCCAACTCAAGGAAATTCTCAAGCTTACCAAGCTCCACCTCTCAATCAACCGATGGCAGTAAACCAAGACGTCGAGACGTTCATGAAGACTAATCGTGAGATGGTGACGAATCTTCAGAGTCAATTTGTCAACTTGAAGAATGACATGGTGAAACAAGGGAGTAATATTCGAGCCGAGCTAAGGAATGATATGGCCAAACACAGCAATGAAATTAATGCAAACATGCAAAACTCTTTTAATAATCAAGCGGTTCACCTTCGTGATATGATTGGTTCGCTCATCCAAGGTAATCAACCCTCTTCTTCGGGTACTCTTCCGAGTAACACCGTTGCTAATCCAAGAGGGGAGATGAAAGCAATCACCACTCGTAGTGGAAAAGGTTATATGGAACCCGAGCTTCCTACACCTCCACCCGTGATTGTGAACAAGGAAAAAGAGCAACTTTCCTCACCTCCTTCACCTTCTATCCCCATTTCCCCACCACCCGTGGCTGTGAGTGATCCTACTCCCTTAAAGCATTCTTCTTCATCCAATATACCTTATCCTTCAAGGTTGAGGAAAGAGAAGCAAAAGAGCAAGGATGATATTTAGGTTTCAAACTTTCCAAAAATGTTTAAACAATTGAATTTTAACATCTCCTTTGCCGAGGCTCTCGCTAACATGCCCAAATACGCTAAGATGTTTAAAGATCTTCTAAGTGATAAGGAAAAGCTTCTTGACATCGCTCAGACCCAACTTAACGAGAACTGCTCCGCAGTGCTCTTAAGGAAATTGCCCACCAAACTTGGTGATCTGGGTCGCTTCTTGATTCCTTGCAACTTCCCGGGAGTAGAGAATTGCATGGCCCTAGCCGATCTAGGTGCCAGTATAAACTTAATGCCTTTAAGTGTTTGGAAGCAATTATCTCTCCGCGAGCTAGTCCCCACCAAAATGACTTTGGAATTAGTCAACCGTACGGTTGCTTATCCAGTGGGGATAGCCGAAGATGTCTTTGTTGGCGTTGACAAATTCACCTTCCCGGCGGATTTTGTCGTCGTTGACTACGAGATGGATCCTCGTGTTCCATTAATCGTTGGACGTCCATTCCTGAGGACAGGTCGCACTCTCATTGATGTAGCCGCGGGCGAAATAATCATGAGAGTTGGTGACGACAAAATTGTCTTCAACATGGGTAAGATTTCTAAGCAACCTTATTCATATGAGAGTGTTAATGCTATTGATGTTCTCGATGAGGCTTGTGAAGAACATTTTCATGATGCTTGAAAAAGTACTCTTTCTTCTCTACCCAATGTTGAGACCGTTGCCTCAATTGCTCCAGCATTGACTCCTTTTGGAGAAAGTGACTTGGATGATTTCGAAGCTAGCTTGGGTCCTCTCGATATTAAGTATGATAATTTGTCCACCAATTGGGATGAAGACATTCGTACTATTGAGAGACTTCTCAATGAGGACCCACTTTCTCCTCCTTCTCCTAAAGAGGTGCCTAATGATGATCCATCGTTAGTTTCACCATCTATTGAGGATCCTCCTACTCTTGAGCTTAAGGACCTACCTCCTCATCTTGAGTACGTTTTCCTGGAAGACAACGAGAAGTTACCGGTCATCATCGCAAAGGATCTGAAAGAAGACGAAAAAGTCCGACTTGTCGCTGTGTTGAAGAAGCATAAAAGAGCTATCGCTTGGAAAATCTCCGACATCCGTGGAATTGATCCTCACTTCTGCACACATAAAATTCTCATGGAGGACGACTTTAAGCCCACAGTTCAAAGCCAACGAAGGGTGAATCCTAAAATCCATGAAGTCATAAAAAAAGAGGTTATCAAACTTCTTGATGCGGGTATGATTTACCCTATTTCGGATTCACCATGGGTTAGTCCAGTCCATTGTGTGCCTAAGAAAGGCGGAATCACCGTTGTGCCCAATGCAAACAACGAGTTGATTCCTACCCGTCTCGTTACTGGGTGGAGAGTTTGTATAGACTACCGCAAACTCAGTGATGCCACGAGAAAGGATCATTTCCCTCTACCTTTTATGGACCAAATGCTTGAACGTTTAGCGGGTAATGAATATTACAGCTTTCTTGATGGTTTCTCGGGTTATTTCCAAATACCCATCGATCCCCAAGATCAAGAGAAGACAACATTCACCTGTCCCTATGGCACATTTGCTTATAAAAGAATGCCTTTTGGCTTATGCAATGCCCCCGGGACTTTCCAAAGGTGCATGTTGGCTATCTTCCATGACATGGTTGAGCAAACCATGGAAGTCTTCATGGATGATTTCTCGGTCTTTGGGGATTCCTTCTCTTCTTGCCTTGCCAATTTGGAACGTATGCTTAAGCGGTGCGAAGACACTCGCCTTGTTCTGAATTGGGAAAAATGCCATTTTATGGTAATAGAGGGCATTGTGCTAGGTCACAAAATTTCAAAAGCCGGTCTTGAAGTCGACCGTGCTAAAGTAGATGTTATAGCCAAATTACCTCCACCTTCAACCGTGAAGGGTGTGAGAAGTTTTCTGGGTCATGCGGGCTTCTATCGTCGATTCATTCAGGATTTTTCTAAAATCGCTCGCCCGATGACCCACCTCTTGGAAAAAGATACTCCATTTATCTTTTCTAAAGAGTGTCTCGAAGCCTTCAATCTTCTTAAGGATAAGCTAACTAAGGCACCGGTCTTGGTTACCCCTAATTGGGAGCTGCCTTTTGAATTGATGTGCGATGCTAGCGACTTTGCCATTGGTGCGGTTTTGGGCCAACGAGTGAATAAACACTTCCAACCAATCCACTACGCTAGCAAAACAATGACGGGGGCTCAATTGCATTATACGACAACCGAAAAAGAGCTTTTAGCTGTTGTCTATGCTTTTGAGAAATTTCGCCCCTATCTTGTTTTATCCCCCACCATCGTATACACGGACCATTCCGCGTTGAAGTACTTGATGACTAAGCATGATTCTAAGCCAAGACTTCTTCGCTGGGTTTTACTCCTTCAAGAATTCAACATTGAAATTCGTGACAAGAAGGGAGCCGAAAACCTGGCCGCGGATCATCTGAGCAGACTTGAGGACCCATATCAAGGGGATCATCCGAACAAAGAGATCAATGACTCTTTCCCCCTTGAGACCTTAATGTCTATAAATCTCAATCTTGATGGCACCCCGTGGTTTGCGGACATTGCAAACTACTTAGCGGGTGGAATTCTCATCAAAGGGTTAACATCCCAACAAAAGAAGAAGTTCTTGAATGATGTTAAGACTTACTTTTGGGATGACCCTTTTCTATTCAAACAATGTGCTGATCTGATCATTCGTCGATGTGTTGACGGACCGGCAGCTTTTGACATTCTCCACGCTTGCCACAAAGGACCCACCGGTGGTCACTTTGGTCCCAACTACACCGCTAAGAAAGTGTTTGATTCTGGATTCTATTGGCCTACCATTTATCGTGACGCTCACGAAATGGTTAAGCATTGTGATGCTTGCCAACGTCAAGGCAAGATCACACATAAGGATGAGATGCCTCAAAATTTCATACATGAATGTGAAATCTTTGATGTATGGGGCATCGACTTTATGGGGCCATTTCCATCATCTAAAGGGAACAAGTACATCCTCGTCGCCGTCGACTACGTTTCTAAATGGGTTGAAGCTAAGGCTCTTCCTACGAATGATGCGAGGGTGGTTGTGAACTTTTTGAAGCAGCTTTTCGCTCGATTTGGCGTTCCTCGTGCTATCATTAGTGACCGCGGGACTCATTTTTGCAACGATCAATTTGCAAGAGTCATGACTAAGTATGGTGTCAATCACCGTCTTTCCACCGCCTATCATCCCCAAACCAATGGGCAAGCCGAGATTTCCAACCGTGGCTTAAAGAGAATTTTATAGCGTACTGTGGAAGAGCATCGCGCCGCGTGGGCCAATAAGTTAGATGATGCTTTGTGGGCTTTCCGTACTGCTTAAAAGACCCCGATCAGTTGTACACCTTATCGTCTTGTGTACGGGAAAGCCTGCCACCTACCCATCGAGCTGGAACATAAGGCGCACTGGGCCTTGAAGTGGGCTAACTTCGACATCAACAAAGCCGGTGATCATCGCAAGTTTCAACTCAACGAGCTAAATGAACTGAGGAATGAAGCTTATGAGAACTCGCTGATTTACAAGGAGAAGACGAAGATCATTCATGACGCTAAAATCAAGAACCGAGAGTTCCACGTTGGTGATCAAGTCTTACTCTTTAACTCTCGGTTGAAGATCTTCTCTGGCAAGTTGAAGAGCCGCTGGTCTGGTCCATTCACCGTCGCCAAAGTCTTTCCATATGGGACCATTGAGCTTTCTCAGCCGAATGGACCCAACTTCAAGGTGAATGGCCAGCGTCTGAAGCTGTACTTTGGTGAGGACATCTCTCAAGAGGTGATTCCATCCCTCACCATGTTCCCCATGAACTAAAATTGGGTCGAGTCAGGCTCGTGACTCGGTGAACAAAAACAAGCGCTTCTCGGGAGGCAACCCGTGTTCTATCCTTTACTGCTTTCATAATAAGTGTAGGGGGAGCCCCGTATATGTTTGTTGTCTTGTTTCTTGTGCTGTGCAGGGATTAAAGCTTCAAAGATCCACCTTGATGACTTTTGACGAACCGTGATACCGTGTTCCCATCTTCCCGGTTCTATCCTAAATTCTTGTGATTCAATATTTCATATTTTATATATGTTCACATTGAATTCACTTTAGTTGTCCTTTCCTTAGCATGATTTACACAAAGTGCACAATGTCCTAAGTGTAGGGGAGTTTACTCCCACATGCTTAAATATTGAGGACAATGTTTATCTCAAGTGTAGGGGGGACTTCTATCGAAGTAAGTGGTCTTTTCCATGAATTTGCCCTCATTTTAACCGGAAAATTTGATTTTTCGACATTTTTCAAAATTTTTAATCTATTTTGGCCTAGTTGTATAGTTGTACTTTCCTTTATTATGGTTATTTTCTTTTCTTGCTTAAATAAAGTTGTTTCAAATTTTTCTTAGTTATGAACATTTTGACTCAACCCGAGTTTACTTACCTAAGTTTACTCTAGCTAGTATCCTTAACGTGTTTAAGTCAAGTTTTGCTAGGCTTTTATATAGGGAGCTATAAAACGCGAAAGTCTTAACTCTCACGGGTTAAGAACAAGAACTTTTCGCAAGTTCCTATAAGTGATCCTAGAGAGTCGTTTATCAAGGGAACTTTAAAATGCGATTTCTAAACTTGAAAAAGTCTAAGAATTTGCAAGATCCTATAGATGACTCGAAAACCCAAAACTTTGATTTAATAGGCTAAGCTTCCACGAGTCTCATTCCTTGAGATTTTAAACTGTGGAGAACGAGAGATGATAGAGTCAATTATAAGTTCGGTATTCTTTCGTGAATTTATGTGAGTTAATTATAAGCCTATTCTCCCTCCGCTTGTTAATAAATTTATCTGCAATAAATAAGGTTGCACGATTTAAAAGGTTACTTAGCTTCTAGCCCCAGGTCGTTTAAAAGTTGCTCGGTACGGATTAGAGTTCATAGCCAAGGCATAACTTATTGAAGCGGGATGCGAAGATTGGCGAGTCCGAAAAGGCCCTAACAAGGCATGAGGACTACATTTTGTTGCTAAAGATCCAAAAGTGATGTGAAGAATCATTTATCAAAAATCAATATGAAGGATCGAGACACACGACGAAAAGCAAGAACTCCCCAAAAGTCATGGAGAAGTCTATCCGAAAAGACCCTAACAAGGTATGAGGATAAATAGATCCAAGTCCTAAAAGGAGGCGGATCGTTGTATATCAAAGTCCAAAATAAAGATTGGAGAAAAATGAAGAAGTCGTGGTATAAAGATGAAGAATCTCTCAAAACTTCAAGTGAAGAAATTCCTATTATGAAGAGAAGACCATTATTTCAAGAACGTCTCTCAAAGATTCGAAGTATGAAATCGCTGCCAAATATCGGTCCGAGAAAGGTCTTAAATCGTGAAGCGAGTTATGCCAAGATATGAACTTTATGAGGTCCCGAGAAGCAGTTTTAAAAGATTTGGTCCTTTAGCTAACTATTGATTAAATCATTCACTTTATTTTCGGACTAAATAACTATCGAAATAAGTCAAACAATGCATCCTCGTGATCATTCAAGACAAAAATAAAATATAAGAGATACACCTAGGAATAAGGGAGTCTAAGTGAGTAATTGGCCCACATGAGTTCGTGATAGTTTATGAGATCGAAGGACTTTTATTCAGCTTCACGTTTGATGTATCCGGTTCATTCTTTCAGTGGTCACTTCAAATTGCTTTCACGTGGAATGGTAAAGGTGGCCATGGAGAGTTTATGAGAAGAGATTTTCGATCAACAGCTGATTCTCACAAAATATATAATTCAGCTTATTTATTATTCTCACGAGATTTCAGGTTCATACGCGTACAATTTATTGATGGTTCCGAGTTTCGAAACCATCAAGGGGGAAGAAGAAGACACATTGAACGCACAACGAGTACACGTGATGAACTTCATACCTTCTTTTGATTTGAAGATATTCCGGGATGACATTTGTCATAGCCGCAGAGAAAATCAGTGTTTTAACTCGTGTCGTTATCAATCTCCAAACGGTACACTACTGATTCGAGGTTTAATTGTTTGATTGTTGCAATTAAACATCATCATTATCCTATATGCATTCCCGGGACTTAATTGACTCTGGTGCATCTCCGGAAGAAGACGTGTGCATTTCCGGGACTTGATTGACTCTGGTGTTACGATGTCAACTTCATGAATGGGATAAAGTGTCCACTTCAGTATTTGAGCTTCATAATTGGGATTGATTTACCTTCTTCAACTATGTGGGGGAAGAAGTGTCTTGATTCTTTCTGGTATGCATAACTTGAATTCTCAGGGGGAAGAAGAATTCAGAAGAATTATTCAAGCGTGAGATGAAAAGTTGTTGATCTACTTGGGGGAAGCTATTTAAAATGCTTCTACATCAAGTTTACGTGGCATGAATTAGGGGGAAGCTAATTCAGAAGCTTCTCCTTAACCAGAAGTGTATGGGTTACTTAGCTCGTGCCGTTACAGTATTTCTACTACAAGTTACCTTAAAGATGAGTCGTTTTGAAGACGAAGGCCTCAGAAGACTTCATCAGCATTGGATGCTTCAAGAAAGCTCTTGTTCTTAATTATTTTGTACTTGATAGGTAGAATATTGTAAGGAATTCTACACGTCGTCCCATGGGGGAAGATTGTTGGAAACTCACTTTATGTGACGACATTTAAGAATTCCCGTTAGTTATCATAGTCACGCACATTTAGACTAGTATAGGCTCGTTGTAAAGTGCGTGACTATATATACCCCTCCTTAGCTTCCAAGGAGGGGTGTTGATTGTATTTTGTTCATTTGAGGAACACATACACTTTTACTCTCAACCTCTCTTTCTCTCTCTCTAAGCCAACAATGGCTTCCACCACCATCTACCACCACATTAGACCACCGGATCTCATTTAGCTTTTCTACATTTGCTAACTTATAATAACAATGATCTCGTTTTTAAGCTTGGTATGGGGAACGTAAAACTTGAGGATGATAAACGTTCATGGCTGCCAAAACCCAATGTAAGTTTTTGATTTCTTTACTTGTTCTATCTTTTCATGTTTAGTATTTAATAAAGGCCAAGGTGGGTTATTTATGATGGGAAATGTAAACCGTGCTTTAAAATTAATGCATTGCATGAGGGCATTGCAATGGTCAAGTGTAGGGGATTTAATAAGTGTGAAAACACTTATCCTTTTACCACTGATTTCCAATAATAACAAGACCAAAACGTGTGATTTATGTCGTAAAAGTCGGAATTATGCGTGGTTTGTGTTTTTATTGTGTTTTAGGACCAAAATATGAAAAAGGAAGAAAACACGGGTCTTCACGGGCTTTTATCGAAGAAAACGGGAAAAGACGAAGTCAAAAGATCAAGAGTGCAAAAAGAACGGAAGTCCAAGGCCTATTCTGAAGATTTATCGAAGAAAAAGTCTAAAGGCGGAAGTTTAATGAAGTCGAAGAACTTAAGTCTAATAGAAGAAGAAAATTAAAAGACAAGTTCAAATCCCGAGACTACAAAGACGAAGAATTAAAGTCGAGTCGAGAAGAAAAAGAAAGAAGAAAGCACCACACATGCCTCCCACTTCCCTATAAATACCATCCTAATCACATTAGGAGGGGGTTAGCTAGTTTTTATTTTTAAGTTTTCTTTCTAGTTTTTAGAGAGAGAAAGTTCTAAACTTTCTCTCACTAAGCTTTTCATTTTTCCTTTCTTTCAAGCTTTCATTAATCTTTGTATTTGAGTTCATTTTAATCAAAAGTTTAAGCTTTGTGTTCCTTAATCTCATTCTACATTTCTTGGCTTATTTGAATTTTTGATCCGAATCGTTACTTTGATCCGAATCCTTAATGATCCGAGATTAAATTTGAGGTTGTTTGTTTAGAAGGTTCATTTTCCTTTGAGCTTATATAAGCTCCTAAACGTGTAAGTTGTAAGCTTTTAATGCTTATTGGCTTATTCGAGTCTTAGCTTATTGATTTTCGAATATCATAAAGGTTTTAGTCATTACAAAAGTTTCTTACATAAAGTGTTCGATTTCCATTTTGAAAAGTCGCGAGTCTAAGATTTTTGAATTGTTTTAGATTCGGGTAGAATAGCTTATTACATTTGCTTATTGAGTTTTAAGTTCCCACCAATCTTGGATTAAGTCTAGCTACCATCGCAATCTTAGGGTTTCTACGCATTCCGACGGTTTCATTGTCTTGATCGCAATAACCCAATAGGGTTCTACTTTGCGATCGGTTGGTTAATCCCCCTTATTCCGATCTGGGTTGCGATCGCTCATTGCGATCGCACATTCCGACGGGATCAAGGTCTTGGTTAGGACGAAGTGCTGCCCATTTTTTGATAGCAACATTGCGATAGAAGTATTTACCACATTCCGATCTGGCATATTGCTACATATTCCGATCATAGTTGTTAACCAAGCATTCCGATTGGTTGTCTTTGCATAACATTCCGATTGTGCCTTTTTCATTATTCCGATAGCATCATTTCCATTATTCCGACCACCAGATCGGAATACATTCCGATCTGGCCTTATTTTGGCTTATTCCGATTGAGTTGATTTGGTGAATTCCGATCTTACTTCCTTTTAGTATTTTTCAACTAAGTTCTTATTTTTTTAAGAAAGTTTTCCAAGTGTTAGTTTTACTTAGTGTGCTAGTACTTTTCCATTGTTATCTTTAAGTTTACAAGCATTTATTTTTACTCGTAATTTTAATATTAATCCTTATTCTTCCATTTTACTCAACGACACTTTAATTACTTGCTAATAGTTTAAATTGGATAATCAAAACCAAACCATTCTCTTGATTCACCAAAAGACGATTGAGTCGCACTTAAGACCGGTTTTCAATTCGAAAAGACTTGGGACTACGAATTTTGATACTAGGCCTAAAAAGTCAAGTATTAAATGGCGCCGCTGCCGGGGAACCAATTGGTTTGAGATATTTATCTGTCCAAATAGAAAAGTTCCAAAAAGTTCAAAAAAATATTAACAATATTTCAGCTCTGCTGGGGTTCGAACCCAGGACCACTCGTTTAATAACCAACGTCCCACCCAGTTGTGCTAGCACTCTTTTTGTGTTTTGTTCCCTTGCATTAAATTAATATAGCGTAATAATAGGGTGGCAGTTTTTAACATATTAGTTTAAATCAATTTAAAGTTTTGTTATTATTTAATATTTACTTTAATCAGTTTTAAATAAATATAAAAAGAAAAAAAAATAGTTTTAATTTTTAATTACTTTTATAAATTCTAAATTAGATTTCTTTTAAAAGTTTTAGTTTAAAAATTAAGTTAGTAGATTTTAATTAAAAAGTACCAGTTTAAAATTAATTAGTTTAAATAGACTTAATTAAATTTTTTTTGAGTTTTATTAATTAGTTAAAGTTTATTTTCAAAATTAATAGTTTAAATAGTTAATTAAAATAGTATTCATTTAATTAAATAGATTTAAGTTAGTTTAAAAAAAATACCAAAAATAGATTTTTACCAAAAACAAGTTAAGTTGAAACGTTAAACCGGAAATCAAATTCGAGTCGAATCGAGGAAAAACGAACTTAATTGCATTAAAAAGGGTTATCAAAATCTATTTATCAAAATAAACTTAATTGCATTTAAATTAAGTGCGACTTAATTGCATTTAAACTTAATTGAATTCGAAAAAATCGTCACGAAAAAACGAACTTAATTGCATTTAATACTTGACTTTTTAGGCCTAGTATCAAAATTCGTAGTCCCAAGTCTTTTCGAATTGAGAACCGGTCTTAAGTGCGACTCAATCGTCTTTTGGTGAATCAAGAGAATGGTTTGGTTTTGATTATCCAATTTAAACTATTAGCAAGTAATTAAAGTGTCGTTGAGTAAAATGGAAGAATAAGGATTAATATTAAAATTACGAGTAAAAATAAATGCTTGTAAACTTAAAGATAACAATGGAAAAGTACTAGCACACTAAGTAAAACTAACACTTGGAAAACTTTCTAAAAAAATAAGAACTTAGTTGAAAAATACTAAAAGGAAGTAAGATCGGAATTCACCAAATCAACTCAATCGGAATAAGCCAAAATAAGCCCAGATCGGAATGTATTCCGATCTGGTGGTCGGAATAATGGAAATGATGCTATCGGAATAATGAAAAAGGCACAATCGGAATGTTATGCAAAGACAACCAATCGGAATAACAGGGATGGAACTGATCGGAATGTAAGAAAAATCCCAATCGGAATGCATAAACTAACTGGTCAAATCGGAATCTCAAAGACCTAATCCGATCATTACGATCGGAATGATGGTGGCTGCTCGGAATAATTCAGAAACCCTTTTCCGATCGGGTGATCGGAAAGAGGGGTATGTTGTCTGCTCGGAATAGGCAGCAATCGGAAAAGGGAATTGTACCCTTCCCTAAATTTGTGGAATTCGGTTAAAGCCAAGAAATAAGCTATAATGGAGAGCTTATTCCCAAAACTAAACAAATCACAAATGAACCGGAACAAATAAGCACTTATCAACTTATCTAACTCGAAATTAAAACAACTTTTGGATCAAACAATAAAAACATAAACTTTTTAAGGAAAACTTTTATAAACAAATAAGCTAATCATAAAAATAAGCCAATAAGCACAAAAGTCTTAAAGCTTAACCAAATGAAAACTTATGAAATGATCAAAAGATTAACTTTTTAAGCACGAAATCAATTAGAACAACACGGATCATATGATAATCGCACCAAAATCAATCTAAAATCAAAGAAAAGTAGAATGAGATTAAGGATTAAAAGCTTAAAAAGAACTTTGATTAATGAAATAAGCAATACAAAATGTTTAATCTTGAAAGATTAAGAGAAAAAAAATGAAACTTAGTGAGAGAAAGTTTAAGACTTTCTCTCTCTAAAAACTAGAGAAAAATGAAAAAGTGAAAACTAGCTAAAACTATCTAACCACCCTCCTAATGACTATTAGGAGGGTATTTATAGGGAAGGTGGAAGGAGTGCATGTGTTGCATCTTCTTTCTTGCTTTCTTCACGTTTTCTCGACTCGACTTTAATTCTTTGTCTTTGTCGTCTCGGGATTTGAACTCGTCTTTTAATTTTCTTCTTCTATTAGACTTAAGTTCTTCGACTTCGTTAAACTTCCGTCTTTAGACTTTTTCTTCGATAAAAGCCCGTGCAAACCCGTGTTTTCTTCCTTTTTCATATTTTGGTCCTAAAACACAATAAAAACACAAACCACGCATAATTCCGACTTTTACGACATAAATCACACGTTTTGGTCTTGTTATTATTGGAAATAAGTGGTAAAAGGATAAGTGTTTTCACACTTATTAAATCCTCTACACTTGACCATTGCAATGCCCTCATGCAATGCATTAATTCTAAAGCACGGTCTACATTTTCCATCATAAATAACCCACTTTGGCCTTTATTAAATACTAAACATAAAAGATAGAAATAAGTAAAGAAGTTAAAAACTTACATTGGGTTTTGGCGGCCATGAACATTTATCATCCTCAAGTTTCACGTTCCCCATACCAAGCTTAGAAACGAGATCATTGTTATTATAAGTTAGCAAACTATCACGAACTCATGTGGGCCAATTATTCACTTAGACTCCCTTATTCCTAGGTGTATCTCTTATATTTTATTTTTGTCTTGAATGATCACGAGGATGCATTGTTTGACTTATTTCGATAGTTATTTAGTCCGAAAATAAGGTGAACGATTTAATCAATAGTTAGCTAAAGGACCAAATCTTTTAAAACTGCTTCTCGGGACCTCATAAAGTTCATATCTTGGCATAACTCGCTTCACGATTTGAGACCTTTCTCGGACCGATATTTGGCAGCGACTTCATACTTCAAATCTTTGAGAGACGTTCTTGAAATTATGGTCTTCTCTTCATAATAGGAATTTCTTCACTTGAAGTTTTGAGAGATTCTTCATCTTTGGACCACGACTTTTTCATTTTTCTCCAATCTTTATTTTGGACTTTGATATACAACGATCCGCCTCCTTTTAGGACTTGGATCTATTTATCCTCATACCTTGTTAGGGTCTTTTCGGATAGACTTCTCCATAATCTTTTGGGGAGTATTTGCTTTTCGTCGTGTGTCTCGATCCTTCATATTGATTTTCGATAATTGATTCTTCACATCACTTTTGGATCTTTAGCAATAAAATGTAGCCCTCATGCCTTGTTAGGGCCTTTTCGGACTCGCCAATCTTCGCATCCCGCTTCAATAAGTTATGCCTTGGCTATGAACTCTAATCCGTACCGAGCAACTTTTAAACGATCTGGGGCTAGAAGCTAAGTAACCTTTTAAATCGTACAACCTTATTTATTGCAGATAAATTTATTAACAAGCGGAGGGAGAATAGGCTTATAATTAACTCACATAAATTCACGAAAGAATACCGAACTTATAATTGACTCTATCATCTCTCGTTCTCCACAGTTTAAAATCTCAAGGAATGAGACTCGTGGATGCTTAGCCTATTAAATCAAAGTTTTGGGTTTTCGAGTCGCCTATAGGATCTTGCAAATTCTTAGACTTTTTCAAGTTTAGAAATCGCATTTTAAAGTTCCCTTGATAAACGACTCTCTAGGATCAATTATAGGAACTTGCGAAAAGTTCTTGTTCTTAACCCGTGAGAGTTAAGACTTTCGCGTTTTATAGCTCCCTAAATAAAAGCCTAGCAAAACTTGACTTAAACACGTTAAGGATACTAGCTAGAGTAAACTTAGGTAAGTAAACTCGGGTTGAGTCAAAATGTTCACGACTAAGAAAAATCTAAACCACTTTATTTAAGCAAGGGAAGAAAATAACCATAATAAAGGAAAGTACAACTATACAACTAGGCCAAAATAGATTAAAAATTTTGAAAAATGTCGAAAAATCAAATTTTCCGGTTAAAATGAGGGCAAATTCATGGAAAAGACCACTTACTTCGATAGAAGTCCCCCCTACACTTGAGATAAACATTGTCCTCAATGTTTAAGCATGTGGAAGTAAACTCCCCTACACTTAGGACATTGTGCACTTTGTTTAAATCTTGCTAAGGAAAGGACAACTAAAGTGAATTCAATGTGAACATATAAAATATGAAATATTGAATCACAAGAGTTTAGGATAGAACCGGGAAGATGGGAACACGGTATCACGGTTCGTCAAAAGTCATCAAGATGCTCTCTGAAGCTTTAATCCCTGTACAGCACAAGAAACAAGACAACAAACACATACGGGGCTCCCCCTACACTTATTATGAAAGCAGTAAAGGATAGAGCACGGGTTGCCTCCCGAGAAGCGCTTGTTTTTGTTCACCGAGTCACGAGCCTGACTCGACCCAATTTTAGTTCATGGGGAACGTGGTGAGGGATGGAATCATCTCTTGAGAGATGTCCTCACCAAAGTACAGCTTCAGACGCTGGCCATTCACCTTGAAATTGGGCCCAGTTGGCTGATAAAGCTCAATGGTCCCATATGGAAAGACTTTGGCGACGGTGAATGGACCAGACCAGCGGCTCTTCAACTTGCCAGAGAAGATCTTCAACCGAGAGTTAAAGAGTAAGACTTGATCACCAACGTGGAACTCTCGGTTCTTGATTTTTGCGTCATGAATGATCTTCGTCTTCTCCTTGTAGATCAGCGAGTTCTCATAAGCTTCATTCCTTAGTTCATTTAGCTCGTTGAGTTGAACTTTGCGATGATCACCGGCTTTGTTGATGTCGAAGTTAGCTCATTTCAAGGCCCAGTGCGCCTTATGTTCCAGCTCGATGGGTAGGTGGCTGGCTTTCCCGTACACAAGACGATAAGGTGTACAACCGATCGGGGTCTTGTAAGCAGTACGGAAAGCCCACAAAGCATCATCTAACTTATCGGCCCACGCGGCACGATGCTCTCCCACAGTACGCTCCAAAATTCTCTTCAAGCCACGGTTGGATATCTCGGCTTGCCCATTCGTTTGGGGATGATAGGCGGTGGAAAGACGGTGATTGACACCATACTTAGCCATGACTCTTGCAAATTGATCGTTGCAAAAATGAGTCCCGCGGTCACTGATAATAGCACGAGGAACGCCAAATCGAGCGAAAAGCTGCTTCAAAAAGTTCACAACCACCCTCGCATCATTCGTAGGGAGAGCCTTGGCTTCAACCCATTTAGAAACGTAGTCGACGAGGACGAGGATGTACTTGTTACCTTTGGAGGATGGAAATGGCCCCATAAAGTCGATGCCCCATACATCAAAGATTTCACATTCCTGTATGAAATTTTGAGGCATCTCATCCTTATGTGTGATCTTGCCTTGGCGTTGGCAAGCATCACAATGCTTAACCATTTCGTGAGCGTCACGATAAATGGTGGGCCAATAGAATCCAGAATCAAACACTTTCTTAGCGGTGTAGTTGGGACCAAAGTGACCACCGGTGGGTCCTTTGTGGCAAGCTTGGAGAATGTCAAAAGCTGCCGGTCCGTCAACACATCGACGAATGATCAGATCAGCACATTGTTTGAATAGAAAAGGGTCATCCCAAAAGTAAGTCTTGACATCATTCAAGAACTTCTTCTTTTGTTGGGATGTTAACCCTTTGATGAGAATACCACCCGCTAAGTAGTTTGCAATGTCCGCAAACCACGGGGTGCCATCAAGATCAAGATTTATAGACATTAAGGTCTCAAGGGGGAAAGAGTCATTGATCTCTTTGTTCGGATGATCCCCTTGATATGGATCCTCAAGTCTGCTCAGATGATCCGCGACCAGGTTTTCGGCTCACTTCTTGTCACGAATTTCAATGTTGAATTCTTGAAGGAGTAAAACCCAGCGAAGAAGTCTTGGCTTAGAATCATGCTTAGTCATCAAGTACTTCAACGCGGAATGGTCCGTGTATACGATGGTGGGGGATAAAACAAGATAGGGGCGAAATTTCTCAAAAGCATAGACAACAGCTAAAAGCTCTTTTTCGGTTGTCGTATAATGCAATTGAGCCCCCGTCATTGTTTTGCTAGCGTAGTGGATTGGTTGGAAGTGTTTATTCACTCGTTGGCCCAAAACCGCACCAATGGCAAAGTCGCTAGCATCACACATCAATTCAAAAGACAGCTCCCAATTAGGGGTAACCAAGACCGGTGCCTTAGTTAGCTTATCCTTAAGAAGATTGAAGGCTTCGAGACACTCTTTAGAAAAGTTAAATGGAGTATCTTTTTCCAAGAGGTGGGTCATCGGGCGAGCGATTTTAGAAAAATCCTGAATGAATCGACGATAGAAGCCCGCATGACCCAGAAAACTTCTCACACCCTTCACGGTTGAAGGTGGAGGTAATTTGGCTATGACATCTACTTTAGCACGGTCGAATTCAAGACCGGCTTTTGAAATTTTGTGACCTAGCACAATGCCCTCTTTTACCATAAAATGGCATTTTCCCAATTCAGAACAAGGCGAGTGTCTTCGCACCGCTTAAGCATACGTTCCAAATTGGCAAGGCAAGAAGAGAAGGAATTCCCAAAGACCGAGAAATCATCCATGAAGACTTCCATGGTTTGCTAAACCATGTCATGGAAGATAGCCAACATGCACCTTTGGAAAGTCCCGGGGGCATTGCATAAGCCAAAAGGCATTCTTTTATAAGCAAATGTGCCATAGGGACAGGTAAATGTTGTCTTCTCTTGATCTTGGGGATCAATGGGTATTTGGAAATAACCCGAGAAACCATCAAGAAAGCAGTAATATTCATTACCCGCTAAACGTTCAAGCATTTGGTCCATAAAAGGTAGAGGGAAATGATCCTTTCTCGTGGCATCATTGAGTTTGCGGTAGTCTATACAAACTCTCCACCCAGTAACGAGACGGGTAGGAATCAACTCGTTGTTTGCATTGGGCACAACGGTGATTCCGCCTTTCTTAGGCACACAATGGACTGGACTAACCCATGGTGCATCCGAAATAGGGTAAATCATACCCGCATCAAGAAGTTTGATAACCTCTTTTTTGATGACTTCATGGATTTTAGGATTCACCTTCGTTGGCTTTGAATTGTGGGCTTAATGTCGTCCTCCATGAGAATTTTATGTGTGCAGAAATGAGGATCAATTCCACGGATGTCGGAGATTTTCCAAGCGATAGCTCGTTTATGCTTCTTCAACACGGCGACAAGTCGGTCTTTTTCGTCTTCTTTCAGATCCTTTGCGATGATGACCGGTAACTTCTCGTTGTCTTCCAGGAAAACGTACTCAAGATGAGGAGGTAGGTCCTTAAGCTCAAGAGTGGGAGGATCCTCAATAGATGGTGAAACTAACGATGGATCATCATTAATCACCTCTTTAGGAGAAGGAGGAGATAGTGGGTCCTCATTGAGAAGTCTCTCAATAGTACGAATGTCTTCATCCCAATTGGTGGACAAATTATCATACTTAATATCGAGAGGTCCCAAGCTAGCTTCGAAATCATCCAAGTCACTTTCTCCAAAAGGAGTCAATGCCGGAGCAATTGAGGCAACGGTCTCAACATGAGGTAAAGGAGAAATCCCGCTCTTACAAGCCTCATGAAAATGTTCTTCGCATGCTTCGTCGAGCACATCGATGAAATTCACGGATTCGGGCCCATCGGGAAGTTTGGAAAGTTTAACCATGTTAAAGACGATTTTGTCATCCCCGACCCTCATGATAAGTTCACCCGCGGCTACATCGATTAATGTATGCCCGGTTCTCAAGAAAGGTCGTCCCACGATTAAGGGAACACGGGGATCCATTTCATAGTCGACGACGACGAAATCGGCGGGAAAAGTGAATTTGTCGACTCCTACGAAAACATCCTCGGCTATCCCCACCGGATAAGCAACCGTACGGTTAGCTAATTCCAAGGTCATACGAGTGGGGACTAGCTAGGGTAAATATAATTGTTTCCACACGGACAATGGCATAAGATTGATACTCGCTCCGAGATCCACCAAGGCCATACAATTCTCAACACCCGGAAAATTACAAGGAATAAGGAATCGAACGGGATCTCCTAACTTAACCGGTAATCTTCTCAAAAGAACCGCGGAACAATTCTCATTCAATTGGGTATTGGCGTTATCAAGCAACTTTTCCTTATCACTTAAAAGATCCTTAAACATCTTAGCGTACTTAGGCATGTGAGCGAGCGCCTCGGCAAAGGTGATATTAAAATTCAATTGTTTGAACATTTTTAGGAAGTTCGAAACTTGAATATCATCCTTATTCTTCAATTTCTCTTTCCGCAACCTTGAGGGATAAGGTATATTGGGTTGAGATGAAGGCTTTGGAGTGGATTGCTCACTCACATCCTTTGGAGGAGGAGGAGTAGACATAGAAGGTGAAGGAACCGGTTTTGGAACCGAAGGTGGGGTATAAAATTTGGGTATCGGTGGAACATAAGGTGTAGACGAATGCATAACGGGAGGTATGTCACAAGTGGAAGAAGAAGGAGGTTGTGTCGAAGAAGAAGGAATATCGGGTCCTTGGTTAGGTGGGGAAGGTTCAACGGTGGTCTTACCGCTCCTAGTAGTGATAGCATTAACATTAGCCCTAGGATTGGTCATGGTGTTCGAGGGAAGGGTACCTTGGGGACGAAAGGTTTGAATCATAGTCAAAAACTTCTTATCGGTCGATTCTTGCATCTCTCTCATCATTCGTTCATGGTCGAATAATTTTTGTAAAACCAAGTCCATTTGAGGATTATGCATGTTCATTTGATTATAACCTTGATTAGGAAAACCTTGGTTTTGATATTGATCAGAACCTTGATTAAATCCTTGATTTTGAAAACATTGGTTATTATATCCTTGATTATTTAACCCTTGGTTTTGCCCTTGAAAATTCCCTTGACTTTGATTAAAACCCCGTTGATTAGTATTTCCTTGAAAATTACCCCGTTGAGGACCTTGGTTCCTATTTTGGGTGGGTGGGGGTGGTCTTTGTGGTGCTACAAAACCCAGGGGAGCCAAATAGTTATTAGACTTGTAAGACAAATGGTTAACATCAACATTTGGTTTGAATTGAACCCGATCAATTTCATTGTTGTTATAAGCATAAACTTCTTGTTGATCATTGTAAACCTTGTCACAATTATAGTACAAATGTGGTCCACCACAAGTCTCACACGTTTCACGTTTTTCTTTCACGGCATGCACATGTGTAGTGAGGGCGTCGGTTTTTAGAGCGAGTGTCTCAACAAGCGAAGTAAGTTTATTAATTCGATCATTCACCTCAATATTACTCGTACTAGCACTTGCCATATTAGACCTAACACTTTTGGTTTGCACTTTTGCCTTGTTCTCAATAATGGCCCAAGCCTCATTCATGGTTTTCACAAGAATATTGCCCCCCGCGGCACTATTAAGTGAGTCTTGGTCGTTTAGAGTTAAACCATTATAAAACGTGTTGATTTGATGAACTTTAGTAAAACCGTGTTGTGGACATTTTCTCAAAAGATCTTTAAAACGATCCCAAGCCTCACTAAACGTTTCCCCATATTTTTGCTCAAAGTTGATTATTTCATTCCTTAAGGAAGTGGTTCATGATGGTGGGAAAAAGTAGTTAATGAACTTGGTCTCTAAGTCGATCCATGTGGTAATACTTTGGGGTGGTTCCTTATCAAGCCAAATCCGGGCTTGTCCCTCGAGGGAAAAAGGAAAAAGTTGGAGGCGAACGGCCTCTTGGGGCACCCCATTGTATTTGACGGTATTAGCTAATTGGATGAAACGTTTGATATGAGCGTGTGGGTCATCATTAGTACGGCCTAAAAATGGTGTAGCGGAAACCATTTGAATAAAACCCGATTTAAGTTCGAAATGATTAGCTCCAATATTCGGCACCACAATCGCGTCATCGTTTCCTTCAACGTGAGATTGTAGAATCTCAATCATTGGTCGATTATCCGTTGCCATCGTATTGTCGAAAGCCCGATTCTCGGGATCGGCTTTAATGACGGTCTTTTTGTTTTTCTTCTTCTTCTTTTTAGAAGAATTAGAAGTATTTGGTACACCAATCGGTATGTATGTATGCGCGCGAGTGCGCATACAATTAAAACTTTGGAATGAGGTAGGTGACCTCGGTCGACTTTGAGAGGAAAAGGATTTTCCCTCTCGAGGAGCAATATGAAAAATCTACAAAAATATATACGTAAATACTACTTGAGTTGGCAAACCAATAATCGGTCGTCCCTCTCAATATACGCACAAGCAAGCGGGGAAACGAGGTGGCACAAAGCACTTAAAAACCTTTTTCCTTAGACGGCCTTTTATAGCGCGTCGCCTTATACCCACCTTATAGTTTGTATATGTCGAGTTCAAACGTCTTACTAGTATTTATCTATTTTGCCTTTTTTTTTCTCGTTATGGATTCGAATACAATAGTTAGGTGATGAAATCCCAACTAAGGCTTATTTGAAAAGTAGGTAATTTATTGTGCTACGTAATATATTATAGTAAAAGGAAAAATCTTTTTGTATTTTTTTAGAAAAATATATATTCACAAGAAAAATCGAAAGAAATCGAAATAAAAATTAACACTAATACGTAATATTTTTGGTGTAATACTTTTAGGAAAAAGTATTACTTTTGATTTTTTTTTTAAATTTTTTTGTTGCAATTCTTAGGAAAGAAAATGCTTTTGTGATTTTTTTAATTCTTTTGTATTTTTAAGTTTTTGATTTTTTTAGATTTTTGATTTTGTTGCAAGAAACGTAACGTTCAAAGGATGAACCGATCCCAAAATCCAAACGTCTTCACGAAAAAATCGTCAATCGTACGAGCGAAGCGGCAGCGGCGCCAATTTAATATATATTTAATACTTGACTTTTTAGGCCTAGTATCAAAATTCGTAGTCCCAAGTCTTTTCGAATTGAAAACCGGTCTTAAGTGCGACTCAATCGTCTTTTGGTGAATCAAGAGAATGGTTTGGTTTTGATTATCCAATTTAAACTATTAGCAAGTAATTAAAGTGTCGTTGAGTAAAATGGAAGAATAAGGATTAATATTAAAATTACGAGTAAAAATAAATGCTTGTAAACTTAAAGATAACAATGGAAAAGTACTAGCACACTAAGTAAAACTAACACTTGGAAAACTTTCTAAAAAAATAAGAACTTAGTTGAAAAATACTAAAAGGAAGTAAGATCGGAATTCACCAAATCAACTCAATCGAAATAAGCCAAAATAAGCCCAGATCGGAATGTATTCCGATCTAGTAGTCGGAATAATGGAAATGATGCTATCGGAATAATGAAAAAGGCACAATCGTAATGTTATGCAAAGACAACCAATCGGAATGCTTGGTTAACAACTATGATCGGAATATGTAGCAATATGCCAGATCGGAATGTGGTAAATACTTCTATCGCAATGTTGCTATCAAAAAATGGGCAGCACTTCGTCCTAACCAAGACCTTGATCCCGTCGGAATGTGCGATCGCAATGAGCGATCGCAACCCAGATCGGAATAAGGGGGATTAACCAACCGATCGCAAAGTAGAACCCTATTGGGTTATTGCGATCAAGACAATGACACCGTCAGAATGCGTAGAAACCCTAAGGTTCCGATGGTAGCTAGACTTAATCCGAGATTGGTGGGAACTTAAAACTCAATAAGCAAATGTAATAAGCTATTCTACCCGAATCTAAAACAATTCAAAAAGCTTAGACTCGCGACTTTTCAAAATGGAAATCGAACACTTTATGTAAGAAACTTTTGTAATGACTAAAACCTTTATGATATTCGAAAATCAATAAGCTAAGACTCGAATAAGCCAATAAGCATTAAAAGCTTACAACTTACACGTTTAGGAGATTATATAAGCTCAAAAGAAAATGAACCTTCTAAACAAACAACCTCAAATTTAATCTCGGATCATTAAGGATTCGGATCAAAGTAAGGATTCGGATCAAAAATTCAAATAAGCCAAGAAATGTAGAATGAGATTAAGGAACACAAAGCTTAAACTTTTGATTAAAATGAACTCAAATACAAAGATTAATGAAAGCTTGAAAGAAAGGAAAAATGAAAAGCTTAGTGAGAGAAAGTTTAGAACTTTCTCTCTCTAAAAACTAGAAAGAAAACTTAAAAATAAAAACTAGCTAACCCCTTCCTAATGTGATTAGGATGGTATTTATAGGGAAGTGGGAGGCATGTGTGGTGCTTTCTTCTTTCTTTTTCTTCTCGACTCGACTTTAATTCTTCGTCTTTGTAGTCTCGGGATTTGAACTTGTCTTTTAATTTTCTTCTTCTATTAGACTTAAGTTCTTCGACTTCGTTAAACTTCCGCCTTTAGACTTTTTCTTCGATAAATCTTCAGAATAGGCCTTAGACTTTCGTTCTTTTTGCACTCTTGATCTTTTGACTTCGTCTTTTCCTGTTTTCTTCGATAAAAGCCCGTGAAGACCCGTGTTTTCTTCCTTTTTCATATTTTGGTCCTAAAACACAATAAAAACACAAATCACGCATAATTCCGACTTTTACGACATAAATCACACGTTTTGGTCTTGTTATTATTGGAAATAAGTGGTAAAAGGATAAGTGTTTTCACACTTATTAAATCCCCTACACTTGACCATTGCAATGCCCTCATGCAATGCATTAATTTTAAAGCACGGTTTACATTTCCCATCATAAATAACCCACCTTGGCCTTTATTAAATACTAAACATGAAAAGATAGAACAAGTAAAGAAATCAAAAACTTACATTGGGTTTTGGCAGCCATGAACGTTTATCATCCTCAAGTTTCACGTTCCCCATACCAAGCTTAAAAACGAGATCATTGTTATTATAAGTTAGCAAACTATCACGAACTCATGTGGGCCAATTACTCACTTAGACTCCCTTATTCCTAGGTGTATCTCTTATATTTTATTTTTGTCTTGAATGATCACCAGGATGCATTGTTTGATTTATTTCGATAGTTATTTAGTCCGAAAATAAAGTGAATGATTTAATCAATAGTTAGCTAAAGGACCAAATCTTTTAAAACTGCTTCTCGGGACCTCATAAAGTTCATATCTTGGCATAACTCGCTTCACGATTTGAGACCTTTCTCGGACCGATATTTGGCAGCGACTTCATACTTCGAATCTTTGAGAGACGTTCTTGAAATAATGGTCTTCTCTTCATAATAGGAATTTCTTCACTTGAAGTTTTGAGAATAGGCCTTGGACTTCCGTTCTTTTTGCACTCTTGATCTTTTGACTTCTTCTTTTCCCGTTTTCTTCGATAAAAGCCCGTGAAGACCCGTGTTTTCTTCCTTTTTCATATTTTGGTCCTAAAACACAATAAAAACACAAACCACGCATAATTCTGACTTTTACGACATAAATCACACGTTTTGGTCTTGTTATTATTGGAAATAAGTGGTAAAAGGATAAGTGTTTTCACACTTATTAACATGGATGATAGCTTGATTAAGATAACACTCAATAGTAATCATGGTACGATTCTATTCTTGATGATGACCATGTGGACTAACTATGTTCAATTGAGCATAATGTTGCAATACATATTAAAAGAATAAAGAATACTTTATAGTTTAAGAAGTTATTAAAGAAGATTATTTTCAATAAGGTGTTTTGTTGGACTCACACATCTTATAGGATGTACAAAAACAATACTCCCATTTTGTTGTGTGTTCATATGTCGAAACGTACATAATAACAATCATTATATATTGATTTTCACAATTGTGAATTTGAAATAAGTATTCTCAAAATTTTAAAGTTCAAACCTAGTGGAGTTTCATGAAATATATGCCTTGACAACAAGTATGATCGTCATATCTTGAGGCATGATTTTCAACAAAGGTTATCATGCATTGATCTTTTAGTATTTATTGTTAAACAATATTTATTTTATGAATTGAACTATTGGATATATTTGTTTTCTTTAATATTTATTGGTCCTATTTTTGCATGTTTAAATCCTTGAATAATACGTTATTCTAAATTGTCAATGTCGATGGATTATATGGGAATATAATTGAATTAAGACATATATGAGAGATGGTAATATTCGTAGAATATGTAAGAACGGTTCACCAACTCATACGATATCCAAAAGTTGTATATGGGACATCTCCTACTAACAAGTCAATCATTTTATGAATCAGCGTCTTTAAGTGAAACGTGTAAATGATTTACATTACTAAATCCTTTGACTTGAGATGCAAGAAGGTCTTATATATGTGGATGGTACTTTTTGCTATAGTTCTAACGCTATCCTGAATAAGGTAGTAATAAAGACTAGAATCATTTGTACCTTGAAGCATGTAAGAGGCATGCGTAGTCAAGATAGAATTTGTTCATTCAACTAGGATTGAAGAATAATGCTACTGGGCCCCTCGTTAATTAATTAGATGTTTGTATGGCCATACCCAATGGTAATCTAGATTTGTCTCGATTAGATTGGTAATCTATATTAATTATGTAATGCGAGAAACAGAATAGTTAAAATGGAATGACTTTGATCCATATCCATTATCAACATGGCATTTGAGAAACAAAGGGATTATAAATTTTATAGTCATTTAAATGTACTTTATGGAAAACTACACTCGAGAGTTTCTGGAAGCATTGGCGTGTTGCTAGACGCTAACCAATGTTATTATATTATATTATTGTACGTGTCCATGTGGGAGCTATAGGAATATGTACACGTAAATAATATATGTCCGGAAGTCGTCCCGAGCCTAAGGAGACGCACGCGTTAATACGTAAAACAATTATACATTAATATATTATGCGTAATATATTAATTAGTGATAAGCTATTACAACGTTAATTAATTAGTTAGTTAACGGATTTACAAATGATAGTTAAATGTTGACGATAAAGATTTGTATATAAAACATTAAAAGGAAAAGTTTGCAATTAATACTTTGTTTTAAACTAACATTAGAATTTCCTAATTTTTGTATAATAACCACCGACCTAAAGATTGTATTTATAATGACCTTTGGTTCAAAAGATGCTCCTACGGCATAACAATCTAAAAGTGATTTGGTATTCTATGCGATAAAAACAAAAAGGATTATTGCGATCTACGATTTATCGATTCATAAAGTTCGTTTGGTTTATTGTTTACTTGATTTAAGAAATCAAGTTTTATCTATTAGCTTATCACTATTGGTACTAGCATACTTAATTGTTTGCTATAACGTATTTTGTGCGTACTCTTAGAGAGGTCATGTTTGATCTTTGGGTTTTCATTTATATTGGAGGTTCGATAAAGGTGTTTAATCTGTTGCTAAAAGGTATGCAATTCTTTATTGTTTACGTTAATTACTTGTCTATATGTGATCCTATATTCCGCTGCATACTCGTGATTATTAATGTGTTAATATGATAAAAGGTTTTTATAAATTCTAATAGAAAATACATGTGCACAATAGATAAAATACATGTGCACAACAAACAAAATACATATGCATACTTGTTTTAGCGCTTATCATTCAATAATTCATTTATTAATTGCTTTTAGATTTTTTGATTACAGGTATGAGTATGATGAACCATGTAAAGAGTACACGTATGTAAAGTGTGCGCGTGTATTTTGCGCATATCATCTAGCGAGATGATATTTATGCTTAAGAAGTATACATAGTGTAAAACCCGTATGCTTTTACCATGAACAGTACACTTATGATCGTACGTACATGATTAAAACTTTCCTTATATAACATGAACACGTATCACGAACAAGAATTACAAGTATTCCGTACGTGTTATAACACGATAAGTATTTATTACGTATTAACACACGATAATTATTTCAATAATAATTATTATCACGAACATACGAACATGAAATCATGAACGTAAAGTAATCACGAGCTTAGTATTACGTATTTATGTATATTTATTACGAACACGAATAAATATAATAAGACACGAATGATAATTATTTAAATCACGTAAAACACGAACACGAGAACACACTTATTATTTAGACATGAGAAATGTACGGGTTACCCCATGTGGGCCCCTTACTCGCGGACACAACAAGAAACATGGGCCAAGCCCACGTTTGATTTAACTAAAACAAGGAAAAAAGGGGAAAACATAGTTTCATTTTACAAGATTTCACAAAAATATTAAAACCTTAGCCTCTTTTTCCTCTCTCTCTCTCTTTGGCCGCCGGGTATAACACCACCAAGGGTGGTTGTTTGTTGATTTTGGTGATTCAATTCAAGAGATAGTCGTTCGTGTTATCATCCTCGTTTGATTCACGCATTGGTAATCCTATAACCTTTTTTTTATTTATTTTATTAATTTAGAACACATAAAATCATGGGGTTATAAAAACAAGTAAACAAACATGTTAATTTTATCATGGGGTTATTAAAACGTAAGGTTTAATGGGTGTTTGGTTCGGCTTGCACCAAACCGAGAGTCTATGACTCTCGGTGGTGGTTTTCTTTCGAGCAGCTGCAAACCAAACAGCCACAACGGGTTTTTTTCTTCATCAGCCGCAAGCCCCTGCTGTCAGCAGGGGTGCGTTGGCTTAACAGTGGCTACGGCGACCAATCAGGGGGAACCACTGGCTGCGACCAGTGGTGTATTTGTTCTGTCAGCAGGAACAATGCATGGTCAGTGAGTAATTTTAAACAGTCAGCATGTAAAAATCATTAATGATAGTAGGTATTAAGAACTATCAGTAGGAATTATTTAACCAGTTAAGGGTGCGTTTGGTTCACAGTTTAAGGCAGACTTAAGGGGGTGTTTGGCTAAATTAATAAACATGTATTTTATTTAACCTAATTAGTTTAATTAATACATTTTAATTAAATTAATTACATGCTTAACTTAAATGTAGTTTTATCTGATTAAAACCGTGGCTTATGTTATACATGTTATTTAAATAAAGCTTATGATTAAATAATTATCCACATAATTATTCATGTACATGTGATAAATTAAACTTAGTTAATTGAATTATAAAGTTTAATCAGTAAATTATGGATTATTATTAATTAATAAATACTTACAATATCATGCAATATTGTTATTAATTAATAATTACAAGTTTAGACTAAGTATTTAATTATTTTAATTTAGACTATAAATAATTAATTAATTATTAAAACATGACATGGAATTAAATAAATATCATGACATAGGTTATACTAATATTAATATTAATACATGTTTTTTTACCTAAGTATCTTTGTACAGTTAATTTAATTAAATCATGTCTATACTTAATTAAAGGATATAACCTATAGTTTATTTAATTAACATGTTATAATTAATAAACTATACTATTTAATTTCATGACTTAGAATATTAATCAGTAAACACTTAAGCTTATATAATTAGCTTAATAATCCAACTTATTTTCTAATTATGGAAACTTTCTATTTTTAGAAACTTATTTAATTAAGGCAGCTAATTTATTTATGGAAACTTTCTTTTTTTAGAAACTTATCTATATTAAGCAGTAAATCTATTTTTGGAAACTTTATATTATAGGAAACCTGCTATTTTTAGAAAGTTACTTATTATTACACAAGTATAATAATACAAGAAATACAAGTAATAATTAATCAGAATATACAGAATAGACGATAAACACAATATAACGTTAAAATCAGTAAAACAAGACATGAACATATAAGACAAGATAAAACATGATATAAAACCAGTTACGTACTCAGTAATCAAAATACTTATACATGTATCCTATGTATGTAGCATTAGTGAGATCGAAGTAGGACTCTTTTCCGTTCGTCTTCTTCGTTCACTGGACTTAAGGTACGGATTCTCCGTCCTTTCAGTATGGACATTCTTTCCTTATTAGGATTCCCCGTATGCAACCAACTGTTTTCGCCAGTATATGTTTTATATGTTTTGATTGCTTATGTTTAATTAGAATACCTAAAGCCATATACATGCATGACCAGTTTCACCTAGTTATGGAGGTACCATAACCATAACACTGGAGGCACCAGTGTTATAACTTCACCACAACGGAGTGATAGCTCGTGGCGTCCCTTTCAGATTTTGGCCCTTTATTATATTATCAGGTGGGACGTATGGGTACATCCTAGTTTACATGTTTTCAGCAGATTACTCAGTGTGAATGTGGTGTGTGCCTTGCATCCTTCACAAGGAGCTGATCCCTCCTACCCAAAACCAGTATATTAAATTAGAGGCAGCCCCTCTAATTTGCATGACGAGGTCACCCCTCCAAGTATTCATGCACGTTGATATTTCATGACCTATATTGGCTAATGGTAAACATGTTAAACAGATTTTACAAGATAAACATAAGGCTTTTCAAACTATAAAACCAGTTTTACTAAGATATAACCAAGTTTTCCAGGACATATACATTTCCGCTGCTATATGTTATTCATGCTTATATTATTTGTTTCATGCTTGTATATCCGTGCACTGAGCGTTATGCTCAGCCGTTACTGTCCTTTCCATGTCCCAAAACGGCAGGTACCTAAAGACAGACTCGAGCATTTTGGAGGACATGCATAGGATGGAAGCTGCCATAGACTTCTTCTCCTTTTGCCTTCATACACTTATGCTTGTTTAAGTCTTTCATTCATTTCATTTACTTTATTATGTTTTAGGCTTATGTTTGGGAACCGATGTTTGATTCCGGTTTACCCTATGGTCATGTATGTTTACTACATATTACCTTGCATGCTTTGATGACACGCCATAATTACGCGTAACGGTTCAGTTATCAAAGTGGGGTGTTACAATTATGGTATCAGAGCCAAGGCTTTGACTTGTAGGCTCTAAAACTTGACCTGTGACTAGTGGGTAGTCACAAGGAGCTTCCTAAGCCAACGCTTGTTATTCCACGTATTGATGTGTTCAGCGCATTGTTGTTTTAACCATGATATTTTCAGCACCTTGATGTTTTAACCTTGAAATTTTCATCGATATTGTTTTACTAATATGGATGGACAATCGTCATTCATAGTTAGTTATGTGTCATTGTTTCAGGCATGATGTTCCTCGTGAACTGTGGCTATGTGGACTGAACCCCAGTAGTTCATAATTAGTCACATAAATTTTTTTCTGATAAGTTTTGACAGATGATTTTACTTATTTATGTTCATGTATCATTGTTGCAGGAATTTTGACTAAGTAATGGTTGGTACAGGAATGGCCTTATTTAGTCGCATGTGCTTTTATCGAAACTTTTAACTTTGGGACCGACCCGTAGGCGTCCCCTCGCCATATCTTTTGTTTTGGGACCGACCCATAGGAGTCCCCTCGCGCATATAAAGGTTTTTATAAACTACATCATGTATTCATGCACTGTTTCCATGCATAAAAATTTTCTCATGATTTAGTGGCATAATTTTTTTTCATGTCCCCTCATAAGTTAATATGTTTTTATGTCAAGTATGTTTTCATACTGTCATGGTTAACTTCAGTTTCATGCTGATTATGTTATACAACTTCAGTTTCATCCTTCATGTTAAGTTGTTTCATGTTTCTCCATGATAATTCCATCTTCACGTGATTATGTCTTATGTCTCCTTTGTTGTTTTTGGCTTTGAATGGGCTTTCGTTCGGGCTTCTTTTCTTCTTTCTTCTTTAGTCTTCTCGTTTCTTTAAATAAACGTTTCCGACTTTGGATTTTGAGAAGTGTCGGTGAATAATTCCAACTCGTCTTATAATCTTTTGTTTAATAGACTCGAGTTCTTCGACATATATGAATCTTTCATCTTTGGCTCTATTCTTCGATAAATCTTCAAATAGGCACAATGACTTCAAATCTTTTGCATCTCTTGGACAACAGACTTCGTCTTGAGTCTTTTTCTTCGATAAAACCCGTGCAATCCCATGTTTTCTTCAATATTCACCCGGTTGACTCTGAAAACACAATAAACACAAAAACCACGCATAATTCCAAACAAATGATATTAAATACGTGTTTTGGTCTTGTTTTAGCCAGAAATAAGTGGTAAAAGGATGGGTGTTTTCACACCTATCAAATCCCCTACACTTAACCATTGCCATGCCCTCATGCAATGCTTAGTGATAAAGCAAATTTACAGTTTTCTCATAATCAATCAACCTTGGCCTTATTAACATACTACTAAACAAAAATTAAAGTACTAAGAGATATCAAAACTTTAAAGTAAACAAAAGGATGGAAATAACTTGCAAAAAGATCAAGGACTTACATTAGGGCTTTGGTGCTGCGAAGATTTATCACCCTCAAGTTTCACGTTCCCCAAACTAAGCTTAAAAACGAGATCATTGTTATTATAAGTTAGCATATCAAACACTTACACACATGGCTTAATTAAATGTTTAAACTCCCTTATTCCTAGGTGTATCTCTTATATTTTATT
Organism: Glebionis coronaria; assembly: GCA_025667525.1. Taxonomy (NCBI): domain Eukaryota; kingdom Viridiplantae; phylum Streptophyta; class Magnoliopsida; order Asterales; family Asteraceae; genus Glebionis; species Glebionis coronaria. Next base: position 411,550 of record JANFOE010000907.1, read on the forward strand.
TTTGTCTTAGAATGATCATAAAGATGCATTTTTGGACTTATTTCGATAGTTTATTTAGGCTGAAAGCAAAGTAGGACGATTTGATCAATAGTTAGCTAAAGGACAAAATCTCTTAAAACTGCTTCTCGGGATATCAAAAAGTTCATATCTTGGCATAACTTGGTTCACGATTTGAGACCTTTCTCGGGCCGATATTTGGCATGTACTTCATACTTCATATCTTCGAGAGACGTTCTTGAGATAATGGTCTTCTCATCGTTAATAGAGTTTCTTCACTTGGAGACTTTTGAGGGGTACTACAACTTTGTTGACCACGACTTCATGATTATTTCTTCAATCTCTAATTGGGATTTTGAGATACAACGATCCGCCTCCTTTTCGGACTTGGATCTATTTATCCTCATACCTTGTTAGGGTCTTTTCGGATAGACTTCTCCATGATCTTTATGGGAGTTGATTGCTTTTCGTCGTGAGTCTTGATCCTTCATATAGATTTTGGGAATAATGCTTTTCACATCACTTTGGATCTTCAGCAATAAAATGGAATCCTCATGCCTTGTTAGGGCCTTTTCGGACTCGCCAATCTTCGCGCCCCGCTTCATAAGTTATGCCTTGGCTATGAACTCTTATCATTACCGAGCAACTTTTAAACGATCTTGGGTTAGAAGCTAAGTAACTTTTCAAATCGTACGACCTTACTTATTGCAGATAAATTATTAGCAAGTGATGGGAGAATAGGCAAATAATTACACCAAGTGAGCTTGTGCAAGAATACCGACTTATAATTGACTCTATCATTTCTCGTTCTCCACAATTTAAAATCTCAAGTAATTAGACTCGTGGATACTTAGCCTAATAAACCAATTAAGGTCTACATGGTTAAGGATACTAGCTAGAATAAACTTGGATAAGTCTATTCGGGTTGAGTCAAAATAATCCCAACGGGCCTAATATGTCAAAAATTTCAAAACTAGCTACACCACTTTATTAATATTTTTGACTTTATTGCGGGATATATACATATGAAAGCAACGATAAAAATTTAAAAATCACGACTAAATGGCCAAAGTTAATTAAAAATTTGAAAAATGTTGAAAAATATGATTTTCCGGTTAAATGAAGGCATTTTCATGGAAAAGTCCACTTAAAACTTCGATAGAAGTCCCCCTACACTTAAGATAAACATTGTCCTCAATGTTTAAGCATGTGGGAAAGGTCTCCCCTACACTTATGACATTGTGCACGTTGGTTAAATCAAGTTAAGGAAGAGACGACTACGTGATCAATTTCAAATGTGAGTATGAAGAAAATTGAATCACGATAGTTGAGAGATAGAACCGGATTTCGGATAGCACGGGAGCACGGTTCTTCAAAGGTTCCAAAAGTGCATTCATCCCTTTAATCACATCACCACACAAATACAAACACCTATATAGGTCCCCCTACACTTAGGAAGTTGAAATAGAAAAGGATAGATACTCGGGCTGCCTCCCGAGGAGCGCTTGTTTTTGATAACCGAGTCACGAGCCTGACTCGACCCAAAATTAGTTCATGGGGAACGTGGTGAGGGATGGAATCATCTCCTGAGAGATGTCCTCACCAAAGTACAACTTCACTCGTTGGCCATTCACCTTAAAATTAGGTCCATTAGGTTGACCGAGCTCGAGAGTACCATATGGAAAAATTTGGGCAATGGTGAATGGGCCGGACCAACGAGACTTCAGCTTGCCCGAAAAGATTTTCAACCGAGAGTTAAAGAGTAAAACTTTGTCTCCAACTTGGAACTCTCGGTTTTTAATCTTAAAATCATGAATGAGCTTAGTCTTTTCCTTATAGATCAAAGAATTTTCATAAGCCTCATTACGGAGTTCATTCAGCTCATTGAGTTGGATCTTTTGTAGGTCACCAACTTTGTTGATATCAAAATTAGTCCACTTCAAGGCCCAATAAGCCTTGTGCTCCAACTCAATGGGGAGGTGGCACGCTTTCCGTACACGAGACGATATGGTGTACAACCAATCGGAGTCTTGTATGCGGTATGGAAAGCCCACAAAGCATCATCAAGTTTATCAGCCCATGAGGCACGATGCTCTCCCACGGTTCTTTCAAGAATTCACTTTAATCCTCGGTTGGATATTTCAGCCTCGCCATTAGTTTGTGGGTGGTAGGCGGTGGAAAGACGATGATTGACACCATACTTAGCCATGACTCTTGCGAATTGGTCATTGCAAAAATGAGTCCCACGATCACTAATAATGGCACGAGGCACACCGAATCTAGCGAATAACGATTTCAAAAAGTTACAAACCACCCTTGCGTCATTAGTGGGTAAAGATTTGGCTTCAACCCACTTTGAAACGTAGTCAACGGCTACAAGGATGTATTTGTTTCCTTTAGATGAAGGGAATGGCCCCATAAAGTCGATACCCCAAACATCAAAGATTTCACATTCTTGAATGAAATTCTGAGGAATCTCATCTTTATGTGTGATCTTGCCTTGTTTTTGGCAAGCATCACATCGTTTAACCATCTCGTGAGCATCACGGTAAATGGTGGGCCAATAAAATCCCGAGTTAAACACTTTTTTGGCAGTGTAGTTGGGACCAAAGTGACCACCGGTGGGTCCTTTGTGGCAAGCGTCAAGGATTTCTAAAGCTGCCGGTCCATCAACACATCAGCGAATAATCAAATCAGCACATTGTTTGAAAAGATACGGGTCATCCCAAAAGTAAGTCTTGATGTCTGTTAGGACCATTGTAATAGTTATATGTAATAGGTAGACTAGGAGGTATGTAGTTCCTCCTGGTCCTAGTCGTAGTAGGAGCAAGTCCTGCTCCTGGTCCTAGTCGAAGTTAAACTTTATTATTTACTTAATATTCTGTTAGGATATGCATGAGATATGTTAGGAAAGGATATGCATATCAGTTTTACACGTTTTCATTAATGATTTATTAGGGTTTCCTTGTAGTATAAAAGGAACCTTAGGCAGAAGGGTTAGACACACCTTCACAAAACGTAGTTCTAGTCTTTATCAATATTAGAAATCCTTAGAAAGGATCAAGTCTTTATAGTTATTCTGTTTCTCTTGTTTATATTTATATCCTACATTCATATTGTGTATAGAGTCTCTTTGTGATTTGACTTGTGATTACAGAAGTCATTCACCGGTCCTGACAGGCTGCAAGATCTACATCTAGTAGACCCAACAAGTGGTATCAGAGCCTGAGAGGGTCTCTATACAAGCAGAATCAAGTTCTTTTATCACTAACAATCTGTTTATCATGTCTGCCTCAACTTCTACTCAAACAGGAGAAGAAAGCACTCCTAAAATTGTGCAACCACAGCAGATCCTGGCTACGGTCTCCAACACGAATGGAAAATTCCCTCTTCTGAAGAAAGGAGAATATGATAACTGGGCAATGAAGATGGAATGGTGGATCACCAACACTGATCAAGATCTTTGGAAGATCATTCTGAATGGAAACGGCAGGAAGCTTACTGGACGTGACAAGAACGGTAATATTACTCTTCTTGAACCTAAATCTCATGAGGATATCATCGCTATTCAGAAGGAGGTAAAAGCAAAAACAATTTTGCTTCAATCTCTTCCTGAAGATCACATGGGTGACTTCTACCATTTGGATGATGCCAGAGAAATCTGGAATGGCATAAAAGCAAGGTTCGGCGGGAATGAGGAGTCAAAGAAAATGCGAAGGTCCATGCTGAGAGATGAATTTACCGAATTCAAGATCTCAGAAACTGAAGGTCTAAATCAAGGGTATGATAGGTTCCAGAAGATCTTGAGCCAATTGAATCAATTACGGTCAAAACCTGATGATGGTGACATTAATGCAAGGTTTCTTAAAGCCTTACCCTACTCATGGAACCAGGTGGTGATCTCTATCAAAGCCAAAGGTGGACTAGACTATCTCACCTTTGATGATTTGTTTCATAGGCTCAGAACATTCGAACCTCATGTGAGAGGATATCCGAGTGACTCTTTTCCCACCACTGCTAATTCAGCCTTTGTGAGTTCTATGGCATCTAGTCCCATGTCATATGCAAGTAGCCCGAGCAATACTGTCTCTCCCCAGCATACTATTCAGCATACTGGTCCCATGTCATATGCATCTAGTCCCATGTCTTCTGCTACTGATCCTGCTGCCAAGTCTGGTAGTATGGTAGAAGCTGTTCTTCATTCTTTTGTGGCTGATGTTACTGCTGAACAACAACTTGCTTTTGATGACTTCAAACAGATCGATAAACTTGATCTGGATGAGATAGATCTTAAATGGCAGATGGCCATGCTTACTCTTAGGGTTCACAAGTTTGAGAAGAAAGTGGGGAGGAAGTTTAATTACAACCCTCGTGAGCCATCAAGATTTGATAGAAGCAAGGTACGGTGCTATAACTGCCAGCAACAGGGTCACTTTGCAAGGGAGTGCCCTAGCAAGAATGATCAGGAGAAGAACAGGTACTCCGCTTTCAAAGTTCAGGAGGTTAAAGATGACAGGAAGGCATTGGTATCTGTTGACTCTATGGTCAACTGGAATGATCATCAGGCTTCTACTCTGGAATCAGCTGAATCCTCGACTGATGTGTTGGCAATGATTGCTGGGAATCTCTCTGATGCAGAAGAAGCAGAAGAGTTTGCTCTTATGGGCATCTCACCTCAGGTACAACATTGTCCTCTTGGTTGTCATGATAAATACACAGAATTGTTGTCCCAATTTAATGAAGTAAATGATCAAAATGATAAGTATTTTTTAGAGGTACAAGCATATAAGGCTTCATTAAACACATTGGAACAACAAAAGAAGTGGTTACAAGATACACAACGTGCATATGAGGATAAAATCAGGATACTAAGCATTGATTTAGAAAACACTACAAATATGCTTAAATATACAGAAACTGAAAGAGATGCTAGTATCAAAGAAAAAGAGGAGATACAAGCTAAATTAGATGCTACAATGTTAAGATTTGACAAATGGCAAAAGGCACCAAAAAATCTTTCCAAATTAATTGATAGTAGCATGTCTGACAGAACTAAAAGAGGCTTAGGATTTGAAAAATATATTGATTCAGAAGATGTATTTGATTTATCTTTCTCGAGTGTCTTTGATGCCGACAAAGCGGATGAGGGCAAACCTAGTTACAATAGGTTTAAACTAGCAGCAGAAATGCATGCTGTTCCTCCTCCTCTTACTGGAACTTTTATGCCCACCTCATGGCATAATGACTCGGATGGATCACAGATGCTTGAGTCCCCAACAAGTTCTACTAATACTAATGACTTTGTCTCGTGTACTTTCAGTGACAAAGCTGGTGACTCTGCATCTAATGGTTCAAGTGAAGAGTCGAGATCTACAAGTTCCAAGTCAAATGATCATGCTGCTACTGGTGCTAGGAAATGTGAAGAACAAGTTGCTGTCAAGTCGAGTGTGTCTGGTCCTTGTTTATTGAGTCCTAGGAAGAATGTTTTTCCTAGAAATGTGTGTAATAAAGTAGGCAGTATGAAACAATCTCATTCTAATAAAAGGTCTTTCAAAACATGTTTTGTTTGTGGCAGTCCCTTTCATTTAATTAAAGATTGTGATTATTATGACACACATGCATCTGTTAATCATGCTTCTCCTGCTCCTGGTTCACCAGGAGCTGCTTCATATGCTTCTAGAAGACTTAATCCTAGTGCTCCAATGTTTAATACTTCTAGAGAATCCTCTCCTTTCTCGTCTGATTATTGGAGAGATAGTGAATTCCAAACACCCAGTAATTATTTTCCAAATTTTAATACAAACTATCAGCATCATTTTGACCACACGTATTTTGGTTTGGGAAATTTGGGAACTGCTGTTAAGCCCTCAGCAGGTTGTTCCTGGTCAAATAATAATATCCATATGATGCATAGGCAACCAAGGAACAATAGTGGATCTCATCAATCTTTTTGGCTTTCTTCTAATGATCCACAAGGCAGGCTCAAACCTGAAAAGGTTTGGGTCCCCTTAAGACACTAACTTTTGCATTCTTTTTATCTTGTTGTTGTAGGTTACACCATACCAGGATCCTAGTCTAGGAATTGTTGATAGTGGTTGCTCCAGGAGCATGACTGGCAATAAAAGTCTCCTTTCTAACTTTGTACCATTTCATGGAGGCAAGGTCTATTTTGGAGGAGGTGAAGGCAGAATCACTGGCAAGGGAACGATAAAGACTCCAAATCTAAATTTTGAGCAGGTCTACTATGTGGAAGCACTTCAACACTTCAACTTGATATCGGTCTCTCAGATTTGTGACAAGAAGCAGTTTGTACTCTTCACTGATACTGATGCACTTGTGCTTTCCAAAGATTTTCAACTTCCGGATGACTCAAAAGTTCTACTCAGAATTCCTAGAAGACACAATCTATATAGTATCAAGTTGAATGAAGTCAACCCTACTGGTCAACTAGCATGTCTGGTTGCAAAAGCCTCAGAAGATGAAGCCACTAAATGGCACCGAAGGATGGGACATGTGAACTTCAAGACCATTCACAAACTTGCCAATATGAATCTGGTCTCTGGTTTACCTCCCAAGATGTTTCGAAATGATATAAATTGTATTGCCTGCAGCAAAGGCAAACAACACAAAGCATCCTTCAAGGCCATTACTGCTTTAAGTCTTATTACTGAACCATTGCAGCTTCTACACATGGACTTATTTGGTCCTACTTCCATCAGAAGCATTGACCACAAGCAATTTTGTTTGGTGGTGACTGATGGTTATAGCAGGTTTGCGTGGGTGTTCTTCATGGCTGCCAAAAGTGAGACCTACTCAATTCTTTGAGATTTTCTTATCTTGATAGAGAATCAGTTGTCCAAGAAAGTTAAAGGTATTCAATGCGACAATGGAACCGAATTTAAAAATAGAGACCTCATCGCACTTTGCAATGCTAAGGGCATCAAAAGAGATTATAGTGCTGCTAGGACTCCTCAACAGAATGGTGTGGCAGAAAGAAAGAACCGGACACTAATAGAAGCAACAAGAACTATGCTTGCCGATTCCAAGCTTCCGACCATGTTCTGGACAGAAGCTGTGAATACTGCAAGTTATGTTTTGAATAGGGTGTCTATTACCAATCCACACAAGAAAACACCTTATGAGCTGCTCACGGGCAAAGTTCCAAATATTGCTCATTTGAAGCATTTTGGGTGTCCAGTCACCATTCTGAATACTAGTGACTATTTGGGGAAGTTTGATGGCAAGGCTGATGAAGGATATATTGTGGGATATTCAGCTCATTCTCGGGCGTATCGTGTCTACAATCTTCAAGCCAAACGGATAGTTGAAACTATTAATCTCAGGTATTTTAAGGAGAAGACAAACATACAAGGAACAGGTCCAGAATGGTATTTTGATCTTGATTATCTTAGTGATTTGTTAGGATATTTTCGTTTCAAAACTAACCATGATGCAGGACCACAAGTGTTTGCAACTTCTAGTACTGGTGTTCCTTCTAGTCTTTCTGATTCAGAAGATGAGGATGACATTTTTGTGGTTCCATCCTATCCCACCACGGTCTCTCCCACTCCTCCTAGTGATGCAACTCTATTGGATGTACAGGATTACCAGGCAGCACTTGACACTCTTCTCAAGCAACAACAAGAAGCTACTAAAGCAGCTGCTCAAGGTAGTTTTGAGTTTCCCTTGGTTGAGCCTACTGATAAAGTTGCTCCTGGTACTCCAGCTTCTGCTCCTAGTGCTAGCCTCACAACTACTGGTACTCCGGCTAGTGAGTCTGCTTCCAATACACGTTTCTCCAGTCCTTCTGATTTGGGGAACCAAGAGAAGAAGTCTTCTACCAAGCTGGATGATATACATAAACAACCGGTAGACGGGATTTTCCAAAATGCTTCATATGATGCTGATTTCGTTGGTGCTCTCAATAACATGGCACCAGAAGTGGAGGTTTCTTCCAATCCAGTCTTGCAATCACATAAAGATCATCCTCCCACTCAAATTATTGGCGATCCTGGTTCTACCGTCAAGACACGCAGAATGCAGCAGAAGGCCTCGTCTGATCATCATGCTCTTGTGGGCTATATTGAGGATCAACAGCGTAATAATCATACGGACTTTCAACACTGTTTGTTTGCTTGTTTTCTTTCACAGGTGGAACCTAGGTCTGTTTCTCATGCACTTGAGGATCAAAGTTGGGTGGAGGCTATACAGGAGGAAATGCAGCAATTCTTGTTTCAAAATGTTTGGGTTCTGGTTGACTTACCAGATGGGAAGACAGCTATCAATACCAAATGGATTCTCAAAAACAAGAAGGATACACGGGGAATTGTTGTCAGGAATAAAGCTAGGCTTGTCGCACAAGGACACACTCAAATTGAGGGCATTGACTACACTGAAGTCTTTGCGCCTGTTGCCAGGATTGAGGCCATTCGTCTGTTTTTGGCCTTTGCTTCGTATGTTGGCTTTACGGTGTTCCAGATGGATGTCAAGAGTGCATTTCTCTATGGAAAAATTGACGAGGAAGTGTATGTTACTCAACCTAAGGGGTTTGTTGATCCACTTCATCCCAAGAAAGTCTACAAGGTGGTCAAGGCTCTTTATGGGTTACATCAGGCTCCTAGAGCTTGGTATGAGCGTCTCTCCACTTTCTTGTTAAAGAATGGCTATAGAAGAGGTACTATTGACAAAACACTATTTCTTCGGCGGAATTCCAAGGATATTATCCTTGTTCAGGTTTATGTGGACGACATTATCTTTGGTTCTACTCGGAAGGAGTGGTGTGATGAGTTTGAACACTTGATGAAAGGCGAATTTCAGATGAGTGCCATGGGAGAACTGTCATTTTTCCTTGGTCTTCAGGTCAAGCAACAATCGGATGGGATTTTCATCAGTCAAGATAAGTATGTTCATGAGATTCTTCAGAAGTTTGACATGGATCCTCTTAGACCAGCAGCAACTCCGTATGAAGTTGCTAAAATCAAACTTAAGAATGAGCCAGATCCCCCGGTAAATGTTCATATGTACAGGTCTATGATTGGCTCTCTCATGTATTTGACTGCATCACGTCCAGATATTATGTTTGTAGTAAGTGCTTGTTCTAGACACCAGGTGACTCCAACGGTTTCGAACTTTAATGCAGTGAAGAAGATTTTCAAGTATATCAAGGCTCAACCTAAATTGGGTCTATGGTATCCTAGAGAATCTCCCTTTGTTTTTGAAGCCTATAGTGATAGTGATTATGCTGGTGCTAATAATGATTGGAAGTCTACTACTGGTGGTTGTCAATTTTTGGGTCGTCGGCTTATTTCATGGCAATGTAAGAAACAGACAATCGTAGCTACTTCTTCAACAGAAGCTGAATACGTTGCGGCTGCTAGTTGTTGTGGTCAAGTCTTATGGATCCAAAATCAGATGTTGGACTATGGTTTCAATTTTATGAATACCAAAATTTTTATTGACAATCAAAGCACTATTTGCATTGTGAAGAATCATGTCTTTCATCAGCGAACGAAGCATATTGAGATTCGGCATCATTTTATACGCGATGCCAATGAGAAGAAGCTGATACAGGTTCTTAAAGTTCATACGGATGACAATGTTGCTGATTTGCTGACTAAAGCTTTTGATGGTCCTCGGTTTAACCACTTGGTGGTTCATATTGGGATGGTCAATCCTTGAGGTCTAGGATTGAGGGGAGGCAAAGCCTAAGGGGAGGCTTTGTGTACATATTAGGTCCGTCTAACGTTTACATAGTATTTAACAACATAATTTCTTGGTTATGATGGTGTGTGGTACTTCTGATGGAGGATTTTTGCTCTCTTCTGGTGGATATGGCCTTACATGACTGGCTTCTGGTCCTTTTTGGTCAGCTTCTAGTTATGATTGGTTGCCTTCTGGTGGTTTCAAATCCTTCCATGTCTAGTGGTGTTTGGCTATGGGTACTGGTACTGGTCTGGCTACTGTTCATTCTTTTTGTCCTTTGTTAATCACGTTTTGCTCCTGGTCTGACTATTGTGTACTTTGACCTTTGGTCAACGCTCCCAATACTGGTATTTCCAAGTTTGAATTCAGCAAATAAATTGGGGGTAAGTTATTATGTTAAAAAGGGCAAGTGGTTAGTATGCCATTATGGCTTAATTTGAAAGGGCAACCCCCCATTAATAGGGGTCAATGAACAGTTACTACTTTCTTCCTATATGGTCAACATACACCCTTGACTCACTCATTACAATTAACACACACACAAAAACCGCTTCTACTCTCTACATCCCAATTCCAATCCATCAATTCATCAAGATCCATGGCTGCTCTTGCTTACCAACCCGCTCATAATCGTGTTGCTTATCTGGGTGATGGTCCGAATCGTGAACATTTTGCTGATATCTTGGAGTTTATTGAAGCTTCAAACTTAAGGTTTGCATTTACTGTTTGTCCTACCATATATGATAGTGTGGTACGTCAATTTTGGGCGTCTGCTGAGCTTGTGAATGTGGCTGGACGTCCACGAGCACTCCATGCTACCATAGATGGACGTGCTTATGTGGTAACTGAAGCGTCTATTCGCTCTTCTCTTCATCTTCAGGATGAGGGGGGTGTTGTATCACTTCCCAATTCAGAAGTATTAGAGGGTATGGCTGCCATAGGTTATGACCATGGGGGGAAGTTTAACTTTCAAAAGAATAGGTTTTCCCCTCAGTGGAAGCTTCTGGTTCACTATTTAATCCATTGTATGAGCCTCAAGTCGGGGAGTTGGGATGCGTTCCCTACTCCTTTGGCTACTGGTCTTATATGTTTAGCCCAGGGTAGAGTGTTTAATTTTTCTCATTATCTATTTGAGGGGATGGCTAGTAATTTGTCGACTGCTGGTTCGAGGAAGAAATTTCTTATGTACCCTAGGTTTATTCAACAAATTCTTGTGTGCATTCCACGTGATAGGACAGAGCATGTGCCATCTAAACTTACCGCTAAAGTGTATTACAACATGATGAATGGGTTTACTGGGGATTGGAGGCCCCTGACTGAAGCCATGATGGGGTTGGCTCAGGGTCCTATGGGTCAGGAGGAGGAGGCTCCTGAGTTGGTTGTGTTAGATGATGACCCCATGGAGGAGGAGGAGGCTCCTACTGGTGGTGCCACTCCTGTGGTAGAGGAGGAGCTAGTTGAGGAAGTGGTGGTTGAAAAACCATCCCCTTCCAAGGCTGGTCCTTCCTCCATTCCACACCAGTCTCCATTTGTGGAGACTCCACCTCCTAGCCCTGCCCCACACTCGACTGATATCCCGTTTGCTGCTAGTTCTCCACAGGTTGACCCAAATGTTGCTTCGGGCTCCCGTGATGCTTTCCCTGATCCAAGTTCTCTTGGGGGGCAGGCGGAGGAGCCTACTACACTGACATCTTTGCTAGATCTTTTGCACAGGTACCATGAGAGGATGATTTGTTTGGAAGCTGACTTGAATCAACATCGGAAGCTCACAAGGGAGTTTGTTCTTCCTCTCGCTGATCGCATAAAGGTGTTGGAGAATCAACAACGTCGCCGCAAGAAGCATGTGGTTCTTTCAGAGTCTGAGGATGAGGGTGCGGAGAATGTTGAGGATGGCTTGACGTTGTTGGCAAAGGCTGCCTTTGCTGATAAAGTCTATGATGATCTGCCCGGTCCTCCAATGTCCTCCAATGTTCCTTCTCCTAGTGCTATTCCCCCTTCTATGGGTGGTGATTCTGATACTGCTGCTGGTTCTCATGTTGGTCCCTCTCATGATCCGAAGGGAAAAGCCCCAATGACTGATTCTCCATCTCCCACCCGCAAGCGCACTCGTCGACATCTTGAAGAAGAAAGACTTGGTGAAGAGGCTGCTCGTCGGGTTCAGGCTGAGATTGATGAGGAGGATAGGGCTGCTGAGGAAGAGCTCCGAGAGCGAAGGCGTGCACAAATTCAGCATGATGCTATGCACTGGACTGATGGTGAATGGATGCAAGTGTTGACTGTTCTCACTCGGGATTATGCTCAGTTTAAAGATCTGTTAGGTGATGATGTTGATGAACATAATTGTATTCCGCGTGCTATGGTGATGATGCGTAAGCATCAGTTGGCTCTTGCTGAAGAACTAAAGAAACAGCAAAGGAACAAGCCTCTCTCTCGGACTGAGCAGCGCCAGCAGATGCAACGTTATGTAAAATATCAATCTGCTGCTCATTTCAATGCTCCGTGGTCTTGGGCTCGGGTGAGAGCTTTGACATTTGATGAGCTTAAGGTCCTTTATGAGAAGATGGTGAAGCGTCAGAGTCAACCTATTCCGGAAAGATTTATTTATCATCCTCGTGGTGTGACTGCTTCTATGCCTGCTGCTTCTACTGGTCCTTCGTCTGTACCCACTCCTGGTTCTGATGGTAGTCCTTCTGGTTCTGGTGCTACTTCTGTTGGTCCTTTTACTACACCCTTGGTTGCTCCTACTGGTTCTACTGCTGGTCCTACTGCTGGTATCTTTGTTACTACCACCACCACTCATGCTTCCACCACCACACCTGTTACCACCACTCATGTTCCTGCTAGTACCTTTGTTGATCCCACCATACCTACTGCTGATACATCTGATGTGCCATCTTCTTCACCACAAGTTCCTGCAACACAACCTCCTCCTACTTCTGATGCAGCTCCTAGTGGTTCTTTGGGTGGACATGTTCATGAGTCTACTTCTACTGCTTCTCCTGCTGTTGCTGAAGTTCAGGTGAAGGTTGAATCAACTCCTTCGGCTCCCACGCCTCGACGTTCCACTAGCCAAAAACTTACTCGTCGTGTTCGCCGCGGTAAATCAGTTCCTTTTGAGAAGCGTGATCCTGACAACTTAATTGATGCAGCTTCGGATAGCGATTCTGACTTACCTTTAGGCAATGGAAGCATTACGGGTTATACGGTTGAGAGGTCTACAACAATTCCTGGTGGCGTCTCCCATCGGATTACTTTGAGTGATGGGAATGTGCGATTGGTCACGGGTTTGCAGGGTGTGTTATCGTGGGCTGACCGGATGGATCTTATGGCGTTGTTTGGGCTTGTTGATTCTAGTATGCCATTTGACCCTATGGCGGTGTCTTCCTGGCCTGGTATCCGTCTTTGGGCCGATCTCAAGCTGATGTTGGATCCTCCTCCATCTGCTACTCCTTTGGGCGTATGGAAGGATCAAATGCAATGGGAGATTATTCGCTGGAAGCTATATGCTGGATGTGGAGTTCATGTGTTGGAGTTAGAATCTGGTCATGTGGTGTTTATGCTGACGGATGTTGTGTATCCTTTGACTATTTCTTCCATGGAAGCAATGTTGGCAAGTCACTTGCAGATTTCTACTGCTCCTTCTGGGAATGAGTCGAGTATGGCTACCTCTTTGGTAGAGGGTATTCAAGCACGGTTGCTAGCGGATAAGAAGACAGCTTCTGGTATGTAAGGTGACTGGGTTGTAAGTGTTTGTACTTTGAATTTTTGTTCTTATTTTTATTCTTTTCACCAATATGTACAGTGATTGGTGAATTTTATTCTTTATAGTTAAAAAAAAAAAACCAAAAAAAATTATAAATAAACAAACAAACTAAAAAAAATATATATATACTTTTTATATAATATCTGCTTATACTTTAACACAGTTTAGCTTTTATACTTGTACATAATATCCCTTGGCTGTTTCAAGATGTGGTTCCTGGTTTGAGTTTGTTCTGGTACTTGGTTTCACTTGGTGTTGGACGTGGTCCACACAACAAATGGTTCTCAACTTACCATGTCTCATCGACAAGAAAACGTTGATTCACCTTGAGGGTACGGCTCCTGGTGCGATTCTCAAATCCGTTGATGGTTGCCAGGTTACCCAAAACTGGATGGTTTTCACTTGCCATAGTCTTGGACTGAAAAGTGGCTAATCCAAGGGGGTACGGCTCTTGGTAAAGATCTTATCAAATCCGTTGATAGTTGTAATAGCTTGCTTAAAGCTATAGGGTGTTCAACTCACCGATGCTTCATTGCTAAGAGTTGGCGAGTCCAGAGGGGTACGACTTCTGGTAAAGACGCATCAAATCCGTTGACGGCTGTGATGGTTTGCCTAAAATCATCAGGGTACTCCCACTCACCATTGATTCACGTTCTAAGAGTTGGGCTGGGTTCTAGTCTCCCAGGGTGATGCTTATTCCACCATAATAACTAGCTAGCCCAAGAGCGAGAAGCTACTTGGTAAAGGCTTATCAAATATGCTCATGTTGCTGACAAGATTCAACCTGATGCTGATTTGTTACAAGCTTTGGAGAAGCTTCTAGTGTTTCATGCGGCTGTTCTTCTGATTCTTATCTTGTTGATGCTGCTATTTGTTTTGCTGATACAATCCTCGGGCTTTATTTGTACGTTTTCCAGGAAACTTGAACTCAACAGGTCAAATTCAAGTTTAGGGGAGGATTGTTAGGACCATTGTAATAGTTATATGTAATAGGTAGACTAGGAGGTATGTAGTTCCTCCTGGTCCTAGTCGTAGTAGGAGCAAGTCCTGCTCCTGGTCCTAGTCGAAGTCAAACTTTATTATTTACTTAATATTCTGTTAGGATATGCATGAGATATGTTAGGAAAGGATATGCATATCAGTTTTACACGTTTTCATTAATGATGTATTAGGGTTTCCTTGTAGTATAAAAGGAACCTTAGGCAGAAGGGTTAGACACACCTTCACAAAACGTAGTTCTAGTCTTTATCAATATTAGAAATCCTTAGAAAGGATCAAGTCTTTATAGTTATTCTGTTTCTCTTGTTTATATTTATATTCTACATTCATATTGTGTATAGAGTCTCTTTGTGATTTGACTTGTGATTACAGAAGTCATTCACCGGTCCTGACAGGCTGCAAGATCTACATCTAGTAGACCCAACAATGTCTTTGAAGAACTTCTTCTTTTGTTGGGATGTTAACCCGTCAACGAGAATTCCACCCGCCAAGTAGTTTGCAATGTCCGCAAACCACGGGGTTTCATCAGCAGTCGAGTTGATAGACATTAAGGTCTCCAAGGGAAAAGAATTATTGATTTCTTTGTTCGGATGATCCCCTTGGTAAGGATCCTCAAGTCTACAGAGATGATCCGCGGCTAGGTTTTCAGCTCCTTTTTTATCGCGAATTTCGATTTTAAATTCTTGGAGTAGTAAAACCCAGCGAAGAAGTCTTGGTTTGGAATCTTGTTTAGTCAACAAGTACTTCAACGTGGAATAATCGGTATACACGATTGTGGTGGAAAGGACAAGATAGGGCCGAAATTTTTCAAAGGCATAGACAACAGCTAAAAGCTCTTTTTCGGTTGTCGTGTAATGCAATTGAGCCCCAGTCATTGTCTTGCTAGCGTAATGGATCGGTTGGAAGTGTTTGTTCACTCTTTGGCCCAAAACCGCTCCAATAGCATAGTCACTAGCATCGCACATCAACTCAAAGGGAAGCTCCCAATTAGGGGTAACCAAGACGGGTGCCTTAGTAAGCTTATCCTTAAGCAAGTTGAAGGCTTCAATACACTCATCGTAAAAGATAAAAGGAGTATCCTTTTCCAAGAGGTGGGTCATCGGGCGAGCGATTTTAGAAAAATCTTTGATAAAGCGACGGTAGAAGCCCGCATGACCGAGGAAACTTCTCACACCCTTCACTGTTGAAGGTAGAGGCAACTTAGCGATTACATCGACTTTAGCACGGTCCACTTCAAGACCGGCTTTGGAGATCTTGTGTCCTAGCACGATGCCCTCTTTTACCATGAAATGGCATTTTTCCCAATTAAGAACAAGGTGAGTGTCTTCACACCGCTTAAGCATTCGTTCTAAATTGGCAAGGCAAGCAGAGAAAGAATCACCATAAACCGAGAAATCATCCATGAATACTTCCATAGTGTCTTCCACCATGTCATGGAATATAGCCATCATACACCTTTGGAACGTCCCAGGAGCATTACATAAACCAAAAGGCATACGTTTGTAAGCAAATGTTCTGTAGGGACAAGTGAATGTGGTCTTTTCTTGGTCTTTGGGATCGATGGGAATTTGAAAATACCCGGAGAAACCGTCTAAGAAGCAGTAATAGTCATTACCCGCAAGACGCTCGAGCATTTGATCCATGAAAGGAAGAGGAAAGTGATCTTTTCTCGTGGCATCATTGAGCTTGCGATAGTCAATACAAACTCTCCACCCAGTAACGAGACGAGTGGGAATCAACTCGTTGTGTTCATTGGGAACAACGGTTATTCCGCCCTTCTTGGGCACACAATGGACGGGACCTACCCACGGCGAATCCGAAATAGGGTAAATCAAGCCGGCATCTAGAAGTTTGATAAACTCTTGTTTGATGACGTCATGAATGCGAGGATTAACCCTTCTTTGGCTCTGGATTGCGGGTTTAAAGTCATCTTCCATGAGAATCTTGTGAGTGCAAAAGTTCGGATCAATTCCGCGGATATCAGAAATTTTCCAAGCAATTGCCTTCGTATGATCTTTAAGCACGGCGATGAGGCGAGATTTCTCTTCTTCTTTCAAGTCCTTCGCGATGATGACAGGTGACTTCTTGTTTTCTTCAAGGAACACGTACTCGAGATGGGGCGGCAACTCCTTAAGTTCTAAATCCGGAGGATTTTCGATGGGAGGCGTTTTCAAAGTCGGAGCATCGATAGCAATAACCGTGGGAGATGGTGGAGAAAGATTGTCTTCTTTAAGAATGTTTTCAATGAGGCGAAGATCTTCATCCCAATTGGTGGTAGAATCGTCATTAGCTAAGTTCACATCTCCCATGGTGGCTTCCAAATCTTTCCAAAGGAAATCACTTTCTCCAAATAGAGATAGTGATGAACCGATAGAGGAAACGGTCTCAACATTGGGAAGAGAGGTAGCAATACTTTTGCAAGCATCTTTGAAGGGTTCTTCACAAGCCTCATCAAGAACGTCAATACAATTAACACTCTCGTTTGAATAAGGTTGTTTAGACAACTTTCCCATGTTGAAAACGATTTTATCGTCACCCACTCTCATGATAAGCTCACCGGCTTCAACATCGATGAGAGTGCGACCGGTCCTCAGGAATGGACGACCAACAATTAATGGCACACGAGGGTCCATCTCATAGTCGACGACGACGAAATCGGCAGGAAAAGTGAATTTGTCGACTCCTACAAAGACGTCTTCGGCTATCCCCACTGGATAAGCAACCGTACGGTTAGCTAATTCCAAAGTCATTTTGGTGGGGACTAGCTCAGGGAGAGATAATTGCTTCCACACGCTTAGAGGCATTAGATTAATACTGGCACCTAGATCGGCTAGGGCCATGCAATTCTCTATTCCCGGGAAGTTGCAAGGGATTAAGAAACAACCCGGATCACCAAGGTTGGTTGGCAATTTCCTTAAGAGCACTACAGAGCAATTCTCATTAAGTTGGGTGTTAGCAATATCAAGAAGCTTCTTCTTGTCGCTAAGAAGATCTTTGAACATTTTTGCATACTTAGGCATGTGAGCGAGAGCCTCAGCGAAGGAGATGTTGAAATTTAATTGTTTAAACATTTTTAGAAAGTTCGAAACTTGAATATCATCCTTGCTTTTGAGCTTCTCTTTCCTCAACCTTGAGGGATAAGGTATATCGGAAGAAGAGGAAGTCTTTGGGATCGAAGGATCACTCACATCCTTGGGTGGAGGAGGGGTAGAAGTAGGAGGTGGAGAAATTGGGGAAGTAGAAGGATGAGGAATAGGAGCAGGTGACTCGTTTTCCTTAGTCACAATCACCGGTGGAGTTATAGGAAGCTCGGGTTCCTTGGTACCTTTGCCACTGTGAGTGGTGATTGCTTTCATCTCCCTCTTGGATTCGCAACAGTGTTACTCGGAAGAGTACCCGAAGAAGAGGGATGATTACCTTGGAATAAACTAGCCATCATGTTCTTTAAGTCATTCATTTGACTATCCAAAGTGTTTCTCATATCAGCTCTCAGATCGTTCCCTTGTTTCACCAGGTCTGCTTTCAAGTTGCGCACTTCCTGTTAGAGATTGTCCACGATCACATCGTTAGTCCTCATGTAGGTTCCAATGTCTTGGTGTAATGCGGTGGCTTGGTTGGGAGGAGCATTGTATGCGGGTGGTTGATAAGCAGGTTGCTGGTAAACTTGGTTGTTTCTTTGAGGTGGATGTGGTTGTTTGTGAGGTGGTATGTATGGTCCACGAGGTTGTTGTTGTTGTTGAGGAGGGCGGTTGAGGTGTTGTTGTTGGTTTGGGTTGTTAGGAGTAAAACCGGGTGGTGAGAGATAGTTGTTTGAGCGGTAGCTAAGCAGGTTGCGGTCACCTTGAGGACGAGCTTGATAAGCGGCCGGAGGATAGGTACCGTATGCTGCATTCACATTCTCAGAAGGGTAGTCTTGGGTGGCAGTACAAGTGGTGTAAGAGTGAGGACCCCCGCATATCTTACATGGATGGCTAACAGCATTTACTTGAGCGTCTTGAGCGTTTTTAGCATTGATGTTGTTGGTGTTTTTGGTGGTTTGGGTAGCAAGCGATTCAAGAAGCGCAGTGATTTTGTCAAGTCGCTTATCGCTGTCACTAGTATTAGCACTAGCGACATTGGTCCGAACACTCTAGGTTTGCACACGAGACTTATTCTCAATGATATCCCAAGCGGCATTAGAAGTCTTAGCCAAAATATTACCCCCCCGAGGCACTGTTTAGTGAATCTTGGTCATTCATGCTTAAACCATTATAAAAAGTGTTAATTTGGTGCACTTTGGTAAAACCATGTTGTGGGCATTTTCGCAAAAGATCTTTGAAACGATCCCAAGATTCACTAAAAGACTCATCGTACTTTTGTTCAAAATTGATAATTTCATTCCGCAAAGTGGTAGTACGAGAGGGTGGGAAAAAGTAGTTGATAAATTTGGTCTCCAAATCCGTCCACGTAAGAATACTCTGTGGCAGTTCCTTAGCAAGCCAATGCCGGGCTTGTCCCTCTAAAGAAAAGGGAAAAAGTTGTAAACGGATTACCTCTTGTGGAACACCATTGAATTTGACCGTATTAGTGAGTTGCAAGAATCTCTTGATGTGGTCATCTGGATCATCAATGGTACGTCCCAAGAATGGTTGTAGAGACCATCTGGATAAAGCCGGTTTTGAGCTCAAAGTTGTTGGCTGCAATCGCGGGTATAACAATTGGATCATCGTTACCATCTACATGTGCTTGCAGAAGTTCAATCATTAGGCGATTATCCGGTAGAGGCTCATTGTTGTTGTTATTATTGTTGTTGAAAGGTGGATTGTTATTGTTATTATTATTGTTTTGAGGTGGGTTATTGTTGTTGTTTTGTACACCGGCCATGTCTAAGTCTTCGAGAGGCTCGGGCTCTTGATAAGACGTTGATCATGTACGCATGCACCTGCAAAAGAACTAACAAGGCAAAAACGAAGCAGAAATATTTTTGGTTTTTATGTTTTTTAATTTTTAGGATTTTTGAAAATTTTATATATTTTTTTTGGGTTTTTGAAATTTTTTTATGAAAAAGTAACGTTCACGGTGAACGGATCCCAAAATCCAAATTCTCACAAAAACTGTTGATCTTAACGAGAAGAGCCGGCAGCGGCGCCATTTGATACAATGCTTTTGGATTGGGTTCTAGATATAAGTTCTCGGTATATCCTCGAATTGATCTCAGCTCTAAGTGGAATGATTTGTTCTTGGTTAATAAAAAGTTGTTGGTTTGTTTATCTAATTTAAACTAATAGCAATTAAATGTAAATGGCGTTGAGTAAATTAAAGCTTTGGAAGATTAAACTAAATTGACGAGTTAAAAATATAAGCTTGAAAACGTAAAGAAAAGATGAGAAAAATACTTTGAAAACTTAATTAAACTAACACTTAAAACTTCACAAACCTTTAAAACTTGGTTCATCGGAATATAAAAAAATGCAAAGCTATCAGAATGCCAAAATCATGACCATCGGAATACAATTAAAACGATCCATCGGAATATTTCAAGTAAAGGTCCATCGGAATGTAAGATACACTTCTATCGGAATATGGCCTATCGCAAAGTGCATCTATCGGAATGTGCCAGATCGGAAAGTCAGATCGGAATAATTCAAGTACCCTTGTCGCAAAGTCAGATCGGAATGTGGTAAATAAAAATTGGCCAGAGTTTCGACTTAAAAAGGACCTTAGTCCCGTCGGCATGTGCGATCGCAATAAGCGATCGCAACCCAGATCGGAATAAGGGGGAATTACCAACCGATCACAAAGTAAAACCCTTAAGGGTTATTGCGATCTAAACCAGAGGACCCGTCGGAATGTGTAAAAACCTTTGAATTGCGATGGGAGCAAAACTAATCCGAAAATGGTGAAAAGCTAAAAACTTCAATAAGCACGAACAATAAGCTATTTTAACCGAGACTTAAACACTTCAAAAAGATTAAATTTGACAACTTTTGAAAACGTAAAATCATAAACTTTATAAATGAAACTTTTGAATGACTAAAACATTGATGAAATCCGAAAACCAATAAGCTAAAACAAGAAATAAGCCAATAAGCATAGAAGGCATATAGCTTATACGTGTGAGAGCTTAAAAAGAAACAAGAAAGATTAAACTTTGATCACGAACTCATCCACAAATCCAAACCGTATGAAATGATACAATCGGATCAAGGATTTAGGTAAACTAAGAAAAGTAGAAGAAGATTAAAGAACTTAAAAGCTTAACTTGAATAAGATTAATGAAATCCAAAGTACAAAGATTAAAGAAAGCTTAAATTTAAAAGATGAAAACAAAGAAAAAGTTTAGTGAGAGAAAGTTTGGAACTTTCTCTCTCTAAAACTAGAGAAATGAAAAACTAAAGAACTAACTAAGTGTCTCCAAATGGTGAAGTGAAGTCCTATTTATAGGCGTGTGATTACAGGCTTGTGAATGGGCTTTCGTTCGGGCTTCTTTTCTTCTTTCTTCCTTAGTCTTCTCGTTTCTTTAAATAAACGTTTCCGACTTTGGATTTTGAGAAGTGTCGGTGAATAATTCCAACTCGTCTTATAATCTTTTGTTTAATAGACTCGAGTTCTTCGACATATATGAATCTTTCATCTTTGGCTCTATTCTTCGATAAATCTTCAAATAGGCACAATGACTTCAAATCTTTTGCATCTCTTAGACAATAGACTTCGTCTTGAGTCTTTTTCTTCGATAAAACCCGTGCAATCCCATGTTTTCTTCAATATTCACCCGGTTGACTCTGAAAACACAATAAACACAAAAACCACGCATAATTCCAAACAAATGATATTAAATACGTGTTTTGGTCTTGTTTTAGCCAGAAATAAGTGGTAAAAGGATGGGTGT
This sequence comes from Glebionis coronaria, assembly GCA_025667525.1. Classification (NCBI taxonomy): domain Eukaryota; kingdom Viridiplantae; phylum Streptophyta; class Magnoliopsida; order Asterales; family Asteraceae; genus Glebionis; species Glebionis coronaria. The sequence goes on from JANFOE010000907.1 coordinate 432,879, forward strand.
TTTCACACCTATCAGGTATCAGCCGGCCACTCAACTGAATAGTTACATGAATCACAGTCATGAGAATGATCGTCATGGAACGGACAAACAAGACGATAGTAACCACTACTACGACAACAACTATCCTAACAATCACAACCGAAGCTCCGGCCACGGATGTGATCAAAAATACAAAGGATCAGTAGTCCAACCGATTCGCCAATTCTGGCATAATAACCTAATATTTATAGTTCTATTTGTTTCACATCTCAAGACACATGTCAAGACACCAGTCGAGACACATGTCATGCTTACATTTCCCAAGACACGAGTCAGGACACATGACTCACGTCCAATTCTGGAACATCCCTAAGAATTTCAGGGTACCCTTCAAAGGGTATATCCATTTTGTTGCGCCATGTATTAATCAGGCCATAAGAAATTCAGTACCAGCACCGGCATATCAGTGAGATCTGTCACGATTGTTCGATGATACTTTCCTTTCTTGCACCTATAATTCACATATTCATGACCATAAAGGACACCATTCGTATTCCCCATGTATACCAAGGTTTTCCTTCAGCCTAATGATGAGATCCAAGCCGCTAACGCATTACCTCGGTCAGGCACGAGTTGAATTTAATCCTAATTATGGACTACGAACAACACACCCTGCTACGATTCATGATTTTGTACAGTAATGTTCAAGCTCCTGAATAAATTCAGCTTGATTTTCCATCAGGAAAATCTGTATAAATTATCTATGCTTTCCAAGCACGTGCCTTGTTAGCCATGGCTGCTAAATTCCTAGCTGTCAGTTAAGACACGACCACTGAAGTCCTCTTTCGTGTAACCAGCAGATTATTCTAAAATCTTCCCATAGATTCTAGCAGAACACTCAAGGAGGAGGACGATAACATGAGATTATTTGTTGACCACCGTCGATGTAAACAAATCACCATTCATAACCGTTATTCTCCTACACGTATTGAAACATGTCAAATCGACTTTAGGGTGTTAATCACTTTTCCAAGATTGGACTCATGATCATGCTGCCAATAGTGACGAACGAAAGAGCAGGACATGTCCATGACTGCTATTCGTACACGACTCAGTCATGTTAGATTCATGATTTTTTTTGATCTCATAAACACTCCAGCAGCATTATGGACTTAATAAATTGAGTTTCCATGAACTCATAAACAAATTCGTCAGTACTTTCATCGAGAACAACCTGATTTTTCTCTAGGACTAGAGAAGAGCAGTAAGACCATATTTGCACTATGTTACAAATTCAATAACAAGGGAAATTTCACCCTGAAATTTTCCAATCTAAATTTTGGTTGATTAGAGTGACACACTGAATCATAGGGATTCCTACGGTTAATCTTACCATGGCTCAGCTTATGCGTAAAGGTGAGAACCCTACACTACGTTAGGTGTTCCAAGAAAATCCTACGCTAAGAAAAGTCTTATCTCGGAGACTAAGAGTTTCGCAAACTTCTATGTATCAAGTTTCTACGAAGCAGGATACAGTTACGTTCATATCTATGTACCTAACATACCAACAGGCTATGATAGAACACCAAAAGACTAGGATGTCTTTCCATCATCAGAAATGGTGAACATAAATGGGACAAGATCTCCATGGATTTTGGTTACCAGATTAACGCAAACTCAAAAGAAGCAAGATGTTATCTGTGTTATTGCCAACAGTTTGATCAAGTCTGCAGAATCCTTACATGCACAAGGATTTCAGAACCAATAGATTACTCAGACATGTTCCAGCCAAGGCTCATCAGATCACTTGGTAACCCCTCAGCTATCGGGTCAGACAAAGGTCCACATTTGTGCTCCTTATTTACGTTCATCCTTGTTCTAATTTCACGACTTGCTTTCATGCTCACGTTCATGACACTATTCACGTTCATGATCGTTCTTGGCTTACGATTTTACGTTCATCTTCGTTCTAGGAAGTTTTGAAGGAACTGGAGAGACCAAACTCAAGTTTAGTATAACTCCCTATCCTCAGATAGACTTTTTACGTCACAATCCATGTCTCACCTAATGGCATTTGGCGATACCACCGCCGTATTCCATGTTCACGATATGTTTCACATGTCACATTCATTCCACGTTCCTCATATCACGTTCATGATATGTTACACGTATCATGGATCACGATATGTTTGCTCATACTACCCTCACCGTATCTCCACGTATCACGTTCAAAATTTTTCACGTATCACGTTCAAAAATTTTCACGTACTACGTTTCAATATGTCTCGCGCATCGTTGCTAAGTATCGGTTAAGTCAGATTGTTCTGCATCGTAATGTTTCAGTTACCCTTGCACGTTAAATTTTAGTTCCTCAATCAAATTCAGGGGATCTATCGTACGTTGATAACCATGAACGTTTCGTGTTTCAAGTCAAGGTCAGGAGGACCAAGATTATCAGTTGTGTCAAGATCTTGTGAAGGAACCATTCCAAGAGGGAAGCCACTTGGAAACGGACAAGTTCATCCGGGCTTCTTACCCGTTTATTTTTCTTTTATCAATTAGATATGTCATTTCAGTCACGTCACGTTCCATGTCCTTTTCAAGACATGTCACGTTTCACGTTCCTTCTACCATGTCACCTTCATGTCCCTTTATCTTATATACCCTCTCAGTTGGATTCGGGTATGTTACGCTTCTAGTTACGATATCTATAATTCGGGGACGAATTATTCTTTTTAGGGGGGAAGAATTGTAAAACCCGCATGCTTTTACCATGAACAGTACACTTATGTTCGTACATACAGGATTAAAACTTTCCTTAAATAACATGAACACGTATAACGAACAAGAATTAAAAGTATTACGTACGTGTTATAACACGATAAGTATTTATTACGTATTAACACACGATAATTATTTCAATAATAATTATAATCACGAACATACGAACATGAAATCATGAACGTAAAGTAATCACGAGCTTAGTATTACGTATGTATGTATATTTATTACGAACACGAATAAATATAATAAGACACGAACGATAATTATTTAAATCACGTAAAACACGAACACGAGAACACACTTATTATTTAGACATGAGAAATGTACGGGTTACCCCATGTGGGCCCCTTACCCGCGGACACAACAAGAAACATAGGCCAAGCCCACTTTTGATTTAACTAAAACAAGGAAAACATAGTTTCATTGATTTCACAAAAATATTAAAACCCTAGCCCCTTTTTCCTCTCTCTCTTTGGCCGCCGGGTATAACACCACCAAGGGTGGTTGTTTGTTGATTTTGGTGATTCAATTCAAGAGACAGTCGTTCGTGTTATCATCCTCGTTTGATTCACGCATTGGTAATCCTATAACCTTTTTTTTCTTTTATTAATTAAGAACACATAAAATCATGGGGTTATAAAAACAAGTAAATAAACAGGTTAATTTTATCATGGGGTTATTAAAACATAAGGTTTAATGGGTGTTTGGTTCGGCTTGCACCAAACCGAGAGTCTATGACTCTCGGTGGTGGTTTTCTTTTGAGCAACTGCAAACCAAACGGCCACAACGGGTTTTTTTCTTCATCATCCGCAAGCCCCTGCTTTCAGCAGGGGTGCGTTGGCTTAACAGTGGCTACGGCGACCAATCAGGGGGAACCACTGGCTGCGGCCAGTGGTGTATTTGTTCTGTCAGCAGGAACAAGTCATGGTCAGTGAGTAATTTTAAACAGTCAGCATGTAAAAATCATTAAAGACAGTAGATATTAAGAACTATCAGTAGGAATTATTTAACCAGTTAAGGGTGCGTTTGGTTCACAGTTTAAGGCAGACTTAGGGGGTGTTTGGCTAAATTAATAAACATGTATTTTATTTAACCTAATTAGTTTAATGAATACATTTTAATTAAATTAATTACATGCTTAACTTAAATGTAGTTTTATCTGATTAAAACCATGGCTTATGTTATACATGTTATTTAAATAAAGCTTATGATTAAATAATTATCTATATAATTATTCATGTACATGTGATAAATTAAACTTAGTTAATTGAATTATAAAGTTTAATCAGTAAATCATGGAATATTATTAATTAATAAATACTTACAATATCATGCAATATTGTTATTAATTAATAATAACAAGTTTAGACTAAGTATTTAATTATTTAAATTTAGACTATAAATAATTAATTAATTATTAAAACATGACATAGAATTAATTAATTATCATGACTTAGGTTATATTAATATTAATATTAATACATGTTTTTTTTTACGTATCTTTGTACAGTAATTTAATTAAATCATGTCTATATTTAATTAAAGGATATAACCTATAGTTTATTTAATTAACATGTTATAATTAATAAACTATACTATTTAATTTCATGACTTAGCATATTAATTTGTAAACACTTAAGCTTATATAATTAGCTTAATAATCCAGCTTATTTTCTAATTATGGAAACTTTCTATTTTTAGAAACTTATTTAATTAAGGAAGCTAATCTATTTATGGAAACTTTGTATTTTTAGAAATTTATCTATTTTAAGCAGTAAATCTATTTTTGGAAACTTTCTATTTTTGGAAACTTTCTATTTTTGGAAACTTTCTATTTTAGGAAACCTGCTATTTTTAGAAAGTTACTTATTATTACACAACAAGTATAATAATACAAGAAATACAAGTAATAATTAATCAGAATATACAGAATACACGATAAACACAGTATAACGTTAAAATCAGTAAAACAAGACATGAACATATAAAACAAGATAAAACATGATATAAAACCAGTTACGTACTCAGTAATCAGAATACTTATAAATGTATCCTATTTATGTAGCATTAGTGAGATCGAAGTAGGACTCTTTTCCGTTCGTCTTCTTCGTTCACTGGACTTAAGGTACGGATTCTCCGTCCATTCAGTATGGACATTTTTTCCTTATTAGGATTCCCCGTATGCAGCCAACTGTTTTCCCCAGTATATTTTTTATATGTTTTGATTGCTTATGTTTAATTAGAATACCTAAAGCCATATACATGCATGACCAGTTTCACCTAGTTATGGAGGTACCATAACTATAACACTGGAGGCACCAGTGTTATGTCTTCACCATGGCGGAGTGATAGCTCGTGACGTCCCTTTCAACTTTTGGCCATTTATTATATTATCAGGTGGGGCGTATGGGTGCATCGTAGTTTACATGTTTTCAGTAGATTACTCAGTGTGAATGTGGTGTGTGCCTTGCATCTTTCACAAGGAGTTGATCCCTCATACCCAAAACCAGTATATTAAATTAGAGACAGCCCCTCTAATTTGCATGACGTGGTCACCCCTCCAAGTATTCATGCACGTTGATATTTCATGACCTATATTGGCTAATGGTAAACATGTTAAACAGATTTTACAAGATAAACATAAGGCTTTTCAAACTATAAAACCAGTTTTACTAAGTTATAACCAGGTTTTCCAATACATATACATTTTCGCTGCTATATGTTATTCATGCTTATATTATTTGTTTCATGCTTGTATATCCGTGCACTGAGCGTTATGCTAAGCCGTTACTTTCCTTTCCATGTCCCAAAATGGTAGGTACCCAAGGACAGACTCGAGCATTTTAGAGGACATGCATAGGATGAAAGCTGCCATAAACTTCTTCTCCTTTTGCCTTCATATACTTATGCTTGTTTAAGTCTTTCATTCATTTCATTTACTTTATTATGTTTTGGGCTTATGTTTGAGAACCGATGTTTGATTCCGGTGTACCCTATGGTCATGTATGTTTACTACATATTACCTTGCATGCTTTGATGACACGCCATAATTACGCGTAACAGTCCAATTATCAAAGTGGGGTGTTACACATAGTAAATATACAAATGCATGCATAAAGGGGTCGCCTGCTTTGTGTTCAAGATTACGAAGATGGTGAATGTACATGTATATGCCTATATATACTATGTAGATAATAAATATTAGATACACATGATGATTGATGACTCGTTCAATTTTGTTTGTCTTTCTGTTTTCCTACTTTGTAAAAAGTGGATAAACCAAATATTATTTTGTATTGACTCATGCACATGTCATCTGTCTTCTTCTAGTGTTAAAATGATATGATGAATTCTATGATATATAATGACATCTCTTTTTGGACTCACGTGTATGATGGAGTAATAAGTTTGATTGTATGTGCATTTGTATTTTATGCATTTAAAAAATTATTGATGGAAAAGAACAGTAACACAAAGAAAGTTATTGAAAACTTGAATTTCAAAATATTGCCATCGTAGACGTTATTATTGTTCGTAAAATATAGAATAAATAAAAAGGAATCCCTATAATCTTGAAACTTCCAAAAATATAAAACTAGTTAATTGCTGATTTATTTTTGAAACTAAATATTATAGTAAGTTTAAATATACCCTTTTGAATTAAATTTAATTGTTTAATAATTGAAAGTAAATGATTGGTTGGAAATGGTTCTCGCAGTTCTGTACATTTATTTGGTTCTTAAAATAACGTCATCCTATATATATATATATATATATATATATATATATATATATATATATATATATATATATATATATATATATATATATATATATATATATATATATATAGAGTTAGGATCAAATGAGAAGAAACCTTAAAATAAGAAGGATAAGAAGAAACTACAACCGCATATTCGAGATGCATGCACTTAAATTAGATGCATCTTTATAATCTTAGATGCATTATAATGCCTCATAACATGTTTTATAACTTTTAATTAGATGCATATACGTATATTAGATGCATTTCTTGATTCATCTATATTTTTGTTCCTCTACACGTACCCAAATCATGAAAATCAGTTTGTACCATCTACACATCAAATTAAATTTTGAAACTCAAGATAGTGCATCTACATGAATACAAATGCATCTAATGCAAGTCGTTGCATCTCGAATGTGTGGTTTTAGTCTCTTCTCACCACTTCTTATTTTAAGTTTCTTCTCATTAGATCCTTACTATATATATATATATATATATATATATATATATATATATATATATATATATATATATATATATATATATATATATATATATATATATATATATATATATATATATATATATATATATATATATATATATATATATATATATATATATATATATATGTATATATATATATATATATATATATATATATATTTATCTACATTATATATAAGATGAGGGATTTGTCACGTCATCTATCATGGTACTAATCCTACGTGTCAACGGGCTTACAAATCGGGCTTAATTCTGGGCTTAAACTTTTTTCCCAACTCATACTCTATAAACTCGTCCCAGAAAAATACATCGAGATCTGCAATCGCAGTTGGGATGTAAAAAAATATGCTAGCCTCTTTTTCATAAACCCTAAAACACCCATTAAACTAGATTGTCATGATCGAGGTTGATAAATCTCTGTTATTTACGTTTAGGTGTTTATATGTAATTTAAGTATGATCATCATCAACATGGGTGATGAACAATACTAATCCTTATAACCCGCCATCACCATCATCATCAGAATTGATTATCACATCTATCGATCATTACCATTATCCAAAATCAAATACCCTTAAGGAGATTATTTTCCCACCAATTCAAGTTCAACAAGTTTAGCCACTTAAGTTGTGCTTCAATCATGTATGTTCTTCGTCCGTGGTTTCGTTATGAAGGATTCTGATTAAAAATTACATCAAGATAAGGATACATAGGGTTTTAAATAAGATAATGATTACAAGTAATTATTTATTTAGGGCTTTTGATATTTCAGTTAGGTGTTTTCAATTAGTAATGCTTTTATTTTGTCATTGTTAAATTAGGTGTTTTTATTGATGATTTGATATTAGGTGCGGTAAATTATCTGCTATGGTATGGATCCCAAGACTAAGATCGACCTCAACATCAGATTTGTGAATTCTGGTCTTACATATTTTTTTGGATGATTTTAGTATATTATATTCCGAGTACCTTTAGTTTTATTGTTTGGTGTTCATGATATTGATCGCATTATATTTCTTGGTGTTGTACTTTCACCTCGTGTTATGTAATATTTCTTTAGTCCTATGTGATGTTATGTCTAAAGCTTCTATAGGTGAGTGTGATATAACTGGAACGGAAGATGCTATTGAATATGAAAAGAATGTACAAGAGTGAGCCCCACTTCAAGAACGTTGAGAAGTTTAGCAGTTGATGCAGGAAAATTTAATAGTTGCTTCCTGGTGTTCATCAGCTTGATCTCAAACATAGATAATATGGACGTCGTTTCAGCAAGCTCCCACTGTTCCTGCTTGAGATCTAAGAGTACTTCATTAGCATCATCATAAACTACTCTTTAGCGACACATCTAGATTGGTTGGAACATAGATGATGATAAAGTCCCTGGCATGGCATTTGTAATGCTTTGGTTGCCAATTATTCAAAAATCTGTGAAAACCAAGCATCATATTCAAATTAAGTTATGCATATAAAAAATGATTCGGTAACTGATGTTGTTGCTGTCAAGGAAGAAGTGAAACAAACTGTTTCAGATGATGATACATATGTGAATGGTACATATGTGATGATGAAGAAAAGAGCACTTGTATGGGGCGGTCTTGACCGAATGATAACTTTATTGCCGCACTTGTGCAAGCTCTTCGTAAAAGAGGACATGTGGTCACAGTTGCTGGAGATGGAGCAAACGATGTTCCTGCTCTACATCAAGTAAAGGCACTAAGATGGTGACATCACAATTATACGTGTATAATTGGATCTAATAATCAATTTACAGACTAACAATTTCTAATGATTGTAGGCTGATATTAGGCTTGTGATGGGGATATCAGGAACAAAAGTTACAAAAGAAAGCAACGTCATTGTTATTTTCGTTTCTTCTGTTGTAAAGGTGATTATTTTCATTTTCTTAAATATGGTTTAATTGATTCAACATAAATTTCCAACAATAACAATATGGTGATAGATAGTTGATCATTCTTTTGTGTCTGCAACATACCACGTTGTTAGGTAGGGAAGATCTGTATATGCAATTCCAGCTCAGTCAATGTGGGACGATAACTCAATATCATGCTTAAATATATGCTTAGTAAATAAATAAATAAAATTGGTCGAGTTATTATATGAAACTGTTGTTAACGGGTTGTTTGGGATAAAGAGGTTTTATGACATGACAGTGTTTTGGATTCAATTAACCGCTACTCGAGCTGCTCAGAGACACGAGACGATGATTAAATCAATCTGACTTCAAGAGCAGATGTTTGCTATGGATATAACATTTTTACAAGGTCTGGTGGAGATCCTATGGCAACTAGATGTGTCGTCAATAGAACAGATGTTTGCTATGTTCAGTTTCCGCAGAGATTTGATGGAATTGACAAGAATGATCGTTATGCTAAGAGAAATACTATTTTCTTTGATGTTAGTTATTCAATCATAAATAGTATTTTAAGTTTCATGTTCTTTTGCTATATAGTTTAGTAATTTAAAAACTGATCTATTTACTTAATTAACATATTAACTTGAGAGGCTTAAATGGCATTCAAGGTCCCTTTTATGTGCGTACTGGATGTGTCTTCAATAGAATAGCATTATATGGCAGTGGATGTGCTGATGGATTAACGATGGTGTGATATTTGCAGGTGCTGCTTGGACAATATGAGCATAAGTGTAGCTACCCGCATTTCGATTATAACTGGTAGGGGCACGACTACTTGCGCCTACATCATAGGTTACCCATTTTTTAGTTTTCAAATTGAAGTTCTGTTATTGATCAAAAAGGCAAGCAGAACATCAATGAGATTTATGAAAAGGTAATATTTAAAGGCAGTGTGAAATATACTGATTGCAATATAACTTTTCGGGGGCAAAAGTTATTGAACTGGTTACTCTTTCTACTAAAAAGTTTAATTGTTACCTATAGGAATTATTTGTTTTTTCTGATGTAATGCGGTTATTGTTTCTTTTAGGTTAAACTGAGAGAAAGCAACCCCTGGAATGTTCTTTTAGAGGTAACTTCTATTAAGTCTCTTTATGGAAAGCATAAATTGACCACACCAAGATTGGTGGTGCTGTTTAAGTAACTAGCTCACACGATGCTTTTTATTTATCTACAATATCAAGGAAATACTTGAAGCAATGATCTCTGTTGAAACTCTAACATCTCTCCAAAAACTGACCAAAGAAGGTGTGACTGACCCTCATTTTTTCCCGCATCGTTATTCTATCTTTTGATTAGTTATTAAATTTGAACTAATTTGTGGTGCACAAAACATGTTTAGGTATGAAGATGAAGCTGCCCCGATACGATAAAGTAAGTATATATCAGACGCATATCTTCCAAGTTCCAAATGACATGTATGAATTGGAATTCTCTTCCGTGCAGTCTGCATACAATGGTAGAGGGGACATAGTTGATCCTTCGACATGGCCTGATGTTGAAGGGCGAACATTAAGTGAAACTCATAAGGACACTTTATCTATAGTTTATTTAGGACCCACGAACATCAAGTGTTTCACCAAATCGCTATTGAGCTTTCTGATATTTGACAATTTCTCAATAAAAACATTATTGTAGGTATAGTTTCTGAGCTCAGCGGGTTAGGCCCATTGTGCTTTCAATTATTTTGCAGGAATCAGGTGTCTCTGGGAAGTCATTGCCATAATACCACTGCAAAACCTTCATTTCTGAGAGTAACATATACTGATAAAGTAAAATCAGTAAACATAATATACACTTATAAGTTTAGTTCTATAAGTATATATCATACGCATATCTTCCAAATGACATGTATGAATTGGAATTCTTTTCCGTGCAGTCTGTATACAATGATAGAGGGGACAGAGCTGATCCTTCGACATGGCCTGAAGTTGAAGGGCCTCTAACAGCAAGTGAAACTCATAGGCACATTATGTCTATAATTGATTTAGGACCAACAAACATCAGGTGTTTCACCAAATTGCTATTGAGCTTTCTGATATTTGACAATTTCTCAATAAAAACTTTATTACAGGTACACTTCTGAGCTCAACGGGTTACGTCCATTGTGCTTAATCATATGTCTAGAAGCATACACAAATTCAACATCGGTGTTTTTGATGGGGCTTAATAACTGATTTTTTTTTTGTTGGTTAATAAAAAGGTTTTTGCTTGCAAGATCTCTCTTTGCGTTGCTCGTACCCTATTGATATATATCGTTGTTTCGTTCTCGGTATCTTCTCGAATCGATCACGGTCAAAAGTGGAATAGTTGTAATTGGTGACTAAAAAGGGGGAGCTTTGGTCTAAATCTACTAAAATGATAAAGGCAAGAAGTAATAAAACTAAACTAGAAGCTTTAAATGAAACAGTAGAAAATACCTTGATGGAAAAATGAAACTGCTCTATTCGGAATATTACTTGCCATGCAGAATATTTTCTTTATTCGGAAAGTTCCTCTTACTCGGAATATTAAGCTATTCGGAAAGATAGGGTTATTCGGAATATAATTGCTATGCGGAAAGATGATTTCTATTCGGAAAAATGGGCTATTCGGGATATGGGAAATATTCTGAATAGGGGAAATGGAAATAAGCCTATGCGGAATAATTAACAAATTGTCCTATGCGGAAAACAAAACCCATTCGGAAAGTAGGGGTCATTCGGAAAGTAGGGCTATTCGGAATATGGGAAATATTCCGAATAGAGGAAATTGAAAGTAACCTATGCGGAAGATTTTTAGAAAGAGCTCTTATTCGGAATACCTGAAATGTTCCGAATAACCAAAAAGGGGAAAACCCTACTCGGAATAATAGAAAGTTCCGAATAGACAAGAAATGTAAACCCTATTCGGAATAAAAGAAAAGTTCCGAATAGACACAACCCCAGATTCCCTATTCGGAATCTGGGCAAGATCAGTAGCTGGGACGAAGAACAAGGATACACGGATTTGTCCAAATCGGACTCAACGAAGCAAAAAGGTTTTACCAAATCAACCACAAATCATCTACTAACTACAAGGATCAAATCCCAATCATAAAAACACCAATTCAACAACTTTTTAGAATCAAACTAGAACCAAATAGAACTTAAGGACTTGAAAGAAAAAGATGAAGAAGAACAAGATGAATCAAAAGATTAGAGGAAGGATTGTATTAATGATTTAAGGTTCAACAAACAAATTCAAAGATCAAACTTACAAGATTTAAGAAATCAAACTAAAAAGAAAACCACTCCTTAAGGGAGATGGTTCCTAAGAACTAGGAAACTAAAAACTGGAAAAAGAAGAAGAGAGACCGAGAGAGAGAGCCCGAATGTGTGAGTGGGAGGAGTATTTATAGGCTTCTCCCTTGGTTGGTGAGTGGGCTTTCTTCCCTTCTTTTTGCCTTCTCGTCTTTTCAGAAAAGTTGACGTTTTCGATTCTGATTCGGGATTTGTCGTCGATTAAATTCAACTCGTCTTTTAATTTCTTCGTTAGATAGACTTGAGTTTCTTCGACATGTGTAAATCTTCCGTCTTTGGTCCTTTTCTTCGATAAATCTTCAAATAGGCCCATTGACTTCAAATCTTTTGCATCTCTTGGACAATAGACTTTGTCTTCAGTCTTTTTCCTTTATAAAACCCGTGCAATCCCATGTTTTCTCCAATATTTATCCGGTTGGCTCTGAAAACATAATAAACGCACAAACCACGCATAATTCCAAACAAATGACATTAAATACGCGTTTTGGTCTTGTTTTAGCAAGAAATAAGTGGTAGAAAAGATGGGTGTTTACACACATGGCTTAATTAAATGCTTAGACTCCCTTATTCCTAGATGTATCTCTTATATTTTATTTTTGTCTTAGAATGATCATGAAGATGCATTTTTGGACTTATTTCGATAGTTCATTTAGGCTGAAAGCAAAGTAGGACGATTTGATCAATAGTTAGCTAAAGGACAAAATCTCTTAAAACTGCTTCTCGGGATATCAGAAAGTTCATATCTTGGCATAACTTGGTTCACGATTTGAGACCTCTCTCGGGCCGATATTTGGCATGTACTTCATACTTCATATCTTCGAGAGACGTTCTTGAGATAATGGTCTTCTCATCATAATAGAGTTTCTTCACTTTGGAGACTTTTGAGGGGTACTCCAACTTTGTTGACCACGACTTCATGATTATTTCTTCAATCTCTATTTGGGATTTTGAGATACAACGATCCGCCTCCTTTTCGGACTTGGATCTATTTATCCTCATACCTTGTTAGGGTCTTTTCCGATAGACTTCTCCATCATCTTTGTGGGAGTTGATTGCTTTTCGTCGTGAGTCTTGATCCTTCATATTGATTTTGGAGATAATGCTTTTCACATCACTTTTGGATCTTCAGCAATAAAATTGAATCCTCATGCCTTGTTAGGGCCTTTTCGGACTAGCCAATCTTCGCGCCCCGCTTCATAAGTTATGCCTTGGCTATGAACTCTCGTCATTACCGAGCAACTTTTAAACGATCTTGGGCTAGAAGCTAAGTAACCTTTCAAATCGTACGACCTTACTTATTGCAGATAAATTATTAGCAAGTGATGGGAGAATAGGCAAATAATTACACCAAGTGAGCTTGTGCAAGAATTCCGACTTATAATTGACTCTATCATTTCTCGTCCTCCACAATTTAAAATCTCAAGGAATGAGACTCGTGGATGCTTAGCCTAATAAACCAAAAAAGGTCTACATGGTTAAGGATACTAGCTAGAGTAAACTTGGATAAGTAAACTCGGGTTGAGTCAAAATAAAAGCAACGGACCTAATATGTTCAAGATTTCAAAACTAGCTACACCATTTTATTAATATTTTTGACTTTATTGCGGGGTATATACATATGAAAGTAACGATAAAAATTTAAAAATTACGACAAAATGGCCAAAGTTGATTAAAAATTTGAAAAATGTTGAAAAGTATGATTTTTCGGTTAAATGAAGGCATTTTCATGGAAAAGTCCACTTAAAACTTCGATAGAAGTCCCCCCTACACTTAAGATAAACATTGTCCTCAATGTTTAAGCATGTGGGAAGGGTCTCCCCTACACTTATGACATTGTGCACGTTGGTTAACTCAAGTGAAGGAAAAGACGACTAAAGTGATCAATTTCAAATGTGAGTATGAAGAAAATTGAATCACGATAGTTGAGAGATAGAACCAGATTTCGGATAACATGGGATTACGGTTCTTCAAAGATTCCAAGAGTGCAATAATCCCTGTAATCACATCACCATCCAAAAACAAGCAACCTATATAGCTCCCCCTACACTTATGATGAAAAACGGGAAAGGGGGATAGATACCCGGGTTGCCTCCCGAGGAGCGCTTGTTTTTGTTTACCGAGTCGCCAGCCTGACTCGGTCCCGAACTAATTTAAGGGAAACGTAGTGAGGGATGGAATCATCTCCTTAGAGATGTCCTCACCAACGTACAACTTCAAACGCTGGCCATTCACCTTGAAGTTAGGCCCATTTGGCTGAGAAAGCTCAATGGTACCATAGGGAAAGACATTGGCGATGGTGAATGGACCAGACCAGCGGCTCTTCAACTTGCCTGAGAAGATCTTCAACCGAGAGTTAAAGAGTAAGACTTGATCACCAACGTTGAACTCTCGGTTCTTGATTTTAGCATCGTAGATAATCTTGGTCTTCTCCTTGTAAATCAATGAGTTCTCGTAAGCTTGATTCCTCAATTCTTGAAGCTCGTTGAGTTGAATCTTCCGAAAATCACCGACTTTGTTGATGTCGAAGTTAGCCCACTTCAAGGCCCAGTATGCCTTATGTTCCAGCTCGATGGGGAGGTGGCAGGCTTTCCCGTACACAAGACGATAAGGGGTACAGCCAATCGGCGTCTTATAGGCGGTACGGAAAGCCCACAGAGCATCATCAAGTTTATCGGCCCACGAGGCACGATGCTCTCCCACAGTACGTTCCAAAATTCTCTTCAATCCACGGTTGGATATCTCGGCTTGACCGTTGGTTTGAGGATGATAGGCGGTGGAAAGACGGTGATTGACACCGTACTTAGCCATGACTCTTGCAAATTGATCGTTGCAAAAATGAGTCCCGCGGTCACTGATAATAGCACGAGGAACACCGAAACGAGCAAACAGTTGTTTCAAGAAATTACAAACCACCCTCGCGTCGTTAGTGGGTAAAGCTTTTGCTTCAACCCATTTAGAAACGTAGTCGACAGCGACAAGGATGTATTTGTTGCCTTTAGAAGACGGGAATGGCCCCATAAAGTCGATGCCCCAGACATCAAAGATTTCACATTCTTGTATGAAATTTTGAGGCATCTCATCTTTATGTGTGATCTTGCCTTGTTTTTGACAAGCATCACAATGTTTAACCATCTCGTGAGCATCACGATAAATGGTGGGCCAATAGAATCCCGAGTCAAACACTTTTTTGGCGGTGTAGTTGGGACCAAAGTGACCACCGGTGGGCCCTTTGTGGCACGCTTGGAGAATATCAAAAGCTGCCGGTCCGTCAACACACCGACGAATAATCAAGTCAGCGCATTGTTTGAATAGAAAAGGGTCCTCCCAAAAGTAAGTCTTAACATCGTTCAAGAACTTCTTCTTTTGTTGGGATGTTAACCCTTGGATGAGAACACCACCCGCTAAGTAGTTTGCAATATCGGCAAACCACGGGGTGCCATCAAGATTGGGATTTATAGACATTAAGGTTTCAAGGGGAAAAGAGTCATTGATCTCTTTGTTTGGATGGTCCCCTTGATATGGATCCTCAAGTCTGCTCAGATGATCCGCGGCCAGGTTTTCAGCACCCTTCTTGTCACGAATTTCAATGTTGAATTCTTGAAGGAGTAAAACCCAGCGGAGAAGTCTTGGTTTAGAATCATTCTTAGTCATCAAGTACTTCAACGCGGAATGGTCCGTGTATATGATGGTGGTGGATAAAACAAGATAGGGGCGAAATTTCTCAAAAGCATAGACAACAGCTAAAAGCTCTTTTTCGGTTGTCGTATAATGCAATTGAGCCCCCGTCATTGTTTTGCTAGCGTAGTGGATTGGTTGGAAGTGTTTATTCACTCTTTGGCCCAGAACCGCACCAATAGCAAAGTCGCTAGCATCGCACATCAATTCAAAAGGCAGCTCCCAATTAGGGGTAACCAAGACCGGTGCCTTAGTTAGCTTATCCTTAAGAAGATTGAAGGCTTCGAGACACTCTTTAGAAAAGATAAAAGGAGTATCTTTTTCCAAGAGGTGGGTCATCGGGCGAGCGATTTTAGAGAAATCCTGAATGAATCGTCGATAGAAGCCCGCATGACCCAGAAAACTTCTCACACCCTTCACGGTTGAAGGTGGAGGTAATTTGGCTATGACATCAACTTTAGCACGGTCGACTTCAAGACCGGCTTTAGAGATTTGTGTCCTAGCACAATGCCTTCTTTTACCATAAAATGGCATTTTTCCCAATTCAGAACAAGGCGAGTGTCTTCGCACCGCATAAGCATGCGTTCCAAATTGGCAAGGCAAGCATAGAAGGAATCCCCGAAGACGGAAAAATCATCCATGAAGACTTCCATGGTTTGCTCAACCATGTCATGGAATATAGCCAACATGCACCTTTGGAAAGTCCCGGGGGCATTGCATAAGCCAAAAGGCATTCTTTTGTAAGCAAATGTGCCATAGGGACAAGTGAATGTTGTTTTCTCTTGATCTTGGGGATCGATGGGTATTTGAAAATAACCCGAGAAACCATCCAGAAAGCAGTAATATTCATTACCTGCTAGACGTTCAAGCATTTGGTCCATAAAAGGTAGAGGGAAATGATCCTTTCTCGTGGCATCATTGAGTTTGCGGTAGTCTATACAAACTCTCCACCCAGTAACGAGACGGGTAGGAATTAACTCGTTGTTTGCATTGGGCACAACGGTTATACCACCTTTCTTAGGCACACAATGGACTGGACTAACCCACGGGGAATCCGAAATAGGGTAAATCATACCCGCATCAAGAAGTTTGATAACCTCTTTTTTGATGACGTCATGGATTTTAGGATTCACCCTTCTTTGGCTTTGAATAGTGGGCTTAAAGTCGTCCTCCATGAGAATTTTATGTGTACAAAAGTGAGGATCAATTCCATGGATGTCGGAGATTTTCCAAGCGATAGCTCGTTTATGCTTCTTCAACACAGCGACAAGTCGGGCTTTTTCGTCTTCTTTCAGATCCTTTGCGATGATAACCGGTAACTTCTCGTCGTCTTCTAGGAAAACGTACTCAAGATGAGGCGGTAGGTCCTTAAGCTCGAGAGTAGGAGGATCCTCAATAGATGGTGAAACTAACGATGGATCATCATTAGTCACCTCTTTAGGAGTAGGAGGAGACAATGGGTCCTCATTGAGAAGTCTCTCAATAGTACGAATATCTTCATCCCAATTGGTGGACGAATTATCATACTTAATGTCGAGAGGACCCAAGCTGGCTTCGAACTCATCCAAGTCACTTTCTCCAAAAGGAGTAAATGCCGGAGCAATTGAGGCAACGGTCTCAAAAATGGGTAGAGAAGAGAGAGTACTTTTGCAAGCATCATAAAAATGTTCTTCACAAGCCTCATCGAGAACATCAATAGCATTAACACTCTCATATGAATAAGGTTGCTGAGAAATCTTACCCATGTTGAAGACAATTTGATCGTCACCAACTCTCATGATTAATTCGCCTGTGGCTACATCAATGAGAGTGCGACCGGTCCTCAAGAATGGACGTCCAACGATTAATGGAACACGAGGGTCCATCTCGTAGTCAACGACGACAAAATCCGCCGGGAAGGTGAATTTGTCAACGCCAACGAAGACATCTTCGGCTATCCCTACTGGATAAGCAACCGTACGGTTGGCTAATTCCAAAGTCATTCGTGTGGGGACTAGCTCGGGGAGAGATAATTGCTTCCAAACACTTAAAGGCATTAAGTTAATACTGGCACCTAGATCGGCTAGGGCCATGCAATTCTCTACTCCCGGGAAGTTGCAAGGAATCAAGAAGCGACCCGGATCACCAAGTTTGGTGGGCAATTTCCTTAAGAGCACTGCAGAGCAGTTCTCATTAAGTTGGGTCTGAGCAATGTCAAGAAGTTTTTCTTTATCACTTAGAAGATCTTTAAACATCTTAGCATATTTGGGCATGTGAGCGAGAGCCTCGGCAAAGGAGATGTTAAAATTCAATTGTTTAAACATTTTTAGGAAGTTTGAAACCTGAATATCATCCTTGCTCTTTTGCTTCTCTTTCCTCAACCTTGAAGGATAAGGTATATTGGATGAAGAAGAAGGCTTTAAGGGGATAGGATCACTCACAACCACGGGTGGTGGGTAAATGGGGATAGAAGGTGAAGGAGGTAGGGAAAGTTGCTCTTTTTCCTTGTTCACAATCACGGGTGGAGGTGTAGGAAGCTCGGGTTCCATATAACCTTTTCCACTACGAGTGGTGATTGCTTTCATCTCCCCTCTTGGATTTGCAACGGTATTACTCGGAAGAGTACCCGAAGAAGAGGGTTGATTACCTTGGATGAGCGAACCAATCATATCACGAAGGTGAAGAGCTTGATTATTAAAAGAGTTTTGCATGTTGGCATTAATAGCATCGCTGTGTTTGGCCATATCATTCCTTAGCTCGGCGCGAATATCACTTCCTTGTTTCACCATGTCATTCTTCAAGTTGACAAATTGACTCTGAAGATTCGTTACCATCTCACGATTAGTCTTCATGAACGACTCGACGTCGGGATTCACTGCCATCGGTTGATTGAGAGGTGGAGCTTGGTAAGCTTGAGAATTTCCTTGAGTTTGGTAGGTATTTCTTTGGGATGGATATTGGTTTTGAGCACGAGGTTGGGATTGGTTGTTTCGGTTATAGCTTTGTTGTTGGTTTTGGTTTGCAGGAGGGAAACCGGGGGGTGCAAGATAATTGTTGGAACGATAACTTAGCAAGCTACGGTCTCCTTGAGGGCGAGCTTGATAGCCTCCCGTGGGATATGTACCGTATGCCGCGTTAACGTTTTCAGAATAATTGCCTTGAGTGGAAGGACAATCATTATAAGAATGAGGACCACCACATGTGTCACAAGAAATAGCAACGGCTTTAGCTTGTTGAAAGTGGTTTGTGGCTATGGTCATGAAATTCTTGTTCATTTCAGCAAGTTGTCGAGAAATTTCAGTCATCTCAGGATTGGAAGTAGTAGAAGAAACATTGACTCTCGAGTTAGATCTTGAGGATGCGGATGAATCCCAATTCTTGTGGTGAGTAGTCATGTTTTCAATCAACTCTCGACACTCCTCTGGTCTCCTTTTCATAAAAGTACCACCGGCGGCGGCATTGATCGTGTCACGATCGCGAAAGGTGAGACCATTGTAGAAGGTGTCAATGAGAGTGACGGGGAGCATATTGTGATTAGGACAGCGGTCAATCAAATCATTGTAACGTTCCCAAGCATCGAAAAGCGATTCATCATTCTCTTGCATAAATCCACTGATTTGGTTACGAAGGCTAGTGACCATGGATGGGGGAAAGTAGCGCGATAAAAAGCGTTGAGTCATGTCGTTCCACGTATGAATAGAATTCTTTGGAAGACGGTCAAACCATTTTTCGGCATGGTGAGAAAGCGAGTGAGGAAAGAGTTGGAGGCGAAGGTCATCCATAGAAACACCGGGGGATTTCATGCTTTGGGTAATGGTTATGAATTTGTCGAGGTGTTTGTTGGCATCATCATCTGGAATTCCGCGAAATGGATTCGTTTGTACTTGTTGTATCATGTGATGCTTCAACGAAAACTCCTGAGCCGTGACATGCATCGGTGCAATCGGGCCTCCACGTCCGTTCATTGTGGGTTGACATAGCTCCTCCATGGTTCGTAAGTCGGGTGGATTATTCATATTTGGGTGGGGTGGGTTATTATTATTGTTATTGTTTTGGGGGGGTGGAATATTATTGTTGTTGTTGTGTACACCGGCCATGTCTAATTGTTCGAGAGTCTCGGGCTCTGAATAAGACGTGGATCGAGTACGCATACACTAAAAAGAAAACGCAAGAGAAAATATTTTTGGTTTTTATAGGTTTTATATTGTTTTTGTATTTTTGGAAATTTTATATTTTTATGGATTTTTGAAAATTTTTGTGCTTCGGATCCCAAAATCCAATTTTTCTCACAAGAAACCGTTGATCCTTACGAAAAGAGCCGGCAGCGGCGCCATTTTAATAACTGAACTTTTTGTTGGTTAATAAAAAAGTTTTTGCTTGCAAGATCTCTCTTTGCGTTGCTCGTACCCTATTGATATATATCGTTGTTTCGTTCTCGGTATCTTCTCGAATCGATCACGGTCAAAAGTGGAATAGTTGTAATTGGTGACTAAAAAGGGGGAGCTTTGGTCTAAATCTACTAAAATGATAAAGGCAAGAAGTAATAAAACTAAACTAGAAGCTTTAAATGAAACAGTAGAAAATACCTTGATGGAAAAATGAAACTGCTCTATTCGGAATATTACTTGCCATGCGGAATATTTTCTTTATTCGGAAAGTTCCTCTTACTCGGAATATTAAGCTATTCGGAAAGATAGGGTTATTCGGAATATAATTGCTATGCGGAAAGATGATTTCTATTCGGAAAAATGGGCTATTCGGGATATGGGAAATATTCCGAATAGGGGAAATGGAAATAAGCCTATGCGGAATAATTAACAAATTGTCCTATGCGGAAAACAAAACCCATTCGGAAAGTAGGGGTCATTCGGAAAGTAGGGCTATTCGGAATATGGGAAATATTCCGAATAGAGGAAATTGAAAGTAACCTATGCGGAAGATTTTTAGAAAGAGCTCTTATTCGGAATACCTGAAATGTTCCGAATAACCAAAAAGGGGAAAACCCTACTCGGAATAATATAAAGTTCCGAATAGACAAGAAATGTAAACCCTATTCGGAATAAAAGAAAAGTTCCGAATAGACACAACCCCAGATTCCCTATTCGGAATCTGGGCAAGATCAGTAGCTGGGACGAAGAACAAGGATACACGGATTTGTCCAAATCGGACTCAACGAAGCAAAAAGGTTTTACCAAATCAACCACAAATCATCTACTAACTACAAGGATCAAATCCCAATCATAAAAACACCAATTCAACAACTTTTTAGAATCAAACTAGAACCAAATAGAACTTAAGGACTTGAAAGAAAAAGATGAAGAAGAACAAGATGAATCAAAAGATTAGAGGAAGGATTGTATTAATGATTTAAGGTTCAACAAACAAATTCAAAGATCAAACTTACAAGATTTAAGAAATCAAACTAAAAAGAAAACCACTCCTTAAGGGAGATGGTTCCTAAGAACTAGGAAACTAAAAACTGGAAAAAGAAGAAGAGAGACCGAGAGAGAGAGCCCGAATGTGTGAGTGGGAGGAGTATTTATAGGCTTCTCCCTTGGTTGGTGAGTGGGCTTTCTTCCCTTCTTTTTGCCTTCTCGTCTTTTCAGAAAAGTTGACGTTTTCGATTCTGATTCGGGATTTGTCGTCGATTAAATTCAACTCGTCTTTTAATTTCTTCGTTAGATAGACTTGAGTTTCTTCGACATGTGTAAATCTTCCGTCTTTGGTCCTTTTCTTCGATAAATCTTCAAATAGGCCCATTGACTTCAAATCTTTTGCATCTCTTGGACAATAGACTTTGTCTTCAGTCTTTTTCCTTTATAAAACCCGTGCAATCCCATGTTTTCTCCAATATTTATCCGGTTGGCTCTGAAAACATAATAAACGCACAAACCACGCATAATTCCAAACAAATGACATTAAATACGCGTTTTGGTCTTGTTTTAGCAAGAAATAAGTGGTAGAAAAGATGGGTGTTTACACACCTATCAGGGCTCATTGGTGCCGCAGTAGTCATAAGGGTCGACTTTATTGCAGCATGGGACCAATCATTTTGGAATGATTTAACATTAACGGCAACACCTGAGGCATGAGGGAAAGACATGTATGTCCCAGAGATAATATTGTATGGGACAATACGTGTGTCTCCCTCTTTACCGGTGACGATTGATTCCTGTGACCATGAAGCTAAAATGTCCACTCCTGGTGAAATTAGATCATGCTATAATGCAAAATAATTAAGATGTTAACCTAATTGTAATCCTTCTAAGTTACAGGCAATTATAACCCAAAATACATATGTCTTTCTTAAAATAAATTTTAATGCTCTACACCAAAAGGCAAAGAAACAATATCTTATCTGAAGAACTTATTGAACCTCCTGACTTGAAACATGGTGGTTAGAGTCCTTAAAAAAATAAGCATGGTGGTGAAGGTCAGAATAGTTGCCACCAGAAAAGGAAGTAAGAATAAAACACAGAAACTTAACTTATGATGTTCGTGAAGAGATAGATAACGGAACATAACCTGACCTATTCCTTCTTTGTGAGATTCTGGATTAGCAATATACTAATACAATATAATGGTGATTAACTGATTACCAATGGTATTGTGCATTTCACTTTGGTATGTAATAAAGGAGCAAGTTTGCTATGATCAGTTTTTCCATGAGAGATGGACGTGTTGCTGGTTAAGGAAATGTTGAATTCACCGCCCCTGATGGAGCCCAAAAAGTAGTCTTTTTTTACTTATATTTTAAATATTGTAGGTTATGTGTACATATATGTCGATCCATTTATATCGAAACACGGCTATCGGGTTAGATATAAAATAGTTTGTGTCTCATTTTGCGTTTTTTATGTGGTTTAGTGGTTTGAACAGGAACTCAGGTGATGGCAGGCCAATTCGGTTTCCTAAAAGGCACATACTCAAGATCAGTGTGTGCAGGTCTTTTTAACGAGCTTAATGTTTAGTCTTGCTTTTTATTCAAATTTAGCTTACTTGGCATCAGAATATCATTGTAATAAGATTGAATTTTCTTTTGTAATTACAGCAAACCTATTGAAAAAAGGACAAATAAAGCATGTACGGGTCAACCACACCCATTCGTTTAGATGAATTATCTCCAGAACCCTATGCCAAGAAAAGTATCAATACTGAACTGTGTTCTCGGTTTGTAGCTCTAAATTAGAAAATCACCAAGAACCGATTCTCGCTTTCTGTGACTATGTATTTACACAACACATTAAAAGGGGAAATATGTAGGTTGACTGTTATGCCTCAACCATAACTTAAGGTTCATTGCTATCTGTAGAACTATTTCTAATTACATTCTGCTTAAGAGCAAGTAGTACTAAACTTTGGAACAAGATTAGTGTAGAAGTTGTAGCAGGATCCATGCGATAACCCATGATGAGAATTTTAGTTCGTAATTTGGCAGGAAATCAAGAAAATGTGATATTTCTACACGGGTTTATCTCGTCTTCTTTACTTTGGACAAATAAGGTGTTCCCTCAATTAGCTGGTGGTAAGTACCCACTATTTGCTGCAGATCTTTTGGGATTTGGAGGTAGTCCAAAGCTACATGACTGTCTTTACACTCTGAATGATCACGTGGAAATGATTGCGAAATCAGTAATCCGTGAAGTCGACTTAAAATCATACTCTATCATTTGGTTGCACACTTGATGATCTGTATAATTGCTTTAGCATTATCACTAAAGTGTCATACCCCAACTTAAGGTTGCGGTTCAAGTATATGACACTTAACGTTTGTGATTTATTTACTACTCATTCATGTTGTTTAAGTATATTTTAATAGCCATTATCACATGCTATACAATCATACAACTTGATCAAATTGATCATACCGACTAATTCGGATGAAAGAGTCAAAAATTACTTTTCTTATATATTTTACACATATACTATTGTTAATAAAATATGACTTAGAAAAAATAAAAATAGTATATGTGGATATTACCTCAATTAAAATATTTACCTTTATTAATTTATGCGTTGTTTGTGTTTTTGCCTACATAGATGTGGATTGAAACTTTGCTGTAAAAGGTATATTTTCCAAATTCTTTTTCAATTGAGATATTATTGGCACAAAGTAGCTTTTTAAGTATTTTCTACTCTCTTCGTTTAAAAATTATTTGCTTCCAGAAAAAATGCGTTTATTACAATATTTCTTGTTTTTTCTTACTTTTTGATAGAATGACAATTTTATCCAACTTAAATTAAAATCTTCTTTTAACTCTTGTAATAATAATTTAACATAAACGTAATATATACTTGATCAAACATACTTATCAATTTTTAATAGTAGACAATTAAATTGAGACGTAACATAAAAGAAACATAGACACTAAAAATAAAACAAATAAAAGATCATAATTTAGATACTCATTAGATAGCTATGCTTATACAGAGTATTTAAATCATTCATACTTATCAATAACTCAACACTAAATTATTTTATTTTATCATATACGTGAGTGAACATGCACTAGAATGTATTAAAGTAATAACTAATTGTTATTTAAGCATTGAAATTAGGGTGAAATTATTATTTAAAGTTGAACCATGCTTACAACATAATGGTTGTACGATGTGCATACGGAATCTTCAATTGCAAGACTTTTGTTTCATGATGATTACTTTTCATCATACACATTGACATTGCATGATATGACATTTCAAAGAAGTGAAATTTGGTTAAGCTTTTTTTCAAGACACCTTCTTCCAAACCAAAAATCACTAACTAATCTACTCACATGCATAACCTACATGTACATTATCTATAGCAAATTGTACATTGGTTTAGATGTAGTAATATTTGCCTTAGAAAAGGAAAGATATTAAGGTTAGGTAGAGAGAGAGTAGCCATGCAACAACATATATTTCATTTTCTTATAATTTGTAATTGTTTAACCTTACTTAATTTTTGAAATCGGTGTTCACTTCACAATCACGCATGTCAAACTAAATTTTCTTAAATTTTCCCTCAAGAAATATCATGAAAAAATAATAAATTATTTTTTTGACTCGTCTTCTTTGTAGCTAATCTCTATTCATTATGCTATAAAAATTTTAAAATTTTATAATGGTTGCAAACAATACATGCATTAAACTGTGAAAATTTTTAAATATTCAAGACATTTTCATGTCACTCTTTTTTTAGGTCCTATTTTAGACATTTCACAATGTATACTTTTATAAATTAAGGTTGAAAAAGTGTATTTAAACAACTAATGCTATGCTTAAAAAAACAAATACTTATCCAAAAAACATACAAACAATTATTTCTGCAAATAAAAAATATAGATAACAAGGTCAATTGATAACGCATTAAAACACAACCATACAAAAAATAAATTTATAAAGAAAAACTTGCCAAATAAAAAAAAGTTAAACGAAAAAAAGAAGTCATACCCGTCCATCTGACGGGTTTTGCCATTAGTATATATATATATATATATATATATATATATATATATATATATATATATATATATATATATATATATATATATATATATATATATATATATATATATATATATATATATATATATATATATATATATATATATATATATATATAGTTAGGATCAAATGAGAAAGAAACTTTAAAATAAGAAGAATAAGAAGAAACTATAACCGCATATTCGAGATGCATGCACTTAAATTAGATGCATCTTCATAGTCTTAGATGCATTATAATGCATGATAACATGTTTTATAGCTTTTAATTAGATGCATATACATATATTAGATGCATTTCATGATTTATCTATGCTTTTATTCTTCTACACGTGCCCAAATCATGAAAATTAATTTGTACCATCTACACATCAAATTAACTTTCGAAACTCAAGATGGTGCATCTACATGAATAGAAATGCATATAATGCAAGTCGTTACATCTCAAATGTGTGGTTTTAGTCTCTTCTCACCACTTCTTATTTTAAATTTCTTCTCATTTGATCTATACTCTCTCTCTCTCTCTCTCTCTCTCTCTCTCTATATATATATATATATATATATATATATATATATATATATATATATATATATATATATATATATATATATATATATATATATATATATATATATATATATATATATATATATATATATATATATATATATATATATATATATATATATATATATATATATATATATACTAGCGTCGTAACCCGCCCAACGGGCGAGGTCGTTTATTTTTGTTGTTCTGGAGTGTTTATTGTTTGTGCTTTTTTAGTTTATTGTTTTATAATTTATCCTTTAGTATATTTTATGCTTAAGTAACGTTAAATTTATGTTTTTAATTTTTTATTTGAAAACTTTAAGTTAGATATGAATTAAAACAAAAAAAATTTAAATTATTAATATTTGTTAAAGTTCGAATAATATAATTTATTAAACAATCCAAATTTTTTTAAAAGAGTTTTAAAACGAATTTTGTGTTTTATTTATGTTTGTTGGCAGTGTGTGTAATCTGTTTATGCTTTGGGCCACCCAACATACGTGTTTTATCTTAAGTTTTGATATTTTTAGGCCTTGGCTCACCCAACGAAGTGTTTTGTCCCATGTGAATATTTGGTTGTACAAATATAAATGGGTGGGTTGTGGTTTGTAAATAGTTTTTTTAAATAATTTTTAGAACATTGGTTTGAAGTAGGACACATAGATGTCTGTGTTATAAAACCTTTGATAGTGTTAGTCGTGTCTGACAAGTTATATTGGTTGGATTTAGAAATATGATGCTATGTGTAATTTATCCGTTTTGGTTAAACGGATATAGCAGCGGGCGGGTTCGGTTTGTATATTTTTTTTGAACTACTTAATAAAACACTTAAACACAATAACGTATAAGGTTTAAAAAAGAGTTGAAGAAAATCAAACAATACCCACCGAAAGAAAGTACAAGGGTGGCCATAACATGTGTAATAGCTTTACGTGGTCCAAAGATATTGGTGGTAACAGAAGTTTAATAGCTTTCCTTTACAATTCAAAGCGGTACACTGTCAATAGTTTAGCTCAGATCTCATGAAACTATGCTTATAATTGACCCTAGCATGGTAAAGCCATCATCGTGTGCACAAACGTGGAAAAAATGACAAATGATAAAGTCGCGTGTCCTCCAAAGCATGACGAATGAATCTTCCTATGAAACTGTGAAATAGAATATTGGAGTAGAACGTTGATATTATCATTTAGTAAAAAGTAGTAGATTTTAGCAGACAACCGTGGGAGAGCATACTAATTATAGCACAAAGCGCTTCTCATGCATTTACATTGATGTAGGGAACGTTTGAGAAAGCAAGCTAAAGTATCGGCTCACCCTAACTTGTTACAAAGACCAAGCTTTGAAAATTTTCAAATAGTGAAACCCTCTAAATATTTCCAACTTCTAAAACCATAGATTTCTATATCCTTATATAAAAGGCAGAGTAATTTTCTATTAGTTGAAAATATACGTTGTAATCATAAGAGTAAACGGGAAATAAAAACCAAAGGAATTATAAACTTCTTAGTAAAGGCTAAGATATTTTTTTTAGTTACGTTGTTAATAATATTTTTGTCAAAGTCAACCTTAACATGCAAATACCACATTTTTTTTACTAAGCAACTACCACATCACATGGTACAAAATTGTAGATTATCCGATAACAACATTAACTGAGAACCAAATTCAAAAGTATGGTTGGTTAGATTTCGATTAAACCCGTTCAAGTCGATTTTTTGGTTCGGTTTGATTTTCGATCGGTTCCACTCACCCATGTATGTTAACCATCGACAAACACGGAAGGTTTAACGTTTTTTTAACCAACTACTACTATATAAACAATATTATATATGAAAAAGTATAAAAAATTGAAAACTTTACTAAATTCAATTACCTTCAGTAAGGTGTTTGATTTTATTAAACGTATTGTTTCTTGCTACAATAGTATGTATGTCCAGCTTCAGCTACCCAAAAGGTCCGGTGCAGGTCCTTCAGTGTCACCTATAGACAACCCCATTTCTGGTTTTCCCATAAGTCTTGGATTCTCCATCCTCATTTTGTGGTTAATTTACGGATTTTCTATTTAAACAGAGTTTGACTTTATCAGGTTTCCCGATGGACACCGATGAGTGTTCTTGTGAAGCCTAAGGAGTATGCTTCCTGGAAAAAGTTGATCTCCTAGACCATACTCATGCACCATTTATTTGCAAGTCATAAGTTTTGTTAAACCTAGCTCTTGAACTGACACTGTGTAGAGCGTAACGGCAATGGTTTGTAAAAACGTTCCTGCACTTTTACTCCAAAATATGCCATGTACGATTGCACACAGTTATTGCACAGATTAAACTACAAAATATGCCAGATGGAATCACCATATGTAGCATATACCTGTTCATGGGTATTATACTTCGACAGCCAATGGGTGACTTACAAAATGTGCGGGCTAGTCGGGTTTGATAATTGGTCAAATTGAGTAAATTTTAGTGCACATCGAAACTGTTTGGGGTGAAACACTAACACTTTTTTTACATCTTTGTTACCTGCAACCGACCTTATAAAAAATATGAGTAATATTAAATGTTACCGTTTTATACATAATCTTGTAAGATGCACCTTTATAAAAAAAACACTTTCTCATCCAATAAAAAGCTAATAATCACTTTTTATTTAAATGATGACCGCACAAAAACAAATTAATATACGGACAAAATACTTAACGACTGCAACTTACGTACGACTAACAAATAACAAAAACATTTCAACTTGCATGGTGGCGTTGTGCTCTTTAGGAATCGGTGAATTATATTCTATACTACTTTGACAAATTAATCCAACACGATTTCGGTTAATTTTACAAAGCAAAAGAAGGTAATGAAGAACCATTATATTAACAAATATCATTGTAGTTATACATCTATGTAGGTAGGAACTGATGTGAACGATTGGAATATAAAGTACCTCATAATCCACGGGCATGGAATACTCTGGAACATCTTCCTAAGAGTTGTTCATCGACTTGTCATCTGGTTTGTAACCTTTCGGTTAGACACACACGTTCTTCAACCCAAGCTAAATGCCTTGAAGTGAGTGATTTTTTGAAACATCCGAGGATGGGAATTTGCCATCTGAAGAACAGGGCCACTGCAAGTATGTAAAGAGCACAAAATTAGTCGCCTTTAAACAAATATTCAGTAGCAATAAAATAGAACAATTATCACATCAGCGCTAAGTAATTAACCTGCCACTACCAACTTAATATGTGGCAACTATGGAAATTAGCAGCAGTAATAAAAGAGTTCCGCAATACAGCTTATTAATCTACATAAAAATGACCAGTTGATTTGGAAAATATAGCAATGATGTACATCACTATACATTAATAGTTTTGTATAGGTAATTAAAAAAGTAAGGAAAATGACTTGCTAGCCGAAGTCCAAGCTTCAATAGTTGATCAAGTAGAAGAGTGTTAGTTAGTACAGCGTAAAACAGTTTAATAAAGGATTTACATTTCCTTGAAACTGAATAGGACCATCCAAATAAGAATAGAGATACGCCCTTGCTTAAAATGATCTGCAAGAATGACATGGTATGTGACATTTATCGCTTGTCATTCCCGATTGTATAACCAACCATGCTTCTTCTACTTCCTTTCTCACTTGCATCCTCTAGCTAAAATAAGATTGAATGAAACCAGGTTAGCCAAGAGTACAAACAAATCAGAGTATTATATGTAATGGGTTTTTGAGATTTGTGGTGTGCATTTGGCAAGTAACTGTTATAGTTATTGTATTTTAAGATACGATAATTCATTTAATGTGCTTTGTTCAGTATACATCACAGTAGTAACTGTATCTAACCCTATGATAAACTAAGCCAAATGCCAATTATAGTACTGCGCAGTTGTATATGTACTTGTCTTCCATGAAATATAAGCTTCTTGTGAGTGTATTCACATATAACATTGGCTTCATATTTAATTTCCTCTATGAAAAGCATCACAAGTGAGCATAAAACCATAACAAAAGTGGAACATACAAGGTGTGTACACACTGACCTCAAATAGTTGAATTTATTCATATTCTTCAAAGCTAGCCAATTCATTCAGCTCTGAAAGTATTTTTGTTGGTTTTCTAGTACTTGCATTTAAAAAATAATAACCAATCTTAATCCATGTAAAATAAATAAAGCACAAGTACATAACAAAAATGGCAAACATGGTGTTAGATGCATACATATATGTACATGCATATATAGATAAAAATAGTTACGGAAGATAACATATTCATAATTTAATATACCTTCACACGTTAAAGGTTCCTGATCTCAATATACACGGGACACGTAACGTTTCTTCTTTTGCATTCCCATCAATAGTCATATGTTGAAGTTCCTGACCTCAATTTACACGAGACACGTAACATTGCCACTGCAATTTTATTTGTTGATGCATTTCAATCAACAAGTAGATAATGAGTACATATGTGTAATAAGTACATGATCACATATAGATATGCAAGAAGAACTAATCCTATCAATTTAATAGAATGCAGTGCAGTACAGTATCTTTAAATGCACAACTTTAGCTAAATATAATTACAAATGCTAAATAAAAACTTTGAGCATAGTCGAAATACTATAGCCTTGATACCTCTTTCGCCAGCGCCAGGTTATAAGTGGCATGATATCCACCTAAATGGCACATGCTGGGACTATAAGCATAGACAACAGGTGTTTCTGTAACAAAATTTTTTGAACATGAAACCATTAAAATATTGCATATTAACTAAGCCATTTCAGATAAATAAAAGCCACTAAACCAACTAATATCAACTGCTAACATTTAAATATTAAGAAAAACTATACTCTCATCGACATATCATTTCAGAAAGGATTATTGTGTTAGAGAACCTCCATGTTTATGCACTCCCTTCAGTATTGATTTTGGTCGTTCCATTATTGTAAACTGCAGAAGTAAGAAAACTACCAAGTAAAAAAATCACAAATTTTGACCACCCACTATTCTTCTCTATCTAATTAACAGGAGACTCTTGACGGGTTTTGCATATTAATACCAGCCTATAGACAACTTTATTTTCTAGGAGGGATTTTCAAGTTGTAGAGAATATGAAGTTCGAATAGAAAATTATCTACAAAATCATTTCCCATCCGTACTACACTAAAAATCACAAGTCATTCTTAAAGATGAAAGGTTCTATTTAAGTAATAATATTATAATTTCCATGTCAACAATCTAAATACATATCTGCGACTATTAATAGCTTTACATACTCAAAAGTAGAGGATCATGTTATGAGAAATGGATCAATATAAACATATTTAAACGACCATAGTTATAACATGCTTGTAGAAGCAACCTAATAATTTGATTGAAATAAAATACATACATGAAATTCCAATGCTTCCTCAATCCTATCCACAACCACTTCCATTATAAGGCGTTGATTTGAATTGAACTAACGTACAGAAATAAGTAAATTACCACATATTGTTGAGACCTTTAGATGTATTGCCGAAACCTCTATCTTTCTTCCCACAAGGTCCAACAGATATCTTCACATTTCCAACTATCTCATTGCTTGAAATATCATTGTCCGCACGAGTTTGCTCATTTTCTATCTTTGCAGCCTAGCGTTCTTTCTGAATCAGTTTTTCTGTTTTCCAGAAACCTCTTGCACGGAAGATAATTATCAGTAGACAGATGCCACAAACACACACATGCAATTCAGAAATTTATCTGAGACTGGTGTTATGCAGTTGCAGCTCAGAATAGACAAACAAACAAAAGATAAATTCTTCATAAATAGTTCACCAAATCAGAATGACCCATTAGGCATGTTTTAATTCAAGCACAAGTCTACCCAGGGTCGACATTTAAGAATTTTCACATTAGTTAACCAAATGATTTGGTATATCATGTATATAAAGATACATAGTTTGGGAAAATAAATGGCTTAGGTCAATCAAGAAGTGGCGTTAAGAAACCTTTAGTTGTTGAAGCAATAAGTTTTTCAAAACAGTATTTAACAAAGTAGAAAATAAAATAATTTTTTTCTGATAGAAAGTGTATTGGGTCATTTAGACCCATATTGCTTCACTAAACACAAAAATGGCTGTATTGACTTGTCCACTGATCTGCCCAACTCACTTAGCAAAACTAACAAAATTAAACAAAAACACACAAGTCAGACCTGTTTTCTTGAGGGTCATCTGGCCTGTTATTTCAGTACCATTTAGAATTGATAAGGCCTGCTCTTCACAAGCTCAGGAAAACGTACGAAAAAAAAGTTCAACAAACAGGTGGTGACAAAAAAATCTAACACATCAGAAGGTCCTGCCAATTGACAGATACCTTGAATTACTAGTGTTGACCTTACATCTCATGGGTTTAAGGTCTTGTCTATCATTACACATGTGGGTCAAATTTGGCTGCCCAAATCGCACCCCATGTGCAAACCAATTTACAACTTTGTAGACTCATGTGGCACCACATCATCTGGTTCAAGAGGTGCATCGTTTTGTGTATCGATGTGTGTGGCAACGCTTCTGGCTACAGCTACAAAAGGTTCTAAAGTAGTTTGATAATTAAAAATAAAAACTTATACCAGTTCCTGTAGAGTTCAAATTCAATATATCATAGTAAAGGACTGCAAAGTTTAGTGCAAATCCAAAGCAAATAAGGTGTGTTGGGGGCAAGTTCACTATTCGCAATATCCTGAAATATATAAATATTATATAGTCCTCATCATTACCATTGGCTGCGGGATTCTCATCAGGGTCTCCCTCCAGGGGCGGAGCCAGAAAATAATTTGTGAGGGGTCAAAAATAAAACCATAACCAAAATTCACAAGATATATATAATCATAATAATCATTAGGTACATTAGAGTATAAGTACAAAAAGCAATGCCGCGATATCAGTTACTACATTGACATCAATCAAAACACAACCTTATAACTTATTTGGACTTAGATATTTGGTAGTTGATAACGACGTTTTGTCATAACTTGAAATCGGTGCATGATCAAGTCACTGGGAACACTTTCGAACACCCGTTTTTCGATGTATGTAACCAAACAGTCATTCATCCAATCATCTCCAATTTTGTTGCGAAGTTGGGTCTTTACAATCTTCATTGCTGAAAATGACCTTTCGACCGAAGCCGTTGAAACAGGTAAAAGCAAAACTAGTTTGATTAGCCGATAGACCAAAGGATATATAATGTCTTTCTTTGCCTAGACCAACTTTGATGCAAGGCGTGCAATTCCTTTTAATTGAGCAAACTTAGGATTAGTGTAACACCCCATTTTGATAATGGAATGTCACGTGTAATTATGGCGTGTCATCAAAGCATACAAGGATAAATGTCTAAAACATTACATGACCATAGGGATAACCGGAATCAAACATCGGTTCCCAACATAAGCCCAAAACATAATAAAGCAAAAGAAATGAATGAAAGACTAAACAAGTATAAGTATATGAAGGCAAAGAGGAAAAGAAGTCTCTAGCAGCTTCCATCCTATGCACGTCCTCCAAATGCTCGGGTCTTTCCTAGGGTACCTGCCGTTTTGGGACATGGAAAGGAAAGTAACGGCTGAGCAAAATGCTCAGTGCACGGATATAGACATAGTATAAATAAGTAAAACATAATAAAGACTCAATAGCAGCGAAAATGTATAAGTCCTGAAGAACTTGGAACATTTTCATAAAACTGGTTTTATTGTTTGAAAAGCCTTATGTTTATCTTATGAAAACGTTTAACATATTTTACCATTAGCCAATATAGGTCATGAAAATCCACCGTGCATGAATACTTGGAGGGGTGACCTCATTATGCAAATTAGAGGGGCTGCCTCTAGTTTAATATACTGGTTTTAGGTAGGAGGGATCAGCTCCTTGTGAAGGATGCAAGGCACACACACC
This sequence comes from Glebionis coronaria, assembly GCA_025667525.1. Classification (NCBI taxonomy): domain Eukaryota; kingdom Viridiplantae; phylum Streptophyta; class Magnoliopsida; order Asterales; family Asteraceae; genus Glebionis; species Glebionis coronaria. The sequence goes on from JANFOE010000907.1 coordinate 466,748, forward strand.
ACATTCACACTGAGTAATCTGCTGAAAACATGTAACTAGGATGCACCTATACGCCCCACATGATAAATATAATAATATGGCCAAAAGCTGAAGGGACGCCACGAGCAATCACTCCGCCGTGGTGAAGTCATAACACCAGTGCCTCTGGTGTTATCGTTATGGTACCTCCATAACTAGGTGAAACTGGTCATGCATGCATATGGCTATAGGTATTCTAAATTAAACATAAGCAATTCAAACATATAAACTTATACTACGGGAAAACAGTTGGCTGCATACGGGGAATCCTAATAAGGAAAGAATGTCCATACTGAAAGGACGGGAATCCGTACCTTATGTCCAGTGAACGAAGAAGACGAACTGAGGAGAATCCTACTTCGGTATCACTAATGCTACATAAATACATACGTGTATAAGTATCTGATTACTAAATACGTAACTGGTTTTATATCATGTCTTAGCTTATTTTATACGTTCATGTCATGTTTTACTGTTTTTAGGCTTTAAACTGTGTTTATCTTATATTCTGTCTAATCTGATTAAGTATTACTTGTATTTCATGCATTATTATACCACTGTGTAATAATAAGTAACTTTCTAAAAATAGTAGGTTTCCTAAAATAGAAAGTTTCCAAAAATAGAAAGTTACCAAAAATAGAAAGTTTCCGAAAATAGAAAGTTTCCAAAAATAGAAAGTTTCCAAAAACAGAAAGTTTCCAAAAATAGAATTACTGCTTAAAATATATAAGTTTCTAAAAATAGAAAGTTTCCATAAATAGATTAGCTCCCTTAATTAAATAAGTTTCTAAAAATAGAAAGTTTCCATAATTAGATATAAGCTGGTTAAATAAGCTAAGTATATAAGCTTAAGTGTTTTCTGATTATTTTTCTAAGTCATAATGATATAAGGTATAGTTTATTAATTATTACATGTAAATTAAATAAACTATAAGTTAAAAGTATTTAATTAAATATATCATGTTTTTAATTAAATAAAGTTAAATACTTAGGTTAAAACATGTATTATTAACTATTAATAAAATAACCTAAGTCATGTTAATTAATTAATTATAACCATGATTTTTAATAATTAATTAATTATAAGGTCTAGAAAAACATAAATACTTAGGTTAAAATTTCATGATCCAATAATTAAATAATAAGCTAAGTCATGTTTTATTAAATTAATCATGTCATATTTATTAATTTAATTTATAACATATGATTTATTAAAACATAACCTTGACATAAACCATGAACCGGATCGTGACTAGAAACCATGAACCGGACCCGTAATCAACTCCATACCCCAAACCACTTCGGGGTTCCCCCTTGTTTGCTGCTGCCGTGGGACCCACACCACCAAATCGAGACCTTGTAGTCTCGGTGGTGGTCTATAAGCCAAACCGAGACCCCCTTGGGGTTCGGTTTAGGCGCCGGCCAAACAAAACACCCCTAAATCCTCCTTTTTGATTTACCCCATAACCATTTACATGTTTAGTTTATGTTTTTAATTAGGTTTTTAAAAACATCATGTTCTTATTTAATTTTATTAAATCAAAACAAAAAGAAAAAGGATTAAAAAGGTATACCGAATGCGTGGATCTAACGAGGATGAACACACACGAACACTTGCACAAAAATCAAGATCAAAATCAAACGAACACCCCCCTTTCTTGTTGTTATATGCGGCGGCCAAGGAGAGGAAGAAGGAGAAGGAGAAAAATCTTTTTAGGTTTTTGATTAGTTTTACTGTAAAGTGAAAATGACTAGCAAAATTTACCTTAACCCATTCTTAGTAGAATTTTAATGGGCTTGGCCCATGGCCTTGGTGTAGCCGCGGGTAGGGGGCCCCACATGGGGTACCCGTACCGTTTTCCGTGTCTCGTTATTTAAGTGTTCGTTCGTGTTTAGTTGTGTTCGTGTTTTATGTGTTCTCGTTAAATATTAACCGTGACTTAATATATTTATTCGTTTTCGTAATAAATATATATACGTAATTAATATTAGTTCGTGATATAATTACGTTCATGATTTCATGATCGCATGTTCGTGATTAATTATTGTTTAAATAATTATTGTGCGTTCGTACGTAATAAATACTTATCGTGTTCTAACACGTACGTAATACGTAAAATTCTAACACGTGAACGTAATCATACTATAAAAGGAAAGTTTTAATCTAGTACGTACGATCTTAAGGGCACTATTCATGGTAAAAGCATGCGGGTTTTATAATTAGATTTCATGTCAAACAAGAATGTCTCAAGTTCATTATCCAAGTACACACGATCTAACTCTGAAAAATCAAAAGGATAGAGTTCGGCTAAACGAATCAACTTATCTTTGTTGAAAGCCAAAAATGAATCATCTGGTCTTAAGCAACCCATACAAGGTAGCAGCTCTGTCGTGACCTCATTAAACCTGTTATTAAGTTCCTGAAGAACCCGGTCTATCATCGCTTTGAATATCTCAATCTGATAATGATGAAGGAGTGTCACTTTATGAGCCAAACGACGAGGTCTACCTGAAAACAAGTTTATGCTAACTATATGTATCTTAACAATATACTTAAACTAAGTGTAATGTTATATTTGTGATAATAGACTAACCTGGAAGTTGATATGCATCATCCATATTTGGAATGGTGATGCAATGCTTGCGAAAAAATGTAGATACTTCGTTGAGCAATGATTCCCATCCTTCGCTTCTCATCGTTTCTTCTTTTTTATATGAATTAACTCTGTTGCATTTACAATATCCAAATATTTTGCCTGTAGTGCTAACGCCAAGGTATTTGTAATACAAAGGATGTTCTTCATCATCACTGAAGTAAAAGAAAAATCAAAACATGCTAACCAAGCTAATTATAACACCCCATTTTGATAAATGGAATGTCACGCGTGATTATGGCGTGTCATCAAAGCATACAAGGATAAATGTCTAAAACATTACATGACCATACAAGGAAATACCGGAATCAAACATCGGTAGTCCAAAAGTAAAGCTCATCACACACAAACATAAGTACTGTAAATGAATGGACTAAACAATGTCCATGGAAAGAGATCAAAATATAGATAAATGCATAAAGTAAAGAAAGGCTAGAAAGCTTCTAGTCCATATGCACGTACGCTTAAAGTCTACGAGCGTCCCTGAGTACCTGCCATTTTGGGAACATGAAAAGGAAAACGAATGAGCAATACGCTCAGTGCACGGATGTATAAATAAAGCATGAATAATATAAGCATGTAAGCATGAAACAACGGAAGAAACTATGTCATGAATAACCCGGTTAAGTCTTAGTAAAACTGGTTTTACAGTTTGAAAAGCCTTATGTTTATCTTGTAAAAACTGTTTATCATATTCAACCATTAGCCAATATAGGTCATGAAATATCAACGTACATGAATACTTGGAGGGGTGACCTCGTCATGAAAATTAGAGGGGCTGCCTCAATTTAATATACTGGTTTTGGGTAGGAGGGATCAGTTCCTTGTGAAGGATGCAAGGCACACACCACATTCACACTGAGTAATCTGCTGAAAACATGTAAATAGGATGCACCCATACGCCCCACATGATAAATATAATAATATGGCCAAAAGCTGAATGGACGCCACGAGCAATCACTCCGCTGTGGGGAAGTCATAACACCAGTGCCTCTAGTGTTATGGTTATGGTACCTCCATAACTAGGTGAAACTGGTCATGCATGTATATGGCTTTAGGTATTCTAATTAAACATAAGCAATCAAAACATATAAAACATATACTACGGGAAAACAGTTGGCTTCATACGGGGAATCCTAATAAGGAAAGAATGTCCATACTGAAAGGACGGAGAATCCGTACCTTATGTCCAGTGAACGAAGAAGACGAACGGAAGAAGGTCCTACTTCGGTATCACTAATGCTACATAAATACATACGTGTATAAGTATCTGATTACTGAATACGTAACTGGTTTTATATCATGTCCTAGCTTGTTTTATATGTTCATGTCATGTTTTACTGATTTAAGCTTAATATCGTGTTTATCGTATATTCTGTCTATTCTGATTAAGTATTACTTGTATTTCATGTATTATTATACTTTTTGTGTAATAATAAGTAACTTTCTAAAAATAGCAGGTTTCCTAAAATAGAAAGTTTCCAAAAATAGAAAGCTACCAAAAATAGAAAGTTTCCAAAAATAGAAAGTTTCTAAAAATAGAATTACTGCTTAAAATAGATAAGTTTCTAAAAATAGAAAGTTTCCATAAATAGATTAGCTGCCTTAAATAAATAAGTTTCTAAAAATAGAAAGTTTCCATAAATAGATATAAGTTGGTTAATTAAGCTAATTATATAAGCTTAAGTGTTTTCTGATTGGTATTCTAAGTCATGTGATTATAAAGTATAGTTTATTAATTATTACATGTTAATTAAATAAACTATAGGTTAAAAGTATTTAATTAAATATAATCATGATTTTAATTAAATAAAGGTAAAATACTTAGGTTAAAACATGTATTATTAACTATTAATAATATAACCTAAGTCATGTAAATTAATTAATTATAGTCATGGTTTTTAATAATTAATTAATTATAATGTCTAATTAATAATAAATACTTAGGTTAAAATTCGTGAATTACTTATTAAATTTATAACCTAAGTCATGTGAATTAAATTAATCATGTCATATTTTTAATTAATTTAAATCAAGTCTAAAAAAATATAACATACTTGTAAAAAAAATCATAAACCTTAAAAAAAATTCATGAACTGGACCCGTGAATAAAAACCATGAACCGGACCCGTAACCATCACCATACCCCGACCAAGGTCGGGTTTCCCCTTGGTTTTGCTGCTGCCGTGGGACCATCACCACCATACCGAGACCATATGGTCTCGGTGGTGTGTAATAAGCCAAGCCGAGACCCCTTAAGGGCTCGGTTAGGCGTCGGCTAGACCACAAACACCCCTAAACCCTTGTTTTGATTTACCCCATGATTATTAACATGTTTAAATAATTGTTTTTAATTAGTTAATTAAAAACATCATGATTTTATGTGATTAATTAAATCAAAACATAAAAGAAAAAGGTTAAAAGGTTATACCGATTACGTGAAACAAATGAGGACGAACACATACGAATCCTTGCAAAATTTCCAAGATCAAAATCAACCCGAACACCCCTTTTGGTGTTATGAATCCGGCGGCTAAAGAGAGAAAGAAGAAAAGGGATTTTTAGAGTTTTAGTTATTTTCCTAAATCTTGTAAAATGAAATACCTTTTCCATAATTTGCATGTTTAGTAAAATTATTATGGGCTTGGCCCATTTCCTTTGGTGTAGCCGCGGTATGGGGGCCCCACTTGGGGTAACCCGTACTTTTCTCGTGTCTAAAAATAATAGTGTGTTCTCGTGTTTTATCGCGTTCGTAAATTACGTGTTTTAATTAATTATCGATCGTGACTTAGTATATTTATTCATGTTCGTAATAAATATATATACGTAAATAATATTAGCTCGTGATTAATTTACGTTCATGATTTCATGTTCGTATGTTCGTGATTATAATTATTATTGGAATAATTATCGTGTGTTTATACGTAATAAATACTTATCGTGTTATAACACGTACATAATACTTGTAATTCTTGTACGTGAAACGTAAACGTGCTATAAAAGGAAAGTTCTAATCATGTACGTGCGATCTAAAGGGTACTATTCATGGTAAAAGCATGCGGGTTTTACACTAATAGTCCTTTTGCCTCTCTCTTTTGATCAGGGCTCGTACCGTCCCTCATAACATATGACCAAGTACATAAATAATAGAAGGAAACAAAATACCAATGTTTACTAATGCTTTACAATGTGAGCTCCAACGTGTATCATTTGCCCTCTGAAGTGTATACTCTTGATGTAAGCCTCTACCATTCTCAATTTCACCAAGAGACATTCGTTCCACGATCTTCTCAGCTTGTATTTCTCTAAGAATATCTTGACGCTTACAAGAGCCTCCAACCACATTCACCAACCTACTGATCTGAGTGAAAAGCCAAGCGACATCCAGATCATTCTTAGCTACAACAACAAGAACTAATTGGAGTTGGTGTGCGAAGCAGTGGACATAATAAGCACAACCATTATCCTTCAAAACTAAGCTCTTTAAACCATTAAACTCTCCTCTCATATTGCTAGCCCCGTCATAGCCTTGGCCACGAATTCGAGACACACTTTACTCATGTTTTGAAAGTAATGACTCAATACCTTCTTTTAAAGACGAAGAGCATGTATCAGTTACATGTACAATCCCAAGAAATCGTTCAATAATCTTTCCTGAAATTACAGAAGTCAAAACATTATGTTATGCAAGTACCTATAATATGCCGAAGAGCATTAATATGAGTTGTGAAAATCACCATACCTCTCTGATTGACATATCGAATAACAATAGCCATTTGTTCTTTTGTCGAAACATCTCGACATTCGTCAACTAAAATGGAAAAACAATTATCCCCAATATCGTTAAGAATAACCTTAGTGGTTTTGCTAGAACAAGCTGATGCTATATCTACTTGAATATCATGTGAAGTTAACTTGTTATTTTTTGGTGCATTTAGCAAGATACTCTTCTTTGGTTCTACACTGTGTTCGATCAAAAACTTATGCAACTCTTTAATGTTTCCCATATTAATTGAGTCATCAGACTTATCGTGAGCGCGAAACGATATACCTTGATGTAAACACAAACGAACACAATCTATTGAAGTAAGCAAACGCATTTGATATTCTATTTTCATTTGAGAAGTCTGCTTATCAAAATAATGCTCAATGTGTTGATTTTGATTCATCAAATCTTCACATTTTCGTCGACATTGATTGTGAGCACTATTTACACCTCCAATATGAATTCGAAATTTCTCATTTTTTTCCAGTTTCTAAAACCTCCATTTGTGAAAGTTGTATCATCACTTACAACAACATTGTCAGCACATAGATAAAAATATAAGCAATACGCAGCATCTCCTTTCACACTATATTCTAACCACGACTCGTAAAGTTTAAACCAGTTAACATTAAACTTCCTTTTTGCCCTGCTAATAGTAGTTTGAGGAAACTTATGACCAGTAGGTTGATAAGGGCCTCTCAACAAGTATGCCCTTCGAACCTTTTCACGGTCATTAGGATGATAGTTAGATCATCGTATTCGATCCATAGGATCAGCGGGAAGATCAGCTAAATTAATTTATTGGTGACTCTTTTTTTAACTGGAGCAGGATGTTTCCCCCACTAGTGGTCTCGGTGTTCTTATCACAAATTTGTCCATCAATCCTAAATCATATTTAATAAAAAACATGCTTATTTTGGCAACACATACAAGGTTATAAACCAATAAAAATTATTGAATAACTAATAGGCTTTGTTAGAGAAACAACTAATAGTCTAATAGGCATTTTAAAGATCAGAAACTAAAAAGCTCAATCATGTTAACAAAAGCTATATAAACTCTTAAAAATTATCAGATAACCTTGAATTACTCTAATTAAATCACTTTTAATTGATTGATATCATCCTTATAAATTGATTAAAAAGTAAAAGACGACAAAAGATGTATAAATTAATAACAATACTTACAACAAGTAGAAGATTTCTTACAATTTTTTATTAGATGCCACTGTTTTTCTTTGTTTATGGAATGAATCGGTAGATTAGAGAGAGTAAATGAGGTACACCATTCTTTTTCTTTGTTTACTGAGTAAACTAGGAATTAAGTATAAAACACGGATCAAGTGGTTGCCACATATATATTATCCTAATATCAGTTTGACTTCCAAACTTGGATGGTCAGATATTTCTTTTGAGGGGTCAAATTACCAAATTGTCCCTAAAACTAAAAAATTTCCCACACAATTTTTTTTCACAGAGGGGTCAACTGACCCTCTTGACCCTTGCCTATCTCCGCCTCTGTCTCCCTCCTCATTATCGGCCTCTTCTTCTCTTGAGAAATCTTCGTCTCCAGCATCTTATTGGTCAACTGCTTCTGGTTCGTCTTCATCTTCATCATCATTCTCGGTGTCACTCCAGTCTTTGGCTTCAAATTCCCTTTTGTTCTTTCTGAGAAGTTTAGATAGAATAAACCTGCAATCATCCAGTAATAAATAAATGTTTTACTGCAAATATTCAGTTGTAAACCAAAAGGTAAGGACAGGGAGACTGTTACAAAGTTTGAAATTTGTTGGCATCATTAAGCCATATCAACAACTGGACGATATTGCTACCAACTGAAAACTCACTTTCAGACCAAGTGGATAATTCAACAATTTACCAGCAAGTGACCCATTGTTTTTATATAATGTTTTAGAAATTTCCTTATCCAAACTTTAATAGTGTATGTTCAAGATCCGGTCCTATAATTACATACTTTAGTAGTCTCAAGTCAAGAAACAAAAACTTAATATGCCACCTCAACTTTGGACATCTGATGAGTGATGGCTTTATACAGGGGAACACGTGTTACAAATTATCAACCTATTTCTGCAAGTGCATCAACCTTCAATGGACCTCCTAAGCTTAAGCTGGACACCTCTACTACTTATCATTTTCATCAACTATCGTGAGCCCATCATCACACAATATGACAATAATTAGATAATGAAGAAATAAAGCCCGACTGCTGATGAGTTAGGTAAATTTAAATATTGAGACTCTCCAAAACTGGCCATCGACAGAGACAACAGTAAAATGGCGCATGGGGTACCATAATGTCATTTTCATCTTTAACCTGTTAGGCGTGCCTCAAGCTCATTGCAACACAGAAATCAGTTTGCCTTTCAAATCCAAAATCTATAATCTTTGATACGTCCTCATTTGTAGAGAGTATTAGATTATGTTGAACATATAACATACATAGGCTATATACATGAAAACTGAAGTTGGGTTACAGTCGATGCCATAGGCATGTTACCTTAACACCAAGGTAGTCATCAAGTACCCTCATGACCTTCTCAATCTGTTGTTCAAGTTCATGAGTAGGTGCTAGAACAAAAGCATGGCATTCAACTACACTGTAATCGAGTTGTAACTTAAAATTCCAAATACCCTTTCTTACTTGTAACTTAAAATTCACAATATTATTGTGAGAAATTATTTTTTTCTAACCATATGTAACTCAATATCTACTTGATAGAAAATTCACAGTTAGTAAATGTGTTTATGGTTCAACCTAATCCGACGTGGTTTGACCCGCATCAAATAGGTCATCCACTTTTTGCATATCTGTTTTATTTTAGGCTGCTATCAGGGGTGTTTGGGATTGCTCTATCTCAATAGGTTTGTAGTCAAAGGACTGTCATGGATATGTGTAATGACTTCTATATTCCCATGTGCAGACATTGTTGATGATGGGTAATAAGTGTGAAAACACGTATCCTTTTATAGCTTATTTCCAATAATAACATGACCAAAACTTGTACTTTATGTCGTAAAAGTCGGAATTATGCATGGTTTGTGTTTTTATTGTGTTTTAGGATAAAAATATGAAAAAAGGGAGAAAACACGGGCTATCACGGGCTTTTATCGAAGAAAACGAGAAAAGACGAAGTCAAAAGATCAAGAGTGCAAAAAGAACGGAAGTCCAAGGCCTATTCTGAAGATTTATCGAAGAAAAAGTCTAAAGACGGAAGTTTAATGAAGTCGAGGAATTCAAGTCTAATAGAAGAAGGAAATTATAAGACGAGTTCAATTTATATCGACAAATCCCAAGACGACGTCGAGAAAGACAAAGAATTTAAATCGAGTCGAGAAAACAAGAAGAAAGAGAGAGGACACAAAGACCCTGCCCTCCTCCTATATATACCCTCCTAATATGTCATTAGGAGGGTGTTAGTAGTTTATTAGTTAATTGTGTTGGGAATAAATTAAGGCCAGATCACTTGAACGCTGACAAGAACAACTCAAGCGTTGACAAGAACAAAGTGAGCGCTGACAGCTCAAGCGTTGACAAGTTAAAGTCAAGCGTTGACAGATTGAAGACAAGCACTGATGGAAGATATAAGCTACACGTTTATTATGTTCTAGAATACTTCTATTAAGGATAGAAACGACAATGTATTTTCTATGTTTATCTTTACCTAGAATAGTTGATACGTAGCTTATTGTACAAGGCTTCTTAGTCTATAAAAGAAGGCCTTTAGGTTAATGTTTAGTATCAAGTTTTATATAAGTTTTCATTCGTAAACATCTTTCATTGTAAGCAAGTTCGACATTCATAATCAAAGTGAAAGTTTTGTTTACATCTTGTGTTCTTGTTTAAGTATTAAATTCCGCATAATACTTAGATTCACAAAGCATATAACAAAGGTTTCTCTACGTGTTATACTTGATCTAATCTCGTATACACAAAGCTAATAGATCTAAGTTTGGGATCAACAAATTGTCTAGTTTTTATTTTTAAGTGTGTTTTTTTAATTTTCTCTCTAGTTTTTCAAGCTTATCAAACCTTCATTAATCTTGTAATCTTTGATCTTAATCTTTAATCTAATCAAGTTTATTTCACAATTCTCATTCTACCTTTCTTAATAATCTATTGTTTTTGCTTAATTAATCATGTAGTTGGTTTAATTTTGTTAATGATGTGATTGTTTTGATTATTTGATTTTGCTTATTGAGTTGGTGATTTTCAAAAGTTTTTAGATTAAGGTGCTTATTTTCTTAATTTTTATGATTAATAGTTTTTAAAATAAGTTGATTTTGATAAGTTTAATATTTTTATAAAAAAGTTGATTTTTAATATTTAGATTATTTAGTGTTTTTATAGTTTAAATTGTGGCTTATTAGTTTTTCTTAAAAATCTTTTTGGTTAAAGTTTTGGTAAGTGCTTATTTTGGATTTGCTTATTTGCTTAATATTTGTGTTATCCGGGTTTCTTTAAAACCCTAGGATTCCGAATAGCCGTCATTTATATATTCCGGATATGCTAAAGTAAAACATTCCGGATTAGCATCTTTATAAGGAATTCCAGATAAGCTCCCCAAATCCCATTTCCGGATAAGCTTCTGCTTATTCCGGATAGTTGCCCTTAAAACCTTTCATTCCGGATAAACCCCAGAAAAACATATTGCGCATAAGCACCCGAAGACCAATTCCGGATAAGACTCAAAAGTTCAAATTCCGGATAAGTACCATATTACGTATTCCGGATAACAAAACCTTCACACATTCCAGATAAGGAAAATGAATCAGGTTCCGGATAACTTCAAGAAACCAAATTCCGGATAAGCCTTTTTATTAATTCCGGATAAGCTTTATTAGTATGGATTCCGGATTACTCAGTCAGTCGAATTCCGGATTAGCCTCCATCACAGATTCCAGATAAGGAAAAGATTACGAATTCCGGATAAGCTGTTTTAATTCGTTTCAGTTTCATCTTCAAGTGTTATCTTTTCCCACTAATTAAGGTTAGTTTGTTCTCCTTTATTTTTATCATATTGTTTATTTATTTTAGTGTTTATCTCACAATTAGAAATAGATAATCTCAAGCTCCCCCTTTTAGATACCAAGAACAATAATTCTACTTTAAACCGTGATCAATTCGGATTGAATCGAGTACGAACAACACTTTCCTGAACACACACAAAAGCCCTAAATCAAATGGCGCCGCTGCTGGCTCTTTTCATAAAGATTAACAGTTTCTAGTGAGAAAAATTAGATTTCGGGATCCGTTCTTTTGGGAACGTTATTTTCAAGCACAAAAATTTTCAAAAAAAAAAAAAATATTCAAAAATCCAAAAACAATAAAAAAAAGATAAAAAAAATCAAAAATATTTTATTTCCTTTTAGTGTATGCGTACTCGATCTACGTCTTATCCTGAGCCCGAGACTCTTAGAGACATAGATATGGCCGTTGTGCATAACAATAATGACAACCCACCTCACCACAATTTGAATAACGATAACAACAACAACAATGTTCCCCCACCCGACCTACGAACATTGGAGGAGATTTGTCAACCAACTATGAACGGACGCGAAGGACCGATTGCGCCGATGCAAATCACGGCTCCTGAATTTTCGTTGAAGCATCACATGATCCAACAAGTTCAAAACGCTTGTCCTTTTCGCGGATTACCGGATGATGATGCCAACAAACATCTCGACAAGTTCATTACCGTCACCCAAAGCATGAAACTTCCCGGTGTTACTATGGATTTCCTTCGCCTACATCTCTTCCCACACACTTTATCCCACCATGCCGAGAAATGGTTTGACCGTATCCCTAAAAATTCTATTCATACATGGGATGAGATGACTCAACACTTTTTGTCGCGCTTCTTTCCACCTTCCATGGTCACTAGCCTTCGGAACCAAATTAGTGGATTCACTCAAGAAAATGATGAATCACTTTTAGATGCTTGGGAATGCTACAATGTTTTGATCGACCGTTGTCCAAATCATAACATGCTCCCCGTCACTCTCATTGATACTTTCTACAACGGTCTCACTTTTCGTGATCGTGATACAATTAATGCCGCCGCTGGTGGTACTTTTATGAAAAGGAGACCGGAGGAGTGTAGAGAGTTGATTGAAAACATGACTACTCACCACAAGAATTGGGATTCATCCGCATCCTCAAGATCAAACCCAAGAGTCAATGTTTCTTCTACTTCTTCCAACCCCGATATGACCGAAATGACCCGCGCAATGGTCGAAATGAGCAAAAATATGCAACTTTTGGTTACTAACCAAAATCAACAAGCTAAAGCTGTTGCTATTTCTTGTGAAACATGCGGTGGTCCTCATTCTTACAATGATTTCCCCTCTACCCAAAGCAATATTTGTGAAAATGTTAACGCGGTATATAGTAACTATTCCACGGGAGGCTATCTGGCTCGCCCTCAAGGAGACCGTAACTTGCTAAGTTATCGTTCCAACAACTTTATATCTCCACCCGACTTTCCTCCTCAAAACCAAAACCAAAACAATTTCAACCGCAACAATCAAAGCCAACCTCGAGCTACCAATCAATATCAATCCCAAAGAAACCCATATCCACCTCAAGGAAATAATCTAGCTTACCAAGCCCCACCTCTCAATCATCCCACGGCATTGAACCAAGACCTCGAAACTTACATGAGGACCAATAGAGAGATGGTGACGAATCTTCAAAGCGAATTATTAACTTGAAGGGTGACATGGCGAAACAAGGGAACGATATTCGAGCCTAGCCAAGGAATGACATGGTGAAACAAGGGAATGATCTTCGAGCCGATATGAGAAACTCTATGAGCAGTCAAACGAATGACTTACGGGATATGATGGCTAGTTTTTTCCCAAGTAATCACGCCTCTAGTTCGGGTTCTCTTCCGAGTAACACCGTTGCTAACCCAAGAGGGGAGATGAAAGCAATCATCACTCGAAGTGGGAAAGGTTATAAGGAACCCGAGATTCCTACACCTACTCTCGTGATTGTGACTAAAGAAAAAGAACAACTTTCCTCAAATCCTTTACCTTCCAACCCCACCCCTCCACCACCTAAGGATGTGAGTGAGAATTCCATTCCAAAGCCTTCATCTCAACCCAATATACCTTATCCCTCAAGGTTGAGGAAAGAGAAGTTGAAGAACAAGGATGATATTCAGGTTTCTAACTTTCTTAAAATGTTTAAGCAACTGAATTTTAACATCTCCTTTGTCGAGGCTCTCGCTCACATACCGAAGTATGCTAAAATGTTTAAAGATCTTCTCAGTGACAAAGAAAAGCTTCTTGATATCTCCTAGACCCAACTTAATGAGAATGCTCCGCAGTGCTCTTAAGTAAATTACCAACCAAACTTGGTGATCCGGGTCGTTTCCTCATTCCTTGCAACTTCCCCGGGGAAGAGAATTGTATGGCCCTAGCCGATCTAGGTGCTAGTATAAACTTAATGCTATTAAGTGTTTGGAAACAATTATCTCTACCCGAGCTAGTCCCCACGCGAATGACCTTGGAATTAACTAACCGTACGGTTGCTTATCCAGTGGGGATAGCCGAAGATGTCTTCGTCGGTGTCGAAAATTCACGTTTCTGGCGGATTTTGTTGTCGTTGACTACGAGATGGACCCCCGTGTTCCATTAATCGTTGGACGTCCATTCTTGAGGACCGGTCGCACTCTCATTGATGTATCCGCGGGCGAATTAATCATGAGAATTGGTGACGATAAAATCGTCTTCAGCATGGGTCAACTTTCTAAGCAACCTTATGAAAATGAGAGCGTTAATTTCATTGACGTTCTTGATGAGGCTTGTGAAGAGCATTTCAAAGACGCTTGTAAAAGTGGTTCTTCTTCTCTACCCATTGTTGAGACCGTTGCCTCTATTGCTCCATCACTAACTCCATTTGGAGAAAGTGATTTCCTTTTGAAAGAATTCGAAGCAACTTTGGGGGATGTGGACTTATAATATGACGATTCTCCCACCGATTGGGAAGAAGACATTCGTATCATTGAGAAAATTCTCAATGAGGACCATATTTCCCCACCTTATCCTAAGGATGTTACAATCGATGAACCGAATTTGACTACCCCTTCCATCGAAAATCCTCCGGATTTAGAGCTTAATGATTTACCGTCTCATCTTGAATACGTTTTCCTTGATGACAAAAAGAAGCTACCCGTCATCATCGCAAAGGACTTGAAAGAAGAAGAAAAATCTCGACTTATCAACGTGCTGAAGAATCATAAGAAAGCAATTGCTTGGAAAATTTCCGATATCCGCGAAATTGATCCAAACTTTTGTACTCATAAAATTCTCATGGAAGACGACTTTAAACCCACTATTCAAAACCAAAGAAGGGTAAATCCCAAGATCCATGACGTTATCAAAAAAGAGGTTATCAAACTTCTTGATGCGGGAATGATCTACCCTATCTCGGATTCACCATGGGTTAGTCCCGTCCATTGTGTGCCTAAGAAAGGCGGAATAACCGTTGTTCCCAATGAAAACAACGAGTTGATTCCTACTCGACTTGTCACGGGTTGGCGAGTTTGCATAGACTATCGCAAGCTCAATGATGCCACCCGCAAGGATCATTTTCCTCTCCCTTTCATGGATCAAATGCTCGAGCGTTTAGCGGGTAATGATTATTATTGCTTCTTAGACGGTTTCTCCGGGTATTTTCAAATTCCCATCGATCCTAAAGACCTAGAGAAAACCACATTCACTTGTCCTTATGGAACATTTGCTTACAAAAGAATGCCTTTCGGCTTATGCAATGCTCCTTGGACTTTCAAAAGGTGTATGATGGCTATCTTCCGTGACATGATTGAAGAAACTATGGAAGTTTTTATGGATGATTTCTCATTCTATGGTGATTCTTTCTCTACTTGCCTTGCCAATTTAGAACGTATGCTCAAACGGTGTGAAGACACTCGTCTTGTTCTTAATTGGAAAAAATGCCATTTCATGGTAAAAGAAGGCATTGTTCTTGGACATAAAATCTACAAAGCCGGTCTTGACGTCGACCGTGCTAAAGTCGATGTTATTGCTAAATTTCCTCCACCTTCAACTGTGAAGGGTGTGAGAAGTTTCCTTGGTCATGCGGGCTTCTATCGTCGATTCATTCAAGATTTTCTAAAATCGCTCGCCCGATGACCCACCTCTTGGAAAAAGATACACCTTTTATCTTTTCTACAGAGTGTCTCCAATCTTTCAATCTTCTTATGGATAAACTAACTAAGGCACCGGTCTTGGTTAACCCTAATTGGGAGTTACCTTTTGAATTGATGTGTGATGCTAGCGACTTTGCTATTGGATCGGTTTTAAGTCAACGTGTGAACAAACACTTCCAACCAATCCATTATGCTAGCTAGACAATGACGGGGGCTCAATTGCATTATACCACTACCCGAAAAAGAGCTTTTAGCTGTAGTGTATGCTTTTGAGAAGTTCCGCCCCTATCTTGTCCTTTCCACCACCATTGTCTATACCGACCATTCCGCGTTGAAGTACTTGTTAACAAAGCAAGATTCTAAGCCAAGACTTCTTCGTTGGGTTTTTCTACTTCAAGAATTTAAAATTGAAATTCGTGACAAGAAGGGAGCCGAAAACCTCGTCGCGGATCATCTAAGTCGACTTGAGGATCCTTATCAAGGGGATCATCCGAATCAAGAGATCAATGACTCTTTTCCCCTTGAGGCCTTAATGTCTGTCAATTCCAATCTTGGTGACACCCCGTGGTTTGCGGACATTACAAACTACTTAGCGGGTAGAATTCTCAAGGAAGGGTTAACGTCCCAACAAAAGAAAAAGTTCTTTAAAGACATTGAACACTATTTTTGGGACGACCCTTACCTTTTCAAACAATGTGCGGATCTTGTCATTCGTCAGTGTGTTGATGGGCCGGCAGCTTTATTAATCCTTGAAGCTTGCCATAAAGGACCCACCGATGGTCACTTTGGTCCTAATTATACCGCGAAGAAAGTGTTTGACTCTGGATTCTATTGGCCCTCCATTTATCATGACGCTCATGAAATGGTTAAACGTTGTGATGCTTGCTAAAGACAAGGAAAGATCACACATAAAGATGAGATGCCTCAAAATTTCATACAAGAATGTGAAATCTTTGATGTATGGTGTATCGACTTTATGGGGCCGTTTTGTTAGCTCTATATTTTATATAGTCGAACAAGAATGTAATAGGTCATCTCAGTCGTTAAATGGTCTTGTATTGTAATAGGTTAGTCGGGAAAACCGGGCTTGGCCTTTAAGCTAATATTGTATAAGTTAGGGGCGTAAGCCCAAAACAAAGCGAAGCCCGACCCAAGATGAAGCCCACAAAGGCCTTAGGCCGTGGCATATATAACCCTCTTCCACATGTGGAAGAGGGTGTTGGTTACCATTTTGTTTCTCTCTCTAAAAGTGTTTAACCTTCCAAATTCTCTCTTGTGTCTTTCTCTACTTTCTTCTCTTTCTCTCTCTAAATATCTCTTCTAAATCTTGTGTTATGGTTGAATGGGATTAACATTTGGTATCAAGAGCCTATAGTGGATAGGTGATTGAAGATTCGTGTGGTGTGTTCTTGATTTTTCGTGGTCATTTTGATCTATATATCACGTCCCAAAAAATTTTCTTGTGTTTTTATGGTTTTTTTCTTGATACAAATCTTCTACATAGTTGTGGTAGAGATTTGGTATTGTTACTTTGGCTAAAAACATAAAATTTTTGGGTGTTTTGATCATTTTTTGGCTTAAAATCACGAATTGGTTGAGTTTTGTCCGAGAAAAGTGGGATTTATTCCGATCAGGTCATTGGAAAGGGGTTTACAGTTATTCCGATCAGTGTAATCGGAATAGGGTTTATACATTCCGATTGGTCATTCCAATTTGGACATTCCGATTTGTCATTCCGATTTGACATTCCGATTTGAGTATTCCAATTTGGACATTCCGATTGGTCATTCCGATTTGACATTCCGATTTGGCATTTCGACAAGGGCATTCCGATTAGGGTATTCCGATTTGACATTCCGATTTGACATTCCGATTTGGCATTCCGACAAGGACATTCCGATTAGGGTATTCCGATTTGACATTCCGACAATGGTATTCCGATCAAGGTCATTCCGACAAGGTTATTCCGATGGACATTCCGATGGATATTTTGTTTGAGTAATTTTTAGACTTAGCCACTATCTAGACTAGTTTAGGAACATCGTTTACACGAAGATTAAAAAAAAAAGAGTTAAAATTTTTAGGTCAAGTAAAATCAAATTTTTTCCCTATTAGTTTTTGGCTATTTCTAACTCAAATTCAAAATTTGGCGATACAAAATTTTTTGGCTTACCGTTTTGTCAGACTGAGGAATTTATTGTCAGACTGAGAATTTTTTTTTTTTTTGGAATTTTCGGAATTTCAATTTTAACCACACCTCATCACAACAAATCCACTAAGATCTGCAATTCATTCACAAGTATTCACCATGTCTAACAACAACATCAACATTGCAACTGCTAATCAAATTCGTTTGGAACAAGGTGGCAACGGTAATCCACCTGTGCTCACTGCTGGTTGCTACGTTCAATGGAGATCTCGTTTTCTTAGATTTCTCGACGGAAAATAAAACCGAACTGCTCTTCGTCACTGCCTTGAGAATCCACCTCCAGTTTTTGAATTCAGACCAACTACCACACAGGCAGAGGATGGTACTTCATCAACTATACGAGCTATGGAGGATTTTGACACATGTTCTGCTGAGAAAAAGAAACTCCTCCAAGCTGAAGTTGATGCTGTAAATTTCATACTCACTGGAATTGATAACGATATCTATTCCACAGTTGATGCATGTCCTAATGCTATGGAAATGTGGAATGCAATTCATCGATTGAAGCAAGGTGAGTCAATCAATGTTCAAGATCTCGAGACTAATCTACTTTGGGAGTTTGGAAAATTCACATCTAAAGATGGTGAATCCATTGACTCATATTACTCGAGATTCTACAAAATGATGAATGAGCTTGTCAGAAATCAGTGCACCATCTCTAATCATCATGCCAATGTTCAGTTTCTACTTCAACTCAAACCGGAATGGCAAAGGTTTGTGACTTTGGTCAAACAAAGGGAGGATATCAAGACTATATCTTACCACAAACTTTATGATATCTTGAAACAACATAAGAATGAAGTGAATGAACTAAGGGCTGAAAAGGCAGAACGGTCTGCTAATTCTATTGCTTTTGTGGCTGCTACTTCAACAAAACCCGTTCCCCGTCAACAACCACCTACTCATTCCTCAAAGTCATCAAGCTCATCCACCAAACCTCTAGTTGCTGCTAAATACAAAGCAAAAGCAATTGTCCCCACTCCACCTCCAAAGTATGACACCGAGTCAGATGGAGACAGTGATGATGAACAAACTTCAAGGGAAAAGAAGATTGAAGAACTCATGTCTTTACTCACCACAACTTATAAGAAGATCTACAAACCTACCAACAACAACCTCAGATCATCATCCAATGCTAGATATAAGGAAGTTGATCATGCACCTAGGTATGATCGTGATGCTAGGTATGATAATCAAAGGATGCTGAATCAAGTTGGGGCTAGAGATACTTTAGGCACTCCGGTTGTGCAGAACACTGGGATTCAATGCTTCAACTGTAAGGGATTTGGGCACATGGCTAGGGAATGCAAGAAGCCAAAACGGGTTAAGGACTCAGGGTATCACAAGGAAAAGATGCTGCTGTGTAAGAAAGAAGAAGCAGGAATTCCACTCACAGCAGATGAAGTTGACTGGCGTGATGACACTGATGATGAAGCCGATGATCAAGAGCTAGAGGCACATTATGTGTACATGGCAACGATTCAAGAAGTGCTTCCAGAGACTGCTGATACTTCTGGACCTATCTTTGATACTGAGCCAATTGAAAAGGTACCAACAAATGATAGCTATAATGTGTTTGCTAATGAACGACGGCATCCTGAGCAACCCGAAAGCATCAATGACACATATGTAATAGACACGGAGGATAGCAATATCTCTACGGATTCACAGCATATGTGTAATGATGACGGTAATGCTGCTCAGGATACTGACTCAGATGAGGACCGTGATTTGCTTGCGTCTATAATTGATTCTTTAAAACATGAAATTGAGGAAAACAAAGATGCTAATAAACGTTTGAAGCAAGCAAACACATCCTTAGCCGAGGAGATAGAAAGGCTTAAAGAGTGTGATTATGTAAAAGAAGCTGATCGACGAGTTGCAATAGCTAATGGTTTGGTATATGAACGTAAGGTGCTCAACGAACAATATTGTTCTGAAGTAACACACGAAATTCATATGTCAAAACAGAAGATATCGGAACTTGAAGAACAACTGCTGCTACATAAACTCCAAATTACTGAATTAGATTCGGTTAACAAAGAACAAACTGAGCTTTATAAAACTCGTGAAGAAAAGGATATTGAAAAAATTCTTGCTTTGGAAAAGAGAGTCGACACGTTAAACAACATTGTTTACAAAACGGGCCAGTCTATTCAAACTATGAATATGCTCAATAGAAATATGAAAACGAGTTTTGTCAAGCCTGAATATCTCAAGAAAGTTCAAAGTACCAAGCCTGCTCTTTATGATATCGGTTGTTATGTTGATAATCTTGCTCTTATGCTTTCCCCTGACTGCGACGAAATCATTCGTCAACAAGAAGAAAGTCGATCAAACTTAAGTGATTTAATAAACCTTTCTGATTCTAACAATCATATTAAGTTTGTCCCTCAAAAAGAACTTTCAAAAGAACAAAAGATGTATAATAGTGTTCCACCACCAAGTGATGAACCACAAAAGAAAGTTTCTTTAAAAAGGAGTTTCAAAAAGCAATCAATTTTGTTAGAAAAGCGAATTTTGGATGAAAAACGTAAATGGGATGAGATAAGCAAAAGTGTTCAGCAATTTGAGTTTATAAAACAAGGGGTTTTAAATTTGTACAAAGGTGTCGTCGACTATGAAAAAGTTTCTAGGGATACCATTTGGAATATTAAACCTAACCCACAAGTAGAAGTCGTCATTCAACAATGCATTGTTCCAACCATTGACGATCTTTCAAAAAATGTGGAAATCTTTTATACAACTCTCACTGAGGAAATGTTAACTGATTTAAGTTATGTTAAATCTCTTGAATATTAAGTTGATTTTCTTCAAACTAAATTAAAGACACAAGAACACCAACTTTCTAACGAATTGATCGACTTTCTAAGGAATATTTTTATGCTGACCATATGAATGCTATACTTGGTGTGTATACCGATCTTGATCAATATTGTCATGTAGCATGTCTTGTGTCAGAATCGGACGCGAAATGTCGCAATCTTGAAGTAGAGCTTTCGAAACAAATTCAGTCATATAACAAACTTTCGAAAAGTTTTTCTCAACTTGAGAAACACTCCATTTCTCTTGAACTTGCTTTACAAAAAGGTGAAAAATCTCATAATCATAAAAAGTGTCAAGAAATGTCAGCTTCTTCGTTTCGTCTACTAAATGAAAAAGATTTCGAAATAAATGATTTGAAAGCTCAGCTAAAAGAAAGGGACATAGCCATAAGTGAGTTACAGAAACTCATTGAGAAAATCAAAGGAAAGTCTATTTTGGGTAAACCATCCGCCGTTCGTCAACCGAATGCGGTTAAATGCCCTAAATCATCTATTTTGGGACAATCCCCACAGACTTTGCCTAAGATAGGAAATGATAAGAGTACAAATGTGATAGCACCAGGAATGTATAAGATGAACACTAAGCCCACTCAAACTGGAACATCGCGGTTACCTGAGAATATTAAGAAAACTAATCAACGTGTGTCTTCTTCTACAGGAGTAATCCCCACTACTAGCGTTAGCGGGCCACAGCTTAAGAGCGATAGAATGCACGATAAGGTCATGCCTAACAATAGTCAAGGAAAGAAGTTGGAAGTAGAAGACCACCGTAGGAATTTTAAGTTTTCTAAGAATAAAACGTCTGTAACTGCATGTAATGAAAGTTTAAATGCTAAGACCTCGAATGTTGAATTTGTTTGTGTTGAATGTGGCAAATGTGTTCGTACTTTCAATCATGATGCTTGTGCTCTTAATTATAATGGCGTGAATACTAGAACTAGGAAGCCTATTCGTATGCCCACTAGTACTAGTGAACCCACAAGAACTTTGAACCAATCCACTGAGCAACCACTTAAGAAACTAAGTGCGTTAGAATCCACTACTCTACGTAAACAAAGCAGGTTAAAGAAGCTTTATGAGAACATGATTAGGACATGTACACGGGGGTATTCAAGATTTACACCACCCGGATACAAATGGGTACCTAAGACAACCCCCATTCTAATTGGGTCTATGAATATTAGCTTGCCTTTAGAATCTAGGTCCACTACTATTTTGGAACCCGTTTCTATCAAGGGCTCCCATTTGTCAAATGCTACATTGTCTTCTAATTCTTCTGCAGCTCGTCGAACTCATCCTATTCATAATGGACTCCGGGTGCACAAAGCACATGACGGGCAATCTCAAGCTTCTCATTAACTTCGTGGAGAAGTTTCTGGGTACGGTAAGGTTTGGAATTGATCAATTTGCACCGATACTCGGATATGGAGACTTGGTTCAAGGGAATATCACTATAAAACGGGTTTATTACGTCGAGGGACTGAATCATAATTTATTCTCGGTTGGTCAATTTTGTGATGCGGATTTGGAAGTGGCTTTTCGGAAATCTACTTGCTATGTTAGAGACTACGATGGGAATGACCTTCTTACAGGTTCTCGTGGTTCTGATCTCTACACAGTAACTCTTCAAGACACATCTTCAACAAATCCAATTTGCTTAATGGCTAAAGCTTCATCATCTCAAGCATGGTCATGGCATCAACGATTGTCACATCTCAACTTTGACACCATCAACTTGCTTTCGAAGAATGATATTGTGACCGGTCTTCCTAAGTTGAAATTCGTCAAAGACCATCTTTGTTCTTCTTGTGAGTTGGGGAAAGCAAAACGGAAGTCTTTCAAAACAAAGACTACCCCAAGCTCAAAAGGACGATTGGAACTTCTACACATGGATTTATGTGGTCCTATGCGTGTAGAGAGTATTAACGGGAAAAAATATATTCTCGTGATTGTTGATGATTACTCTAGATACACATGGACTTTCTTCTTAAGGTCCAAAGATGAAACACCAGAAGTTCTCAAAAACTTTCTCAAGATGATACAACGCAATCTTCAAGCTCAAGTCTTAACCGTAAGAACGGATAGGGGTACTGAATTTTTGAACAAGAACTTGCAATCTTACTTTCAAGAAGAAGGCATCTAACATCAAACGTCTATAGCTCGAACTCCTGAACAAAACGGCGTTGTCGAAAGGCGGAACCGTACTTTGGTTGAGGTTGCTCGAACAATGCTCTCTGCTTCAAAATTACCGCTATTCTTCTGGACTGAAGCAATTGCAACTGCCTGTTATACTCAGAATCGTTCTCTCGTTATCCCTAGACATGAAAAGACACCTTACCACATCATCAATGGCAGGAAACCTACTGTCAAATTCTTTCACTTATTTGGATCTTTATGCTACATCCTTAAAGACGGTGAGAATCGCGACAAGATGAAATAAAAAGGTGATGCATGTATTTTTGTGGGGTATGCTACATTGTCGAAAGGATATCGAGTCTATAACAAGAGAACAAAGATTATTGTCGAAACAATTCATGTGAACGTTGACGAATTGCCACATATGGTACTTGATCACAACAACTCAAGTCCCGCACCTCAATGTCCAGCAATGGCACCTACACAAAACAGTGTACGTCCCGTGCAAGAATGTCAACAAAGTACTCCTACAGCAGACTCGACGGAAACAACACATATGAATGAGTTGGTTGATTTATATGATCCAATGTTTGATGAATATTACTATGGAAACAATCAAGTTGTGTCAAAGCCTTCCGCTGTCACCACTACTGATGCACCCGAACAAAGTCAAAAAGACACAACTGCATCTACTTCAGCAACCGTTGCTCAAGAGACAATTCCATTGGATACTCAACAAACTCAAGAAACAGTCATACAACCAACATCACCAACTGTCAATGCTGAAGGAGAAAACAACAATCAAGCAGTCGATGCACAACCTGACGATGAAGAATTTATCAATCCGTTCGGTACACCGGTACTCGAAGTCGGAGAGTCTTCTACTCAACATGTTGATCCGTCCAACATGCATACATTCTACCAACCATATCCATCCACTCACCATTGGACACGTGATCATCCATTGGAGCAAGTCATTGGAAATCCTTCACAACCGGTTCGAACACGCAGACAACTCAAAACCGATGGCGATGTGTGTATGTATGCACTCACCGTAAGTTCAACTGTACCTACAAACATCAAACAAGCCATGACTGATCATGCGTGGATTGAATCAATGCAAGACGAAATTCATCAGTTTGAACGCCTAAATGTTTGGGAACTTGTTGACCGACCCTATGGAATGTCAATTTTAGATTTCAAATGGATCTGGAAAAACAAATTGGATGAAGAACAAACCATCATCAAAAACAAATCTCGTCTTGTGGTTAAGGGATACCGTCAACAAGAAGGCATAGACTACGATGAATCATTCGCTCCAGTCGCTCGTTTGGAAGCAGTCAGGATATTCCTTGCTTATGCTGTACATAAGGGCTTCACGGTTTTTCAGATGGACGTTAAAACTGCTTTTCTCAACGGTCATTTGAAGGAAGAAGTGTATGTGAATCAGCCGGAAGGATTCATCGATCCTCATCATCCTGACAAAGTCTATCGTCTCAAGAAGGCTGTATATGGACTTAAACAAGCTCCAAGGGCATGGAACGAAGAACTTTCAAACTTCTTGGTGTCCAAAGGATTCTCCAAAGGTTCTATTGATCCTACTCTCTTTACTAATAAATATGGGGATGACATAATGCTGGTGCAAGTTTATGTTGATGACATTATTTTTGGTTCTACGATATCGCAGTATGATAGGGTCACTTATGTACCTTACAGTCAGCAGGCCTGATATTCATCATGCCACATGCTATTGTGCACGATATAAAGCCAGACCTACTCAAAAGCACCTCAAAGAGGTTAAACGGATCTTTCGGTACTGAAACTAGGATTTTTAATCCTTTAAAATTAAAGTTCGTTTTATCCTCGATTCGACTCGAATTTGATTTCCGTTTTTACGTTTCAACTTAATTTGTTTTTGGTACAATCTCTTTTTGGGTATTTTTAAACTAATTTAAAACTTATTAAATGAAAACTAAATTTAATTATCTATTTTTAAACTAAAAATAAATCTATTAAAAGCTATTTGAAATTAATCTATCTAAAAATTGTAAAAATAAATCTATAAAAATAACTTTTACTTTAAAAATAATCTATTTAAAACTTTTTAAACTAAATACTTAATTAAAAATCTACTTTAAAAAATAATAAAACCTATATTAATTTTGAACTAAAAAAAAACTAATTTTAAAGAAAAACAAATTAAATAAAATATATTTTTTATCTTTTTATTTTTTTATTTTTTTTTTTTTATATATATAAAAACAGAATTTAAATAAACTAAGTAATAATTTTTGATTAAAATTTAAATAAGCTAAAACTATAATGAAACTAATTAAATACTGCTAGAATTAATTACCCTTTATTAATAGCCTATTGTAACTTAATTAACAAAAAGGTGTCCAGCAGAGTTGGTTAAGGCGTGTGGTTGAGGAACGAGAGGTCACAGGGTCGAAACCCGGCGTGGACGAATATATATTTTTTTCTTTTTTTTTTTACTTTTGGAACTTGAATTTTTTGGACAGTAAGCAACCTCAGACCAATTGGGTCTGAGGTGATAAGCAGAAAAAACACAACACAAATCAGGCCACCAGATAAGCAAAAACCAAATAAGCAGAATTCAAAATAAGCAGGGAATCAATAAGCTACGAGAACTAATAATTAACAGATATCTAAATAAGCTAATACGCAAAACAAAACAGTTTAACACAAATAAGCATAACACAACAAGCCAACCTTAAATAAGCTATCTAAATAAGCAGAAAACTTAATAAGCAAATCTAAACAACTTAAATTATTCTAGCATACTAATAAAATTCATAAGCAAATCAAATAAGCATAACCAAATAACCGATTTCAAACTAATAAGCAGTTTCGAAACAACTTAAGCAGATCCAAAACAATATTCTAATTACTAAGCAGATTCAATTCTAAGCAATTTAACCCGAATCCAAACTCAAATAAGTTATAACTTCGAGCTAACTAAAACTTAGACTAAATAAAGCATAAGCAGTTAAGCAGATTTAAACACAAATTAGAGTTTTAACAAGATAGAAAGATTTGGAACCTTTTGACGATACCGTTGAGCCGTAGCGTCGCGCTGAGCGAGCTCAAACCGAAACCAACACCTCCAATACTCGTCAACAATATCAACTTCTCCGAAACCAAATCGAACTCCAATCATAACTCCTTAATCGAAACTAATATAAACTTCGAACCATAGCAACACCAAAACTGAATCGAACCAATCTTGAACTTGCGAACCAAACTTCTTCGAAACTCTTAACCGTAACTAATTAAACTTGAACCAACCGAATCTCTAAACAGAATCGAATCTTTTTTTTTTTTTTTTTTTTTTTTAATAAACCTCCAGTGGGAGATTTACTTAACTTTTCTTTATCTCTTTTTTTTTATATCACGAAATCCAACGAATTGAAGAACAGTACCAATTTAACTTAACAGATTAAAAAAAATGTAACCGAATATTTAAATTGAAGCACAAATTAAAACTAGAAGAACTTTTTTCATTAATTTAAATAAACTTACAATACTTGAAAACTGAAATTACATGAACCCTAATTATCTATTTTCTAAAAATTAAAATAAAGAAAAGCATGAAAAAAATTACATGTGAAAGAGGGGTTTTATAAGGATCCCTCGATCCTTCTAGGCTTTCTTGGAGGCTACGGAGTGGAATCACAACCCTTCAATCTCTTCTCTTCTTCTCTCTCTTTAATCAACGGTGGAAACTGGCCCATGAGCACGGATTGCCAACGTGGAGTGGGTTTGTGCTTTCTCTATGCTGATGTGTCTCTCTTTAATTGGAGAATGATTGGTGGTGAGGTGTATCACCCAATCAGATAAAGCCACGTACTCTTGCCTCTCCATCTTCTACATCCGAAAAAGTGGGGATTTATTTCCCAATCACGTGAATCACACGTGGGATCAAAACACCTCTATTAATTTAACTTTTTACCTGATTAGGGTTTTGGAACAGTAACAAAAAGTTACTGGTTTTTTTTTTTTTGGATATGCGAAGTGGGGAAGAAGGGTGGGAGAGAGAGAGTTTACATTGTTTGTATCGAGAGAAAAATAATGGTGTGGGTAAAATAAAACGGTTTTATTTATTTGGGTAAATGGAGTACACGTGTACGTAGGAAGGGATTGGTTGGTTTTATTTATGTGTGTGGGTAAAAAAAATGTAACTGAGGGGAGAGTTATTATGTGAAGTTACCAAAGCAAAACCCTAAAAGGCCCATGATTCATTCTTCATTCGTTTTCTTTACCATTTTTGGGCTTGGACCCAATGTTAACTTTCCATCCGTGTAAGCTTCTCCATTTTGGGCTTCAAATGGGCATTTTTTTGTTAAACATGTATCCATGATCCCATAAATGGGCCTCCAAGCCCATTAAGCAGCCGTGGGTCCCACTTGGCTCGTTTTCTTGGTAAATGATATAATCCTCTATTGTCGAACTCGATTTTGGCTTCTCCAATCTTTTTCGCCAAACTCGTGTCGGTTTTCGTGATCTTGCACACTTTTGGTCTTTTGATCTTTGTCTTTGACTCTTTCTTGACTTTTCTTTGACATTTGACCGTGAAATCCCGTGTTTTATCTTCTTTTGATCATTTGTACCTATTTATCACACAAAACACAAAACCACGCGTAATTCTGACATTTATGATAATAAACACATGATTTGGTCTTGTTTTTCCTTGATTTTAGTGGCAAAAGGATAAGTGT
Source organism: Glebionis coronaria (assembly GCA_025667525.1). NCBI lineage: Eukaryota > Viridiplantae > Streptophyta > Magnoliopsida > Asterales > Asteraceae > Glebionis > Glebionis coronaria. The sequence goes on from JANFOE010000907.1 coordinate 494,291, forward strand.
TTACACACTTATTAAATCCCCTACACTTGACCATTGCAATGACCCCATGCAATGCATAGTTAAAAAGCATAAAGTTACATTCTTCATCTTAATAACCCATCTTGGCCTTTATTAAGATATACTATTATTACTACGACGGAAAGAATAAAACTTTAAAGGAAACAAAAGCTAAAATGAAAACTTGAAAATTATTCGATGGAAGAAACTCGTTAAGAAGTCTAAAACTTAGATTAGGGCTTTGGTGTCATGAATATTAATCATCCTCAAGTTTCACGTTCCCCAAACCAAGCTTAAAAACGAGATCATTGTTATTACAAGTTAGCACTACTAACACTTACTCATGTGGTTTAGTTAATCACTTAGACCCCCTTATTCCTATGGTGTATCTCTTATATTTTATTTTTGTCTTGAATGATCACGAGGATGCATTTTTGACTTATTTCGATAATTTATTAAGGCCGAAAATAAAGTGGGACGATTTAATCAATAGTTAGCTAAAGGACAAAATCTTTTAAAACTGCTTCTCGAAACCTCAAAAAGTTCATATCTTGGCATAACTCGTTTCACGATTTGAGACCTTTCTCGGACCGATATTTGGCTTGTACTTCAAACTTCAAATCTTGAGAGACGATCTTGAAATTATGGTCTTCTCTTCATTTTGGTATACATCTTCATAAGGAGTGAAAGATGCTTCATACGTTGACCACGACTTCTTCATTTATCCTCTTCTTTATTTAGGATTTTGATATACAACGATCCGCCTCCTTTTCGGACTTGGATCTATTTATCCTCATACCTTGTTAGGGTCTTTTTGGATAGACTTCTCCATGATCTTTAGGGGAGTAATTGCTTCTCGTCGTGTGTCTTGATCCTTCATATTGATTTGGATTAATGATCTTCACATCATCTTAGGATCTTTAGCAAAAAGTGAATCCTCATGCCTTGTTAGGGCCTTTTTGGACTCGGGTATCCTCATGCCTTGTTAGGGCCTTTTTGGATAAGCCAATCTTCGCGTCCCGTTTCAATAAGTTATGCCTTGGCTATGAACTCTAATTAATACCGAGCAACTTTTAAACGATCTTGTGCTAGAAGCTAAGTAACCTTTTAAATCGTACAACCTTATTTATTGCAAATATATTTATTAACAAGTGATGGGAGAAAAAGCTCATAACTAACTCACATAAGTTAATGAAAGAATACCGAACTTATAATTAACTCTATCATCTCTCGTTCTCCACAATTTAAAATCTCAAGGAATGAGACTCGTGGATGCTTAGCCTAATAAACCAATTAAGGTCCATATGGTTAAGGATACTAGCTAGAGTAAACTCGGATAAGTAAACTCGGGTTGAGTCAAAATATTCACGACGGGCCTAATATATCAAAGACATATAAACTTGTTAAACCATTTTATTTATTTATTTTATTTTATTTTTGACTTTATTTTTGAAAATATAAATACGATGCAAAGAAAATAAAAGAAAAATACTACAAGGCCAAAATAGATCAAAAATTTGAAAAACGTTGAAAATTTTAAAAATTTTCCGGTAAAATGGGGTCAAATTCATGGAAAAGGCCACTAAAATTCGATAGAAGGCCCCCCTACACTTGATATAAACATTGTCCTCAATGTTTAAGCATGTGGGCGAATAAACTCCCCTACACTTAGGACATTGAGTACGTTGTTTAAAATCGAGCTAAGGAAGGGACAACTAAAGTGATTACATTTATTCGTTTTATTTATATACAAGTATGAATCACAATAGTTTTGATAGAACCGGGTACACGGGAACACGGGATCACGGGTCGTGTCAAAAGTACCAAAAGTGGATCATCAAAGCATATGTCCCTACACACAATCACCACACACAAACAACCTACTCGGCTCCCCCCTACACTTATTGGTGGACAATGGATGAAGGCGAAAAAGGGTGGAAAGGATGGTAAAGGTAAAAAAATCTAACCTAGTTAAACTATGCTTGATTTTTGCTTCTCGAGTCTCTAGCTCGACTCGAATTCCCGAATTAATTCAAGGGAAATGTGGAGAGGGATGGAATCATCTCGTGAGAGATGTCCTCTCCATATTACAACTTAACCCGTTGGCCATTCACTTTGAAATTGGGACCATTTGGTTGGGATAACTCAATGGTGCCATAAGGGAAGACTTGGGCCACGGTGAATGGACCGGACCAACGGCTCTTAAGTTTACCCGAAAAGATTTTCAACCGAGAGTTAAATAATAAAACTTGATCACCAATATGGAACTCTCGGTTTTTAATCTTGGAATCATGAATGAGCTTAGTCTTCTCCTTGTAGATTAATGAATTCTCATAAGCCTCATTCCTAAGTTCATTTAGTTCATTGAGTTGGATTTTCCTATGATCACCGGCTTTGTTAAGATCAAAATTAGCCCATTTCAAGGCCCAATAAGCCTTATGCTCCAACTCAATGGGGAGGTGGCACGCCTTTCCGTACACAAGGCGATAAGGGGTACAACCTATAGGTGTCTTATAAGCGGTACGGAAAGCCCACAAAGCATCATCTAATTTATCGGCCCATGAGGCACGATGCTCTCCCACGGTTCGCTCTAAGATTCTCTTAAGACCACGGTTAGAAACCTCGGCTTGTCCATTAGTTTGAGGATGATACGCGGTGGAAAGTCGGTGATTGACACCATACTTAGCCATGACTCGTGCAAATTGATCATTGCAAAAATGAGTCCCGCGATCACTAATAATAGCACGAGGCACACCGAATCGAGCAAACAATTGTTTCAAGAAGTTAACAACCACCCTCGCATCATTAGTAGGTAAAGCTTTTGCTTCAACCCATTTTGAGACGTAGTCAACGGCTACGAGGATGTACTTGTTACCCTTCGATGATGGAAACGGCCCCATAAAGTCGATGCCCCATACGTCAAAGATTTCACATTCTTGGATGAAATTTTGAGGCATCTCATCTTTATGTGTGATCTTGCCTTGCCTTTGACAAGCATCACAATGTTTAACCATTTCATGTGCATCATGATAAATGGAGGGCCAATAGAATCCGGAGTCGAAAACTTTTTTAGCGGTGTAATTAGGACCAAAGTGACCACCGGTAGGTCCTTTATGGCAAGCTTCAAGGATTTGTAATGCCGCCGGCCCATCAACACATCTACGAATGATTAAGTCCGCACATTGCTTGAAAAGATAAGGGTCGTCCCAATAGTACGTTTTGACGTCCTTGAAGAATTTTTTCTTTTGTTGGGACGATAACCCTTCGATAAGAACACCACCCGCCAAATAGTTTGCAATGTCCGCAAACCATGGGGTATCATCAAGATTGGAATTAATAGACATTAAGGTTTCAAGGGGAAAGGATTCATTAATCTCTTGATTTGGAGATTCCCCTTGATACGGATCCTCAAGTCTACTAAGGTGATCCGCGGCTAGGTTTTCCGCTCCTTTTTTATCACGAATTTCAATTTTAAATTCTTGTAGGAGCAAAACCCAACGAAGGAGTCTCGGTTTAGCATCTTGCTTGGTCAACAAGTATTTCAAGGCGGAATGGTCGGTGTAAACGATGGTGGTGGAAAGCACAAGATAGGGGCGGAATTTCTCAAAAGCATACACTACAGCTAAAAGCTCTTTTTCGGTAGTGGTATAATGCAATTGAGCCCCCGTCATTGTCTTACTAGCATAATGAATGGGTTGGAAGTGTTTCTTAACTCGTTGACCTAAAACCGCTCCTACCGCGAAATCACTAGCATCGCACATGAGCTCGAAAGGTAACTCCCAATTTGGAGAGACTAAGACCGGTGCCTTAGTTAATTTACCTTTAAGAAGTTCGAAAGAGTCGAGACAATCTTGAGAGAAGATGAAAGGAGCATCCTTTTCTAAGAGATGAGTCATTGGACGAGCTATTTTCGAGAAATCTTGGATGAAACGTCGATAAAATCCCGCACGGCCTAAAAAACTTCTAACTCCTTTGACGGTGGTAGGTGGAGGTAACTTAGCAATGACGTCAACTTTAGCACGGTCGACTTTGATACCGGCTTTGGAAATTTTATGACCAAGGACGATGCCTTCTTTTACCATGAAATGGCATTTTTCCCAATTAAGAACGAGACGAGTGTCTTCACACCGTTGGAGCATACGTTCTAAATTAGCAAGGCAAGAAGAGAAAGAATCACCATATACCGAGAAATCGTCCATAAAGACTTCCATAGTTTCTTCAACCATGTCATGAAATATCGCCATCATACACCTTTGGAAAGTCCCAGGAGCATTGCATAAGCCGAAAGGCATTCTTTTGTAAGCGAATGTTCCATAGGGACAAGTGAATGTGGTTTTCTCTTGGTCTTTTGGATCGATAGGGATTTGAAAATATCCGGAAAAGCCATCTAAGAAACAATAGAAATCATTACCCGCTAAACGCTCGAGCATTTGATCCATGAAAGGAAGAGGGAAATGATCCTTACGAGTGGCATCATTGAGCTTACGATAGTCGATGCAAACTCGCCAACCCGTTACAAGTCGAGTAGGAATCAACTCGTTGTTTTCGTTGGGAACAACGGTGATTCCGCCTTTCTTAGGCACACAATGGACGGGACTAACCCATGGCGAATCCGAGATAGGGTAAATCATTCCGGCATCGAGAAGTTTGATAACTTCTTTCTTAATGACTTCATGAATTTTTGGATTAACCCTTCTTTGATTTTGGATTGCGGGTTTAAAGTCATCTTCCATGAGAATTTTATGAGTACAAAAATTAGGATCAATTCCGCGAATGTCGGAGATTTTCCAAGCAATAGCTTTCTTATGATTCTTAAGCACATCTATAAGTCGGGATTTTTCATCTTCTTTTAAGTCCTTAGCAATAATGACGGGCAACTTATTATCCTCCTCTAAGAAAACGTACTCTAGATGAGACGGCAAATCTTTAAGCTCTAAATCCGGCGGATTATCAATGGAAGGCTTGGTCAAATTAGGATCATCGTTTGTAACTTCTTTTGGAGTGGGTGGAGAGATATTGTCCTCATTGAGAAGTCTCTCAATCGTACGAATGTCTTCATCCCAATTGGTGGGAGAATTATCATAGTTAATCTCGAGAGGACCTAAGCTAGCTTCAAACTCATCTAAATCACTTTCTCCGAATGGAGTCAATGAAGGAGCAATAGAAGCGACGGTCTCAACATGAGGTAAAGGAGAAATCCCGCTCTTACAAGCCTCATGAAAATGTTCTTCGCATGCTTCGTCAAGCACATCGATGAAATTCACGGATTCGGGCTCATTGGGAAGTTTGGAAAGTTTACCCATGTTAAAGACGATTTTGTCATCCCCGACCCTCATGATAAGTTCACCCGCGGCTACATCGATTAATGTACGCCCGGTTCTCAAGAAGGGTCGTCCCACAATTAAGGGAACACGGGGATCCATTTCATAGTCGACGACGACGAAATCGGCGGGGAAAGTGAATTTGTCGACTCCTACAAAAACATCCTCGGCTATCCCCACCGGATAAGCAACCGTACGGTTAGCTAATTCCAATGTCATACGGGTGGGGACTAGCTCGGGTAAAGATAATTGTTTCCACACGGATAATGGCATAAGATTGATACTCGCTCCGAGATCCGCCAAGGCCATACAATTCTCAACACCCGGAAAATTACAAGGAATAAGGAATCGACCGGGATCTCCTAACTTAACCGGTAATTTTCTCAAAAGAACCGCGGAACAATTCTCATTCAATTGGGTATTGGCGATATCAAGCAACTTTTCCTTATCACTTAAAAGATCCTTAAACATCTTAGCGTACTTAGGCATGTGAGCGAGCGCCTCGGCAAAGGTGATATTAAAATTCAATTGTTTGAACATTTTTAGGAAGTTCGAAACTTGAATATCATCCTTATTCTTCAATTTCTCTTTCCGCAACCTTGAGGGATAAGGTATATTGGGTTGAGATGAAGGCTTTGGAGTGGATTGCCCACTCACATCCTTAGGAGGAGGAGGAGGAGTAGAAATAGAAGGTGAAGGAACCGGTTTTGGAATCGAAGGTGGGGTATAAAATTTGGGTATCGGTGGAACATAAGGTGTAGACGAATGCATAACGGGAGGTATGTCACAAGTGGAAGAAGAGGGAGGTTGTGTCGAAGAAGAAGGAATCTCGGGTCCTTGGTTAGGTGGGGAAGGTTCTATGGTGGTCTTACCGCTCCTAGTAGTGATAGCATTAACATTAGCCCTAGGATTGGTCACGGTGTTCGAGGGAAGGGCACCTTGGGGACGAAAGGTTTGAATCATAGTCAAAAACTTCTTATCATTCGATTCTTGCGTTAGTCGATTATGCTCTTGCATCTCTCTCATCATTCGTTCATGGTCGGATAATTTTTGAAGAACCAAGTCCATTTGAGGATTATGCATGTTCATTTGATTATAACCTTGATTATTAAAACCTTGGTTTTGATATTGATTAGAACCTTGATTAAATCCTTGATTTTGAAAACTTTGGTTATTATATCCTTGATTATTCAACCCTTGGTTTTGCCCTTGAAAATTCCCTTGATTTTGATTAAAACCCCGTTGATTAGAACTTCCTTGAAAATTACCCCGTTGAGGAGCTTGGTTCCTATTTTGGGCGGGTGGGGGTGGTCTTTGTGGTGCTACAAAACCCGGGGGAGCCAAATAGTTATTAGACTTGTAAGACAAATGGTTAACATCAACATTTGGTTTGAATTGAATCCGATCAAGTTCATTGTTATTATAAGCATAAACTTCTTGTTGATCATTGTAAACCTTGTCACAATTAAAGTAAGAATGTGGTCCACCACAAGTCTCACACGTCTCACTTTTTTCTTTCACGGCATGAACATGTGTAGTGAGGGCGTCGGTTCTTAGAGCAAGGGTTTTCACAATTGAAGTAAGCTCCTTAATTTGATCATTCACCTCACTATTACTCGTACTAGCACTTGCCATATTAGCCCTAACACTTTTGGTTTGTACTTTAGCCTTGTTCTCAATAATGGCCCAAGCCTCGTTCATTGTTTTCACAAGAATATTTCCCCCCGCGGCACTATTAAGTGAGTCTTGGTCGTTTAGAGTTAAACCATTATAAAACGTGTTGATTTGATGAACTTTAGTAAAACCGTGTTGTGGACATTTTCTCAAAAGATCTTTAAAACGATCCCAAGCCTCACTAAACGTTTCCCCATATTTTTGCTCAAAATTGATTATTTCATTCCTTAAGGAAGTGGTCCGTGATGGTGGGAAAAAGTAGTTAATGAACTTGGTCTCTAAGTCGATCCATGTGGTAATACTTTGGGGTGGTTCCTTATCAAGCCAAATCCGGGCTTGTCCCTCGAGGGAAAAAGGAAAAAGTTGGAGGCGAACGGCCTCTTGGGGCACCCCATTGTATTTGACGGTATTAGCTAATTGGATGAAACGTTTGATATGAGCGTGTGGGTCATCATTAGTTCGGCCTAAAAATGGTGTAGCGGAAACCATTTGAATAAAACCCGATTTAAGTTCGAAATGATTAGCTCCAATATTCGGCACCACAATCGCGTCATCGTTTCCTTCAACGTGAGATTGTAGAATCTCAATCATTGGTCGATTATCCGTTGCCATCGTATTGTCGAAAGCTCGATTCTCGGGATCGGCTTTAATGACGGTCTTTTTGTTTTTCTTCTTCTTCTTCTTTTTGGAAGAATTGGAAGAGTTTGGTACACCACTCGGTATGTATGTACGCGCGCGAGTGCGCATACAATTAAAACTTTGGAATGAGGTAGGTGACCTCGGTCGACTTTGAGAGGAAAAGGATTTTCCCTCTCGATGAGCAATATGAAAAATCTACAAAAATATATACGTAAGTACTACTTGAGTTGGCAAACCAATAAGCGGTCGTCCCTCTCAATATACGCACAAGCAAGCGGGGAAACGAGGTGGCACAAAGCACTTAAAAACCTTTTTCCTTAGACGGCCTTTTATAGCGCGTCGCCTTATACCCACCTTATAGTTTGTATAAATCGAGTTCAAACGTTTTATTAGTATTTATCTATTTTGCCCTTTTTTTCTTGTTATGGATTCGAATACAATAGTTAGGTGATGAAATCCCAACTAAGGCCTTATTTGATAAGTAGGTAATTTATTGTGCTACGTAATATAGTATAGTAAAATGAAAAATCTTTTTGTATTTTTTAAGAAAAATATATATTCACAAGAAAAACGAAAGAAATCGAATAAGAAAAATAACAATAATACGTAATATTTTTGGTGTAATACGTTTAGGAAAACGTATTACGTTTTTGCTTTTTTAATTTTTTTGTTGCAATTCTTAGGAAAGAAATTGCTTTGTGGTTTTTTAATTTTTTTGTAATTTTATGTTTTTGATTTTTTTTTTGTGTTTTTGATTTTTTGTGCAAGAAAATTAACGTTCAAGAAGAACGGATCCCAAAATCCAAACGTCTTCACGAAAAATCGTCAATCGTACGAGCGAAGCGGCAGCGGCGCCAATTTGAAACTAGGATTTTTAATCCTTTAAAATTAAAGTTCGTTTTATCCTCGATTCGACTCGAATTTGATTTCCGTTTTTACGTTTCAACTTAATTCGTTTTTGGTACAATCTCTTTTTGGGTATTTTTAAACTAATTTAAAACTTATTAAATGAAAACTAAATTTAATTATCTATTTTTAAACTAAAAATAAATCTATTAAAAGCTATTTGAAATTAATCTATCTAAAAATTGTAAAAATAAATCTATAAAAATAACTTTTACTTTAAAAATAATCTATTTAAAACTTTTTAAACTAAATACTTAATTAAAAATCTACTTTAAAAAATAATAAAACCTATATTAATTTTGAACTAAAAAAAAACTAATTTTAAAGAAAAACAAATTAAATAAAATATATTTTTTATCTTTTTATTTTTTTTTTTTTTTTTTTTATATATAAAAACAGAATTTAAATAAACTAAGTAATAATTTTTGATTAAAATTTAAATAAGCTAAAACTATAATGAAACTAATTAAATACTGCTAGAATTAATTACCCTTTATTAATAGCCTATTGTAACTTAATTAACAAAAAGGTGTCCAGCAGAGTTGGTTAAGGCGTGTGGTTGAGGAACGAGAGGTCACAGGGTCGAAACCCGGCGTGGACGAATATATATTTTTTTCTTTTTTTTTTACTTTTGGAACTTGAATTTTTTGGACAGTAAGCAACCTCAGACCAATTGGGTCTGAGGTGATAAGCAGAAAAAACACAACACAAATCAGGCCACCAGATAAGCAAAAACCAAATAAGCAGAATTCAAAATAAGCAGGGAATCAATAAGCTACGAGAACTAATAATTAACAGATATCTAAATAAGCTAATACGCAAAACAAAACAGTTTAACACAAATATGCATAACACAACAAGCCAACCTTAAATAAGCTATCTAAATAAGCAGAAAACTTAATAAGCAAATCTAAACAACTTAAATTATTCTAGCATACTAATAAAATTCATAAGCAAATCAAATAAGCATAACCAAATAACCGATTTCAAACTAATAAGCAGTTTCGAAACAACTTAAGCAGATCCAAAACAATATTCTAATTACTAAGCAGATTCAATTCTAAGCAATTTAACCCGAATCCAAACTCAAATAAGCTATAACTTCGAGCTAACTAAAACTTAGACTAAATAAAGCATAAGCAGTTAAGCAGATTTAAACACAAATTAGAGTTTTAACAAGATAGAAAGATTTGGAACCTTTTGACGATACCGTTGAGCCGTAGCGTCGCGCTGAGCGAGCTCAAACCGAAACCAACACCTCCAATACTCGTCAACAATATCAACTTCTCTGAAACCAAATCGAACTCCAATCAAAACTCCTTAATCGAAACTAATATAAACTTCGAACCATAGCAACACCAAAACTGAATCGAACCAATCTTGAACTTGCGAACCAAACTTCTTCGAAACTCTTAACCGTAACTAATTAAACTTGAACCAACCGAATCTCTAAACAGAATCGAATCTTTTTTTTTTTTTTTTTTTTTTTAATAAACCTCCAGTGGGAGATTTACTTAACTTTTCTTTATCTCTTTTTTTTTATATCACGAAATCCAACGAATTGAAGAACAGTACCAATTTAACTTAACAGATTAAAAAAAATGTAACCGAATATTTAAATTGAAGCACAAATTAAAACTAGAAGAACTTTTTTCATTAATTTAAATAAACTTACAATACTTGAAAACTGAAATTACATGAACCCTAATTATCTATTTTCTAAAAATTAAAATAAAGAAAAGCATGAAAAAAATTACATGTGAAAGAGGGGTTTTATAAGGATCCCTCGATCCTTCTAGGCTTTCTTGGAGGCTACGGAGTGGAATCACAGCCCTTCAATCTCTTCTCTTCTTCTCTCTCTTTAATCAACGGTGGAAACTGGCCCATGAGCACGGATTGCCAACGTGGAGTGGGTTTGTGCTTTCTCTATGCTGATGTGTCTCTCTTTAATTGGAGAATGATTGGTGGTGAGGTGTATCACCCAATCAGATAAAGCCACGTACTCTTGCCTCTCCATCTTCTACATCCGAAAAAGTGGGGATTTATTTCCCAATCACGTGAATCACACGTGGGATCAAAACACCTCTATTAATTTAACTTTTTACCTGATTAGGGTTTTGGAACAGTAACAAAAAGTTACTGGTTTTTTTTTTTTTTTGGATATGCGAAGTGGGGAAGAAGGGTGGGAGAGAGAGAGTTTACATTGTTTGTATCGAGAGAAAAATAATGGTGTGGGTAAAATAAAACGGTTTTATTTATTTGGGTAAATGGAGTACACGTGTACGTAGGAAGGGATTGGTTGGTTTTATTTATGTGTGTGGGTAAAAAAAATGTAACTGAGGGGAGAGTTATTATGTGAAGTTACCAAAGCAAAACCCTAAAAGGCCCATGATTCATTCTTCATTCGTTTTCTTTACCATTTTTGGGCTTGGACCCAATGTTAACTTTCCATCCGTGTAAGCTTCTCCATTTTGGGCTTCAAATGGGCATTTTTTTGTTAAACATGTATCCATGATCCCATAAATGGGCCTCCAAGCCCATTAAGCAGCCGTGGGTCCCACTTGGCTCGTTTTCTTGGTAAATGATATAATCCTCTATTGTCGAACTCGATTTTGGCTTCTCCAATCTTTTTCGTCAAACTCGTGTCGGTTTTCGTGATCTTGCACACTTTTGGTCTTTTGATCTTTGTCTTTGACTCTTTCTTGACTTTTCTTTGACATTTGACCGTGAAATCCCGTGTTTTATCTTCTTTTGATCATTTGTACCTATTTATCACACAAAACACAAAACCACGCGTAATTCTGACATTTATGATAATAAACACATGATTTGGTCTTGTTTTTCCTTGATTTTAGTGGCAAAAGGATAAGTGTTTACACACTTATTAGGTACCTTAAGAATACCATTCACATGGGACTCTGGTATCCGAGGGAAACCGGTTTTCATCTAACAGCTTTTTTAGATTCTGATCACGCAGGTTGTCTTGATAGTCGAAAAAGCACTTCTGGTAGCATACAATTTCTAGGGGAAGACAAGCTTGTCAGCTGGTCGTCAAAGAAGCAGGATTGCACTTCGCTCTCATCAGCTGAAGCAGAATATGTGGCTCTATCCTTATGTTGTGCTCAAGTCCTTTGGATGAGAACTCAACTCACGGATTATGGCTTCCACTTTGATAAAATACCTATGTATTGTGACTCAAAGTCGGCCATAGCCATATCTTGCGATCCGGTTCAACATTCCCGTACCAAGCACATCGATGTCAGATATCACTTCATCAAGGAACAAGTGGAACGTGGCATCGTGGAATTATACTTTGTCAGAACTGAGTACCAGCTGGCAGACTTGTTTACAAAAGCTCTATCGAAAGATAGGTTTGCGTATCTTGTTGGCCGTCTTGGTATGAAGTATATGACTCCAGAAGACTTGGAGGTTTTGGCAAATGAAGCTGCTTGATATACTCTCACAATGACTTCTAAGCGCATCACAGCTTAGGACTCAGACCTCAACTAAGGAAAGTTTATCTCGGACGATAACTCATCCTTCTTAACGAGAAAATCATATTTCTCGGTCATGAGATTCTCATAAAAACATTCAAAGTTTTTAAGTTCATGAAAAACGACTTCTAAGTAAATGTCAGCTTAGAACTCGTACTTCCACTTAAGGAAAGTTTATCACGGATGATAACTTATCCTTCACAACGGGAAATTAATTTTTCTCGGTCATGAGCTAGTCACAAAACATTCAAAGTTTTGAGCTCATGTAAATCGGAATTTATTTTAAAACCATTGAACACAATATTTCAAAAATTTCTCAAAACATTTTTTTTCTAAATCTTTCAAAATTGTGTGTTCAACACTCCCTTCCTCGTATGTGGTTTTCATTTCTCAAAATTGTCATATGTTATTTTGATCAATTTTTGAGGGGGAGCGTTTTAAAATCAAGCCTTTTAATGTTGTTGGGTACATCTCCAAAATTGTCATATTTTATGTATCCAACACATTCCGAAAATGATATTAAATCTGTCATATATTATCGGTAAATGCATCTCAACTCCGTACCTCAACATATTTGTGGTGTTATTTTTCCAAAATTTTGTCAAATTTTTGTTTCAAGACACACATATATTGTTGAGGGGGAGCATCCCGACTGAAAATGTTCCATGATTCATGCGTGCACACATGTTTCTCTCCCAATCGATTTTTAGAAAATGTCATATTTTAATCAATTGGTATCTCTAATATTATATTTTTTATATTAGAGATAGGGGGAGAAAATGTGATTAAAATGTAATATATCGCAACATGTGATCTTAAAGACTCAAGTGCAACTCTTTCCTTCACATGCCAAACTATTTCGTATATCGATGCATGTGTGTAGGGGGAGCTTTTTGGAAATGTAAAAACTTTCAAAGTGTTAAAAGTTTTGATTTTTATCAAACACTTTGAATGGTTTTCAATGGTTTTATGGTTACGATCTTTACCCAAAACAACCTACTATCTACGACGAAACGATGGAGTCAAAAGGTGGTTTAGGATAGGAAACTAAGTCCTATGATCCAACCAGAACCGGAGGGATCTACCCAAGGACATTCCATAGCTAGAAATAGTTGTCCTTAGGAAAGAAGGAGTTGAATGAAGCTGAATGCGGACCAATTACTTAAGTTAGCACTGGAACAATCACAACAAGGTGCTAATGATGACGTATTGTTAAGCATTGAAGGAGTTGAATATCTATGCAACTTAGGCAGAAACCGGGTCAATACATCTATTGAAGACAAGTCATCATGGACCCAGTGATGTAATTCACAACCCTTCCCAGCCATTCGAGTTTCTCTCAAAAGAAACTTGTCTCATTGTCACGGAGATCAACACGTATTTATTGACTTTCTCACTCCGAGTCAATTAATATTGAAAAGGTGGCAGTCTGCTCCAGCCTCCGATTACCAAAATGCACTTATTGAGTCTAGAGCCAAACGAGATCAATCTATCATCTCATTAGGACACAATCGAGTCCTACGCATTATCCTTGTGATATTGCCAGAACATCTGAGTGATTCGATTCACAATGAAGATGGAAATCCTGCTTGAGCCAGCATTAAACAAGCTCATGGTAGGTAACTTGTGCGATTCTACACGAATCAAACTTGTGAGAACTGGAAAGCAACTAAGTTTGGATTCTTAATTGATTCAAACTTGATTCCAGGTTTCTTCGCAAAATCCATGTGATCTTGCCAGAACATTCAGAGTGACACTCATTAGTGTTCACAGTGACGAATGGAAATCCTTCCAGTGTCAACATCAAACAGCACTGCGGTAGGTAACTCGCAAGATTCTCTATGAATCAAGCTTGTGACAAACTGGAAAGCAACAATGGTGCGATTCTTTTAGAATCAAACTTGTTCCAAGAAATCTGAATTGACGACTCTAATCAGACGGATAATTTATCCTTATGATTCACTCTTTACGTTCGCAGTCTGCTTTGAGACGGTCGAGTAAAGAGAACTGGTTACTACCGCCGGGAAACCCTGTCAAGGAGGTTCTTAATCGAATCTATCTGATCACAGGTACGGTATTTAATACCGTTTAACGGTCTTCACCGACCGGAGGTAAAACGCTACCGAGTTAGGGTGAAATGTTCAAAGCCATTTCATCCGTGTCTATATATGTTGCTACATATCAAGAAGGTGGCGTAGCTGTGCAACCGATGTCGATTCAGAAGTCACAAGAGCACAAGATGGCGATAATCAAGATACCTAAGAATGTAAGAATGTAATAGGTCATTGATAGGTGTGTAAACACCCATCTTTTCTACCACTTAATTACAATAATAACCGGACCAAAACGTGTATTTTATGTCTTTTATGTCGGAATTATGCGTGGTTTGTGTTTTTGTTGTAATTTAGGACGAAATTGTGAAAAGTGGAGAAAAAACGGGAATTCACGGGCATTCACGACTTTTATTGAAGAAAAAGGATGAAAGACGGAGTCGAGAAGTCAAGAGTGGAAAAAGAACGGAAGTCCAAGACCAATTCTGAAGATTTATCGAAGAAAAAGTCAAAAGACGGAAGTTTATCAAAAGCCGAGAAACTCAAGTCTATATTATTGAAGAAATTAAAGACGAGTTCAAAAGATATCCCGAGCCACAAGTCCTTAAAGTCCAAACTTAAAAGAAAGATTAGAAGAAAAGGACTAATGACGCAATTAATGAAGATTAAATGAAGGAAGGACTTAACCTTGCAATTAACAAGAAATGAAGGAGGGGAGGAAGCTTCCTAATCCTCCCCTATATATAGATTAGGAATGTTAATTTTCCATGTTGTTGGCTAACTTGACAAATTAGCTCTTCCACATTTCTTTTATGCACATTTAAATACTTGTCATTTAATTACCTTGTCTTGCACCTTAATTACCCTTTTAATTCAAGTAAGTTCTTCTTTTTAATTCTTGTCAAGCTTTATCTTTATCTTGTTAATCTCATTCTTCCTTTCTTTATCTTGTGTTGATTTGTTTATGTTCATGTTCTTGATTTTAGTTGATTTATTTAAGTGGGTTTTGATTAATTTGATTTAGTTTTGTGAGTTTGATTGTTTTGGATTGATTGTTTATGCTTTATATTTGTTTATTAATTTGTTTGATTTAATTTTGTGTTTGATTTGGTTAAGTTTTATTTAGATCCGTGTGCTTATTTCTTTCCCTTGTTCTTCGCATACTGTTTCTGTTAATTCCCTGAGATTCGTTCCCAGCAAACATTCCGAATAGGCGTGGTCCATTGTGTTCTATACGGAATATCTCATATTCCGAATAGGGGTGATTTTTCCGCATAGCAGTTTTGAAGAATTTTGTTATTCGGAATAAATATTATTCCGCATAGGGATTTTGAAGAATTTGCTATTCGGAATATCCACTATTCCGAATAGGGGAGTTTTCCGCATAGACCCATTTATTCCGAATAGGCCTTGATTCCACATAGGGTAACTTTCCGAATAGGCCTAACTTTCCGAATAGGTGACAATATTCCGAATAGAGGTACTTTTCCGAACAGGGACTTTATTCCGCATGGGGTCTATTATTCCGAATAGGGCTATTTTCCGAATAGGTGACAATTATTCCGAATAGCATTTATTCCGAATAGGGATTTATTCCGGATTGGGAAATCTTAGTTTTTAGTTTTCTGCCTTTTCGTTTTAAGCTTTACTTTTCCCGCTTTTTGCCTTAATTGCACTTTAAGTTTATTTGCCTTAGTTTAAGTTTTAGTTTTAGTTGCGTTTTAAGTTTGCCTTAGTTAGATTTAAGTTTGCGTTATTCACCTTTATTGCCCTTAGTTTTAGTCGCACTTTAAATATTTGCACTTTATTTTAATTAGACTTAGATTTACTTTAATTGCACCTTTTCTTTAATTGTTTTGCACCTTTTATTTTCAAAACTACAACGACACATCTTTGTTCCACCAAAGTTCAACTGAGTCACACATAAAACATAAAGTTTTTCAATTCGAAGAGAACCACACAACGAACTTTAATTAATTTTTATATAGGGTGTCAAAAGCCTTGTATCAAATGGCGCCGCTGCCGGCTCTTTTCGTAAAGATCAACAGTTTTTTGTGAGAGACACGTTGCTTTTTGGGATCCGTTCACTTGTGAACGTTATTTTTCTTGCATAAAAATTTCAAAAATCATATAAAAATTAAAAAATTCATAAAAACTATAAAAATTAAAAATATCAAAAACCCAAAAATATTTTATCTTTCTTGTGTATATATATTGTCTTTGTGTTTGGTTTTGTTTTCTTTTGCATTTTCAGGTGTATGCGTACTAGATCTTCTAACTATCAAGAGCCCGAGCCTCAAGAAGATTTAGATATGGTAGGTGTTAACAACAATAATCAACTACCGCACCTCAATAATAATAATAACAACAACAATGCTCTTCCACAGCCCGATCTTCGGACCATGGAGGAACTTTGTCAACCAACAATGTTTGGACGAGGAGGACCGATTGCGCCGATGCAAATCAACGCTCCTGAGTTTTCGTTGAAGCACCACATGATTCAGCAAGTACAAACAAACCCATTTAGAGGATTGCCTGATGATGATGCCAACAAACACCTCGACAAGTTCATTACAATCACCCAAAGCATGAAGTTGCCTGGTGCCACAATGGATGTACTCCGCCTACAACTCTTCCCACATACTTTATCGCATCATGCCGAGAAATGGTTTGATCGTCTCCCGAAGAATTCTATTCACACTTGGGATGATATGACTCAACGCTTTCTTTCGCGCTACTTTCCACCATCCATGGTCACAAGCCTTCGCAATCAGATCAGCGGTTTCATGCAAGATCCCGATGAATCTCTTTTTGATGCATGGGAGAGATATAATGTCTTGATCGACCGTTGTCCAAACCACAACATGCTTCCGGTCACCTTGATCGATACTTTCTACAACGGATTGACTTTTCGAGATCGTGATACGATCAATGCAGCCGCCGGTGGCACATTCATGAAAAGAAGACCCGAGGAGTGTAGAGAGTTAATTGAAAACATGACTACTCATCATAAGAACTGGGATTCCTCTGCTTCTTCTAGAAACAACACGAGAGTCAATGTTTCCTCTACCTCAGCAAACCCTGAGATGACCGAACTCACCCGCATGATGGCTGAAATGAGCAAAAGTATTACGCTTCTCGCTTCAAATCAACAACAACAACAAGTTAAAGCGGTTGCTAATCCTTGTGAAACATGTGGCGGTCCTCACTCATACACCGATTGTCCTTCGACACAAGGAAATCCGGAAAATGTGTATGCAACTTACGGTAATTATTCACCGGAAAATTACCAAGCTAGACAACAAGGGGATAGAAATCTGCTGAGCTACCGTTCCAACAACTACCTTTCACCCGGTTTTTCTCCTCAAAACAAAAATCCCGCCAACAACTACAATAGAAGCAACCAAATCCCACCTCGTGCTTCTAACCCTTATCAACCACCCACCCAACAACACCCACCCATTAATCCCGATGTTGACACAATCATGAGAACTCAAGGTGAGCAAATCAAGAATCTGCAGAGCCAAATAATTAATTTGAAAGGAGATATCTTGAAGCAAGGTAATGACATCAGAACTGAGGTTCGTGATAATCTTCAATCCTCTTTCATCACTCAAACAACTGAATTGAAGAATCTGTTGGCTAGTTTCTTGCCTGAAGCTCAACCTTCTTCTTCTTCTGGTTCTCTACCTTCAAACACCGTCACCAATCCGCGAGCTAATGTGAGTGCTATAACTACGCGTAGTGGAACTACCATTGTCACTCCATCTACACCTCCTCCACCACCATGTATCCCTACTCCTCCTACACCTAGTAATAGTGCACCACTACCGTCTCCGCCTCGTCATGATGATGTATCTCGGAAGAACCCGTCAACATCACAATCGTCACCACCTACACCTTCACCTAACCCTTATCAACCTAGAATCCCATACCCCTCTCGTATAGGAAAGACCAATGATCTAACAAAGGAGGACTCGCAAATAACCAAATATATCAATATGATTTCTCAAATAGGATTCAGCATTAGTTTCCTTGAAGCTCTTATCCACATGCCCAAATTTGTTAGAGCATTTAAGGAATTGCTTAACAAGAAGGAGAAGCTGCTTGAACTCGCCAACACACGATTAAATGAAAACTGCTCTGCAGTTATTCTTAAAGAACTTCCGGAAAAACTTGGAGACCCCGGTCGTTTTGTGTTGCCTTGCGTGTTCAACAAAACTGAAGCATTTACTGCCCTTGCCGATCTCGGGGCTAGTATTAATCTTATGCCACTGAGTGTTTGGAAAACACTATCTTTGCCCGACCTCATTCCAACAAAGATGACTCTTGAACTTGCAAATCGCACTCTCGCTTACCCCGTCGGTATAGCCGAAGACGTGTTTATTAAAGTTGGCGCATTTACTTTCCCGGTCGATTTTGTCGTAGTTGATTATGAAATGGACCCTCGTATTCCTTTAATACTTGGTCGACCATTTTTGAGATCCGGACGTGCTTTAGTGGATGTAGCCGAAGGTGAGTTAATCTTAAGAGTCGGGAAAGATTCACAAGTTTTTACAATGGGGCAGCTTACAGGCAAATCCTTTGGAGGCCGAGAATCAGTGAATATGATAAATGTGCTCGATGACTTTACCGTCTACGATAATCCTTTATTCGAGTCTTCCACTGCTAATCCACTCTTTGAAGATGATGTGGATGATTCTCTCCCTACTTTGGACGCTTCTCCCATTTATGATTCATCACCGGTCTTTGACGCTTATGATGATGATGATTCTAGCTCAGATTCGGATGATTTTGATTGTACTTCTGAGTATCCCGAGCTGCCCACTTTCGATGATTTTGATGAGGCTGATACTCTCTCGAGCGATTCTTCACATGATGAAGATCCTCCGTCATCACTCGATCCTACTTTGGACGATTATTCATTTGAGGAAGATTTCTCTGAATTTCTTAACACATACTTCCCTCATGAGAGTGATGCACCTCCTTTGGACTTTGAAGATTATCGTCTTGATCCTATTTTGGATTTAAAGAGCATTTTATCCAAGGAGAAGAAACCGGTTGACACCAAAATCCGTTGCACTTATGATTTGACACCTCTTTGTCCCACTTCTGAGGACGAGGTTGTGCTTCTTTGCGGATCTTCTTCACACTCGGCTGAGCCGGAGTGCTATTTTCCCCTGAAGGAAAAGGTGTTCGACCCTGGTATTGAAGTTTTTAAGCCATCTTAGTATCCACCTGATGAAATAAAAGGAAAAATCTTTGGAAATTTTGAAGGCATGCTTACACCGCTTCCTACTTGCTTCCACCGTGCTCCATCGCTGCTTAAGGGAACCTTGCCATTTCTCTTTTGGCTTGCCTTGTTCGCCTTAAGCTCTTGCTTATTGATGGATGAAAACTATGTCTTTGATCCTGGTGGATTTGTTTCATGCTACTTCCGTTACTGATCAAGGTCGAGTCAGGCTCTCGACTCGGTTAACAAAAACCAAGCGCTTCTTGGGAGGCAACCCATGCATCTATCTTTCCGCTTTCTTTACCATAAGTGTAGGGGGGACCCCTTGGATTGCTATTTCCTCTCCTCACTTCTTAATCAGGGATTCGAGCGTCCATGATCCACTCTTGATGATTCTTGACGACCCGTGATTCCGTGTTCTACTTCTTCCCGGTTCTATCCTAAACTCTTTTCGATTCACTATTTTATATTTTCTCAATATTAAAATAGGAATCTCTTTAGTTGTCTTTTCCTTAGCAAGATTTAAACAACGTGCACAATGTCCTAAGTGTAGGGGAGTTTACTCCCACATGCTTAAACATTGAAGACAATGTTTATCTTAAGTGTAGGGGGGACTTCTATCGAAGTTAAGTGGTCTTTTCCTTGTATTTGTCCTCATTTTAACCGGAAAATCAATTTTTCGACATTTTTCAAAATTTTTGATCTATTTTGGCCTATTAGTTTTTCCCTTTTGTATAGTTATTTTCTTTCTTTGCTAGAATAAATGTTTAATAAGTGGTTTTAATTTTCAAACGTTGTGAATCTTTTGACTCAATCCGAGTTTACTCTAGCTAGTATCCTTAACGTGTTTAAGTCAAGTTTTGCTAGGCTTTTATATAGGGAGCTATAAAACGCGAAAGTCTTAACTCTCACGGGTTAAGAACAAGAACTTTTCGCAAGTTCCTATAATTGATCCTAGAGAGTCGTTTATCAAGGGAACTTTAAGATGCGATTTCTAAACTTGAAAGAGTCTAAGAATTTGCAAGTTCCTATAGGCGACTCGAAAACCCAAAACTTTGATTTAATAGGCTAAGTATCCACGAGTCTCATTACTTGAGATTTTAAACTGTGGAGAACGAGAGATGATAGAGCCAATTATAAGTTCGGTATTCTTTCGTGAATTTATGTGAGTTCATTATAAGCCTATTCTCCCTCCGCTTGCTAATAAAATTATCTGCTAATAAATAAGGTTGAACGATTTGAAAAGTTACTTAGCTTCTAGCCCCAGATCGTTTAAAAGTTGCTCGGTAATGACGAGAGTTCATAGCCAAGGCATAACTTATGAAGCGGGGCGCGAAGATTGGCGAGTCCGAAAAGGCCCTAACAAGGCATGAGGGCTATGTTTTGTTGCTAAAGATCCAAAAGTGATGTGAAGAATCATTTATCGAAAATCAATATGAAGGATCGAGACACACGACGAAAAGCAAAAACTCCCAAAAAGTCATGGAGAAGTGTATCCGAAAAGACCCTAACAAGGTATGAGGATAAATAGATCCAAGTCAATAAAGGAGGCGGATCGTTGTATATCAAAATCCAAAATAAAGATTGGAGAAAAATGAAGAAGTCGTGGTCCATATATGAAGAATCTCTCAAAAATTCCAAGTGAAGAAATTCCAATTATGAAGAGAAGACCATTATTTCATGAACGTCTCTCAAAGATTTGAAGTATGAAGTCGCTGCCAAATATCGGCCCGAGAAAGGTCTCAAATCGCGAACCAAGTTATGCCAAGATATGAACTTTTTGATATCCCGAGAAGCAGTTTTAAAAGATTTGGTCCTTTAGCTAACTATTGATTAAATCGTGCACCTTATTTTCAGACTAAATAATTATCGAAATAAGTCAAACAATGCATCTTCGTGATCATTCAAGACAAATAATAAAATATAAGAGATACCCATAGGAATAAGGGAGTCTAAGTAAATAATTGGCCCACATGAGTTCGTGTTAGTTTACTAACTTATAATAACAATGATCTCGTTTCTAAGCTTGGTTTGGAGAAAGTGAAAAGTTGAGGATGATGATTATTCATGACATTTTCAAAACCCAAGGTATGCTTTTAATTTCTTTGCTTTGCATTTTTATAATTTTCTATCTCTTTAATAAAGGCCAATGTGGATTGATTAAGATGAAAAGTGGAAACATGCTTTGTAACTAATGCATTGCATGAGGACATTGCAATGGTCAAGTGTAGGGGATTTGATAGGTGTGTAAACACCCATCTTTTCTACCACTTAATTACAATAATAACCGGACCAAAACGTGTATTTTATGTCTTTTATGTCGGAATTATGCGTGGTTTGTGTTTTTGTTGTAATTTAGGACGAAATTGTGAAAAGTGGAGAAAACACGGGAATTCACGGGCATTCACGACTTTTATTGAAGAAAAAGGATGAAAGACGGAGTCGAGAAGTCAAGAGTGGAAAAAGAACGGAAGTCCAAGACCAATTCTGAAGATTTATCGAAGAAAAAGTCAAAAGACGGAAGTTTATCAAAAGCCGAGAAACTCAAGTCTATATTATTGAAGAAATTAAAGACGAGTTCAAAAGATATCCCGAGCCACAAGTCCTTAAAGTCCAAA
Organism: Glebionis coronaria; assembly: GCA_025667525.1. NCBI lineage: Eukaryota > Viridiplantae > Streptophyta > Magnoliopsida > Asterales > Asteraceae > Glebionis > Glebionis coronaria. The sequence goes on from JANFOE010000907.1 coordinate 516,224, forward strand.
CTTAAAAGAAAGATTAGAAGAAAAGGACTAATGACGCAATTAATGAAGATTAAATGAAGGAAGGACTTAACCTTGCAATTAACAAGAAATGAAGGAGGGGAGGAAGCTTCCTAATCCTCCCCTATATATAGATTAGGAATGTTAATTTTCCATGTTGTTGGCTAACTTGACAAATTAGCTCTTCCACATTTCTTTTATGCACATTTAAATACTTGTCATTTAATTACCTTGTCTTGCACCTTAATTACCCTTTTAATTCAAGTAAGTTCTTCTTTTTAATTCTTGTCAAGCTTTATCTTTATCTTGTTAATCTCATTCTTCCTTTCTTTATCTTGTGTTGATTTGTTTATGTTCATGTTCTTGATTTTAGTTGATTTATTTAAGTGGGTTTTGATTAATTTGATTTAGTTTTGTGAGTTTGATTGTTTTGGATTGATTGTTTATGCTTTATATTTGTTTATTAATTTGTTTGATTTAATTTTGTGTTTGATTTGGTTAAGTTTTATTTAGATCCGTGTGCTTATTTCTTTCCCTTGTTCTTCGCATACTGTTTCTGTTAATTCCCTGAGATTCGTTCCCAGCAAACATTCCGAATAGGCGTGGTCCATTGTATTCTATACGGAATATCTCATATTCCGAATAGGGGTGATTTTTCCGCATAGCAGTTTTGAAGAATTTTGTTATTCGGAATAAATATTATTCCGCATAGGGATTTTGAAGAATTTGCTATTCGGAATATCCACTATTCCGAATAGGGGAGTTTTCCGCATAGACCCATTTATTCCGAATAGGCCTTGATTCCGCATAGGGTAACTTTCCGAATAGGCCTAACTTTCCGAATAGGTGACAATATTCCGAATAGAGGTACTTTTCCGAACAGGGACTTTATTCCGCATGGGGTCTATTATTCCGAATAGGGCTATTTTCCGAATAGGTGACAGTTATTCCGAATAGCATTTATTCCGAATAGGGATTTATTCCGGATTGGGAAATCTTAGTTTTTAGTTTTCTGCCTTTTCGTTTTAAGCTTTACTTTTCCCGCTTTTTGCCTTAATTGCACTTTAAGTTTATTTGCCTTAGTTTAAGTTTTAGTTTTAGTTGCGTTTTAAGTTTGCCTTAGTTAGATTTAAGTTTGCGTTATTCACCTTTATTGCCCTTAGTTTTAGTCGCACTTTAAATATTTGCACTTTATTTTAATTAGACTTAGATTTACTTTAATTGCACCTTTTCTTTAATTGTTTTGCACCTTTTATTTTCAAAACTACAACGACACATCTTTGTTCCACCAAAGTTCAACTGAGTCACACATAAAACATAAAGTTTTTCAATTCGAAGAGAACCACACAACGAACTTTAATTAATTTTTATATAGGGTGTCAAAAGCCTTGTATCAGTCATCTTAGTCACAAGGAGTACAGATGAAAATCTCAAGCACTCAAAGTCAAATGACAAAGGCTCAAGATAAAGATCACGAAAGCATGAAGGAGCAAAGCTGTTACAAACAAGATCAAGACCAAGTAACAAGACCAAAGCAGGAAGATCTCCTCTACAAGAATGTATTCACTCAACCATCTTATGCTTTTTAAGCATTTTAAGATGACCGATACATTGGGGGAGACTGTTAGACCTATATTTTATATAGTCGAACAAGAATGTAATAGGTCATCTCAGTCGTTAAATGGTCTTGTATTGTAATAGGTTAGTCGGGAAAACCGGGCTTGGCCTTTAAGCTAATATTGTATAAGTTAGGGGCGTAAGCCCAAAACAAAGCCAAGCCCGGCCCAAGATGAAGCCCACAAAGGCCTTAGGCCGTGGCATATATAACCCTCTTCCACATGTGGAAGAGGGTGTTGGTTACCATTTTGTTTCTCTCTCTAAAAGTGTTTAACCTTCCAAATTCTCTCTTGTTTCTCTCTCTACTTTCTTCTCTTTCTCTCTATAAATATCTCTTCTAAATCTTGTGTTATGGATTGAATGGGATTAACACGTTTCCATCATCCAAAGGGAACAAGTACATCCTCGTAGCCGTTGACTACGCATCCAAATAGGTTGAAGCGAAGGCTCTCCCTACGAACGATGTGAGGGTGGTTGTGAACTTTTTGAAGCAGCTTTTTGCTCGATTCGGTGTTCCTCGTGCTATCATCAGTGACCGCGGGACTCATTTTTGCAATGATCAATTTGCTCGAGTCATGGCTAAGTACGGTGTCAATCACCGTCTTTCCACCGCTTATCATCCCCAAACAAATGGTCAAGCTGAGATATCTAACCGTGGATTGAAGAGAATATTAGAGCGTACTGTGGGAGAGCATCGTGCCTCTTGGGCCGATAAGTTAGATGATGCTTTGTGGGCTTTTCGTAGCGCATATAAGACACCGATTGGTTGCACTCCATATCGTCTTGTGTACGGGAAGGCATGCCACCTCCCTATTTAGTTGGAGCATAAGGCGTACTGGGCCTTGAAGTGGGCCAATTTTGATATCAACAAAGCCGGTGATCTTCGGAATATTCAACTCAACGAGCTAAATGAACTAAGGAATGAAGCTTATGAGAACTCATTATCTACAAGGAGAAAACCAAGCTCATTCATGATGCTAGGATTAAGAACTGAGAGTTTCATGTTGGTGATCAAGTTTTACTCTTTAACTCTCGATTGAAGATCTTCTCGAGAAAGCTGAAGAGCCGTTGGTCTGGTCCATTCACCGTCGCCAAAGTCTTCCCTTACGGCACCATTGAACTTTCTCATCCAAATGGGCCGAATTTTAAAGTGAATGGCCAGCGTTGAAGCTGTACTTTGGTGAGGACATCTCTCATGAGATGATTCCATCCCTCACCACGTTTCCCTTGAATTAGTTCTAGGTCGAGTCAGGCTCGTGACTCGGTTATCAAAAACAAGTGCTTCTCGAGAGGCAACCCGTTGATCTATCCTTTACCTGTTTTCATAATAAGTGTAGGGGAGCTACATAGGGTTTGTTGTCTTGTTTCTTATGATGTGCAGGGATTAAAACTTCAAAGAGCACTTTTGATGATATTTGACGACCCGTGATCCCGTGTGCCCGTCTTCCCGGTTCTATCCTAAACCGTCGTGATTCAATATTTCATATCTTATATGTTCACATTGAAATCACTATAGTTGTCTCTTCCTTACCGAGTTCTAAACAGCGTGCATAATGTCCTAAGTGTAGGGGAGTTTACTCCCACATGCTTAAACATTGAGGAAAATGTTTATATCAAGTGTAGGGGGGACATCTATCGAAGTATGTGGGCTTTTCCATGAATTTGTCCTCATTTTAACTGGAAAATTTAATTTTTCGACATTTTTCAAAAATTTTAATCTATTTTGGCCTAGTTGTATAGTAATATTTTCCTTTGTTAGCGTTATTTACTTTCTTTGCTAAAAATAAAGTTTAATAAAGTGGTTTTAAATTTTTCAAAGTCGTGAATATTTTGACTCAACCCGAGTTTACTTATCTAAGTTTACTCTAGCTAGTATCCTTAACGTGTTTAAGTCAAGTTTTGCTAGGCTTTTATATAGGGAACTTTAAAACGCGAAAGTCTTAACTCTTGCGGGTTAAGAACAAGAACTTTTCGCAAGTTCCTATAATTGATCCTAGAAAGTCGTTTATCAAGGGATCTTTAAAATGCGAATTCTAAACCTGAAAGAATCTAAGAAGTTGCAAGATCCTATAGATGACTTAAAAACCCAAAATTTAATTTAATTGGCTAAGCATCCACGAATCTCATTCCTTGAGATTTCAAATTGTGGAGAACGAGAGATGATAGAGTCAATTATAAGTTTGGTATTCTTTCATGAAATTATGTGAGTTGATTATAAGCTTTTTCTCCCATCGCTTGCTAATAAATTTAATTGCAATAAATAAGGTTGTACGATTTGAAAAGTTACTTACCTTCTAGCACAAGATCGTTTAAAAGTTGCTCGGTACTAATTAGAGTTCATAGTCAAGGCATAACTTATTGAAGCGGGGTGCGAAGATTGGCGAGTTCGAAAAGGCCCTAACAAGGCATGAGGGCTACATTTTTGTTGCTAAAAATCCCAAGTGATGTGAAGAATCATTCATCAAAAATCAATATGAAGGATCGAGACACGCGACGAAAAGCAAATACTCCCTTAAAGATCATGGAGAAGTCTATCCAAAAAGGCCCTAACAAGGTATGAGGATAAATAGATCCAAGTCCTAAGAGGAGGCGGATCATTGTATATCAAAGTCCAAAATAGAGATTGGAGAAAAATGAAGAAGTCGTGGTCCAAATATGAAGAATCTCTCAAAAAGTTCAAGTGAAGAAATTCCTTTTATGAAGAGAAGACCATAATTTCAAGAACGTCTCTCAAGATTTGAAGTATGAAGTCGCTGCCAAATATCGGTCCGTGAAAGGTCTCAAATCGTGAAGCAAGTTATGCCAAGATATGAACTTTAAGAGGTCCTGAGAAGCAGTTTTAAAAGATTTTGTCCTTTAGCTAACTATTGCTTAAATCATCCCACTTTATTTTCAGCCTAAATAACTATCGAAATAAGTCAACAATGCATCCTCGTGATCCTTCAAGACAACAATAAAATATAAGAGATACACCTAGGAATAAGGGAGTCTAAGTAAATAATTGGGCCACATGAGTTCATGTTAGTTTGCTAACTTATAATAACAATGATCTCGTTTTTAAGCTTGGTATGGAGAACGTGAAACTTGAGGATGATAAATATTCATGACACCAAAACCCCAATGTAAGTCTTTGATTTCTTTACTTGTTTTGTATATATTTCGATCTTTTAGTTTCCTTAGAATTTAGTATTTAACAAAGGCCAAGGTGGGTTATTTATGATGAGAAATGTAAACCGTGTTTTGAAATTAATGCATTGCATGAGGGCATTGAAATGGTCAAGTGTAGGGGATTTAATAAGTGTGAAAACACTTATCCTACCGCTTATTCCCAATAATAACATGACTAAAACGTGTACTTTATGTCGTAAAAGTCGGAATTATGTGTGGTTTGTGTTTTTATTGTGTTTCAGGATAAAAATATGAAAAAGGGAGAAAACACGGGCTATCACGGGCTTTTATCGAAGAAAACGAGAAAAGATGAATTCAAAAGATCAAGAGTACAAAAAGAACGGAAGTCCAAGGCCTATTCTGAAGATTTATCGAAGAAAAAGTCTAAATACGGAAGTTTAATGAAGTCGAGGAATTCAAGTCTAATAAAAGAAGGAAATTATAAGACGAGTTCAATTTATATCGACAAATCCCAAGACGACGTCGAGAAAGACAAAGAATTTAAATCGAGTCGAGAAAACAAGAAGAAAGAGAGAGGACACTGAAACTAGGATTTTTAATCCAATTAATTAATGAATGTTCGTTTTTCCTCGATTTGACTCGAATTTGATTTCCGGTTTAACGTATCGACTTAACTTTGTTTTTGGTAAAATCTCTTTTTGGTGGTATTTTAAACTAACTTAAATCAACTAATTAAAAGAAAACTATTTTAATTGACTATTTTAACTATTAATTTGAAAATAAAATTTAACTAATTAATAAAACTTAAAAACTTTCAATTAAAATCTATTTTTAAACAAAACTTAATAAATTGAAATCTAATTTTAAAACTAAATTTGAAAAACTTAAAATAAAAGTAGATTAAATAAAAGTAAATTTAAACTAATGAAAACTTTTAAAGAAAGTAAATAAAATATTTTTTTGTCTTTTTGTATTTTTATAAAAACTGAATAAAAATGATATTTAAATAGATTGACTAATTAAACTTTAATTTAAACTAAATAAAATTTTTATATCAAATTTAATTTCCTAATTAATTAAAACTGCCTAATTCAAACTACCTATATTAATCAAATGTTGCAAATGAATACACAAGAAAAGGTCTAGCTAAATGGTTGGGGTGCTGGGCTTGTGAACGAGAGGTCCTGGGTTCGAGTCCCAGGACAACCACAATTTGTTAATATTTTTTATTAATTCTTTTTGAAACTATTAAATTGGACAGAATAATACCTCAGACCAATTGGGTCTGAGATAAGCAGTAAAAACAATTGAAAAGCACAGATAGCAAAAAAAAAAGAGAAACAGATAGCAATCCAAATCAAAGTAGACTAAATAAAAAGAAAATGATAACAAATAATCCAAACAAGCAGTGACAATAAGCAATATAAAAGTAAACAATAAGCAAAACGAATCAGACAAAAAGCCAAGCCAAAATAAGCAGAGTAGGCAGTTTAGACTAGCAAGCTAAAACTGACCCAACTAACCTATAAGCAGAATCTAAACTAACATAAACCTGAATCAATTACGCAGAAACCAAATAAGCTAGCTAAAAACTGAGATTCAAAATAACCAAATAATCATAAGCACCAACTAACAATAAGCTGAACCGAATAAGCTATAATGAACAATTAAACTAATACGCAGATCCAACATAAACTACACTTACTCAAAACAAACTGACAAAATATAAATCAATTAAAACACAATCCAAATAAGCTACTAAAAATAAACTTAAACAAATAAAATGATGAGCGAATTATATAAAACCGAATAAGCAGTTAAACAAATAAACTAAGCTAAATAAAATCTATATCAAACTAAACATTTTATTAATATAAAGCAAATCCAAACTACTGATTACTCCAAACAAACAAACAACCAATTTTCTCAAACTCAAATCATAAACATGATTAAACAAACATTTAGCATATAAAATAAATTAAATAAAAAAAGAACAAGAAAGAAGATTAAACCTTATGATGAACCGTTGAGCCGTAGGTTGGCGCTGAGCCACCTCAATGAACCGAACAGTCACCAAACAAACACCACCTTTAATTCGACCCAAAACAGCACCCTCAAGTTTCGAACCCGATTGATCAACAAGCCGAACAGTACCACTTTAATGATTTCCCAGTGGGGGAAATCAATTTTTACTTTCCTTTATATTTTTTTTTCTTTTTTTTTATATATATTTTTTTTATAATAATAATAATAGCCAACAATAACAGTAATAAAATTGATTAAAGAAAATGATTCGAAGCTTTAACAGTAAGATAAATTGAGACGAGATTAAAATTAAACTATTTTTTTTCATTAATTAAAAAGAGATATTACATTACTAGAATTAAAAGATTACAAAATTTAAACCTATTAATCTAATTTACTGAAAAATTAAATAAAGAAAAAGTACACAAATTACATGATAGAGGGGGGTTTTTATAGGAGAACCCCCAGAAACCCTAATCTTGGCTTCGTTTGTAAGCAATCAAATCCCACCGTTGATTCCATCATTCTTCTTCTCTCTCTTCTTTTCTTCTAATCCAGTGGTTGAGATTGTTCCTTGTGACCACGGATTGCCCTCGTGGCACTTTGATGTGCTAGTTGTTTTTCTTCCTTGGTGATGTGGCATGACTTGATTAGAGGATGGTGAACAAATGAGGTGGATGAGCCAATCACATGATGCCACGTTGGATTGATGGGTTGAGGACCACATGGTGGGTGTATGATGCGATTTTTATGGGGATTTAATCCCAATCCGTGTGAATCACACGAATTGGGTAAAACCCCCAAATTTACTTGTGAAATTTTACTGAATGTTGGTTAGGGTTTGCTAGTTTTGGGGGGAGGAAGATGGTGGGTAAGAGTGTTTCTAGGATGTAACGAATGATAAATGGGGTGAGGGTAAAATAAATCTGTTTTATTTATTGTGTGGGGTGGGTAAAATAGGGGACACGTGTGAGTGTAGAAATGTGGGATTGATAAATGGTTTGAGAGTTGACTGGGTGTTTGTGGGATGTTGACCCCAAAAGTAAATAAACCGTCCCTTTGTTATTGTTAAGATATGGGCTTGAAGCCCACTTATCCATCCAACCGTTTCATTACTTTGCAATTGTATTGGCCCAAGTTTACTCCGTAATATTAGTATTGGGCTTTTGACCAAATAAATGTTTTCCAATTTTGGGCTTTTGGGCCCAATATCCATATGTGGGACCCACTTGGTCCGTTTTCTCGATAAATGATGAAATCCGCTAAAGTTGAGCATGATTCCGACTTTCTCGATCATTTCTTCAAAATTAAGTTGACTTTGTCGGTTTTCGTGATCTTCAGCACACTTTGGTTATTTGACTTTGTCTTCGACTCTTTCTTGACTTTTCTTCGACATTTGACCGTGAAATCCCGTGTTTTCTCTTCTTTTGATCATTTGTACCTATTTAACACACAAAACACAAAACCACGCGTAATTCCGGCTTTTACGACATTAAACACATGATTAGGTCTTGTTTTTACTTGATTTTAGTGGCAAAAAGGATAAGTGTTTACACACTTATTAAATCCCCTACACTTGACCATTGCAGTGACCCCATGCAATGCATTACTTTAAAGCATAAGTTACCTTTTTCTCATAATCAAATCCATAATGGCTTTTATTACTATTATTACTACTACTATGACGAAAAGATAAAAACTTAAAAGGAAACAAAAGTTATAACAATTTTATTAACTTGGAAATTATTAGATGGAAGAAACTCGTAAAGAAATCTAAGACTTAGATTAGGGCTTTGGTGTCATGAATATCAATCATCCTCAAGTTTCACGTTCCCCATACCAAGCATAAAAACGACACCATTGTTATTACAAGTTAGCACAACTAACACTTGCTCATGTGGTTTAGTTAATCACTTAGACCCCCTTATTCCTACGATGTATCTCTTGTATTTTATTTTTGTCTTGAATGATCACGAGGATGCATTTTTGACTTATTTCGATAATTTATTAAGGCCGAAAATAAAGTGGGACGATTTAATCAATAGTTAGCTAAAGGACAAAATCTTTTAAAACTGCTTCTCGAAACCTCAAAAATTTCATATCTTGGCATAACTCGTTTCACGCTTTGAGACCTTTCTCGGACCGATATTTGGCTTGTACTTCAAACTTCAAATCTTGAGAGACGATCTTGAAAATATGGTCTTCTCTTCATTTTGGTATACATCTTCATTAGGAGTGAAAGATGCTTCAAACGTTGACCACGACTTCTTCATTTATCCTCTTCTTTATTTAGGATTTTGATATACAACGATTCGCCTCCTTTTCGGACTTGGATCTATTTATCCTCATACCTTGTTAGGGTCTTTTTGGATAGACTTCTCCATGATCTTTAGGGGAGTAATTGCTTCTCGTCGTGTGTCTTGATCCTTCATATTGATTTGGATTAATGATCTTCACATCATCTTAGGATCTTTAGCAAAAAGTGAATCCTCATGCCTTGTGAGGGCCTTTTTAGACTCGGGTATCCTCATGCCTTGTGAGGGCCTTTTTGGATAATCCATTCTTCGTGTCCCGCTTCAATAAGTTATGCCTTGGCTATGAACTCTAATTAATACCGAGCAACTTTTAAACGATCTTGTGCTAGAAGCTAAGTAACCTTTTAAATCGTACAACCTTATTTATTGCAAATATATTTATTAACAAGTGATGGGAGAAAAAGCTCATAACTAACTCACATAAGTTAATGAAAGAATACCAAACTTATAATTAACTCTATCATCTCTCGTTCTCCATAATTTAAAATCTCAAGGAATGAGACTCGTGGATGCTTAGCCTAATAAACCAATTAAGGTCCATATGGTTAAGGATACTAGCTAGAGTAAACTTGGATAAGTAAACTCGGGTTGAGTCAAAATATGCACGACGGGCCTAATATATCAAAGATATCTAAACTTGTTAAAACCATTTTATTTATTTATTTCATTTTTGACTTTATTCTTGATATGAAAATTATTATGATGCGATAATAAAAGGAAAGAAATTAAATAAAAATACTACTAGGCCAAAATAGATCAAAAATTTGAAAAATGTTGAAAATTTTTTAAATTTTCCGGTTAAATGGGGTCAAATTCATGGAAAAGTCCACTAAAATTCGATAGAAGTCCCCCTACACTTAATATAAACATTGTCCTCAATGTTTAAGCATGTGGGAGAATAAACTCCCCTACACTTAGGACATTGAGTACGTTGTTTAAAATCGAGCTAAGGATGGGACAACTAAAGTGATTACATTTATTCGTTTTATTTATATACAAGTATGAATCACAATAGTTTTGATAGAACCGGGTACACGGGAGCACGGGATCACGGGTCGTGTCAAAAGTACCAAAAGTGGATCATCAAAGCACATGTCCCTGCACACAATCACAACACACAAACAACCTACTTGGCTCCCCCCCTACACTTATTGGTGGACATGGATGAAGGCGAAAAAGGGTGGAAAGGATGGTAAAGGTAAAAATCTAACCTAGTTATACGATGCTTGATTTATTTATCACGAGTCTCTAGCTCGACTCGATTTCCCGAATTAATTCAAGGGAAATGTGGAGAGGGATGGAATCATCTCGTGAGAGATGTCCTCTCCATAGTACAACTTAACCCGTTGGCCATTCACCTTAAAGTTGGGCCCATTTGGTTGGGATAACTCAATGGTGCCATAAGGGAAGACTTGGGCCACGGTGAATGGACCGGACCAACGGCTCTTAAGTTTACCCGAAAAAATTTTCAACCGAGAGTTAAATAATAAAACTTGATCACCAACATGGAACTCTCGGTTTTTAATCTTGGAATCATGAATGAGCTTAGTCTTCTCTTTGTAGATTAATGAATTTTCATAAGCCTCATTCCTAAGTTCATTGAGTTCATTGAGTTGGATTTTCCTATGATCACCGGCTTTGTTAATGTCAAAATTAGCCCATTTCAAGGCCCAATAAGCCTTATGCTCCAACTCAATGGGGAGGTGGCACGCCTTTCCGTACACATGGCGATAAGGGGTACAACCTATAGGTGTCTTATAAGCGGTACAGAAAGCCCACAAAGCATCATCTAATTTATCGGCCCATGAGGCACGATGCTCTCCCACGGTTCGCTCTAAGATTCTCTTAAGACCACGGTTAGAAACCTCGGCTTGTCCATTAGTTTGAGGATGATACGCGGTGGAAAGTTGGTGATTGACACCATACTTAGCCATAACTCGTGCAAATTGATCATTGCAAAAATGAGTCCCGCGATCACTAATAATAGCACGAGGCACACCGAATCGAGCAAACAACTGTTTCAAGAAGTTAACAACCACCCTCGCATCGTTAGTAGGTAAAGCCTTTGCTTCAACCCATTTAGATACGTAGTCAACGGCTACGAGGATGTACTTGTTTCCCTTCGATGATGGAAACGGCCCCATAAAGTCGATGCCCCATACGTCAAAGATTTCACATTCTTAGATGAAATTTTGAGGCATCTCATCTTTATGTGTGATCTTTCCTTGCCTTTGGCAAGCATCACAATGTTTAACCATTTCATGTGCATCATGATAAATGGAGGGCCAATAGAATCCGGAGTCGAACACTTTTTTAGCGGTGTAATTAGGACCAAAGTGACCACCGGTGGGTCCTTTATGGCAAGCTTCAAGGATTTGTAAAGCCGCCGGCCCATCAACACATCTACGAATGATTAAATCCGCACATTGCTTGAAAAGATAAGGGTCGTCCCAATAGTATGTTTTAACGTCCTTGAAGAATTTTTTCTTTTGTTGGGACGATAACCCTTCGATAAGAACACCACCCGCCAAATAGTTTGCAATGTCCGCAAACCATGGGGTATCATCAAGATTGGAATTAATAGACATTAAGGTCTTAAGGGGAAAGGATTCATTAATCTCTTGATTTGGAGATTCCCCTTGATAAGGATCCTCAAGTCTACTAAGGTGATCCGCGGCTAGGTTTTCCGCTCCTTTTTTATCACGAATTTCGATTTTAAATTCTTGTAGGAGCAAAACCCAACGAAGGAGTCTCGGTTTAGCATCTTGCTTGGTCAACAAGTATTTCAAGGCAGAATGGTCGGTGTAAACGATGGTGGTGGAAAGCACAAGATAGGGGCGGAATTTCTCAAAAGCATACACTACAGCTAAAAGCTCTTTTTCGGTAGTGGTATAATGCAATTGAGCCCCCGTCATTGTCTTACTAGCATAATGAATGGGTTGGAAATGTTTGTTAACTCGTTGACCTAAAATCGCTCCTACCGCGAAATCACTAGCATCGCACATGAGCTCGATAGGTAACTCCCAATTTGGAGAGACTAAGACCGGTGCCTTAGTTAATTTACCTTTAAGAAGTTCGAAAGAGTCGAGACATTCTTGAGAGAAGATGAAAGGAGCATCCTTTTCTAAGAGATGAGTCATTGGACGAGCTATTTTCGAGAAATCTTGGATGAAACGTCGATAAAATCCCGCACGGCCTAAAAAACTTCTAACTCCTTTGACGGTGGTAGGTGGAGGTAACTTAGCAATGACGTCAACTTTAGCACGGTCGACTTCGATACCGGCTTTGGAAATTTTATGACCGAGGACGATGCCTTCTTTTACCATGAAATGGCATTTTTCCCAATTAAGAACGAGACGAGTTTCTTCACACCGTTGGAGCATACGTTCTAAATTAGCAAGGCAAGAAGAGAAAGAATCACCATAGACCGAGAAATCGTCCATAAAGACTTCCATAGTTTCTTCAACCATGTCATGAAATATCGCCATCATACACCTTTGGAAAGTCCCGGGAGCATTGCATAAGCCGAAAGGCATTCTTTTGTAAGCAAATGTTCCATAGGGACAAGTGAATGTGGTTTTCTCTTGGTCTTTTGGATCGATAGGGATTTGAAAATATCCGGAAAAGCCATCTAAGAAACAATAGAAATCATTACCCGCTAAACGCTCGAGCATTTAATCCATGAAAGGAAGAGGGAAATGATCCTTACGAGTGGCATCATTGAGTTTATGATAGTCGATGCAAACTCGCCAACCCGTTACGAGTCGAGTAGGAATCAACTCGTTGTTTTCGTTGGGAACAACGGTGATTCCGCCTTTCTTAGGCACACAATGGACGGGACTAACCCATGGCGAATCCGAGATAGGGTAAATCATTCCGGCATCGAGAAGTTTGATAACTTCTTTCTTAATGACTTCATGAATTTTTGGATTAACCCTTCTTTGATTTTGGATTGCGGGTTTAAAGTCATCTTCCATGAGAATTTTATGGGTACAAAAATTAGGATCAATTCCGCGAATATCGGAGATTTTCCAAGCAATTGCTTTCTTATGATTCTTAAGCACATCGATAAGTCGGAATTTTTCATCTTCTTTTAAGTCCTTAGCAATAATGACGGGCAACTTATTATCCTCCTCTAAGAAAATGTACTCTAGATGAGACGACAAATCCTTAAGCTCTAAATCCAGCGGATTGTCGATGGAAGGCTTGGTCAAAGTAGGATCATCGTTTGTAACTTCTTTAGGAGTAGGTGGAGAAATATTGTCCTCATTGAGAAGTCTCTCAATAGTACGAATGTCTTCATCCCAATTGGTGGGAGAATTATCATAGTTAATATCGAGAGGACCCAAGCTAGCTTCAAAATCATCTAAGTCACTTTCTCCAAATGGAGTCAATGAAGGAGCAATAGAAGCTATGGTCTCAACATGAGGTAAAGGAGGAATCCCGCTCTTACAAGCCTCGTGAAAATGTTCTTCGCATGCTTCGTCGAGCACATCGATGAAATTCACGGATTCGGGCTCATCGGGAAGTTTGGAAAGTTTACCCATGTTAAAGACGATTTTGTCATCCCCGACCCTCATGATAAGTTCACCCGCGGCTAAATCAATTAATGTACGCCCGGTTCTCAAGAAGGGTCGTCCCACAATTAAGGGAACACGGGGATCCATTTCATAGTCGACTACGACGAAATCGGCGGGGAAAGTGAATTTGTCGACTCCTACAAAAACATCCTCGGCTATCCCCACCGGATAAGCAACCGTACGGTTAGCTAATTCCAATGTCATACGAGTGGGGACTAGCTCGGGTAAAGATAATTGCTTCCACACGGACAATGGCATAAGATTGATACTCGCTCCGAGATCAGCCAAGGCCATACAATTCTCAACACCCGGAAAATTACAAGGAATAAGGAATCGACCGGGATCTCCTAACTTAACCGGTAATTTTCTCAAAAGAACCGCGGAACAATTCTCATTCAATTGGGTATTGGCAATATCAAGCAACTTTTCCTTATCACTTAAAAGATCCTTAAACATTTTAGCGTACTTAGGCATGTGAGCGAGCGCCTCGGCAAAGGTGATATTAAAATTCAATTGTTTGAACATTTTTAGGAAGTTCGAAACTTGAATATCATCCTTATTCTTCAATTTCTCTTTCCGCAACCTTGAGGGATAAGGTATATTGGGTTGAGATGAAGGCTTTGGAGTGGATTGCTCACTCACATCCTTGGGAGAAGGAGAAGGAGTATAAATAGAAGGTGAAGGAACCGGTTTTGGAACCGAAGGTGTGGTAGAAAATTTGGGTATCGGTGGAACATAAGGTGTAGACGAATGCATAACAGGAGGTATGTCACAAGTGGAAGAAGAAGGAGGTTGTGTCGAAGAAGAAGGAATCTCGGGTCCTTGGTTAGGTGGGGAAGGTTCTACGGTGGTCTTACCGCTCCTAGTAGTGATAGCATTAACATTAGCCCTAGGATTGGTCACGGTGTTCGAGGGAAGGGTACCTTGGGGACGAAAGGTTTGAATCATAGTCAAAAACTTCTTATCGGTCGATTCTTGCATCTCTCTCATCATTCGTTCATGGTCGGATAATTTTTGTAAAACCAAGTCCATTTGAGGATTATGCATGTTCATTTGATTATAACCTTGATTAGGAAAACCTTGGTTTTGATATTGATTAGAACCTTGATTAAATCCTTGATTTTGAGAACTTTGGTTATTATATCCTTGATTATTTAACCCTTGGTTTTGAAAATTCCCTTGATTTTGATTAAAACCCCGTTGATTAGTATTTCCTTGAAAATTACCCCGTTGAGGACCTTGGTTCCTATTTTGGGCGGGTGGGGTGGTCTTTGTGGTGCTACAAAACCCGGGGGAGCCAAATAGTTATTAGACTTGTAAGACAAATGGTTAACATCAACATTTGGTTTGAATTGAATCCGATCAATTTCATTGTTATTATAAGCATAAACTTCTTGTTGATCGGTGTAAACCTTGTCACAATTGTAGTACGAATGTGGTCCACCACAAGTCTCACACGTCTCACTTTTTTCTTTCACGGCATGCACATGTGTAGTGAGGGCGTCGGTTCTTAGAGCGAGTTTTTCAACAAGTGAAGTAAGTTTATTAATTTGATCATTCACCTCATTATTACTCGTACTAGCACTTGCCATATTAGCCCTAACACTTTTGGTTTGCACTTTTGCCTTGTTCTCAATAATGGCCCAAGCCTCATTCATGGTTTTCACAAGAATATTGCCCCCCGCGGCACTATTAAGTGAGTCTTGGTCGTTTAGAGTTAAACCATTATAAAACGTGTTGATTTGATGAACTTTAGTAAAACCGTGTTGTGGACATTTTCTCAAAAGATCTTTAAAACAATCCCAAGACTCACTAAACGTTTCCCCATATTGTTCCTCAAAGTTGATTATTTCATTCCTTAAGGACGTGGTCCGTGATGGTGGGAAAAAGTAGTTAATGAACTTGGTCTCTAAGTCGATCCATGTGGTAATACTTTGGGGTGGTTCCTTATCAAGCCAAATCCGGGCTTGTCCCTCGAGGGAAAAAGGAAAAAGTTGGAGGCGAACGGCCTCTTGGGGCACCCCATTGTATTTGACGGTATTAGCTATTTGGATGAAACGTTTGATATGAGCGTGTGGGTCATCATTAGTACGGCCTAAAAATGGTGTAGCGGAAACCATTTGAATGAAACCCGATTTAAGTTCGAAATGATTAGCTCCAATATTCGGCACCACAATCGCGTCATCGTTTCCTTCAACGTGAGATTGTAGAATCTCAATCATTGGTCGATTATCCGTTGCCATCGTATTGTCGAAAGCTCGATTCTTGGGATCGGCTTTAATGACGGTCTTTTTGTTTTTCTTCTTCTTCTTTTTAGAAGAATTAGAAGTATTTGGTACACCAATCGGTATGTATGTATGCGCGCGAGTGCGCATACAATTAAAACTTTGGAATGAGGTAGGTGACCTCGGTCGACTTTGAGAGGAAAAGGATTTTCCCTCTCGATGAGCAATATGAAAAAGCTACAAAAATATATACGTAAATACTACTTGAGTTGGCAAACCAATAATCGGTAGTCCCTCTCAATATACGCACAAGCAAGCGGGGAAACGAGGTGGCACAAAGCACTTAAAAACCTTTTTCCTTAGACGGCCTTTTATAGCGCGTCGCCTTATACGCACCTTATAGTTTGTATATGTCGAGTTCAAACGTCTTACTAGTATTTATCTATTTTGCCCTTTTTTTTCGTTATGGATGCGACTACAATAGTTAGGTGATGAAATCCCAACTAAGGCTTATTTAAAAAGTAGGTAATTTTATTGTGCTACGTAATATAATATAATAAAATGAAAAATCTTTTTGTATTTTTTAGAAAAATATATATTCACAAGAAAAATCGAAAGAAATCGAATTAAAAATTAACACTAATACGTAATATTTTTGGTGTAATACTTTTAGGAAAAAGTATTACTTTTGTATTTTTTTAATTTTTTTGTTGCAATTCTTAGGAAAGAAATTGCTTTTGTAATTTTTTAATTTTTTGTATTTTTAAGTTTTTGATTTTTTTAGATTTTTGATTTTTTGTTGCAAGAAACGTAACGTTCAAGAAGAACGGATCCCAAAAGCCAAACGTCTTCACGAAAAATCGTCAATCGTACGAGCAAAGCGGCAGCGGCGCCAATTTGAAACTATGATTTTTAATCCAATTAATTAATGAATGTTCGTTTTTCCTCGATTCGACTCGAATTTGATTTCCGGTTTAACGTATCGACTTAACTTTGTTTTTGGTAAAATTTCTTTTTGGTGGTATTTTAAACTAACTTAAATCAACTAATTAAAAGAAAACTATTTTAATTGACTATTTTAACTATTAATTTGAAAATAAAATTTAACTAATTAATAAAACTTAAAAACTTTTAATTAAAATCTATTTTTAAACAAAACTTAATAAATTGAAATCTAATTTTAAAACTAAATTTGAAAATCTTAAAATAAAAGTAGATTAAATAAAAGTAAATTTAAACTAATGAAAACTTTTAAAGAAAGTAAATAAAATATTTTTTTGTCTTTTTGTATTTTTATAAAAACTGAATAAAAATGAAATTTAAATAGATTGACTAATTAAACTTTAATTTAAACTAAATAAAATTTTTATATCAAATTTAATTGCCTAATTAATTAAAACTGCCTAATTCAAACTACCTATATTAATCAAATGTTGCAAATGAATACACAAGAAAAGATCTAGCTAAATGGTTGGGGTGCTGGGCTTGTGAACGAGAGGTCCTGGGTTTGAGTCCCAGGACAGACACAATTTGTTAATATTTTTGATTAATTCTTTTTGAAACTATTAATTTGGACAGAATAATACCTCAGACCAATTGGGTCTGAGATAAGCAGTAAAAACAATTGAAAAGCACAGATAGCAAAAAAAAAGAGAAACATATAGCAATCCAAATCAAAGTAGACTGAATAAAAAGAAAATGATAACAAATAAGCCAAATAAGCAGTGACAATAAGCAATATAAAAGTAAACAATAAGCAAAACGAATCAGACAAAAAGCCAAGCCAAAATAAGCAGAGTAGGCAGTTTAGACTAGCAAGCTAAAACTGACCCAACTAACCTATAAGCAGAATCTAAACTAACATAAAACTGAATCAATTACGCAGAAACCAAATAAGCTAGCTAAAAACTGAGATTCAAAATAACCAAATAATCATAAGCACCAACTAACAATAAGCTGAACCGAATAAGCTATAATGAACAATTAAACTAATACGCAGATCCAACATAAACTACACTTACTCAAAACAAACTGACAAAATATAAATCAATTAAAACACAATCCAAATAAGCTACTAAAAATAAACTTAAACAAATAAAATGATGAGCGAATTATATAAAACCGAATAAGCAGTTAAACAAATAAACTAAGCTAAATAAAATCTATATCAAACTAAACATTTTATTAATATAAAGCAAATCCAAACTACTGATTACTCCAAACAAACAAACAACCAATTTTCTCAAACTCAAATCATAAACATGATTAAACAAACATTTAGCATATAAAATAAATTAAATAAAAAAAAGAACAAGAAAGAAGATTAAACCTTATGATGAACCCTTGAGTCGTAGGTTGGCGCTGAGCCACCTCAATGAACCGAACAGTCACCAAACAAACACCACCTTTAATTCGACCCAAAACAGCACCCTCAAGTTTCGAACCAGATTGATCAACAAGCCGAACAGTACCACTTTAATGATTTCCCAGTGGGGGAAATCAATTTTTACTTTCCTTTATATTTTTTTTTCTTTTTGTTTATTATATATATTTATTTTATAATAATAATAATAGCCAACAATAACAGTAATAAAATTGATTAAAGAAAATGATTCGAAGCTTTAACAGTAAGATAAATTGAGACAAGATTAAAATTAAACTATTTTTTTTCATTAATTAAAAAGAGATATTACATTACTGGAATTAAAAGATTACAAAATTAAACCTATTAATCTAATTTACTGAAAAATTAAATAAAGAAAAAGTACACAAATTACATGATAGAGGGGGGTTTTTATAGGAGAACCCCCAGAAACCCTAATCTTGGCTTCGTTTGTAAGCAATCAAATCCCGCCGTTGATTCCATCATTCTTCTTCTCTCTCTTCTTTTCTTCTAATCCAGTGGTTGAGATTGTTCCTTGTGACCACGGATTGCCCTCGTGGCACTTTGATGTGATAGTTGTTTTTCTTCCTTGGTGATGTGGCATGACTTGATTAGAGGATGGTGAACAAATGAGGTGGATGAGCCAATCACATGATGCCACGTTGGATTGATGGGTTGAGGACCACATGGTGGGTGTATGATGCGATTTTTATGGGGATTTAATCCCAATCCGTGTGAATCACACGAATTGGGTAAAACCCCCAATTTTACTTGTGAAATTTTACTGAATGTTGGTTAGGGTTTGCTAGTTTTGGGGGGAGGAAGATGGTGGGTGAGAGTGTTTCTAGGATGTAACGAATGATAAATGGGGTGAGGGTAAAATAAATCTGTTTTATTCATTGTGTGGGGTGGGTAAAATAGAGGACACGTGTGAGTGTAGAAATGTGGGATTGATAAATGGTTTGAGAGTTGACTGGGAGTTTGTGGGATGTTGACCCCAAAAGTAAATAAACCGTCCCTTTGTTATTGTTAAGATATGGGCTTGAAGCCCACTTATCCATCCAACCGTTTCATTATTTTGCAATTGTATTAGCCCAAGTTTACTCCGTATATATTAGTATTGGGCTTTTGACCAAATAAATGTTTTCCAATTTTGGGCTTTTGGGCCCAATATCCATATGTGGGACCCACTTGGCCCGTTTTCTCGATAAATGATGAAATCCGCTAAAGTTGAGCTTGAATCCGACTTTCTCGATCATTTCTTCAAAATTAAGTTGACTTTGTCGGTTTTCGTGATCTTCGGCACACTTTGGTTATTTGACTTTGTCGTCGACTCTTTCTTGACTTTTCTTCGACATTTGACCGTGAAATCCCGTGTTTTCTCTTCTTTTGATCATTTGTACCTATTTAACACACAAAACACAAAACCACGCGTAATTCCGGCTTTTACGACATTAAACACATGATTAGGTCTTATTTTTACTTGATTTTAGTGGCAAAAAGGATAAGTGTTTACACACTTATTAGACACAAAGACCCTCCCCTCTCCTATATATACCCTCCTAATATGTCATTAGGAGGGTTTTATTAGTTAATTGTCTAGTTTTTATTTTTAAGTAAGTTTTTTTATTATCCCTCTAGTTTTTCAAGCTTATCAAACCTTCATTAATCTTGTAATCTTTGATCTTAATCTTTAATCTAATCAAGTTTATTTCACAATTCTCATTCTACCTTTCTTTATAATCTATTGTTTTTGCTTAATTAATCATGTAGTTGGTTTAATTTTGTTAATGATGTGATTGTTTTGATTATTTAATTTCGCTTATTTAGTTGGTGATTTTAAAAAGTTTTTAGATTAAGGTGCTTATTTTCTTAATTTTTATGATTAATAGTTTTTAAAATAAGTTGATTTTGATAAGTTTAATATTTTTATAGAAAAGTTGATTTTTAATATTTAGATTATTTAGTGTTTTCATAGTTTTTAAATTGTGGCTTATTAGTTTTTCTTAAAAATCTTTTTGGTTAAAGTTTTGGTAAGTGCTTATTTTGGATTTGTTTATTTGCTTAATATTTGTGTTATCCGGGTTTCTTTAAAACCCCAGGATTCCGAATAGCCGTCGTTTCTATATTCCGGATATGCTAAAGTAAAACATTCCGGTTTAGCATCTTTATAAGGAATTCCGGATAAGCTCCCCAAATCCCATTTCCGGATAAGGTTCTGCTTATTCCGGATAGTTGCCCTTAAAACCTTTCATTCCGGATAAACCCCAGAAAAACATATTGCGGATAAGCACCCAAAGACCAATTCCGGATAAGACTCAAAAGTTCAAATTCCGGATAAGTACCATATTACGTATTCCGGATAACAAAACATTCACACATTCCGGATAAGGAAAAAGAATCAGGTTTCGGATAACTTCAAGAAACCAAATTCCGGATAAGCCTTTTTATTAATTCCTAATAAGCTTCATTAGTATGGATTCCGGATAACTCAGTCAGTCGAATTCCGGATTAGCCTCCATCACGGATTCCGGATAAGGAAAAGATTACGAATTCCGGATAAGCTGTTTTAATTCGTTTCAGTTTCATCTTCAAGTGTTATCTTTTCCCACCAATTAAGGTTAGTTTGTTCTCCTTTATTTTTATCATATTGTTTAATTATTTTAGTGTTTATCTCACAATTAGAAATAGATAATCCCAAGATCCCCCTTTTAGTTACCAAGAACAATAATTCTACTTTAATCCGTGATCAATTCGGATTGAATCGAGTACGAACAACACTTTCTTAAACACACACAAAAGTCCTAAATCAATGGGAACTACGAAGCACTGCAGGAAAAGGTACGACATAACAACCAAATATGCTGATTACTAATTAGTTTTCAATTACACCTAAAAAGGGCCACGATAATAGAAAGAAAAAACTTTAGTGTTTTAAAAGACAGCTCAAGCACTTTAGTATTAGACGAAGATTAAGGTCATGATCATTGGTTTGGTGCAGTTGATACTGTTTCTGCAATTATAAGGGTATCAAATAAGCCTCTATTCCCCACGGTTCTACTGAGTTCGTGTCTATCAGAGCACACTATGATGCGTCACGATGAGCAAGTATAACTACAACTGACTTGTATATCGAAAATTCTTGTAGTGTCGCAACACATTACATATTGCCCATTTCGCTACTCAGTTTTCAATGTATCAGTATTATGTTCAACCCATTTAGCCTTTAACTCATATATACCTAGTTGAAGATGAAAACAATAAAGCTATACCTTATGGAGATGGGAAGACATATCCTCCATAGTATTACTTAGGAGATTGATTATGTAGAGCCCGTAAATATCTATAGGGTCCCAAAGATGCCCATTCCTTTGATGGTTCAACAAACTAATGAATGGCCTGCTACGAAGAAGTAACTTGCTCCCGAAACCTAGAAATAAATAAATACAGAAGCATTTTAAATGCTGAGTTTATGACAATATCATAAATTTAAACAATGTACATTGGGTGACGTAGTATTTCAACCCATATACTTCTAACATGACCTTCGCAGTTATTTCAGCCTTTTTTAAACCAAAAGAGATGACAACGTCAATGTGCCTAAGGTCGCAGAAAAGCACGCCTTAGGAACCTGCTAAATGCTAATACAACCACCTAAGCGAAATCATTGAACTTCACATCATTCACATGTACCAACTGCGGTGATGACTCCAAATATTTTTTTCCTGCCAGAGAGAAACCGATCAAATGGGTCAAAAAGCAATCAATTTTTACCAATTTTCTGTAAGTATGACGGTATTCCGAAACCATAGTCAAAGAAGGTACATCATTTTCCAGTCCATACAATCAGACTCTCAGAGTATTGATTAACGCCCAATGCTTGATTTTTGCATAAAAAGTGCCAAAATGGGAACAACACCATTTCTCAAAATCTTGATCGCAATGGTACTTCCACTTCCACTCACGTCTTGAATCTAAGCTGCAATCTATACTATCTCTACCATAAACCAAGCTATACTACTCCACTGCCTACAGAAAATATAAGCCGTGCATAATTAATATGTGTTTAAAAAATATAAGTGTGGATGGAAGTGAGTTCAGATCCGCCCATCAAACTTGCTGCAATAAAAATCATAGAGTTCCTACAAGTACTTTTTTGAGTCAGAAATCAGTTCATGTAAAGCCTCCAAAAGTACAACTGGAAATCATGGAGAGTAGTAGTTGCATGGACGAATATGAGTGTCTCAAGTTCCAATAGATAAAAAAGTAATAATCTTTTATAAAATCTGATAAACAGTTTTAGTCAAATCACAGATCTCTACTTATGTTAGTTAGTATTTATGAAAATCATAGTTGGAAAAGAAAAGAAAAGTAAAATTACCTCAGGTATCCATATGTTCCAGCAATGTTAGTTTTCCATTTTCTTGGGATTTTGTTTCTTCCAAGTCAGCCTGCAAGGTAAAATTATGCTTGTGACCTATTTTAAAACCACGTCTTATCAACACACATACACATACCACTCGAGAAACCTGTGATTGTCACTATTTTATACTAATAAATAAGGGGGTTGTATGGGCATAGTCTATCGTAGTGGGCTGTTAGAAAAGTGTGATATATTGAGCACCATCAGGTCATAGATCTACAACTAAAATCTAAAAAATTAACCATTCAACGACATCTTACAGAAAAGTCTGAAGAAAACTTAAGGGGGCGTTTGGAAATGTGTATTTATAGTGATTAAGTTACACTCAGCCAATCTGTGGGCTTTCAAGCATGTATACCTCTTCAGAAAACAACACTCAGAGCTTTGATAATAAATACGTACAAAACTTGATCTGGAAGAAGGGTTTCTCGGTGTAACCATTGTAAAATATAAAAAACAGCCACATTTTAACAAAACATTAACTTCTTTTCATTTATTTCCAGCTCAAAATCACCAAAAAAACCTTTTCCTTTTTTTCCTTAGGTCTCCTTTATGTTCTCTTCCTTTATACCAGTAGAATTTTTTTTCGTTGCCTTCAATTGTAAGTTTATTTATATGGTTGTTTAGATTAGTAACTAAGTTTTACTATAAAACCGATCATTCGTTCGATTTTTCATACAGTTTGACGTATATTTTCCCAAAGCTATGGTATTCTAAAAAGTATAAAGTAATAAGATTTACATACTTGCAATTATTTGTTTCAGATATGTTGCTTCATTGGGCTTGTATGTGTTCACAGGAGGATATCGACTTCAGATTTTCAGCAGGCCGTAATTCCACTTTTGACATTTGCTCTTGCGCTGGGTGATTCTGGTGTGCAACTGAAAATTAAAAACAGTGACGATGTTAAATCCAAATTTTTTTGGTTCTTTTTAATAACAAAATTAATCGCTTGCAAGTTAATCTAAACCGAATTGGTTTGTACTAAAGATCTTAAAATACCTTTATCTCGTCCTTCTTTCATGAACTTGTCTCCACGTTCATTTTATTCCTTTTCCGGCGACGTGGTGGGTCTATTCCACTCTGAGACTTTCTTGCACGTGTTCTACCTGGCTTCAATTCAGGATTAGGAAACACCGAAAGAGGCCCAGGCGGAACAGTACCAGCTGGTGTGGCTGTCTAAAATTAAGAGGAATAGAAACCGGAGTCTTTGGTGTCCTAGCGTCAGGAGTAGTAGATAGAGAGGTAGCAGACATTGATGTTACTGGTGAGGTTATCTCATATTTAGAGGTTTCAGAAGGGGACACAGTTACAGTTGCAAGCGTACCAACTGTCACTGCAACATGTGTGTTAGTTGCAACATTTGCAATAGTTGACCAGGAGGCTAAAGCCAAATTTGATCAACTATCGACGAATAAATTGAAAAGTGTTAGTAATATGGACCACACAAATACATAGGTAATATAAAGAGGTAGCAGACACTTGAATTTGAAGGTACAATAGTAGTATTATCAATGTTTATCTACACACATAATCAATAAGTCTAACCAAGGAATTTGCTGATGTTACAGAATTTGAAGTACTGGAATAGCTTGATGCAAGCATATAACTCCCTTTTTGAGCATTCCCTAATCTAATGCAGCGACCACACATACTACCACCAGACGCCAACACATCAAAGTCATAAGGGCAACAATCTAAATATCACTGAAAAAGAACTATGATCAGCCATATCGTATTGAAAAGATGGTTGATACAAAGGGGACTCGTACCCCTCTTACATTGTCTCAGATCAAGGAAATTGCCATATTTAAAAGTTACCGTAGGAAATAATAGACAATAAATACAAAGCCACAACAACATCAAATAACAAAGTAAAAGTACCACCTAAGCCATCTTCTCCGTCTTGAGCACTAAAGTTATCTTTGAAATAAGCGAGCGTAACAGAGATAAATCTATTCATAGCCTGTAACACCTCTCCAAAAGAAACACAGCTAAATTGTATCTTTTAAAAGTGACCCCGCAATAGACACAGCCAAATCAGTCATAACCAGATTGTATCTTTTTGATTAAATTGTATCTTTATTTGACCATATCAGTCGTAAACGATCTTTGTTGCAGCCTGTTTTAATATTACGGATTTACTCAAGTGCATTTTTTATATCAGCGACACTGTTTGAAATTACGTCGCCATATAAGTTCAATTGTCTTCTAATTGCAGTTCAGAAGGTAATAAATCAGAAAATGTGAGTAAATATATCAGCGTCACTGTTTGAAATTAAGTCGCCATATAACTTACCGATAATGAAAAAATTAAAAAGATAACTGTGAGTAAATATAAAATGCTTATGAATGTCTGCCTCTTTCAAACATCTGAGTCAGTCACTAAATAACTTCCAAGACTCGGTTTGTAATACAATTCTCTTATATGACGGAAAATGCATAAAGTTGACTTGTAAAGAAAGAGCTTACCATTAGATCAGCTTATTTGAGCTTCTCCTCTATTTGTTTTGACAACTCAAGAACCTCCTATGTCTGCACATACATCACTTGGTAAACTCGAAAGGTATATCATTTGATACAAATGCACATAAATAAAAGGTGATCTAGAAGGAGCTAGATTACTCGATTCTCCTCAAGACAAGATAGTTGTTGAAGTGAATCAGTTTTTGACCAACACATGAGACCGGCATGGCAGTGGCATCCGTCCTAATGTACTTTATTCCCTGTGTATGAACTTGTCAATATCCATCAATCAAACATTCAAACTGTATCTGATATTCCAAATCAATTCAAGGGACATAAGGTCCAAGGAGTTCAGTGGTTGTTAGAATGAGTTTGATGACAAACATTCTCAAAATTCATCCCGTCAACTTGGTACTAAAATCTATAACACATAATAGAATTCATCATTAAGGTTGAGCTACATAAGATCATTAGGATTGTAGTAAAGAGACATACCATATGCATGCTTCATAAATCTTTATTGAATTATACAGACTTCATTGGAAAAAAAAAATACAGTTAGGGTTTGAGAAAGAAAGCAGGCGTAGTCTTTTTTGTTATAGTTTGATCCGTATTATTTCCTTAACTTCTGGATTAAGATAAATGATTTTAGGGTGTGCATATTAATTTGGTTTTGAATAGAAAAACACAAATGGTTGTTTAGCATAGTTGGTAAAGTTAAATGGATAATTTGTCAGAGGTCACAAGTTCGAATCTGGTTATACTTAATTTTTTAAAATATACACGAATTTTCTGGCCCAAATTTAAACCAGGCCCGGCCCAATATTCAAAACGCGGTTTTATAAAATGCGTTTTCAAAACACGATATTCAAAAAAGTGCGATTTCAGATTTCAAAAAACGGGAAAAATGGAGATTTTTTAGCGATTTCTGAAATACTATTGGCTAATAGCTGCCATATCATATATGACTGGGATTAGAGGTGTGGTATCAAATCATAGTTATACCTATATATATGATATATATATATATATATATATACATATATATATATATATATATATATATATATATACTAGTGGCAAAACCCGTCCGATGGACGGGTATGACTTCTGATTGTCGTTTTAATTTTTTTATTTGGTAAATATTTGTTTCTAATGTGTGATTGACGGGTATTGCATTTTTTTCTCATGTTTTATTTTTTATATAGTGTCACTGGTGCTAAAAATATGACTAATTTGTTAGAATACTAAGTATATTTTTTGTTTTAGAACTAACGTATAGAGTTTACGCGAATTGTAGTTAAAATCGTACTCGACAAGACATCAGAACACTTAGAGTTGGTTATATTACTACATATATTTATGCTTTCTAGAAAAGAATATTACTACATATATTTTTTGTTTTTTTATGTAAGCGTATAGAGTTTATATTAACTTTATTGAAATTGTACACGATAACACATCATAATACTTGACAAATAGTGGAATAAAAACTAAAAGGCTAAAAACGTCTAAGAAAGTACTCGCACGTCAACCCGAACCATTTTAATATATTGAACGAACAGTCCGACTGACTTACGTTGCCAGTTACAATGTTCGAAGATAAAATAATAAAGTAAAAACACATTACGTTTGCTTTGATGCCCTTAGATTTAAGACCATATATGATTTTGAGAACCAGATGTACAATGGCATTAAGTTGGACCCTCCTAAAACCTTCCTCTCAAACAAATTTATGTAGAATCATTTTTTATATCAATGTCTGTAATACTTTCAAAGTCGTAGTAAAAACATGAATCTAAATGCCACAAGTCAAAAGAGGATTACAGACTCACACTTACTAATAAGAAACAAACATACATGATTTCCATATGACGTGATCAAATATGTTTATATATTATCTATCTTTGAAAATGGCCAATAACAAAAAATGAATGTCTTGATTTGTGCAAGTCACAAATAAGGAGAATAAAACATCCATTCCTCAATGTGTGTGTCTCACCGTATGCAACTGCAATTAGGCATGCCTAGATCCATCTATCTTTGAGATGAACCCCGCCACTTAATGCAGCTGCACCTGATATGTCATGTCTAATCCGTCTATGAAACGGATCTTTCCAATATGTTATGACTTATGATGGAGCAACAAAAGGAATTACTATAGCCCCATCTCAGCAATCCATATAGAAAATATGAATTAGACTTCAATTTTTAACACCTAAAACAGTGGGCATAAAGCACATCGAAAAGCTATCTGAGTTTAGAAATAAGGAAATTTACCTTGTGATGAATTTGTTATTGTAGCGTGAACTTCCTATCACAAATTCAGATTTCTGATTATAGGTCAAAAGCACAGGGGCCAATATGAAATTCATATTTGTATTATTTGACTCAGACGCTAATAGCACAATCAGTAATGTGGCCATCTAAAACGGCCAAGTTGAACACATCCCCTGTTAGATAAATAAAGTGTTTCCATGTATCATTAGTTGAGACCATCTTATAAATTAATTGGAGCGCAAAAAAACAAATTAATACAACTAAGATATACTCAAGTTTATATCATCCATACCATCACCATGCAACTTAAGCTCCACTTTAACTTTCAGCACATGGTCTATGTGACCAAATTTCATGCTTACAGGTATAGAACCACAAAAAGAGTAAAAACAATATACAAACGTTTAAAACCTTGTGTCCAAACAATGCACTTTCTGCTATGAAGTCACAAACTAAATACTGTAAGAACATACCCAATTTGGATTGCTTTGTTTTAAGGTGTGATGATCAGGTGCATAGAGTCCCATCACCATCAAAGCGTATCTATATATCTCGTGCCTGCACAAGACCTTTATAAAATTAGCCACAAACAGATCTAGGTTGTAGTGAGTTGCAAATGTCCCAAGCTGCCTATGTTTTATATTTTACCGTATTAGGTGATGTATTGCTTTTCTGATTATGAAGTAAATCCTCCTTGTATACCACTGTACATATGTTTTTCTGATTATAAAGAAAAACTACTATTTTTACGAACTACATATGCTTTCTAATGACCAATAAAAAAGACATATGTATTTTTATGAGATATATTTATCATAGTGATATACTAATGAGTGTTATATGTGACCTTCAAATCTTTCTTCATAGAATACTATATCAAGTACAAATACTTTTAAAGCAGGAACTTGCAAAATTTGCATCAACCAAAGAATTGCTCTACCATCAAAAAATGTAAATAATGATTGCAGTTAGTAAATGAAGGTCACCTGTAAGGACAAAATTGGTGACTGATAGCTACGTGAGCACTCGAACGTGCAGCTCCCATATTCTGTTATACAGTGAGTACATCAAAGACTATACGCTACCAACTAAATTTTTAGAGATAAAATCGTATTCAGCATATACTGGATACCTTTTTTGATTGCCAGCGCCAAAGACATTGAACAAATCGTATTCTCAGTTTCTTTGTAAAAATATATCCAAATATAAAACGTCATGTTACTACGACTTACATTTGATTTTGAGAACGAAGATCTTGTAATTCTTTGAGAAGCTTTTATTTAACTTCCTAAGTGTGTCATCTCCATCTATCGACTGTAAGGCTCAACACTTGCATCAATCTATTGTAATGAAGATAATTACAACCATTTATGTCGAGGCTTACTGATTCTCATGCCTTTTGTGAATTATGTTTCTTCTTGTATTATATTTGTTGAGATTGAAACCATTTTACAAAGTTGTTCGGAGATCAAAAGCCTAACGACTCCAACCTGCGAAATAAGCATTTACGGCAACAAAAAGGTCTATGTCATTTTACGGGTCTTACCAAAAAAGAAGTAAGCGTCTCAGACCACCTGCACCTGCATTGCCAGCAACTGATTATCTACTAAAATAATTATAAACCAAAGTCCATCATTGTTTATTTTAAAAATACTCGAGTGCCCTTGATTTATTTCTCTCTTCTTCAAGAGGATCAGCGGTAGAAGTTGATTCAAACTTAGAAAGTCTAGCCTTTTTCTTCTCATCAGCCTCGGTAAGCGTCGATTGTGTGCTACCAAATCTGTACAATAGAACATATTCTCGGTAGGAAACAAATGAAGCAGTGATAATATAAGAATGATACATATTAACTTAAAAGTAATTGTAAAGTGAGAATTAGTATAGTTTAAACAACCTCTCTTCTCTAGAGTTCCTTTTCAGATCCTCGGTTTTCATTGTAGGATTAAAACCACACAGATAAATCAGGGACCCTCTTTTTATTTTTTCCAATATGGCAGCGGGGAACAACATCAGATAAGTCACAAAGAACAACAAAATTCATTAATTTTTATTCATCTTTCGAACTTTGAAAAAATCGATACAATATGTTTCTTCTTTAGCCAATATCACTAACTTTGGCACTAACTGATCATCATCTTTAGTGACAATCTAAAGTATTGATCATCATATGTAAATACACGGAGTTTAATATGGATTCATACTGTTTAACAAGTAAATTTCCAATTGAATTTAATACAGTTTAATAGGTTGTTAGACTGTCACCAACTGATTGTCATCTTTAAATCCATCTATGGCAAGATTACTTACAATCTCTAAGATTTTCAGACGCACCCACGACAATTCTGATGCAAATCTCAGTCGTCATCGAAACTGAAAATTCTTATTCATGTACAAACAGTTTTGGGCTGCCAAGGCTAAAATTACATGTTTGTTTTTTGACCAGTGACAAACAAATAATCACCTCCAAAACACCTTCAAAAACTTTAAATAGTCAGCGTCAGATTTTCTACCTATCCTTCAAACATCTAGATTCATCCTCCAAAGTGAGCTTCTCTTCGTTTCAACCTATCACGCTGTAAGTGATAGCACGCCTGATACAAAACTTTAGTCTGCCAAAGAAATAACAAACTGAAGGAAACAACTCCCCATTTATCCATAAAATAAGATAAAAGTACATTCCAAATCTTTAGATGAATACTGTTGCATTCCAAATCTTTTCTTTGCAAATAAATAAACCTTGTTTTGTGAAAGATCAAAGGATTTTGTAATTTGACTGAGACGCTAATAGCACAATCAGTAGTCGGGCCATCTAAAAGTAGCAACTTGACACATTTATTAGATATCTATGAGGAGTAATAAATAAGCTAATTAAATTAATGGGTTAAAACTTTTCCAATGTGTATTTGTAATAACCATTTCCTAAATAGGTGGTTTATATAAGTATATAAAAATTCAACATCGACATGTTAGCGTACCTTTTTTCATCGTTATGAGCCCCACCACTAATTATAAGGAGTAATTGCCTTTCTAAAAATTGTGGTGCCTCTAGTGTGATTGAAATTTGGAGTATCAAGCCCAAGAACATAGAAAAAACTATCTTTGCAACAACTGCAAACAACAAAACAAAAATTAAGCCACTAAGTACACAACCATTTACTACTTTAAACAAAACGTTTCGACATGCGCATATCAAGAAACAATATCTCTAGTGGATTTATCATCAAGTATAAGACGTGAATCAGGAAGTTCTTTATCAAACCTGGTCATTCAGAACACGACAACCAGCAATAAGGATGTTTGATTTAGGAGAACCTCAAAGGAAAAGTAAATAAATAAATCAACAAAAATAAAAAAACGGAGCATAATGTAAGAAACTACTGTTACATAATACATACCAAGCAGATACATGAACAATGTCGCAAGAACTTTCTGCATATTCGTCTTCAACTTTATCCTTACTCTCTATAATCTATATATACATGCATAATCTTCCTCTTATGAACTTGCACAGCAACTTTCTGCATCCATACCATGCAGAAAAAAGTATGAGACTTACTGCTGTGAAAATTAATATTTGTCTCCCAATATGACGACGAGCTACAAATTATGAGAAGAGAAAAGAAATCAGAAGATAAGATGATTAAGTTTAAAGAAAAAGAACATTATTTCAAAGCAGGTCATACCAAAAATTCGGATGATAAATACTTGTACCTCAACGCTTTCATTAATTTGCAGCTTGTGGTGGTCTAGGGCTAATCTATCCAGAACCTAAAACATAATTGAAGCACTTCACAATAGCTAAATAGCTAAATCCGTATATATGACAAAAGAATATACACATATTTCACTACAATTTAGCAAGAAAGTAAACACATATACATGATGTAACCTGGAAAAATATGCACCCCAAGGTAAAGGTGCGAATAACGGTCATGACACCACCTAGAACTATGCCATTCGTTGGCTGGTCCACTATGGTGACAACAAAATGGCCCTCGGTCTCCCTGTTGGTCTTCAAGTTCTGAGACTGACTTAGTGAGATCCGTATGCGTTTACGATAACTTCGAGATGCATAGCTCGATATAAATCAAAAACCACATCTCAGCCTTTCCAATTCATAAATACACACATTCAGTAATCAATACATATTAATCACGGCCAGCGTTACCTTATTTATCATCTTCGTAACTCAGTCCCTGATAATGCTGCTCGACGTCTCTACCATTGCATTTTTTCACTCAGCTCATACCCAGAGGTATATTCCTCCTCTTAGTCTCCTTCCCTATCCTGGATCCATACGTTGATGTCGAACTCGTAAACTAACTTTAATTTGCTATGTTTAAGCAACACAAATATATGATAAAAACACTAACCATTCCTTTAGGCCCTAAGGTCGTCTTCACCAAGACAGCTATCGCCATAATAACGCATAAATAACCCTAAGTAACAATACACAAAGTAAATCAAAATTTGAAATTTACCAATCAATCGGTCCGTTCTTCACTCCGGTAAACTATTCTGATCATTCCAGCCGGTCAATCGCTCTGAATATTCAATCCGGTCATTCACCTGTGTCATAAATCAAAATTAGATCAAAAAGATGAACGTACCAAATTATTTGACAAAAAGAGTCGTCGCACCTTCTTTTTTGTATATGAAGATAAAGAAGAAGCCAATAACTGTACTGTATAGCTGATCACAAATTATTACAAGCAATAATACCATGATTATCAAGTAATAATCTTTTTCTATAATCACAATTTATTTGCTATAATCGACAAGCAAGTTATTATGTTGGTGTGTAGCCGATAACACCATGATTTCTGGCCGAGTTAGAGTCGTCTATGTGTGTTTTTGATAGGATAGGGTATTAGTTAAATATGCACGATAATCTCTCAATAACTTATTGTATATTAAAATAGTTTTGTCGGGTGATATCACAAGTATTGGCCTGGTCCAATGGTTGAGGCTCCTCATTCGTGGACTACATGTCTCATGTTCGAAACATGGACAAGACAATATTTTTTAAAATTCTGAATTTCGAAAAATTTATAAACTATATATATACACATACACCACTAATAAACGAAAAATTCCAAAAAAATTGAGTAAATTAAAAATTAAAAAATAAATTAAATTAATCATGCTGACTGGGATTAGTGCCTGATTGATGACGTGGTAAATCCCTCCTCTTATATATAATGTAGAGATATATATATATACTACTTATAAAGGAAAAACCACAAATCTTGAATGTTGAAAAATTACTTAATTATGTTGAATAAAATGTATGAGGACTTGTTTATACACAATGTTGTTTGTGAAATTTGTTGTAGTTTCATATTTGTCACAATATAAAACTTTTAGACATGCCGCTCATAATTGGCATCTTGATTGTGACACTCCGCTCAAAACTCTTAAACCATTGAGCAACTTACTTTGCTAAATGAGCGTACTTAGTTTTTGTTATTTTGGGAT
Organism: Glebionis coronaria; assembly: GCA_025667525.1. Taxonomy (NCBI): domain Eukaryota; kingdom Viridiplantae; phylum Streptophyta; class Magnoliopsida; order Asterales; family Asteraceae; genus Glebionis; species Glebionis coronaria. Next base: position 549,142 of record JANFOE010000907.1, read on the forward strand.
TATCGATGGTTATGATTTTTGTTTATGTTTTTGGAGATAAAAAATTCTGGGATCACGGATGGTTAAGAAATGTTTCTTTGTTTTTTTAGCAAAAATATAAAATAGAACATATGTAAAAGCGGAAGAAGATGATGGCATGTAGCCGGTTAAAAAGATGAAATATCCATTACGCATATCGCATTAAATCAAAATGAAAAATACACATGTGATTAAAAAAATAAAATAATACACGTATCATATTGAGTACATTTGAGAAAGCACATGACTATTTCATGACTTAAACCCGCTTAAAACCGATAAATTAACTTATTTTCAATAATAGGACTATTCAATCTATCCCTAACAATATCAGCAACCTTAATACTATTCGCCGTACGACTGGTAGATGCATGAACAATGCGCCAAAAAAAAGACGAGTAGGATGAACTTTATGTTCTTCTGGAAGAAACCGTATATGTAAAATCCACTACTTGCATCCTAGGCTGTGTCAAACTTCAGTTTCCAGCAGTGGTTGCACTCCAACCCAATGTTATTCAATCAGAATACAAAGACGGCAGGTGGAGTGCTCAGTATAAATGTATAATATATGCACACCACATAATGTAGCATTAAGTTAGTATCTTAAAATAGGCTAAAGGCATATGCTCTGTTTACAACTAAAATCCAACACAAGATGATTTCAGTTGTTACATTTGCAAATAATTTAAGTTGACATTAGGAACAATCTTTACTTCAAACTTTAATAAATAAGATTGCAGACTTGAACATAAAGAAAAATACCTAATAGACCCCATATGTGAATCTCGCTTCACTAGTTTCGATCATCGCCATGACCATTGCAATCAGGGTACCTTGACCGTCCTTGACGCACTAAATCAGTTACATCTGATGCCAAATGCTCTAACAACGATTTGGCCTCACGTAGGCCCGTACCAGCACAAGAAATTCCTACAACCATGGATGCACCACATCTCACATGCGGGTGGTAGGATTCTGACAGTAGGGACACATTGATATATCTTAATAAAGATAAATAGAGAATATTTGAATGGCAGATACACCAAAAAACTTATTAACGGGTTATATATATGGAACTTAAACTACCTATCAGACTTTATGAATTCCTATTTGGGCTAAACTACTAAAATTAGTACTAATTTTGTATTTTCTTAAGTTCAGATTAAGCTTTAGAGATTAAAAATTCCTTTGCAAGGTAAAGAAGATGACGCAAGTTGCACTGAATATCGACCAGAACTTGTCTTGCAAAGTAACTCCTTAAAGTAATCATTACTACTACAACTCTTTATAATCAGATATTATGTTCAAAAGCTCAATTCCAAACAATCTCATATCTAGTTTCCCATTCTTGTAACTATTATTTTCAATATCAAATTTCAGGCATCTATTGAGGATGAAAATATGGACAGCATGGGATTTTGGGGACTCTTGGCACCACTAAAAGCTTTATGGTAGTCTATATCTTAAGGTATTTACGTGCAGATATTTTTTTTAAACACTGAATCGTTAGAGATGCTCTTACTACTGATGGCAAAAGACAATATTTAGGCCCTTGGTTCAATGGGAAACGGTGATGTCCAGCAAAGAAAAGCTAACATTAGAGCATTTCAAAAAAATGTTTGCACAAGTAACAAACACCTACTGATCCTATACACGAAAAGATTGTTACTTTAATGGAATGCTTGGTTGGACCAGAAGCCGATCTTACAGAAACAACAGAAGAGCAATGCCAAGGCGTTCAATCAACTTGAGTGGACATGTCTTACCTGTTACCGCCCAAACCATATTCCCAGATTTCATCAACAGTCAAGGGTACCTGACAAGATATTCATCAATAGGGGCCATTGTGCTTCTAAGGATTATCTTGTACCTCCTTTGTGGATAATAAACAGCCTGGAATATTACACAAAGGCCATCACATATTACGGCCTTGAATTCTCAGAAAAAAGATGCTTTAACTTCTCATTTCATACTCACGTCATCAAGGTCCGGAACTTCACGGGTGGTCCCATAAACAAATAGAACTTACAACTTTGTCAACAAATAGATTCAAAAAACACTAAGAAATTAGAAGCGACAAACATAAACAACATTGTACCTTCGATTGGATTTTTCTGATCGAGATACAATACCAATGCATCATGGCTTGTGGATGAATCTGACTGACCTTTGTATCACAGAGCGTAGTCCACCAGTTGAGGAAGTCATTCAATCTGGTGTGGTACCTTGATTCGTTGAGTTCTTGATGAGAGAGGATTTCACCTAGCTCCAGGTAATATATCGAAGCATGAGCTAAATACAAATAGCAGCCCATTCTTTTTCTTAACAGGCATATGAATCCCTTTGCGTAAGCTCTCACCGTAGCCGCCATGGACCTACATTTATCATACACATCACTTCACAACCCAAACAGTTCTTTTTGGACTCCATTGCTATCTATGGGTCTTGTAAAAACAATACCTATTGAGTGTTTTCTTTTCATCTTATTATCTCACACTTCCTCGTGCTTGCAGACAACCTTCCAATTTTGTCTGTCCTTAAGTACTTCTCTATCTTTAGCCAATGTTACAGGTTGCCTTCTTAAACCATTTCTCCTCAGTTCTGCCTGGTTTAAATTTTGAAAAACATACATTTATGAGTTTCACTATACACCAAAACACTTTTTAAAAACAAACATAATTAATAAATTTGTTTAAACAAATGTGCAACATACCTGAAAATGAAGATGTAGAGGGTCTGTATAGAGGCGCTTCGCATGATTAATAAAGTTGAAACAAAAATTTAGTCAGATAATTTTGTTAATTCGTTCATTGAAGCTACTTGATGGCTATTAAGAATGGGTCGCCTTTCCAACATCTGGATATCGTTCTTGAATCCAGCGGACTCTTGCTCTTCTTGTGCACATGAACGAAAAAACTCTTTCGCCGAGGCCTTGTGTTGGAAATACGTTTTACGTATTAAGAAGGATCGGTCACTCCAACGATAGTCCATGTAATAGCTCGTAGTTTAGTTAACTTTCTTTATTTAACAAACAAGAACAAGCCTAGCCTACAACATGTGTAGGCCGACCCAAATGTAAGCCCAAGCCCATGACAAGGTCTTGGGTATATAAACCCTCTTCCTTTGATGGAGAGGGTGGTGTGTTCTCATTTTTACACATAGTGAAAAAGTGTTTTTCTTTCACTTTCTCTCTCTAAGTGTGTGTGTTCTCACCATCTCTCTATCTCTTTCTCTCTCTAAAAACATAAGCAAGATTTACAATCCTAAAAATGGTATCAGAGCCATGGGATGATTGTATTGTTCATGTGTTTGTGTTCTTGATTCATACGCCATTTTTGATCCATTTTCACACGTCCAAAATTGTTTTGTGTTTTTGATGGTTTTTTCTTGATACAAATCTTCTACATAGTTGTGGTAGGGATTTGGTATAGTTACTTTGGCTAAAAACACAAAAATTTTGGGTGTTTTGATCATTTTTTGGCTTAAAATCACGAATTGGTTGAGTTTTGTCCGAGAAAAGTGGGAATTATTCCGATCAGGTCATCGGAAAGGGGTTTATAGGACATTCCGATCAGTGTAATCGGAATAGGGTTTAGGGATTCCGATTTTGGGTACATTTCGATCAGGTATTCCGATTAGGTATTCCGATTAGGTATTCAGATTTGGTATTCCGATCAAGGTATTCCGATTTGGTTTATTCCGATTAGGTACATTCCGATTGGTATTCAGATTTGGCATTCCGATCAAGGTATTCCGATTTGGTTTATTCCGATAAGACATTCCGATTAGGTATTCCAATTTGGTATTCCGATCAAGGTATTCCGATAAGACATTCCGATCGAAGTTTTCCGATAACTCATTCCGATCATCATTCCGATCACTATTCCGATCACTATTCCGATAATCACAAATTTTTCCATAAAAAATTTCGACTTGGAATTTTTGGTTTGTTGAGAACATATTTTAGGGGATTTTAACATTGTTTCTCGACTTCAACTCACAACAACAAACACATTTACTATCTTTCATTGATCAATCAACGTTTGTAAATCTTAACTTATTGAAATGGAGTACACATCTCTTACGGATAAGTCCATCCTCCCGGGTACGGATAATCGTCCACCAATGTTGGTGAAGACTATGTATGAGGAATGGGCTTCCCGAATGGAACTTTATATGTTGAACAAGGAGAATGGACATCTAATTTGGGCATCGATGCTCAATGGACCATTAGATTATGGTACAGTGACGGAAGGTACGACTACTCGTCCTCGCACAACGGGTGAGTTGACTGGAGATATGAAGATTCAAGATAAATGTGATAAGTATGCTACAAACATCATTCTCCAAGCCCTTCCTCCAGATGTCTACAAACTCGTCAGCAAACACAAAGTTGCCAAAGAGTTATGGGATAGAATTCGGGTTCTAATGCAAGGCACCTCGTTAACTAAACAAGAACGAGAGTGTAAGCTTTATGATACTTTTGATAAGTTTGCCTATGTGCCAGGGGAGACTCTCAATGATTACTATCTGAGATTTACCCTATTGTTGAATGAGCTCAATATCTATGGCATGACAATTCCTACCTTTCAATTGAACACCAAGTATTTGAACACTCTTCCTTCAGAATAAAAAAAAATACGTGACGGATGTTAAATTGGCTAAGGACTTGCATAACACCAATGTGGATCAACTTCAAGCTTTTCTTCAACAACACGAATGCCATGTGATTGAGGCTCGGTTGTCTACACCTCAAGTTCATGGTCCACTTGCAATGTATGCTTCTCAACAAAACATGGCTTATACTTATCAACAACCATCATACTTGCAGCAGCCACCACCACACATCTATCAGCAACCATCTTATCAACCACCAATGATGCCACAACAAGAATATCAACAAAGTGTTCATAAACAATCTTTTCCACAGCAACCACAATATCAGACATCACCATCACAAGCCAACACTTCTCCATTGGGCTATACTCCTCAGCAAGGATATTTTCCAATAGAAGCACAACCAGCACAAGCTTTCTACTCTAATGAACTTCCACCAATCCAAGCACCGGTCTTTACTCCAAATGATACGCCAGCTGATGTTCTAAACCATCTCACTGCTTACTTGTCAAAACTTGTTGCAACTAGAGGATTTCCACCAACAAACAATCAGCTCCGCACCTCTTCAAATCCTCGACAACAAGCCACTGTTCAAGATGGTCAAGTGACGGTGCAACCTATTCAGGGAAGGCAAAATTCATATGGACCTCCTACAAGGACTGGGAACAATCAAGCTGTTAATTCTCAAGCTAATGGAAATGGAAGTCCTAGTGGTCCTAAAAAGGTTGTGACTTGCTACAATTGCCGAGGACAAGGTCATATGGCTAGGGAATGCACTCAGCCGAAAAGGAGGAGGGATGATGCATGGTTTCGTGAGAAGATGTAATTGGTTGATGCTTAGTCTAAGGGGAAGATCTTGGATTCAGAGGAGTTAGCATTTCTTGCAGACCCAGGGGCAGCAGATACTGAAGGCATTGCAGTCGTTTCCACTTCTAATGCAGCTTATCAAGCGGACGATCTTGATGCATACGATTCGGATTGTGATGACATTCACTCTGCCCAAGCTGCTCTCGTTGCTAATATCTCTCACTACGGTTCTGATGTCATCAGTGAGGTACCAACCACATCTAATAATACTGATGATAACCAACATCAAGTTGGGCATGAAAATGACAACCTCGAACAGCATTCGGGAACTAGTAATTCAAATGATGTGGTACCCAAACCTACACATTTGAGTGAACCTCAACCAAATGCTACGACGGGTATGGAATCTTATGCTCAACATGATTTGGTCATGGTGCCTAAACATATTATTGATCAAATGCATATGACCCTCAGACAATCCGTATATACGAATTCCACCCTAACTGCTGAGCTTGTGTTGCATAAAGAAAAGGTCAAAGCTTTTGAAATGGTCCCTCAAGCAGAGAAAATAACATGTTCTGAATTTGACCAATTTCGTTTTGAAAAGATTGAACACTTGAAAGAAATAGAATCATTAAAAGCTAATCTTTCTAATGAATTAAAAGAAAAGGAGTCGGTTGTCAATGATTTTCAGAAACTTAAAATGGATTTCGAAACTCTCGAGTCTAAAAAGGTTGAATCAGAAATTAATGCCACCAAACTTCTTAAATTCAAAGAACAACAGCTTTTAAAACAATACGCTTCCATAGAAAAGGTTCATCTTTTAACTAAATCATTTAAAGAACTCGAACTTAAACGTCTTCAAGATTTACCACCTAATCCCGGTTATGTAAAACAAGCTCATGAATATATTCCCGGTCTTTATGATATGACCATAATTGGAAAATCGAAAGAAGCACCTTTTGTTCGTAGTACTGAGGAGACACACTCACTTGGGGATGAAACTCATTCTAAAATGCTTTCAAAATTCCATACAATTGATTATGATCAACATAACAAAGATCAATTTTCGAAAAAGACACGCATTCGTTTACAAAAGGAATTAGCAGAATTGACAGTTCTTGTGCCCCAAAGTTTGTCAAATGAAAACCTTCCTAGTACGTCTCCTACACTTGTCAAAACGGATTTAACAAAGTTAATTCCACCGGTAAGCAAGGCGTCCGTTAACTTAAATGCGGTTCACCAGCACTTAGCCGATTTTGACAAGGTCATTTTGGAACGTACGACGGCTTCGGCCATAACGGAAGGTGAATGGAACTTTGAGCACACTAGAGCTGCGTTTCGAAATGAAATTGTTCCGTTTGTAGACAATGTTAAGGCTTGTCTTAGTAATCTTGATCAAGATTTGTTTTTGGAAATAGAAGAATTTAGACGTGTTTTCAATGAAATAGATAATGCTTATGAAAACAGTTTACTTGAAATACAACGAGTTTCACGCCAAAATGATAAGCTTCTGAAGCAAGTGATGTCTCATGATATTATTTCCGTCTGTGTGAATAAACGTGATGATAATGATTCTACTGTGCATAATATTGAACTGTGGATAATGTGGTAGATAGTACTTGTCACGAATCTGACGCTGAATTTTTAAAGCTTCAAGATTCATATTCTTCGCTTTCAAAACGTTTTGATGAGGTTCAAACACATTGTATTTCACTTGAATGCAAGCAACAATTTATTCAAGAAATCTTTGAAACGTCATTCGAAGGTGTTAATATCGATGATGCAAATTTTGAAAAGAATTTTCGATTGAATTTACAATCAAAACAGCGTCAGCCAAGTGACAAAGTTGCTACATCTTTGCCGATAGAAATAGAGAAATCTAAGGAGCTTAACAGTGTGAACGTACTTGAGGCCGCTGAGAATTTTAAACTTGATCTAGATAATCGAGTTTCCAAGATTTTGTCCAAAGTTGATAACTTAAAACAGAAAAATACACGACTCTTCAATTCAGTAAAGCCCGCATGTGCTAATACCACTGCACAGAATCAATCGTTGATTGAACAATTGAATCGAAAGTCGGTGGAAATATCTGATTTGAGGGAACAAATTTGTGATAAGAATCTGGTCTTGGCCGAGTTAAAGGAAACACTTCGTACACTAAAAGGTAAGAATGTTGTGGATAACGCAGCCACTGTCTCAGCATCGTCCTCTAGTGCAATCAAAAGGAACCTTATAGCCGTCACACCACTTAACAAGGGCCCTAGGACTAAACCATCTCAAACTTTGGTCACTAAAGATAAGGCGGAATCAAAACCAGCTTCTAATATTCCCGTGTTACCTTCTATAGGAGTAAGCACCACTACTAAGGCTCAAAGATCTAAGCTTAAGAGAAACAAGAAGAATGATAGGATCTTGCCCCCATCTAGTAGTCAAGTGAAGAAGAAAGTAGAAGCCCATCCTAGGAATGTTATTTCTGTTTTGAATAAAAAGAATCATGTAGCTAAACCTAAAGGCTCTGCGGTTCTGCAGCGTTCTAATCCTACTGTGAATTCTAATTTGAAATGTTGGAATTGCAATGAATGTATGTTTTCTAGTCGTCATGATTCTTGCCTTATTGACCATGTGAATGAGATGTATGCCCGGAAAAATGGATTAGAATGGAAACCGACTGGGAAAGTGTTAACCCAAGTTGGTTGGTTGTGGCTCCCCACTGGTAGAACTTTCACTATAGTAGGAAATACGTGCCCTTTGACTAGGATCACTCCCACTAAAGCGAAGAAAGCGTGCCCTTTAACTAGGAGTACCAAGGCTACCAAAACACAAGCGTGTCCTTTAACTAGGAACACCGACACTACTGTAGGAACCAAGTGCCCTTTAAATAGGTCTACTCCCACTGTAGTGCCCGCGAATAATCCAAAACCTAAGAAAGTTGGAACAATAAAACCTGTTAGTGCTAAAACTCACATTAGAAAACGCAAGAAATCTAAGGGTCTCAAAAATGTTAGCAATTCTGATAATTCTATATCTGTATCTGCTAACACTCCGGAACCAATAGTTTCCAATGCATTGTCTACTGTTTTTATTGAAAACAGGTGGTCCAAATTGTTCTCTGGTATTTGGACTCTGGTTGCTCCAAGCATATGACCGGAGATCGCTCTCAGCTCAGAAATTTCGTCAACAAGTTTCTTGGTACGGTTCGATTTGGAAATGATCATATTGCAAAGATAATGGGTTATGGTGAATATCATATTGGGAATGTTATAATTTCGAGAGTGTATTATATGGAAGGTCTCGGTCACAACTTATTTTCTGTGGGACAATTTTGTGATGCAAACCTAGAAGTTGCTTTTCGAGAGCATACCGGCTTCATTCGTAATTTGGAAGGGGTTGATTTATTGAAAGGTACTCGAGGGAATAATTTGTATACTTTCATGATGGCCGCTTCTCCCGTATGTCTTCTCTCCAAAGCATCAAAGACTAAGTCATGGTTATGGCATCGACGGTTATCTCATCTTAACTTTGACGCTATTAATCACTTGGCAAAAAACGAACTTGTTCGTGGTCTTCCTAAACTATCATTTCACAAGGATCATTTGTGTTCCGCGTGTACAATGGGGAAAAGCACTAAGAAGTCATACAAACCCAAGACTGAAGACACCAACCAAGAGAAACTTTATCTTTTGCATATGGATCTTTGTGGACCTATGCGTGTTGAAAGTCTTAGTGGCAAAAAGTACATCCTCGTCATTGTCGATGATTACTCTCGGTTTACATGGGTGAAATTTCTTAAAGCAAAAAATGAGGCACCTAAATTCATCATCGGATTTCTCAAGATGATTCAAGTGCGTCTCAACACTACTGTCCGACACATTCGTATAGATAATGGAACCGAATTTGTGAATCAAATTTTGCGTGATTATTATGAAAAAGTTGGCATTTCTCATGAAACATCCGTTGCTCGCACTCCACAACAAAACGGTGTCGTTGAAAGGCGAAATCGCACACTTATGGAAGTTGCTCGAACGATGTTAATTTACGCAAAGGATCCATTGTTTTTATGGGCAAAAGCAGTATCTAAAGCAGTGTACACCCAAAACTGGTCACTAATTCGTAAACGCCATGGTAAAACACCTTATGAGCTTCTCCATGGAAAAGTACCAGATTTATCATATCTTCATGTATTTGGTTCTCTTTGCTATCCAAATAATGATGGTGACAATTTGGGAAAACTTCAACCAAATGCTGATATTGGTATTTTCATTGGTTACGCCCCCGTAAAGAAGGCATACCGAATCTACAACCGTAACTCTCGCAAGATCCTCGAAACTATGAATGTTGATTTTGATGAGCTGACAGCGATGGCTTCTGAGCAAAGCAGCTCTGATACCATTTGTAGGATTGTAAATCTTGCTTATGTTTTTAGAGAGAGAAAGAGATAGAGAGATGGTGAGAACACACACACTTAGAGAGAGAAAGTGAAAGGAAAACACTTTTCTACTATGTGTAAAAATGAGGACCACACCACCCTCTCCATCAAAGGAGAGGGTTTATATACCCAAGCCCTTATCATGGGCTTGGGCTTACATTTGGGCCGGCCTACACATGTTGTAGGCTAGGCTTGTTCTTGTTTGTTAAATAAAGAAAGTTAACTAAACTACGAGCTATTACATGGACTATCGTTGGAGTGACCGATCCTTCTTAATACGTAAAACGTATTTCCAACAATCTCCCCCTAAGGGAGGTCACTCCAAACAAGGGCGTTACCCGAGTTACAATAATGAAATGAACCTAGCATACTATGCTTGTCTTGAGCTCGTAGTCTTCGTCTTTCTTTTCTTTTTCTTTTCTGGTGAACATGCTGATGTGATCTTTGATATCAATCTTGAGCATTAATCTCTTGCCTTGATCTTGTGCATCCATCACTTGTGATCTTCGCCTCTTCGTGACACCATGTCCCACATACTTATACTTTCGTAATTCTTGAAAGCTTCAGAGTTCGATACAGCGGAAGACTTAACTTTTAGGCTTTCTTGAATTAGATGAGATATTAAGTGCATAAAGTATAAGCATGCGGGGACGACTTCTTCTTGGATCCCACAACGCCACCGTCTTCAAATGCCGCAACATAAGTAGACACGAACGAAATGGCTTTGAACATTTCATTCTAATTCGGTAGCATTTTACCTCCGGTCGGTGAAGACCGTTGGACGATATTAGATATCGTACCCGTGACTGATAGTTTCAATTAAGTAAGTTCCTGACAAGATTTCACGGGTAAACCCGTTCTCTTTATTCGACCGTCCAAAGCTGACTGCGAACATAAAGAGTGAATCATTTAGATAATAATATCCGCATGATTTGAAGCCGTCAATTCATGTTCCTGGAACAAGTGAAATTCAATTAAGAACCGCACCATCGTTGCTTTCCAGTTGTCACGAGCTTGATTCGTATAGAATCTTGCAAGTTACCTACCAAGTGCTGTTTGAGGTTAACACTAGAAGGATTTCCACTCATCACTGTGAACACTAAGGTATCACTCTGAGTGTTCTGGCAAGATCACTAAGATATTGCGTAGAGGCCTGGAACGTGTTTAAATTCAGTTAAGAATTAAACAGCTGTTGCTTTCCAGTTATCACAAGTTTGATTCATAAAGAATCGCACAAGTCACCTACCATGAGCTTTTTGATATTCGCTCAAGAAGGATTTCCATCTTCATTGTAAATACTTTCGTATTACTCGGATGTTCAGGCAAGATCATGAAGATTTTGCGTAGGACTCTTAAAATCTTTCTTACTTTTCACAGTGTGTGAAGAAGCAAGGAAATATGAAAGTATGTCCTAATGTGATATTTGATGATCTCAAATGGCTCTAGTCTCGATCGTGCATTTTGGATTTTAGTGATCGGAGGCTGGAGAGGAGTGCCACCTTTTCAATACCAATTTATTCGGAGTGAATAAATCAATAGATAATGCGTTATCTCTGTGTGATTAAAACAAATACCTTTTGAGAGATATCTGAGTTAGCTGGGATGGGTTGTGCATTGCATCACTGGGTCCATGATGTCTGTCTTCAATATCGAGAATCATTAACATGATCTCAATAGCATATGTGTTGACCCGGTTTCTGCCTAAAGTTGTAAGGAGGGCTTCTTTCTTTACACCCTTTATCTTTACAATTCTTTTTCATTCTTCAACCCCTTCAATGCTTACCAATACGTCATAACTAGCACCTTGTTGTGATTGTTCCAGTGCTAACTTAAGTACTTGGTCGGCATTCAACTACGTTCACAATCTTTCTCCAACTTTCCTAAGGACTACTATTTCTAGCTATGGAATGTCCTTGGGAAGATTCCTCCGGTTCTGGAAGAATCATAGGACTTAACCTATCCTACCATCCTTAGGTCACCACAATCTTCATCGTCGTGAAATAAATGGGTTTCGGGTAAGTATATGTCACCATGAAAATCCATTTTGGTATGCAAATCCGTTTTGCTCCCCCTTAACATATGCCACGATATTCGAAAACATTTCGCACATGTCGGGATGAGCCAGCACATTAAGTCAAACCATTTGTGATAATATCCCATATTAAATCGCATTTTCTCCCCCATATTAAAAATATTAACCCAATCGATGTTTTTAATATCAATTGATTTAATGAAGTTTTAACAAAGGTTTTGGGAAGAAAAATGCAAGTCCGTTTTATCTTCATGATATCAAATGTATGAGATATGATATCGATTTGTAGCATGATCACCATTTTCACCATATTAAAAAGAATCGACAAGGTTGGACCTGATAGATGAGAACATCATATGATAAGATCAAATGGTTCTTGTCAGCATATGTTGGTCGCCTCGTCACGTCTGAAGTCATCTCTTGACACTACATGTACGATTGGTATTGTAGTCTTGACACCAACTTGTGAACTTGGCACGTTCGGCATCGAAGATTCTGAATGCTTGACAATTGTTCCCCCTCAATTGTTGACCCGTGTTCTATTGAAAGAGCTGTAGTCGTTGGTTGAGTAGTCGCATCGTCGAGTATGTAGATTCCAATTGTAGATTGCTATGGTTGTAGAGATGATAGCTTCATAAAAACAAGACTTCTCTTGTTTTAACAAATAAATGCACTGAGGCGTACATATATTTGTGTTAGACCAAGTTATAAAGTAAACTTGATCCCTTACAAGGTTTTAAAGTAAACCTTGCCCGAGAAAATTAATTCCCGTTGTGAGCCAAAGCTTTCATAAGAAATACTTGACTTTAATGTGAAAACCGGGTTGCAGTCAGAAATAACTACAAGCCATATAGGCATGTTTTATGAAATATTTACAACTTTTGTACGAACTCTATTTATGGTGCCGTGTCAATATTAATCAACATTTCTAAGGCCGTAAATATTATCGTACCAAAAGACATGCCTTTGAAAAGTAAAGTAAAAATATTTTTGGATTTTTCTAGATTTTTCAATTTTTATGGTTTTTATATGGTTTTATATTTTTGTATTTTGCTTTTGTGGATAAAAATATAAACAATATATACAGATGATCACCAAGGATATGGAGAATAGTTTTACCACCACTATTCTTTCGCTTCATCTGCCAGTTCCTTTAGAGTCTCAGGCGAGAAAGTTCTCATTCCTAGCTTGTCGGCCAAAAATTCAATTCGAGCGCGATCTAAAGCCTTCGTGAAAATATCCGCCAATTGATACTAAGATCGGACAAAGTAAAGCTCTATTACTCCATTTTCCACTTGATCCTTGATGAAATGGTAGCGAATGTCAATATGCTTCGACCGGGAGAATTGAACATTGTTGCAGCATAAGGCAATTGCACTCTTGTTGTCGCAGTACATCGGAATTTTGTTGAAACCTAGACCATAGTCGGTTAATTGCGATCTCATCCAAAGAATTTGAGCACAGCAACCGGACATAGCTATGTATTCTGCTTCCGTACTTGAGATTGCAGCGCTTTTCTGCCGTTTCGATGCCCAACTGATTAGTCGATCTCCTAGTAGTTGCAAAGTTCCACTCGTGCTACGCCTGGTATCTTGACAACCCGCGTGATCCGCATCTGCATATGCCATTAGTGCAATAGAAGAGTCCTTCGAATACCAAAGTCCCCGATTAATGGTTCCTTTAAGATATCGAAAGATCCTTTTAACAGTAGCTAAGTGTAACTCAGTAGGCCTAGTTTGATACCTGGCACACATACATATAGCAAACTGAAGATCATGTCGACTGGCTGTGATATACAAAAGAGTACCGATCATTCCACGATAAAGTGTCGGATCAACGGCAACTCCATGTGGATCTACATCAAGCTTAGTTCGTTCCACCATTGGAGTATCAACGGGGTCGCAAGATTCCATCTTATACTTCTTAAGCGATTCAAGGGCATACTTGGATTGATTTATAAAGATGCCTCTGGGAATCTGAGATATCTGAAGACCTAAGAAGAATGATACCTTGCCCATCATTGACATCTTAAACTTGGAAGACATGAGTGTCCCAAACTCATCCGATAAGGTTTGGGTCGAGGCTGCAAATATAATATCATCAACATATATTTGTACCATAATCATATCTTCACCTCGTTTCTGAATGAACAACGTGGGATCCACCTTGCCTTTAGCGAAGCCTTGCGTAATGAGGAATTGTGACAAAAGATCATACCATGCGCGTGGAGCTTGCTTCAACTCATAGAGAGCCTTCTTAAGCTTGTACACATGATTAGGATAATTAGGATTCACAAAACCATCCGGTTGTTGAACATAGACCTCTTCCTTGAGTTCACCATTAAGAAATGCCGTCTTCACATCTATCTGATAGACGATCATATTCATATGGGCTGCATAAGCGAGGAATAGTCGAATAGCTTCCAAACGGGCAACAGGTGCAAAGGATTTTATAAAGTCGATGCCCAATAATTACTTGTATCCACGAGCTACTAGTCGAGCTTTGTTTTTCAAAATTCCGCCTAACTCATCAAGTTTCACCTTGTAAACCCATTTCAAAGTGAGTAACTGCACTTGATCCGGGCATGGGACAAGTTCCCAAACTTCAAGACGTATGAATTCGTTAAGTTCTTCTTGCATAGCTTCTATCCAACAGGATTGAGTAAAAGCTTGTTGCCATGTCTTAGGTTCAACTTCAGTGAGAAACGCATCAAAATGACAAAACATTGCATTTTCGTGTAGCTGACTTCGTGTGGATACCGGACGATTAGGGTCACCAATAATAGAATCTATAGGATGATCCTTTGTCCACTTGCTGTCATGTTCACGAATCCGTGGATTGGAGTAAACTTTAGAAGGAGCTTCCTCTAAGGTGGACGACCCGGCTAGATTAGGGTCGGGAATAGGTACACCAAAGAATAGAAGTTCACGCATTTGAGCGAATTCCAAATCGTGATCATCATCATCCTCTTCATCATCAATAGACATGACATGGGTAGTTGAAACATGTGTTGGTTGAGAATTACTTGAGGAGGGTATATCTTGACCAATTGTAGGTGCAGATGTGTCTAATTGTGCAACGGTTGCTGGAGCGACAACTTCGGTTACCGGAGCTATTACCTTAGGTTCTGGAGCAACAATACTGGGAGGAGTAAAGAATTCATCAAAGAACGGTTGAAACAACGTATCCCATTCATTCCTAGTAGGTGGTGTAAATGATGATGAAGTAGGGTTGTTTGGGACAAGACCAGAACTAATATTACTGGGTCCCATTTCATGAAGTGCGGGTTCAGAGCTGCTTTGCTCAGAAGCCATTGCTGTCAGCTCATCAAAATCAACATTCATAGTTTCGAGGATCTTGCGAGAGTTACGGTTGTAGATTCGGTATGCCTTCTTTGCGGGGGCGTAACCAATGAAAATACCAATATAAGCCTTTGGTTGAAGTTTTCCCAAATTGTCACCATCATTATTTGGATAGCAAAAAGAACCGAATACATGAAGATATGATAGATCTGGTACTTTTCCATGGAGAAGCTCATAAGGTGTTTTACCATGGAGTTTGCGAATTTGTGACCGGTTTTGGGTGTACACTGCTGTAGATACTGCTTCTGCCCATAAAAACAATGGAGCCTTTGCGTAAATTAACATCGTTCGAGCAGCTTCCATAAGTGTGCGATTTCGCCTTTCAACGACACCGTTTTGTTGTGGAGTGCGTGCAACGGATGTTTCATGAGATATGCCAACTTCTTCATAATAATCACGCAAGATTTGATTCACAAATTCGGTTCCATTATCTGTACGAATGCGTCGGACAGTAGTGTTGAGACGCACTTGAATCATCTTGAGAAATCCGATGATGAATTTAGGTGCCTCATTTTTTGCTTTAAGAAATTTCACCCATGTAAACCGAGAGTAATCATCGACAATGACGAGGATGTACTTTTTGCCACTAAGACTTTCAACACGCATTGGCCCACAAAGATCCATATGCAACAGATAAAGTTTCTCTTGGTTGGTGTCTTCAGTCTTGGGTTTGTAAGACTTCTTAGTGCTTTTCCCCATTGTACACGCGGAACACAAATGATCCTTGTGAAATGATAGTTTAGGAAGACCACGAACAAGTTCGTTTTTCGCCAAGTAATTAATAGCGTCAAAGTTAAGATGAGATAACCGTCGATGCCATAACCATGACTTAGTCTTCGATGCTTTGGAGAGAAGACATACGGGAGAAGTGGCCATCATGTCTTGTAGAGACAAAGTATACAAATTATTCCCTCGAATACCTTTCAATAAATCAACCCCTTCCAAATTACGAATGAAGCAGGTATGCTCTCGAAAAGCAACTTCTAGGTTTGCATCACAAAATTGTACCACAAAAAATAAGTTGTGACCAAGACCTTCCACGTAATACACTCTTGAAGTTATAACATTCCCAATATGATATTCATCGTAACCCATTATCTTTGCAATATGATCATTTCCAAATCGAACCGTACCAAGAAACTTGCTGACGAAATTTCTGAGCTGAGAGCGATCTCCGGTCATATGCTTGGAGCAACCAGAGTCCAAATACCAGAGAACAATTTGGACCACCTGTTTTCAACAACAACAGTAGACAATGCATTGGAAACTATTGGTTCCGGAGTGTTAGCAGATACAGATAAAATATTATCAGAATTGCTAACATTTTTGTGACCCTTAGATTTCCTGCGTTTTCTAATGTGAGTTTTAGCACTAACAGGTTTTACTGTTCCAACTTTCTTAGGTTTTGGATTATTCACGGGCACTACAGTGGGAGTAGACCTATTTAAAGGGCACTTTGTTCCTACAGTAGTGTCGGTGTTCCTAGTTAAAGGACACGCTTGTGTTTTGGTAGCCTTGGTACTCCTAGTTAAAGGGCACGCTTTCTTCGCTTTAGTGGGAGTGATCCTAGTTAAAGGGCATGTATTTCCTACTATAGTGAAAGTTCTACCAGTGGGGCGCCACATCCAACCAACTTGGGTTAACACTTTCCCAGTCGGTTTCCATTCTAATCCATTTTTCGGGCATACATCTCATTCACATGGTCAATAAGGCAAGAATCATGACGACTAGAAAACATACATTCATTGCAATTCCAACATTTTAAATTAGAATTCACAGTAGGCTTAGAACGCTGCACAACTGCAGAGCCTTTAGGTTTAGCTACATGATTCTTTTTATTCAAAACAGAAATAACATTCCTAGGATGGGCTTCTACTTTCTTCTTCACTTGACTACTAGATGGGGCAGGATCCTATCATTCTTCTTGTTTCTCTTAAGCTTAGATCTTTGAGCCTTAGTAGTGGTGCTTACTCCTGTAGAAGGCAACACGGGAATATTAGAAGCTGGTTTTGATTCCGCCTTATCTTTAGTGACCAAAGTTTGAGATGGTTTAGTCCTAGGGCCCTTGTTAAGTGGTGTGACGGATATAAGGTTCCTTTTGATTGCACTAGAGGACGATGCTGAGACAGTGGCTGCGTTATCCACAACATTCTTACCTTTTAGAGTACGAAGTGTTTCCTTTAACTCAGCCAAGACCAGATTCTTATCATAAACTTGTTCCCTCAAATCAGATATTTCCATCGACTTTCGATTCAATTGTTCAATCAATGATTGATTCTGTGCAGTGGTATCAACACATGCGGGTTGTACTGAATCGAAGAGGCGTGTATTTTTCTGTTTTAAGTTATCAACTTTGGACAAAATCTTGGAAACTCGATTATCTAGATCAAGTCTAAAATTCTCAGCGGCCTCAAGTACGTTCACACAGTTAAGCTCCTTAGATTTCTCTATTTCTATCGGCAAAGAGTTAGAAACTTTGTCACTTGGCTGACGCTGTTTTGATTGTAAATTCAATCGAAAATTCTTTTCAAAATTTGCATCATCGATATTAACACCTTCGAATGACGTTTCAAAGATTTCTTGAATAAATTGTTGCTTGCATTCAAGAGAAATACAATGTGTTTGAATCTCATCAAAACGTTTTGAAAGCGATGAATATGAATCTTGAAGCTTAAAAAATTCAGCGTCAGATTCGTGACAAGTACTATCTACCACAGTATCCACAGATTCAACATTATGCACAATAGAATCATTATCAACACTTGAATTCACACAGACAGAAACTATATCATGAGACATCACTTGATTCAGAAGCAGATCATTATGGCGTGAAACTCGTTCTATTTCAAGTAAACTGTTTTCATAAGCATTATCCATTTCATTGAAAACACGTCTAAATTCTTCTATTTCCAAAAACAAATCTTGATCAAGATTACTAAGACAAGCCTTAACATTGTCTACAAACGGAACAATTTCATTTCGGAACGCAGCTCTAGTGTGTTCAAAGTTCCATTCACCTTCCGTTATGGCCGAAGCCGTCGTACGTTCCAAAATGACCTTGTCAAAATCGGCTAAGTGTTGGTGAACCGCATTTAAGTTAACGGACGCCTTGCTTACCGGTGGAATTAACTTTGTTAAATTCGTTTTGACAAGTGTAGGAGACGTACTAGGAAGGTTTTCATTTGACAAACTTTGGGGCACAAGAACTGTCAATTCTGCTAATTCCTTTTGTAAACGAATGCGTGTCTTTTTCGAAAATTGATCTTTGTTATGTTGATCATAATCAATTGTATGGAATTTTGAAAGCATTTTAGAATGAGTTTCATCCCCAAGTGATTGTGTCTCCTCAGTACTACGAACAAAAGGTGCTTCTTTCGATTTTCCAATTATGGTCATATCATAAAGACCGGGAATATATTCCTGAGCTTGTTTTGCATAACCGGGATTAGGTGGTAAATCTTGAAGACGTTTAAGTTCGAGTTCTTTAAATGATTTAGTTAAAATATGAACCTTTTCTGTGGAAGCGTATTGTTTTAAAAGCTGTTGTTCTTTGAATTTAAGAAGTTTGGTAGCACTAATTTTCGATTCAACCTTTTTAGACTCGAGAGTTTCGAAATCCATTTTAAGTTTCTGAAAATCATTGACAACCGTCTCTTTTTCGTTTAATTCATTGGAAAGATTAGCTTTTAATGATTCTATTTCTTTCAAGTGTTCAATCTTTTCAAAACAAAATTGGTCAAATTCAGAACATGTTATTTTCTCTTCTTGAGGGACCATTTCAAAAGTTTTGACCTTTTCTTTATGCAACGCAAGCTCAGCAGTTAGGGTGGAATTGGTATCTACGGATTGTCTGAGGGCCATATGCATTTGATCAATAATATGTTTAGGCACCATGACCAACTCATGTTGAGCATAAGATTTCATATCCGTCGTAGCATTTGGTTGAGGTTCACTCAAATGTGTTGGATTGGGTACCACTTTATTTGAGTTACTAGTTCCCGAATGCTGTTCGAGGTTGTGATTTTCATGCCCAACTTGATGTTGGTTATCATCAATATTATTAGATGTGGTTGGTACCTCACTGATGACATCAGAACCGTAGTGAGAGATATTAGCAACAAAAGCAGCTTGGGCAGAGTGAATGTCATCACAATCTGAATCGTATGCATCAAGATCATCCGCTTGATAAGCTGCATTAGAAGTGGAAACAACTGCAATGCCTTCAGTATCTGCTGCCCCTGGGTCTGCAAGAAATGCTAACTCCTCTAAATCCAAAATCTTCCCCTTAGACTGAGCATCAACCAAATACATCTTCTCACGAAACCATGCATCATCCCTTCTCCTTTTCGGCTGAGTGCATTCCCTAGCCATATGACCTTGTCCTCGGTAATTGTAGCAAGTCACAACCTTTTTAGGACCAATGGGACTTCCATTTCCACTAGCTTGAGAATTCACAACTTGATTGTTCCCAGTCCTTGTAGGAGGTCCATATGAATTTTGCCTTCCCTGAATAGGTTGCACTGTTACTTGACCATCTTGAACAGTAGCTTGTTGTTGAGGATTTGATGAGGTGCGGAGCTGATTGTTTGTTGGTGGAAATCCTCTAGTTGCAACAAGTTTTGACAAATAGGCTGTGAGATGGTTTAGAACATTTACAAGTAATTCAAATCTAGTCACTATTTCTGGGTCTCTTTATTTCTTGTTTATGCAAATAGATAAGGACAAAGTTTGCAGATCCACCATTTTGGGTTTCTTCAAAACCCTTTTCAGATTGGACATTTCGATTGGACTATTTATTTGGTCATTCAGATTGAACATTCAGATTGGGATTCAGATGGGGATTCCGAGTAGGACATTCCGATTAGACTATTTATTTGGTCATTCAGATTGAACATTCAGATTGGGATTCAGATGGGGATTTAGATTAAGCCATTCCGATGAGGGTGTTTGTTTGATTCCAATGATAGACTCACAAAAACATTCCGATGAGACCATATTTCACATTCATTCCGATGGACTATTTTGAAAAACATTCCGATGGAATCTTTTGACATTCCGATGGACCATGTTTTTTAAAAACTTGTGAACCAAAACTGTGACAAAAACAATACCAACTCTACCGAGTCAACTCGGTAATTACCGAGTTGACTCAGTTAACTCACTGAGTTGACTCAGGTGACTAATGCACGGTACCAATTCAACTGCCAACCTTTTACCTCCACAACACCATAACTATCCTAACCCATCGTCTCCTATCTCCATCTAAAACATCTTGACTCGAAATTTAAAAGATCTCAGAATCATTTTTATCGTGGCTTATTTTGCTAGGCAAGATCTATATAGATCGACCACAATAAAAATTAATCATCATAAATCCATGTTGGGTTTTAATCCCAATCTTAATTTACGAATTTAAATAAAGATGTATAACAAATCTGTTATAATCCTTATTTTTGCTTCGTTTTTTTTAACTAAAAACCAACATGCAATCTAAGATCACCACTTACCCGAGACCTCATCAAAGTAATCTTGAAAAACGTTCCTGTAACCTTCACTCGAGACAGATAACAAATGGTTTCGTTTGGTATGCTTGATTATAGGAGATGTTATTCAAAACGATTTGTGATTCGTGATTTTTAAGAAGATTGTACCTCGTGCCAATCATCTTAGATCGAGACTGAAGTTTGATTTGGTTTTGGTTATTGAGATGGATGATTTAGGAGATTGAGATTAGATGAGATGGAGTTTTTACGATGGGAAGTTTTGATAAAGAGATGAGATTGATTGTTTTTTATTGACTTGAGATGATGGATGAAAAACAGGACGGAGGTTACGATGAAGGAGATGAAGTTGGTGTTTGGTGAGAGAGGCGGAAGTTTCTATGTAAGTGTTTAGGGTTGACTGTGAGTACAATTCGTTGGGGGGTGAGTTATATCATGGTTGTGATTGGACCGGGTGTATCACTTTTGATTTGGGCCATGACAATTGAACGCATGAGGGCCTTGGACTCATTTTTAAAAAAAAAAACAAATAATTCTTTGAGTTGGGCCGTATATATTAAAACACAATATACACATATTTTCATTTCAAAATTAGTTATTTTGAATAATATTTTGTGGATATTGTCGGGATTTAAATATAAAAAATGACGTGACAAATGTGACGAGAATTTATTTGAGACGAGACCAAGAAAAAATTTTGGCGTTTTTTTAGTGGCTACGGAATCGTTTGATCGGATATTAATTACGTGACGTTGAAGACGGATTTTTCGAAGGCGTGTATTTATTTTATCTTTTAAAAGATAACTTGCTCGTGCTTAATCCTAGAATGAAGACTTGGTTATCTAGTTTCCGGGTTCGGGGTGGATGGTTGATGACTCGGATAACTATCACTTAAAGGGGTTACATTGTTGTACTCAATGTCACGCGCTTCGTCGACGTGGATAATTTCAAGAGGTGTTGTGCTTATAGACTTCTTTAGTGATGCATTGAGTACTTAGAGATTTCTCCACCGTTCTTCAGTCAACAATAGTGCAAGCTTAAGTCACAAGATCGAAGGATTTTTAATCAGCTTCACGTTTGATGTATCCGGTTCATTCTTTCAGTGGTCACTTCAAATTGCTTTCACATGGGATGGTAAAGGTGGCCATGGAGAGTTTATGAGAAGAGATTTTCGATCAACAACTGATTCTCACAAAATATATAATTCAGCTTATTTATTATTCTCACGAGATTTCAGGTTCATGTGCGTACAATTTATTGATGGTTCCGAGTTTCGAAACCA
This sequence comes from Glebionis coronaria, assembly GCA_025667525.1. Classification (NCBI taxonomy): domain Eukaryota; kingdom Viridiplantae; phylum Streptophyta; class Magnoliopsida; order Asterales; family Asteraceae; genus Glebionis; species Glebionis coronaria. Next base: position 571,190 of record JANFOE010000907.1, read on the forward strand.
TCAAGGGGGAAGAAGAAGACACATTGAACGCACAACTAGTACACGTGATAAACTTCATACCTTCTTTTGATTTGAAGATATTCCGGGATGACATTTGTCATAGCCGCAGAGAAAATCAGTGTTTTAACTCGTGTCGTTATCAATCTCCAAACGGTACACTACTGATTCGAGGTTTAATTGTTTGATTGTTGCAATTAAACATCATCATTATCCTATATGCATTCCCGGGACTTAATTGACTCTGGTGCATCTCCGGAAGAAGACATGTGCATTTCTGGGACTTAATTGACTCTGGTGTTACGATGTCAGCTTCATGAATGGGATAAAGTGTCCACTTCAGTATTTGAGCTTCATAATTGGGATTGATTTACCATCTTCAACTATGTGGGGGAAGAAGTGTCTTGATTCTTTCTGGTATGCATAACTTGAACTCTCAGGGGGAAGAAAAATTCAGAAGAATTATTCAAGCGTGAGATGAAAAGTTGTTGATCTACTTGGTGTGCCCCAAACTTTCAATCCCTCTTAGCAACATTATCATGTTATATGATGGGATTTGCTTGTTAGATTCCGTTGTGCGCTTAATCATTCTAATCTTTATTGAAAGCTTTGAAGTTGCTTACGAGGATTGTCGATTTAGGGGGAAGCTATTTAAAAGGCTTCTACATCAAGTTTATGTGGCATGAATTAGGGGGAAGCTAATTCAGAAGCTTCTCCTTAACCAGAAGTGTATGGGTTACTTAGCTCGTTCCGTTACAGTATTTCTTCTACAAGTTACTTTAAAGATGAGTCGTTTTGAAGACGAAGGCCTCAGAAGACTTCATCAGCATTGGACGCTTCATGAAAGCTCTTGTTCTTAGTTATTTTGTACTTGTTAGGAAGAATATTGTAAGGAATTCTACACGTCGTCCCATGGGGGAAGATTGTTGGAAACTCACTTTATGTGACGACATTTAAGAATTCCCATTAGTTATCATAGTCACACACGCTTAGACTAGACTAGGTTCGATGTATAGTTTAAGGTGCGTGTGTGACTATATATACCCCTCCTTAGCTTCCAAGGAGGGGTGTTGCTTGTGTCTCATTTTTCACTTTTAATTCGTTTTCTTTCTTTCACACAACCACTCTCTCTCTCTAAACCAACAATGGCTACCACCACCTATTTCCACCATGTTAGACCACCGGATCACATTTAGCATTTCTACACCTTGCTTCCTCAATACCTATATATCTCTTGACTAAAATCTACCTTAACATCTTGTCGACAACATCGAAGTTCCCAATATTAGGCAAGCTACAATATATAAGATCACCTTGATGCCTTGCCCTCGCTATTATTGTCAATAAAAAACTATCTCCTACTTCAGGTTTGTGTGTCAGTGGGTAGCTGTACGGTTCACCTGTAGCTGATGTAAAGGGAGTGTTTGGGATTGTTTATCTTAGCTTAGAGGTGTTCTAGAAATAGTCTCGCTTCACCGCACCATCCTCAAAGAGCTTCCACAAAGGTTATCCAATCTGCAAAACCATACATCCAAAATTGAGTTATGCTTCAATATGTAATTGACCGAAAAAATACTAAAGCATATGCAAAATCAGATCATTATTCGACCCAACACTAACACTAATGTAACAAAGATTTTAGTTAAGATAAAGTATACTGAAAATTATAACTTAATTATCTAGGTTTCAAAACAGGAAGGACATGTCTATTAAGAAAACACAATGCAAAATCTATTAAACAACAAAAAGAAATCTTTTTTGTAGATGCCACCTGATATCCCTACAGAACACGACGAATGACGAAAATAAATTTAAAACTATTAAAAACACAAAGATACTATTACCATTTGTTCAAACCTGTAACTAAAAACCGAAACAATCAACATTACTTAAAAGACGTTGGGCTGCTGTTTCCAATTAGAAGCACTCTCTTTTTCTGGACTATCAGAAAATGGGATTTGGCTCAGATTAGTGCAAAAAATTCTTCGAAACCACTTGTTGTTTTATGCTAAAAGTAATGGCTAAGTAACATACGCTGACTAACTTATTTCAGATATTAACATAAATAAGACTCGTGATAAAGCTTCTGTCTTGTTTTGGTTTTCATTTGTTTGTGGAGTGACATAAATTTATCTTGTACTGTTGTTTTTTTCTTGTTTTGTTTTTATTTTTTTTTTCATTGAAACCTTGAATTGAATATATCCTGACATGCCCTTTTATCTACTTGCCAAGCCTTCTCATTACACTGCCTTCCCTACATCAAAATTTATATGTTTCAATTAAATAATTATTTACAATCTTACACAATTTAAATACTTTTATACAACGTTTTTAAGCATAACTAAACTGAATCAGAGAGATAAAGCAAAAGTGGAAATAAAACTAAGAAAGCAAACCTGTATCGTTACCAACTGCTGAATAAGCGTCGTAGCCACCAATTGTTATCTCAAATAAGGACACAAGGGGGATTGCACCCATACCGCTGCATTCCATCTTGCCACCACAATCTGTAGATTGGTGTGCAACCCATTCTAGCCCATACTCTCCCAAACCAATTTGGAGTCGTCAGTTTCTGCGCAATTTGGCCAGGATCCAGCTGAAAGTCTGAAGTTAGAAGTGGTGGGGTTGTTCCTGCACCAGAATGCATGGTAGGCCATATTGTAAACAGACTCTTATTCATTATAGTAAATACATCAGCCAAAGAACACACGAATAACAACACAAAACAGATCAAAACTATGAATATGGTAGGATCCTCAGTCTGGTTTTTTGTCCAAATAATTTCTCAGTCCCATCCAGTTTTCGGATGCTAATGAGTCATTATAATTGATAATGTTGATTCATTTATATGTTTGACTAAGAAATCAATTATTTGAGTTATGTCTATGATCATAAGCTAGATACAGAAACAACTTTGTATGTTGGTACGTACAAGTGCTGTATTTCTACTAATCTGTGTAAACAAACCCGTCTAAGACTACTCCTAATCCAAAACCGATGCAAATGCAAAACAGAATTTTGGTTAGCCTTTAATACGATTCTATTTTATTTGTAAAAAATAGGGGGTAATATAATTAAACATGTGTAATTAGGTGGTTTTCATCCGGTACATATCATCATAGTCTACACAAAATTAGTTCCAAAAGAATGCAGTAAAGATTAATCAATAATAGAAGAATTAATAAAAAAAGAAAATTGACTATTTCTTGATTATTTATGTTGATGTAAAGAATAGCTATATATTTCCTTAAGGTTATTTTAGTCGCAATTATAAAAAAAATTTAACAAATAAAAAAAATACAAATGAAGATCTACACATTTCACAAAGCTAAAAAAATTCCCAACAATGGAACTAAAATAATATTCAATAAAAAATGACCCATACAACATATATGAAAATTTACCCAAAATAAAAAACTCTAACCCAGAAAAATCAGATACAAGATTACACACGTTTCACAAATTTCGCATTTTTCGAGCAATGCAAGTAAATTTAACTTGAACCCTCAAATACCCATGTCAGGAAAACTGAAAAAACCAAAAAAGCACAACTTTTAACCAATTTTTTTTTTCATTTAGGCATCAAACATCTCAGCTTTACACTTGCATTGTCCTTGGCATCAAACATCTCGGCTTTATCATGTTTATGCCTTAAGAGCCGTAGTTTCTAAAACAGAAGAAACTGGGTAGAAATTTGTAACCTATCATGCATTCATAACATTGTTTAAGAATTGTTTTTAACTTCGAATGAAAAATACAAGTTACTATTAAGGAACTGATTTTCTTACATGGCAATCGTATTTGCATTTTCCCTCTAAAAAGTGATGTGGTTTTGTTACCCAGCTTCTTTTGCACCTGCAGTCATAAAAAACGATACTTTTAAACACAAATCATTAATTAATGTATATTTTCTATATTCAGAAACAGTATGCAGACATAGAACTTATGACCTGGTAAATATTAGACTGATATATTGCTGCACATCAGCTCTTTTCAAATGTTGCCTACGTTGTTAGTTATTTCAGCAGGAATTTAGGGTGATCTGCTGCTTTGTTTGTGTGAATAATAAGTGTCGACATGTATTTATACAAATTCCAAATGCTTATATCAAAGAATACTATGGTTTTTGTGCTTATATTCAAGTAGCTTTAATAATAAGAAGCATAAGCAGAAAAAATAATCAATCCCAAACACTCCCATATGCAGCCACCTCTACAGTCTCAAACATTTGGACCCATACGCCTAACAATATAGGGACAACCAAATACAGGATTGGGAGCAGCAAGCCATACCGTTTTTTAATAGAAACACATTGTGACCCAACCCGATTGTATGCAATAAAATTACATGACTATGTTAAGCTGGAAAGTAACTAAGCTGAACCAACTTGTAGTAACATAAAATAAGAAGATGAAGTATGTGTTGATAACCTTACTACAGCTCTATGTATAGTAAGTATCATATCCACCATCACCAACCCAGAATTCAGCTTTAGTAGACCTTCCAATTAGGCCAACAACAACACTCGCACCTCGTCCAACCGATAAATGTGCATTTCCACCAAATTTCTTGATTGCATCAGTAATTCTGAGGACGATTATGAAATCAGTATGCTCACGGCCCACCTATTTATAAAACACCACATATTTCAGAACTGGCAAAGAATGATACACCACATAAGTAACGAACTCGCGGGTCAAAAACACGAAATATTTTGCATCTGTTCAAATTGGACGACTCTAACCCATAATTGTCAAACATATAATATATCAATGATACCTCATTTTTTGAATAAAATAACTAATTTTTTGAATAAAATAACTTTAACATAATTTTTGCACTAAATCGTTCTCTGTGGCAGCATCCTGCATAATAATAAACATGACACCTTACTAATAAGTCATCCAGACGACTAAAACTTAAAAATATGAATACTAAATAACAAAGTTACAAACCTCGCAACTCAAATTTGGCAAGACTATGTCCAGCTTCTTTTACACTTTTGGCGATAGCTTCACTAGTGCCCCGCCTTCAAACATCTGTGTCTTACTATGACTTTCTCCATGACCTAAGTTGGCATCTAATTGTTCCATATATTAGAAGCTTTTGTTAGTGAATCACTTCAGGCTTAACCTCAGCATTTGAACAATAGATACCATAGATTTTAAGATACCAGATAAATGAGAAAGTAAATCAGTCAACAATCTATCAGCGATCAATTTAACAAAATATGATCTAAGGGTTTAAATTTAACATTCATATCTTAATTTTTGGTTTGGAGTTAGGTTTGGAAATTTTAGGTTTAGGATTAAGATCGGAGTTAGCCTCTTTATATAATAGTATAGATATAGATATAGAAGTATAGATATAGATAGCTATTTTTCTTAATATAAAGTGACCAAACCGTAGTGCATGTTAGAGATAAGGGCCTTATTTTTAGTTCCATATGGCCTCAAGAAGCGGATCATGATTGGCATCCTTATTCTGGGAATCAACCAATCTTTCAGATGGTGCACATCATGCTTCCCCATAGTATTTCCCAGAAGAGTCATCGGTCCAACAATCCACCTTGTAGTTTTCCCCAAGCTCTTTGTCCCCCTCCCACCTCATATCCTTGACGGCAGATATGTTTGTCTCTCTCTCTCTCTCTCTCTCTCTCTCTCTCTCTCTCTCTCTCTCTCTCTCTCTCTCTCTCTCTCTCTCTCTCTCTCTCTCTCTCTCTCTCAATCTTCATCACGCCAGCGCTCGTGGTTGTCATGCACATAATGGCGAATCACATCCTTCTTCTGGACATCTAGAGCCTGGTCATATTTTCGTGACTTCACAGTACCCTGGCGATTGGAAAAGGACTTTTGTGAATCTCCTATGAGTATAATAGCAAGAACATTATAAGCTAAAAATCTTGAACTTGGTGAAGTATAGAAAAAAATAACAGTGTAGACTGTATGATTCAACTTGGTCACGTACCTCGATAAGTTCCAGTCTTATCGTCACTGGTTTTCAACAGAAGCCAATTTTGTGAAAGAGGAATGGAAGTGTCAGCCCCTTGCGAATCTAGACAATCAAAAACTTAACAACCAAAGACTGATCATATCAAGTGATTATGAATCCAAAATACAAACATAAAAGCAAATTAATTAATTTAAACCTGTTTGAGCGATTGAGATTTCAAATCAAACATCATTAGATTGAGATTGGAACAGTTGGAAGAATCAGTTTGTCTATGTGTTCTTGGAACATTGGTATATTTGATTTGATGTTAGTGTCTCTAGCAATGGCATCACCAATGTATCGATATTATTGTATGGATTGAATTTTGCTAATGGTGGTGTGAATGTTTAGGTTTCTTTTGGGAGTGGGCTTTGATTCAGTGTTTGGGTCCAAAATATATAACCCGAGAGGTGCTGACGTGGATTAAAAAAAAGATGACGTGACATATCCCTCCTCTTATATATAATGTAAAGATATATATATATATATATATATATATATATATATATATATATATATATATATATATATATATATATATATATATATATATATATATATATATATATATAGAGAGAGAGAGAGAGAGAGAGAGAGAGAGAGAGAGAGAGGGAGAGAGGGAGGTTAATGATAGGTGTGAAAATACCCATCCTTCTACCACTTAATTCTGGCTAAAACGAGACCAAAACACGTATTTAATATCATTTGTTTGGAATTATGCGTGGTTTTTGTGTTTATTGCGTTTTCAGAATCAACCGGATGAATATTGAAGAAAACATGGGATTGCACGGGTTTTATCGAGGAAAAAGACTCAAGACGAAGTCTACTGTCCAAGAGATGCAAAAGATTTGAAGTCACTGTGCCTATTTAAAGATTTATCGAAGAATAGAGCCAAAGATGGAAGATTCATATATGTCGAAGAACTCGAGTCTATTAAACAAAAGATTATAAGACGAGTTGGAATTATTCACCGACACTTCTAAAAATCCAAAGTCGGAAACGTTTATTTAAAGAAGCGTGAAGACTAAAGAAGAGAGAAGAAAAGAAGCCCGATACCAAAGCCCATTCACAAGCCCATACCACACGCCTATATATAGGACCTTACTTCACAAAAATGACACACTTAGTTAGTTAGTCTTAGTTCTTTAGTTTTTCATTTTCTCTAGTTTTAGAGAGAGAAAGTTCCAAACTTTCTCTCACTAAACTTTTTCTTTGTTTTCATCTTTAAAATTTAAGCTTTCTTTAATCTTTGTACTTTGGATTTCATTAATCTTATTCAAGTTAAGCTTTTAAGTTCTTTAATCTTCTTCTATTTTTCTTAGTTTATCTAAATCCTTAATCCGATTGTTTAATTCCATACGGTTTGGATTTGTGGATGAGTTCGTGATCAAAGTTTGATCTTTCTTGTTTCTTTTAAGCTCTCACACGTATAAGCTATAGGCCTTCTATGCTTATTTGCTTATTGCTTGTTTTAGCTTATTGGATTTCGGATTCCATATAAGTTTTAGTCATTCAAAAGTTTTGTTTATTAAGTTTAAGGTTTCTCGTCTTCAAAAGTTTTTCAATTTAATCTTTTTGAGTGCTTAAGTCCCGGTTAAAATAGCTTATTGAAAGTGCTCATTGAGGTTTTAGCTATTCACCATTTTCGGATTAGTTTTGCATTCCATCGCGATACAAGGGTTATACACATTCCGACGGGTGCTCATTTTGATCGCAATAACCCAGGTGTGGGTTCTACTTTGCGATCGGGTAGTAATTCCCCCTTATTCCGATCTGGATTGCGATCGCTTATTGCGATCGCATATTCCGACAGGATTTAAGGTCCTTTATTAAGTCGAAACTCTGGCCAATTTCTATTTACCTTATTCCGATCTGACTTTCCGATAAGGCATCATTCCGACAGCTTGATCTTAATTATTCCGATGGTGACAAACGTGAACATTCGGATGGACTTCACTTCGACATTCTGATGGATAGTTTTTGTTACATTCCGATGCTTTTGATTTTAATACATTCCGATAGAAATATTTTTCCACATTCCTATAGAACAAGTTTTTAAGCATTAATTCAATTAAGTTTTCAAAGTATTTGTCTAATCTTTTCTTTACGTTTTCAAGCATTTACTTTTAACTTGTCAATCTAGTTTAATCTTTTAAAAGTTTTAATTTTACTCTTCGAAACTTACTTATTTGTCATTAGTTTAAAATAGATAAACAAACCAACACCTTTTTATTAACCAAGAACAAATCATTCCACTTAGAGCCGAGATCAATTCGAGGAGATACCGAGAACGAAATCCGAACCTTAGCAAAAATGCTTGTATTAAATGGCGCCGCTGCCGGCTCTTCTCGTTAAGATCAACAGTTTTTTGTGAGAACTTGGATTTTGGGATCCGTTCCCCGTGAATGTTACTTTTTCATAAAAATTTTCAAAAACACAATAAACCCTAAAATAAAAATTTTCAAAAATCCTAAAAATTAAAAAACATAAAAACCAAAAATATTTTTGCTTTGTTTTTGCCTTGTTAGTTCTTTTGCAGGTGTATGCGTACACGATCAACGTCTTATCAAGAGCCCGAGCCTCTCGAAGACTTAGACATGGCCGGTGTACAAAACAACAACAATAACCCACCTCAAAACAATAATAACAATAACAACCCACCTTTCAACAACAATAATAACAACAACAATGAGCCTCTACCGGATAATCGCCCGATGATTGAACTTCTACAAGCACATGTAGATGGCAACAATGATCCAATTGTCATACCCGCGTTTGCAGCCAACAACTTTGAACTCAAATCCGGCTTTATCTAGATGGTCTCTGCTCAACCATTCTTGGGGCGTACCATTGATGATCCACATGACCACATCAAGAGATTCTTGCAACTCACTAATACGGTCAAATTCAATGGTGTTCCACAAGAGGTAATCCGTTTACAACTTTTTCCCTTTTCTTTAGAGGGACAAGCCCGGCATTGGCTTGCAAAGGAACCGCCACAGAGTATTCTTACGTGGACGGATTTGGAGACCAAGTTTATCAACTACTTTTTCCCACCCTCTCGTACTACCGCTTTGCGGAATGAAATCATTAATTTTGAACAAAAGTACGATGAGTCTTTTAGTGAATCTTGGGACCGTTTCAAAGATCTTTTAAGAAAATGCCCACAACATGGTTTTACCAAAGTGCACCAAATTAACACTTTTTATAATGGTTTAAGCATGAGTGACCAAGATTCATTAAACAGTGCCTCGGGGGGTAATCTTTTGGCTAAGACTTCCAATGCTGCTTGGGATGTCATTGAGAATAAGTCTCGTGTGCAAACCAAGAGTGTTCGAACCAATGTCGCTAGTGCTAGTACTAGTGACAGCGACAAGCGAATTGATAAAATCACTGCGCTTCTTGAATCGCTTGCTACCCAAACCGCTAACAACACCAACAACATCAATGCCAAAAACGCTCAAGTCAATGCTGTCAGCCAACCATGTGAAATATGCGGGGGTCCTCACTCTTACACCACTTGTACCTCCACCCAAGACTACCCTTCTGAGAATGTGAATGCAGCATACGGTACCTATCCTCAACCCGCTTATCAAGCTCGTCCTCAAGGTGACCGCAACCTGCTTAGCTACCGCTCCAACAACTATCTCTCACCACCCGGTTTTACTCCTAACAACCAAAACCAACAACAAAACCTCAACCGCCCTCCTCAACAACAAAAACAATCTCGTGGACCATACATACCACCTCACAAACAACAAAATCCACCTCAAAGAAACAACCAAGTTTACCAGCAACCTGCTTATCAACCACCCGCATACAATGCTCCCCCCAACCAACCCACCGCTTTACACCAAGAAGTGGAAACCTACATGAGGACTAACGATGTGATCGTTGGAAATCTTCAGCGGGAAGTGCTCAACTTGAAAGCAGACCTGGTGAAACAAGGGAACGATCTGAGAGCTGACATGAGAAACACTTTGGATAGTCAAACGAATGACTTAAAAAACATGATGGCTAGTTTCTTCCAAGGTAATCAACCCTCTTCTTCGGGTACTCATCCGAGTAACACCGTTGCGAATCCCAGAGGGGAGATGAAAGCAATCACCACTCGCAGTGGCAAAGGTACTAAGGAACCCGAGCTTCCTATACCTCCACCAGTGATTGTGACTAAGGAGAACGAGTCACCTGCTCCTATTCCTCATCCTTCTCCTTCTCCAATTTCTCCACCTCTTACTTCTACCCCTCCTCCACCTAAGGATGTGAGTGATCCTTCGATCCCAAAGACTTCCTCTTCTTCCGATATACCTTATCCATCTAGGTTGAGGAAAGAGAAGCTCAAAAGCAAGGATGATATTCAGGTTTCCAACTTTCTAAAAATGTTTAAACAATTGAATTTCAACATCTCCTTCGTTGAGGCTCTCGCTCACATGCCCAAGTATGCGAAAATGTTCAAAGATCTTCTTAGCGACAAGGAGAAGCTTCTTGATATTGCTAACACCTAACTTAATGAGAATTGCTCTGCAGTGCTCTTAAGGAAATTGCCAACCAAGCTTGGTGATCCGGGTCGTTTCTTAATCCCTTGTAACTTCCCGGGAGTAGATAATTGCATTGCCCTAGCCGATCTAGGTGCCAGTATTAATCTAATGCCTCTAAGCGTTTGGAAGCAATTATCTCTCCCTGAGCTAGTCCCCACCAAAATGACTTTGGTATTAGCTAACCGTACGGTTGCTTATCCAGTGGGGATAGCCGAAGACGTCTTTGTAGGAGTCGACAAATTCACTTTTCCTGCCAATTTCGTTGTCGTTGACTACGACATGACCCTCGTGTGCCATTGATCGTTGGTCGTCCATTCTTGAGGACCGGTCGCACTCTCATCGATGTTGAAGCCGGTGAGCTTATCATGCGAGTGGGTGACGATAAAATCGTCTTCAACATGGGAAAGTTGTCTAAACAACCTTATTCATACGAGAGTGTTAATTGTATTGACGTTCTGGATGAGGCTTGTGAAGAACACTTTATTGATGCTTGTAAAAATATTCCTACCTCTCTTCCCAATGTTGAGACCGTTTCCTCTATTGATTCATCACTATCTCTATTTGGAGAAAGTGATTTCTTTTGGATAGATCTTGAAGCCACCATGGGAGATGTGAACTTAGCAAATGACGATTCTCCCACCGATTGGGATGAAGACATGCATTTCTTTGAAAACCTTCTCAAAGATGACAATCTTTCTCCACCATCTCCCACGGTTATTGCTATCGATGCTCCGACTTTGAAAACGCCTCCCATCGAAAATCATCCAGATTTAGAACTTAAGGAGTTGCCGCCCCATCTCGAGTACGTGTTCCTTGAAGAAAACAAGAAGTCGCCTGTCATCATCGCGAAGGATTAGAAAGAAGAAGAAAAATCTCGCCTCATCGTCGTGCTTAAAGATCATAAGAAGGCAATTGCTTGGAAAATTTCCGACATCCGCGGAATTGATCCGAACTTTTGTACTCATAAGATTCTCATGGAGGATGACTTTAAACCCGCAATCCAGAGCCAAAGAAGGGTTAATCCTAAAATTCATGACGTCATCACACAAGAGGTTATTAAACTTCTTGATGCCGGCTTGATTTACCCTATTTCGGATTCGCCGTGGGTAAGTCCCGTCCATTGTGTGCCCAAGAAGGGCGGAATAACCGTTGTTTCCAATGAACACAACGAGTTGATTCCCACTCGTCTCGTTACTGGGTGGAGAGTTTTTATTGATTATCGCAAGCTCAATGATGCCACGAGAAAAGACCATTTTCCTCTTCCCTTCATGGATCAAATGCTCGAGCGTCTAGCTGGTAATGACTATTACTGCTTCTTAGACGGTTTCTCCAGGTATTTTCAAATTCCCATCGATCCCAAGGACCAAGAAAAGACCACATTCACTTGTCCCTATGGAACATTTGCTTACAAACGCATGCCTTTTGGTTTATGTAATGCTCCTGGGACGTTCCAAAGGTGTATGATGGCTATCTTCCATGACATGGTGGAAGACACTATGGAAGTATTCATGGATGATTTCTCGGTTTATGGCGATTCTTTCTCTGCTTGCCTTGCCAATTTAGAACGTATGCTTAAGCGGTGTGAAGACACTCGCCTTGTTCTTAATTGGGAAAATGCCATTTCATGGTAAAAGAGGGCATCGTGCTAGGACACAAAATCTCCAAAGCCGGTCTTGAAGTAGACCGTGCTAAAGTCGATGTTATCGCTAAGTTGCCTCCACCTTCAATTGTGAAGGGTGTGAGAAGTTTCCTTGGTCATGCGGGCTTCTACCGACGACTCATCAAAGATTTTTCTCAAATCGCTCGCCCGATGACCCACCTCTTGGAAAAAGATACTCCGTTTATCTTTTCTAAAGAGTGTATTGACGCCTTCAACTCGCTTAAGGATAAACTAACTAAGGCACCCGTCTTGGTCACACCTAATTGGGAGCTGCCTTTCGAGTTGATGTGCGATGCTAGTGACTTTGCTATTGGAGCGGTTTTGGGCCAAAGAGTGAACAAACACTTCCAACCAATCCATTACGCTAGCAAGACAATGACTGGGGCTCAATTGCATTATACGACAACCGAAAAAGAGCTTTTAGCTGTTGTCTATGCTTTTGAAAAGTTCCGCCCCTATCTTTTCCTTTCCACCACAATCGTTTACACCGATCATTCCGCGTTGAAGTACTTGTTAACTAAGCAAGACTCCAAACCAAGACTTCTTCGCTGGGTTTTGCTACTCCAAGAATTTAAAATCGAAATTCGCGATAAAAAAGGAGCTGAAAACCTAGCCGCGGATCATCTCAGTAGACTTGAGGATCCTTACCAAGGGGATCATCCGAACAAAGAAATCAATGATTCTTTTCCCTTGGAGACCTTAATGTCTATCAACTCGACTTCTGATGAAACCCCGTGGTTTGCGGACATTGCAAACTACTTAGCGGGTGGAATTCTCGTGGACGGGTTAACATCCCAGCAAAAGAAAAAGTTCTTCAAAGACATTAAGACTTACTTTTGGGATGACCCGTATCTATTCAAACAATGTGCTGATTTGATCATTCGCCGATGTGTTGATGGACCGGTAGCTTTAGAAATCCTTGACGCTTGCCACAAAGGACCCACCGGTGGTCACTTTGGTCCCAACTACACCGCTAAAAAAGTGTTTTACTCGGGATTTTATTGGCCCACCATTTATCCTGATGCTCACGAGATGGTTAAACGATGTGATGCTTGCCAAAAACAAGGCAAGATCACACATAAAGACGAGATGCCTTAGAATTTCATACAAGAATGTGAAATCTTTGATGTTTGGGGTATCGACTTTATGGGGCCATTCCCTTCATCTAAAGGAAACAAATACATCCTTGTAGCCGTTGACTACGTTTCAAAGTGGGTTGAAGCCAAAGCTTTACCTACTAATGACGCAGGGGTGGTTTGTAACTTTTTAAAATCGCTATTCGCTAGATTCGGTGTGCCTCGTGCCATTATTAGTGATCGCGGGACTCATTTTTGCAACGACCAATTTGCTAGAGTCATGGCTAAGTACGGTGTAACTCATCGTCTTTCCACCGCCTACCACCCACAAACTAATGGCCAGGCTGAAATCTCTAACCGAGGGTTAAAGCGAATTTTAGAAAGAACCATGGGAGTGCATCGTGCCTCATGGGCTGATAAACTTGATGATGCTTTGTGGGCTTTTCGTACTGCATACAAGACTCCGATTGGTTGTACACCATATCGTCTCGTGTACGGGAAGGCGTGCCACCTCCCCATTGAGTTGGAGCACAAGGCTTATTAGGCCTTGAAGTGGGCTAATTTTGATATCAACAAAGCCGGTGACCTACGCAAGATCCAACTCAATGAGCTGAATGAACTCCGTAATGAGGCTTATGAAAATTCTTTGATCTATAAGGTGAAGACTAAGCTCATTCACGACTCTAAGATTAAGAACCGAGAGTTACAAGTTGGAGACAAAGTTTTACTCTTTAACTCTCGGTTGAAAATCTTTTCGGGCAAGCTGAAATCTCGTTGGTCCGGCCCATTCACCATTGCCCAAATTTTTCCATATGGTACTCTCGAGCTCGCTCAACCGAATGGACCTAATTTTAAGGTGAATGGCCAACGAGTGAAGTTGTACTTTGGTGAGGACATCTCTCAGGAGATGATTCCATCCCTCACCACGTTCCCCATGAACTAATTTTGGGTCGAGTCAGGCTCGTGACTCGGTTATAAAAAACAAGCGCTCCTCGGGAGGCAACCCGAGTATCTATCCTTTTATGTTTTAACTTCCTAAGTGTAAGGGGACCTATATAGGTGTTTGTATTTGTGTGGTGATGTGATTACAGGGATAAGTGCACTCTTGGAATCTCTTAAGAACCGTGCTCCCGTGTTATCCGAAATCCGGTTCTATCTCTCAACTATCGTGATTCAATTTTCTTCATACTCACATTTAAAATTGATCACTTTAGTCGTCTCTTCCTTAACTTGAGTTATCCAACGTGCACAATGTCATAAGTGTAGGGGAGACTTTCCCCACATGCTTAAACATTGAGGACAATGTTTATCTTAAGTGTAGGGGGGACTTCTATCGAAGTTTTAAGTGGACTTTTCCATGAAAATGCCTTCATTTAACCGGAAAATCATCTTTTTCAACATTTTTCAAATTTTTTTAATTAACTTTGGCCATTTAGTCGTAATTTTTAATTTTTTATCGTTGCTTTCATATGTATATATCCCGCAATAAAGTCAAAAATATTAATAAAGTGGTGTAGCTAGTTTAGAAGTCTTTGACATATTAGGCCCGTTGCGATTATTTTGACTCAACCCGAATAGACTTATTCAAGTTTATTCTAGCTAGTATCCTTAACCATGTAGACCTTAATTGGTTTATTAGGCTAAGAATCCACGAGTCTCATTACTTGAGATTTTAAATTGTGGAGAACGAGAAATGATAGAGTCAATTATAAGTCGGTATTCTTGCACAAGCTCACTTGGTGTAATTATTTGCCTATTCTCCCATCACTTGCTAATATATTATCTGCAATAAGTAAGGTCGTACGATTTGAAAAAGTTACTTAGCTTCTAGCCCAAGATCGTTTAAAAGTTGCTCGGTAATGATAAGAGTTCATAGCCAAGGCATAACTTATGAAGCGGGGCGCGAAGATTAGCGAGTCCGAAAAGGCCCTAACAAGGCATGAGGATTCAATTTTATTGCTGAAGATCCAAAGGGATGTGAAAAGCATTATTCCCAAAATCAATATGAAGGATCAAGACTCACGACGAAAAGCAATCAACTCCCATAAAGATCATGGAGAAGTCTATCCGAAAAGACCCTAACAAGGTATGAGGATAAATAGATCCAAGTCCGAAAAGGAGGCGGATCGTTGTATCTCAAAATCCCAATTAGAGATTGAAGAAATAATCATGAAGTCGTGGTCAACAAAGTTGGAGTACCCCTCAAAAGTCTCCAAGTGAAGAAACTCTATAACGAAGAGAAGACCATTATCTCAAGAACGTCTCTCAAGATATGGAGTATGAAGTACATGCCAAATATCGGCCCGAGAAAGGTCTCAAATCGTGAACCAAGTTATGCCAAGATATGAACTTTTTGATATCCCGAGAAGCAGTTTTAAGAGATTTTGTTCTTTAGCTAACTATTGATCAAATCGTCCTACTTTGCTTTCAGCCTAAATAAACTATCGAAATAAGTCCAAAAATGCATCTTCACGATCATTCTAAGACAAAAATAAAATATCAGAGATACACCTAGGAATAAGGGAGTTTAAGCATTTAATTAAGCCATGTGTGTAAGTGTTTGATTTGCTAACTTATAATAATAATGATCTCGTTCTTAAGCTTAGTTTGGGGAACGTGAAACTTGAGGGTGATAAATCTTCGCAGCACCAAAGCCCTAATGTAATTCCTCGATCTCTTTGCATGTTATTTCCATATAGCTGTTTTTAAGTGAAAATGGTTTTCTATCCTTTTGTTACTTTAAAATTTTTATTTCTCTTAGTACTTTAATTTTTGTTTAGTAGTATGTTAATAAGGCCAAGGTTGATTAATTATGAGAAAAATGTAAATTTGCTTTATCACTAAGCATTGCATGAGGGCATGGCAATGGATAAGTGTAGGGGATTTGATAGGTGTGAAAACACCCATCCTTCTACCACTTAATTCTGGCTAAAACGAGACGAAAACACGTATTTAATATCATTTGTTTGGAATTATGCGTGGTTTTTGTGTTTATTGCGTTTTCAGAATCAAGCGGATGAATATTGAAGAAAACATGGGATTGCATGGGTTTTATCGAGGAAAAAGACTCAAGACGAAGTCTATTGTCCAAGAGATGCAAAAGATTTGAAGTCACTGTGCCTATTTAAAGATTTATCGAAGAATAGAGCCAAAGATGGAAGATTCATATATGTCGAAGAACTCGAGTCTATTAAACAAAAGATTATAAGACGAGTTGGAATTATTCACCGACACTTCTAAAAATCCAAAGTCTGAAACGTTTATTTAAAGAAGCGTGAAGACTAAAGAAGAGAGAAGAAAAGAAGCCTGATACCAAAGCCCATTCACAAGCCCATACCACACGCCTATATATAGGACCTTACTTCACAAAAATGACACACTTAGTTAGTTAGTCTTAGTTCTTTAGTTTTTCATTTTCTCTAGTTTTAGAGAGAGAAAGTTCCAAACTTTCGCTCACTAAACTTTTTCTTTGTTTTCATCTTTAAAATTTAAGCTTTCTTTAATCTTTGTACTTTGGATTTCATTAATCTTATTCAAGTTAAGCTTTTAAGTTCTTTAATCTTCTTCTATTTTTCTTAGTTTATCTAAATCCTTAATCCGATTGTTTAATTCCATACGGTTTGGATTTGTGGATGAGTTCGTGATCAAAGTTTGATCTTTCTTGTTTCTTTTTAAGCTCTCACACGTATAAGCTATAGGCCTTCTATGCTTATTTGCTTATTGCTTGTTTTAGCTTATTGGATTTCGGATTCCATATAAGTTTTAGTCATTCAAAAGTTTTGTTTATTAAGTTTAAGGTTTCTCGTCTTCAAAAGTTGTTCAATTTAATCTTTTTGAGTGCTTAAGTCCTGATTAAAATAGCTTACTGAAAGTGCTCATTGAGGTTTTAGCTTTTCACCATTTTCGGATTAGTTTTGCATTCCATCGCAATACAAGGGTTATACACATTCCGACGGGTGCTCATTTTGATCGCAATAACCCAGGTGTGGGTTCTACTTTGCGATCGGGTAGTAATTCCCCCTTATTCCGATCTGGATTGCGATCGCTTATTGCGATCGCATATTCCGACAGGATTTAAGGTCCTTTATTAAGTCGAAACTCTAACCAATTTCTATTTACCTTATTCCGATCTGACATTGCGACAAAGGGTCCTTACAACATTCTGATCTGACTTTCCGGTAAGGCATCATTCCGACAGCTTGATCTTAATTATTCCGATGGTGACAAACGTGAACATTCCGATGGACTTCACTTCGACATTTCGATGGATAGTTTTTGTTACATTCCGATGCTTTTGATTTTAATACATTCCGATAGAAATAATTTTCCACATTCCTATAGAACAAGTTTTTAAGCATTAATTCAATTAAGTTTTCAAAGTATTTGTCTAATCTTTTCTTTACGTTTTCAAGCATTTACTTTTAACTTGTCAATCTAGTTTAATCTTTTAAAAGTTTTAATTTTACTCTTCGAAACTTACTTATTTGTCATTAGTTTAAAATAGATAAACAAACCAACACCTTTTTATTAACCAAGAACAAATCATTCCACTTAGAGCCGAGATCAATTCGAGGAGATACCGAGAATGAAATCCGAACCTTAGCAAAAATGCTTGTATTAGTTAATGTGAGAGCTTTTTTAAAGTTGTAAAAATAAGAATAATCTAAAACAATACTTAAACATTGATACATAACCATTCTACCAATAATACACCAAAATATATATTATTTATGCAACCTAACATTCTATCGACTAATAAATAACGACTTGGTGTGTAACATACTACTGATACACAATTAAAAATGTGATACACAAACATCAAAATCTCAATAAGATAATATCGTATACATAAAATGGTACATTTGATACACAGCCACCACTAAATAACATGATATACGATACCGAGACATGATACAGATCACACCTTAAATCAAGATGTATCACTTAGAATTCGTTAATTTTCAAAGCTAAAGCCCATCAAATCTTAAAAAAATTGTTTTAGTTAATCACGTTTCAAAATTGTTTCAAGTAGAGTGTCATTTGTTAGATTTTGGTTGGTTCTCATTTTTACAACTTTAAAAAGAATCTTATTTGATCTCAATTATATATATATATATATATATATATATATATATATATATATATATATATATATATATATAGGTAAGAGTTATATGTAGAACTCATTTAAGGTATAGAACTTGTAAAACCCCACTTTGATAAGTGGGCCGTTACGCGTAATTATGGCGTGTCATCAAAGCATGCAAGGTAATATGTAGTACAACATACATGACCTGTAAAACCCGCATTAAAAACCTATGAACATTACACGTGAACAGTAACATACGAAAACACGGTAAAATTTAAACTTTCCTTTTATAATATTAATACACGTGTCACGATAATAAATAACGAACAATCATGAATACTATAAATGTGACACGATCATGAATACCAAAATCACGAATAATAAATCACGAACACACACGTAAATTATTTAACACACGAAAAACTACGGGTTTACCCCATGTGGGCCCCTATGTCGCGGCTAGACAAGAGAAGGGAGGCTAAGTGGGTCTTTGGCCCAAAACCAATTTTAATAAAAACATCAGGAGAATTGTTTTTCTCATATTTTAGGTTTACAGAAAATTTTGTCCTCTTCCTCCTTGTTTCACCATAGCCGTCGGCCACCTAAAGAAGAAAGGCAAACCCAGAAGATTTTTGTGTTTGTTTAATTATTCGTGATCACCTCGTCATTCTACACGCATTGGTATATTCAAAAACCTTTTCTTTTCATTTTATTTTCTTTTGATTTCATGTTTAAAATTAATTAAACACATGAACATGTAAAAGTAATAACCTAGGATTAATTAATTTTGTCTAGGGTGCGTTTGGTTTGCGGTTTGTGGTTCGGCCGAGACACCGAGACCCCCAAATGGGTGCTCGGCTTGTTTTTAATCACCACCACTGACACCATAAAGGTCTCGGCTTGGTTGGTTTACGGTTTGGTTGGTTTTTGGCTCGGCACAGGCAATAAACCCCCGACCGAAGGTCAGGGTGTGTTTGTTTGTTTGGTTGGGTGTAACCGAGGCACCACCGAGACCCCAAGGGGCTCGGTTGGTTTTGTTTGATCGGACACGAGACCAAAGGGACCCCGACTTCGAGTCGGGGTATGTTTACATGTTTAGTTGATTAAGTAGTGTCAACCGAGATCCCTCCAAGGTCTCGGTGGGACTTTGTTTATAGCTTATTTGGTTCGGTTATATTAAAACACGGGCTCGGGATTCGGGTTTTTATAAAAACTATTTTTATAAATCATGTCATATTAAACTTTAGGTTAATTAATTTATTAAATTAATTCATGTATAACCTAAGGTATTTATACTTAGTCATTTTAATTAGAACATGTATTTTTAATTAAAATCATATAACATATAGTTTAATTAAATTAACTAGTTATTTAATTATTATGCTATAACCATGACTTGTATTGTACTAATTTAACTTCACATATTATTTATAATTCAACTTAATTCTAATTATAGAAACTTACTAATTTTGGGAACTTTCTATTTTTGTAAACTTTCTATTTTTGGAAACTTACTATTTATGGAAACCTGCTATTTTTAGAAAGTTACTTAGTATTACAATACAAGTATTATAATACACTAATACATGAATAATACACAACAGAACATCAAAATAACTACAGTTAACACAGTAAATAGTAAAACATGACATAATACGTATAACAAGCTAATAACACACGGAACCAATAAAACACATGTAATTCAGACAACTCATACACATCCATATTTCTTATGTAGTGTTATCCGTCAAGGCGGATTAGTCTTCATCATTTTCGTTAGCTTCTACTGGACATAAGGTACGGATTTCCCGTCCTTCAGTAAGGACAATCTCTTCCTTCATTAGGATTTCTCGTATGCAGCCAACTGTTTTCCCCAGTAGTTACAGATTAAATGCTTATGTTTATTAGTTACCATAGCCATATACATGCATGACCAGTTTCACCTAGTTATGGAGGTACCATAACCATCACACTAGAGGCACTAGTGTTATGACTTCACCATGATGGAGTGATAGCTTGTGGCGTCCCTTTTCGGTTGTTTGGCCATTTTATTATTATATTATCATGTGGGGCGTATGAGTGCATCCTAGTTACATGTTTCAGTCAGGACTTCATGGTGAATGTGGTGTGTGCCTTGCATCCTTCACAAGGAGCTGATTCCTCCTACCCACTGACCAGTTAATTAGAGGCAACCCCTCTAATTGCATGATGAGGTCTCCCCTCTAAGTATTCATGCACGTTGTTGACCGCATGACCTATATTGGCTATTATGGTACATTAACTAATACAGATGTTCATAAGTAACATAAGCTATGTTTTCAGAACTAAAATCAGTTAGCATGACTGAAAACTAGGTTTTCCAAGACTTATTCATTTCCGCTGCCATTCATGCTTTATATTCTTTATATGCTTCCATATTCTATGTTTTTCCATGCTTTATTGTATATCTGTACACTGAGCGTTATGCTCAGCCGTCTACTTTTCCATGTTCCCAAACGGCAGGTACCCAAGGACGCAAGTAGGAACTCCAGAGTTCGTGCATTCGGATTGGAAGCTATCCGGCCTCTTTTACCTTATGCATTTATTCCTACTTTATCATACTTTACATCTTTTGGACATTGTTTAGTCCTTTCCATTTACAGTACTTATATTGCTTGTTTGTGAGTTACTAGACTACCGATGTTTGATTCTGGTATTTCTATTTATGGTCATGAATGTTTAGACATTTACCTTGCATGATTTTATGATACGCCATAATTTACTGTAGCATCCTATCCTATTAAATGGGGTATTACAATTATGGTATCAGAGCCAAGGTTTCGACCTGTAGCTCTGTAAAAATGACCTGTGACTTACGGGTAGTCACCAGTGTCTTCCTAGAACTGAAAGTTGGTTTTCATGCATTCATTCATTTTCATTTTTATTTCATGCATTCATATCATTGTAGCAGGTTTATGACTAAGTAATGGTTGGTACAGGACTGGCCCTATTTAGTCGCATGTGCTTTTATCTAAACATTTAACTTTGGGACCGACCCATTGGCGTTCCCGCGCCATGTCTTTTGTTTTGAGTGAACTGACCATAGGAGTTCACTCCCGTTCATATAAAAGTTTTATAAACTACATCATGCATTTTTACATTGTTTCATGCATTATAAACTGCTTCTTTGATTTATACATTGTTCATGCATTCTTATGTTATATCATTTTAGATTTATAATCTATGTTGCATTTTGTTGTTTTAAATTGTCAGATGGTGAACAATCGCAATACCCCAGATTTGACAGCAGCTGTCAATGCAGCTCTGCAAGCCCTTCTTCCCCAACTTCGCAATGAAATCAGGGATGAACTTCAGGCGAAATTCCAGGCTCATGGTAATCACAACAACCCTCCTCCTCCACTGGTTACTCTTATGACTTGGTTGGAGAGATTCAACAAAAGCGACCCATTCGTTTGAGCAGACTGACAGCCCCAACGAGTCTGAAGCTTGGATTTCTCACATCGAGAAGATTTTCGATGGAATGGGTTGTGATGGTATTTACAAGGCAAGACTGGCTTGCTATAAGTTTGAAGGTGATGTGCTGTAGTGGTGGAAATCGGTCAAGCAGTCCAATAGTGGTGACAATTGGGTTGCACAGCTGACATGGAACTGGTTTAAGGAGCTCTTCCTTAATTAGTACTTTCCACATGCTGAGCAAGAGAAGATCAAGAGGGACTACCATAACATTCGGCAGATTGCTGGTGAAAACAACAATGAATTCATGCAAAGGTTTCTCCGGTTAGCAGGTTTTCTGGGTCCAGCCGCAGGAACTGCTGCAGAGCAGGCTGAGAAGTTTCACTGGGCACTTCGCACTTTGGTTGCCAACAACTTGGTATGTGCTACTTTCACTACAGTGGCACAGGTGGCCGATGTAGCCCGTAAGCTCGAGATGCTTCAAGAACGAGAGGAGTTCGGTGATGACAGAGCAGTGAAGAGGTATCTTCAATCACCAATTGTAAACAATTCATTTCCATCAGTATTATTCATTTCATATAAACCTCTGTTCAACAATATATATATTCCAGGCAGAAGACTGACGACCGTAAGCCTGCGGCCGCTCAACAGCAAGCATCCAAGGGAAACGGTCAGACTAACGAACGTTCTGGTTCTTAGAGGCGTGGCGGTAATGATAGTTACCGTACCAACGCTAACAACTCGAACAACAGCAGGTTCCTACATTAACCTTCTTTCATTTTAAACTATTTTATGTTATGGTATTCTGACACTCCAACAATTGTTAATTTAGGAACAATGGTAACGGCAGGGATCAGGACCGTAGGGGTTCACAGCCTAACCGTTCTACCTCATCTGGTAAATTTTACACCGTCTATGTAATCATGTTTATGTTCCACGATCATGTCTCATGCATGTAATCCTTAAACAGGGTCTCAGATAACTAGGACGCCTGCTGGAGGATTCAGGCATCCTGTCTGTCCTACTTGTTCGCGCAAACACTCTGGTATTTGTCGCCGAGGTACTGTGGTTGTTTCAAGTGTGGCCAACAAGGCCATCAGCAGAAGGACTGTCGCCAGGGTGAGATAGAAGGAACCTCTGGACACGCTGACACCAAAACACCTCCTACTCCTGGTCGCGTGTTCACTACTACTCGAGATCAGGCGAATAAGACTTCAGGTACCATCACCGGAAATCTCTTTATAAATGGTTTGGCAACATGTGCTCTATTTGATACTAGAGCGACGCATTCAGTCGTGTCCACTACTTTGTTGTACGTGTTAGGATTTCCCCGATGCCATTAGATAATGCCTTATGCATTTCCATGCCACTTAGGGACTCTATACGAATCACTCAGGTGTACAGAGATCTTCCCCTAGAATTTGATGACAAGATCCATAGAGTTGACGCACTTCCTTTGGACATGTGCGATTTTGATTTGATTTTGGGCATGGACTGGTTATCCAAACACCAGGCCACAATTGACTGCCACACTTATCGGGTTTTCTTCAGTGATGTTAAATCTTTAGAGTACATACACCATAGTTTTCTGCCAGGGAGGTCAGTACAGATTATTTCATCCATGGAGGCGCGTGTATTGCTATCACACGGTTGTTGGGCTTCATAGCCAATATTCATGACATTACTGTTGAGTCTCCATCGATCCAAGATCAGCCTATTGTGTCAGAGTTTCCTGAGTATTTCCAGATGAACTTCCAGGCATACCACCTGTTCGTGAAGTCGAGTTTGGAATCGAGCTCATACCAGGTGTAGAGCCAGTTTCCAAAGCTCCTTACCGTATGGCTCCTATAGAGCTTAAGGAACTAAAAGATCAGATGCAGGAACTTTTGAAACGAGGTTTCATCCGTCTTAGTGCATCGCCATGGGGTGCACCGGTATTGTTCGTGAAGAAGAAAGACGGCAGCATGCGTTTATGTATAGACTATCGTGAGCTGAACAAGATCACGATCATGAATCGTTATTCTTTGCCGCGAATTGATGACCTATTCGATCAACTTCAGGGAGCCATGCATTTCTCCAAGATCGATCTGAGGTCCGGCTACCATCAGTTACGGGTTAAAGAGCATGATATCTTCAAGACTGCTTTCCGTACACGTTATGGGCACTACGAGTTCGTAGTCATGCCATTCGGACTCACTAATGCTCCAGATGTCTTCATGGATTTGATGAACCGTGTCTTCCATGAGTTTCTAGACAAGTTCGTTATTGTGTTCATTGATGACATCTTGATATTCTCCAAATCCAAGGAGGAACATGAGGAACACCTTCGTACAGTCTTACAGATTCTTCGTCAGAAGCAGTTGTACGCCAAGTTCTCTAAGTGTGAGTTATGGTTAACCAAGGTGGCATTTCTGGGCCATATTGTATCTACAGAGGGGATCACCATGGATCCTACCAAGGTAGAAGCTATCACTAAATGGCCGAGACCTACATCTGCAACAGAAGTTAGAAGTTTTCTGGGTTTAGCTGGCTACTACCGTAGGTTTGTAGAGAACTTTTCACGGTTAGCCTTACCTTTGACTAAGCTGATGAGGAAAGGAGAGAAATTCGTCTAGACAGAAGAGCGAGAGAAGAGCTTTGAAGATCTTAAGCAGAAGTTAGTGACTGCACCTATCCTTACTCTCCCATCTGGCTCAGGTGGATTTTAGATATATAGTGATGCTTTAGGAAAGGGTTTAGGCTGCGTTCTCATGCAACATGGGAAGGTTATCGCATACGCATCACGATAGCTGAAACCTTATGAAGAAAACTATCCTACTCACGATTTAGAGCTTGCAGCAGTTGTTTTCGCATTGAAGATCTGGAGACATTATTTGTATGGTGAATCATGTGACATATTCACCGGCCACAAGAGTCTTAAGTACATCTTCACCCAGAAGGAACTGAATATGAGACAGAGGATATGGTTAGAGCTATTGAAGGATTACGACACCAACATTCAGTACCATCCTTTTAAGGCGAATGTGGTGGCAGATGCTCTAAGAAGAAGGTCGGGTATGATTGCTGGCATTTGGATTGCAAAGGAGATCATTCGTGACCTAGAGATGACTGACATTGAGTTTTGTGTACGAGGACAAAACGGTTACTGGGCTAATCTTAGAGTGGAGCCAGACTTACATTCTAGGATCAAGGAAGCTCAGAAGGACGATGGTGACATTTGGGCTATCATTCAGAACCTTGATCAGCAGACGAAGTTTCGTGTTGACGATGACGGTATCTTATGGCAGGGCACTAGACTAGTGGTTCCTGATGACTCTACTCTCAGGGAAGCTGTGTTGACTGAAGCTCACAGTTCTCCATTTACCATACATCTTGGTTCTACCAAGAAGTACCACGACATCAAGCAACACTTTTGGTGGAGTAGTATGAAGCAGGATGTTGCCACCTTCATTTCTAAGTGTATGATCTGCCAGCAGGTGAAGATCGAACATCAGCGAGCTAGTGGTCTACTACAACCATTAGATATTCCAGCATGGAAGTGGGACAAAATCTCCATGGTTTTTTTTACTGGTCTTCCGGTTACTTAGAAGAAGAATGACGCTATCTGGGTCATTATGGATAGGTAATAAGTGTGAAAACACTTATCCTTTTACCACTTATTTCCAATAATAACAAGACCAAAACGTATATTTTATGTCGTAAAAGTCGGAATTATGCGTGGTTTGTGTTTTTATTGTGTTTTAGGACCAAAAGTTAAAAAAAGGAAGAAAACATGGGCTTTCACGGGATTTTATCGAAGAAAAACGAGAAAAGACGAAGTTAAAAGATCAAGAGTGCAAAAAGAACGGAAGTCCTAGGCCTATTCTGAAGATATATCGAAGAAAAAGTCTAAAGACGAAAGTTTAATGAAGTCGAAGAACTCAAGTCTAATAGAAGAAGAAAATTACAAGACAAGTTCAATTTACATCGACAAATCCCGATACGACGTTGAGAAAGACAAAGAATTTAAATCGAGTCGAGAAGAAAGAAATAAAGAAGGAAGCACATGCACCTCCCCATCTCCTATAAATACCCTCCTAATGACGCATTAGGAGGATGTTAGCTAGTTATTTTTCTTTCATTAGTTTTTATTTTAGAGAGAGAAAGTGTTTAACTTTCTCTCACTAAAACTTCATCTTTCCTTTCAAGTTTAAGCATTATTTTAATCTTTGTATTTGAGTTTCATTAATCAAAAAGTTCAAGTTGAGTTTTTCATCTTAATATTTTTCTACCTTTCTTGATTTTAAATTGTCCTTGATCCGAAATTTTAATACAAGGTGCTTGATTTAGATGTTTTTGTGATTAAAGAGTTATCTTTTTATTCTTTTCTAAGTCTTACACGGATTAAGCTTTGAGCTATTCATGCTTATTGGCTTATTTAGTGTTTAGCTTATTGTTTTTAGTTTTCTCAAAAAGATTAGTCTTTTTAAAGTGTCTTTTATAAAATTTGCGAATTTAGTATTTCAAAAGTTGTCAAATTTATGCTCATTTAGTTGGTTAAGTTTCGGTTTAATGTTCTTATTTGGAAGTGCTTATTGAGTTCTTAGCTTATTCCACCTTTTCGGATTGCTTGGTGTTTCATCGCAATAATAGGGCTTCTAATATTGCGACGGTTTATTCAGACATCTTATTTGTGATCGCAATAACCCAAGGGGTTCTACTTTGCGATCAAGTGCACATCCCCCTTATTCCGATCGTGATTACGATCGCTCATTGCGATCGCACATTGCGATGGGTCTTAAGGATATTTTAAGTCGAAACTCTGCCCAATTTTAGTTAGCCACGTTCCGATAGCTTTAATCTTAATCATTCCGACAGCTTTAACTTTGACATATTCCGATACTTAACTTAGTATTCCGACAGATTGACATTCAGATAGAAGTTACACTCCGATAGAATTGGCTACCATTATTCCGATAGAATTTGTTCACCAATATTCCGATGCTTAATTTGATATTCCGACAGCTTTCATTCTCTATTATTCCGATGGTTTTGTTTTTTCAACATTCCGACATAATCAACTTATTACATTCCGATGGTTTGAGTTTTTAGTTTTATTAAGTTTTAATTTCCGAAAATTGCACGCTTACCGAAATCTCTGTTTTTACCAAGTGTTTTTCTAGTAATTTTTAGTTTAATTTTTAAAGCTTTATTTTACTCAACGACATTTTCCTATTTGCTTTTAGTTTAAAAATAGATAATCAAACAACCCATTTTATTTTCCACCAAGAACGACTGAGTCGCACTAATTAACGGAAATCAATTCGAAAAGATCCGATGATAACTTTTTATACTTGGATAAAACCTTGTATTAAATGGCACCGCTGCCGGCTCTTTTCGTTAAGATTAACGGTTTTTAGTGATAGACGCGTTGGATTTTAGGATCCGTTCACTTTTGAACGTTATTTTTCTTGCTTAAAAATTTCCAAAAATCCATAAAAATTAAAAAATTTCAAAATCCAAAAATATAGAAAAATATAAAAAACCAAAAATATTTCTTGTCTATTTTTCTTTTCCTTTTGTAGGTGTGTATGCGTACTCGTGCTCGTAAGAAGAAAGTAGCTCAAGCCGAAGTCATTACTCCACCTATTGTCACCATGGACAATCAACCAATGATCGAGCTTTTGCAATCACACGTAGAGGGCAACACCGATGCTATTGTTATACCCGAGATTGGAGCCAACAACTTTGAACTCAAATCTGGTTTCATTCAAATGGTCTCTGCTCAACCATTCTTGGGGCGTACACTTGATGATCCTCACGACCATATCAAACAGTTTCTTCAACTCGCTAATACGGTCAAGTATAATGGGGTTTCACAAGAGGTAATTCGCTTACAACTTTTTCCTTTCTCCTTTGAGGGACAAGCCCGGAATTGGCTTGATAAGGAACCGCCACAAAGTATTCTTACGTGGACGGATTTAGAGACTAAATTCATCAACTATTTTTTCCCACCCTCACGTACTACCGCTTTGCGGAATGAAATCATTACCTTTGAACAAAAGTACGGTGAGACATTTAGTGAATCTTGTGACCGTTTTAAGGAACTTTTAAGAAAGTGTCCACAACATGGTTTCACAAAAGTACATCAAATTAATACTTTTTACAATAGTTTAAGCATGAATGACCAAGATTCACTAAATAGTGCCTCGGGGGGTAACATTTTGGTTAAGTCTTCTAATGCCGCATGGGACATTATCGAGAATAAGTCTAGAGTGCAAACCAAGAGTGTTCAGACTAATGTGGCTAGTGCTAGCAATAATGAGAGCGACAACAGAATTGATAAGCTTACTTCGCTTGTGGAATCGCTTTCTGTATAAACCGCCAACAATGCCAAACAAATCAATGCCCAAGCTAATGCTATGAGTCAGTCATGTGAAATATGCGGGGGATCTCATTCATACATCGATTGTCCTTCGACTCATGACAATCCGGAAAATTTGTATGCCGCTAACGGTAACTATTCCATGGGAGGCTATCAAGCACGTCCTCAAGGTGACCGCAATTTGCTCAGCTATCGTTCAAACAACTTTCTTTCACCACCCGGTTTTCCCCCACAAAACCCAAACAACCTCAATCGCAACAATCAAAACCAACCTCGAGCTCCAAATCAATATCAAACCCAAAGAAACCCATATCCACCTCAAAGAAACAATCAAGTTCACCAACCACCCGCTTATCAACCACCTGCCTACCATGCTCTTCCTCCCACCCAACCCACCATATTTAATCAAGAGGTTGACACTTACACGAGGACTAATGATGTGATAGTGCAAAATCATCAGCGGGAAATGGCCAACTTGAAAGCAGATATGGTGAAACAAGGGAATGATCTTCAAGCCGATATGCGAAACTCTTTGGCAAGTCAAACGAATGACTTAAGGAACATGATGGCTAGTTTCTTCCCAAGTAATCAAGCCTCTGGTTCGGGTTCTCTTCCGAGTAACACCGTTGCAGATCCAAGAGGGGAGATGAAAGCAATCACCACTCGTAGTGGAAAAGGTTTAAAGGAACCCGAGCTTCCTACACCTACACCGGTGATTGTGACAAAGGAAAACGAGTCCCCTTCTCTAATTCCTCCACCTTCTATTTCTCCAATTCCTCCACCTTCTACTTCCACCCCTCCACCACCCAAGGATGTGAGTGAGAATTCCATTCCAAAGCCTTCATCTCAACCCAATATACCTTATCCCTCAAGGTTGAGGAAAGAAAAATTGAAGAACAAGGATGATATTCAGGTTTCTAACTTTCTCAAAATGTTTAAACAACTGAATTTCAATATCTCCTTTGTTGAGGCTCTCGCTCACATGCCCAAATATGCTCAAATGTTTAAAGATCTTCTCAGTGATAAGGAGAAACTTCTTAACATCTCTCAGACCCAACTTAATGAGAATTGCTCTGCATTGCTCTTAAGGAAATTGCCCACCAAACTTGGTGATCCGGGTTGTTTTCTCATTCCTTGCAACTTCCCCGGGGTAGAGAATTGTATGGCCCTAGCCGATCTAGGTGCTAGTATCAACTTAATGCCTCTAAGCGTTAATTGTCTCTACCCGAGCTAGTCCCCACACGAATGACTTTGGAATTAGCTAACCGTAGGGTTGCTTATCCGGTGGGGATAGCTGAAGGTGTCTTCGTCGGTGTCGACAAATTCACCTTTCTGGCGGATTTTGTTGTCGTTGACTACGAGATGGACCCCCGTGTTCCATTAATCGTTGGACATCCATTCTTGAGGACCGATCGCACTCTCATTGATGTAGCCGCAGGCGAATTAATCATGAGAGTTGGTGACGATAAAATCGTCTTCAACATGGGTAAACTTTCTAAGCAGCCTTCTAAAAACGAGAGCGTTCATTTCATTGACGTTCTTGATGAGGTTTGTGAAGAACATTTCAAAGACGCTTGTAAAAGTGGTTCTTCTTCTCTACCCATTGTTGAGACCGTTGCCTCTATTGCTCCATCACTAACTCTATTTGGAGAAAGTGATTTCATTTTGAAAGAATTTGAAGCAACTTTGGGAGATGTGGACTTACAATATGACGATTCTCCCTCCAATTGGGATGAAGACATTCGTACCATTGAGAAACTTCTCAATGAGGACCATATTTCACCACCATCTCCCAAGGAAATTTCTATCGATGATCCGAATTTGACTACGCCTTCCATCGAAAATCCTCCGGATTTAGAGCTTAAGGATCTACCGTCTCATCTCGAGTACGTTTTCCTTGAAGACAATAAGAAGTTACCCGTCATCATCGCAAAGGATTTGAAAGAAGACGAAAAATCTCGACTTATCGATGTGCTGAAGAATCATAAGAAAGCAATTGCTTGGAAAATCTCCGATATTCGTGGAACTGATCCTCACTTTTGCACACATAAAATTCTCATGGAGGACGACTTTAAACCCACTATTCAAAGTCAAAGAAGGGTGAATCCCAAGATCCATGACGTTATGAAAACAGAGGTTATCAAACTTCTTGATGCGTGAATGATCTACCCTATCTCGGATTCACCATGGGTTATTCCCGTCCATTGTGTGCCTAAGAAAGGCGGAATAACCGTTGTTCATAATGAAAACAACAAGTTGATTCCTACTCGTCTCGTTAAAGGGTGGAGAGTTTGTATAGACTATCGCAAACTCAATGATGCTACGAGAAAGGATCATTTTACCCTTCCTTTCATGGACCAAATGCTTGAACGTCTAGCGGGTAATGACTATTACTACTTCAGACGCTTTCTCCAGGTATTTTCAAAGTCCCATCGATCCCAAAGACCAAGAGAAAACCACATTCACTTGTCCTTATGAAACATTTTCTTATAAAAGAATGCCTTTCGGCTTATGCAATGCTCTTGGGACATTCCAAAGGTGTATGATGGCTATCTTCCATGACATGGTTGAAGAAACTATGGAAGTCTTCATGGATGATTTCTTGGTCTATGGTGATTCTTTCTCTCATTGCCTTGCCAATTTGGAACGCATGCTTAAGCGGTGTGAAGACATTCGCCTTGTTCTAAATTGGGAAAAATGCCATTTCATGGTAAAAGAAGGCATTGTGCTTGGACATAAAATCTCAAAAGCCGGCCTTGAAGTGGACCATGCTAAAGTGGATGTCATAGCCAAATTACCTACACCTTCAACCGTGAAGGGTGTGAGAAGTTTCCTTGGTCATGCGGGCTTCTATCGTCGATTCATTCAAGATTTTTCTAAAATCGCTTGCCCGATGACCCACCTCTTGGAGAAAGATACTCCTTTTATCTTTTCTAAAGTGTGTCTTGAATCCTTCAATCTTTTTAAGGACAAGCTAACTAAGGCACCGGTCTTGGTTACCCCTAATTGGGAGCTACCTTTTGAATTGATGTGCGATGCTAGCGACTTTGCTATTGGAGCGGTTTTGGGCCAAAGAGTGAACATACACTTCAAACCAATCCATTATGCTAGCAAAACAATGACGGGGGACCAATTG
This sequence comes from Glebionis coronaria, assembly GCA_025667525.1. NCBI lineage: Eukaryota > Viridiplantae > Streptophyta > Magnoliopsida > Asterales > Asteraceae > Glebionis > Glebionis coronaria. The sequence goes on from JANFOE010000907.1 coordinate 602,494, forward strand.
CATTATACCACTACCGAAAAAGAGCTTTTAGCTGTAGTGTATGCTTTTGAGAAGTTCCGCCCCTATCTTGTTTTTTCCACTACCATCGTGTACACTGATCATTCCACGTTGAATTACTTGTTGACTAATCAAGATTCTAAGCCAAGACTTCTTCGTTGGGTTTTGCTCCTTCAAGAATTTAAAATCGAAATTCGTGACAAAAAGGGAGCCGAAAACCTAGCCGCGGATCATCTAAGTAGACTTGAGGATCCTTATCAAGGGGATCATCCGAATCAAGAGATCAATGACTCTTTTCCCCATGAGGCCTTAATGTCTATCAATTCCAATCTTGATGACACCCCGTGGTTTGCGGACATTGCAAACTACTTAGTGGGTGGTATTCTCGTCGAAGGGTTACATCCCAAAAAAATAAGAAGTTATTTAAAGATGTTAAGACTTACTTTTGGGATGACCCTTATCTCTTCAAACAATGTGCTGATCTGATTATTCGTCGGTGTGTTGATGGACCCGCAGCTTTCGACATTCTCGAAGCTTGCCATAAAGGACCCACCGGTGGTCATTTTGGTCCCAACTACACCACGAACAAAGTCTTTGACTCGGGATTCCATTGGCTCACAATTTATCGTGACGCTCACGAGATGGTTAAAAATTGTGATGCTTGCCAAAGATAAGGCAAGATCACACATAAAGATGAGATGCCTCAACATTTCATCCAAGAATGTGAAATCTTTGACGTATGGGGTATCGACTTTATGGGGCCATTTCCATCACCTAAAGGGAACAAATACATCCTCGTAGCCGTTGACTAGGTATCAAAATGGGTTGAAGCTAAGGCTCTCCCTACGAATGATGCGAGGGTGGTTGTGAACTTTCTGAAGTAGCTTTTTTCTCGATTCGGTGTTCCTCGTGCTATTATCAGTGACCGCGGGACTCATTTTTGCAATGATCAATTTGCTTGAGTCATGGCTAAGTACGGTGTCAATCACTGTCTTTCCACCGCTTATCATCCTCAAACAAATGGTCAAGCCAAGATATCTAACCGTGGATCGAAGCGCATTCTTGAGCGTACTGTGGGAGCGCATCGTGCCTCGTGGGCCGATAAGTTAGATGATGCTTTGTGGGCTTTCCGTACCGCATATAAGACCCTGATTGGTTGTACACCTTATCGTCTTGTGTACGGGAAAGCATGTCACCTCCCTATCGAGCTGGAACATAAGGCGTACTGGGCCTTGAAGTGGGCTAACTTCGACATCAACAAAGTCAGCGATCTTCGGAAGATTCAACTCAATGAGCTAAATGAACTAAGGAATGAAGCTTATGAGAACTCATTGATCTACAAGGAGAAGACCAAGATCATCCATGATGCAAGGATTAATAACCGAGAGTTCCATGTTGGTGATCAAGTTTTACTCTTTAACTCTCGGTTCAAGATCTTCTCGGGCAAGCTGAAGAGCCGTTGGTCTGGTCCATTCACCGTCGCCAAAGTCTTCCATATGGCACCATTAAGCTTTCTCAGCCAAACGGGCCCAATTTTAAGGTGAATGACCAGCGCGTGAAGTTGTACTTTGGTGAGGACATCTCTCATGAGATGATTCCATCCCTCACCATGTTTCCCTTGAATTAGTTCTGGGTCGAGTCAGACTCGTGACTCGTTTAACAAAAACAAGCGCTTCTCGGGAGGCAACCCGTTGATCTATCCTTTACCTTTTTCATAATAAGTATAGGGGAGCCCCGTATGTGTTTGTTGTCTTGCTTCTTATAATGTGCAGGGATTAAAGCTTCAAAGAGCACTTTTAATGACATTTGACGAACCGTGATCCCGTGTACCCGTCTTCCTGGTTCTATCCTAAACTATCGTGATTCAATATTTCATATCTTATATGTTCACATTGAAATCACTATAGTTGTCCTTTCCTTATCAGGATTTAAACAAAGTGCACAATGTCCTAAGTGTAGGGGAGTTTACTCTCACATGCTTAAACATTGAGGACAATGTTTATATCAAGTGTAGGGGGAACTTCTATCGAAGTAAGTGGTCTTTTCCATGAATTTTCCCTCATTTTAACCGGAAAATCTAATTTTTCGACATTTTTCAAAATTTTTAATCTATTTTGGCCTAGTAGTATAGTAGTATTTTCCTTTGCTATCGTTATGTACTTTCTTTGCTAGAATAAATTTTCAATAAAGTGGTTTTAAATTTTTCAAAGTCGTGAATATTTTGACTCAACCCGAGTTTACTTATCTAAGTTACTCTAGCTAGTATCCTTAACGTGTTTAAGTCAAGTTTTGCTAGGCTTTTATTTAGGGAACTTTAAACGCGAACGTCTTAACTCTCACTGGTTAAGAACAAGAACTTTTCGCAAGTTCCTATAATTGATCCTAGAGAGTCATTTATCAAGGGAACTTTAAAATGTGAATTCTAAACTTGAAAAAGTCTAAGAGTTTGCAAGATCCTATAGATGACTCGAAAACCCAAAACTTTGATTTAATAGGCTAAGCATCCACGAGTCTCATTCCTTGAGATTTTAAAATTGTGGAGAACGAGAGATGATAGAGTCAATTATAAGTTTGGTATTCTTTCGTGAATTTATGTGAGTTGATTATAAGCTTTTTCTCCCATCACTTGTTAATATATATATTTGCAATAAATAAGGTTGTACGATTTGAAAAGTTACTTAGCTTCTAGCACAAGATCGTTTAAAAGTTGCTCGGTATTAATTAGAGTTCATAGCCAAGGAATAACTTATTGAAGCGGGATGCGAAGATTGGCGAGTCCAAAAAGGTCCTAACAAGGCATGAGGGCTACATTTTGTTGCTAAAGATCCAAAAGTTATGTGAAGAATCATTTATCGAAAACCAATATGAAGGATCGAGACACACGACGAAAAGCAAATACTCCCCAAAAGATCATGGAGAAATCTATCCGAAAAGACCCTAGCAAGGTATGAGGATAAATAGATCCAAGTCCTAAAAGGAGGCGGATCGTTGTATATCAAAGTCTAAAATAAAGATTGGAGAAAAAATGAAGAAGTCGTGGTCCAAAATTGAAGAATCTCTCAAAAACTTCAAGTGAAGAAAATTCCTAGTATGAAGAGAAGACCATAATTTCAAAAACGTCTCTCAAGATTTGAAGTATGAAGTCGCTGCCAAATATCGGTCCAAGAAAGGTCTCAAATCTTGAAGCGAGTTATGCCAAGATATGAACTTTAAGAGGCCCCGAGAAGCAGTTTTAAAAGATTTTATCCTTTAGCTAACTATTGATTAAATCGTCCCACTTTATTTTCGGCCTAAATAAACTATCGAAATAAGTCAAACAATGCATCATCGTGATCATTCAAGACAACAATAAAATATAAGAGATACACCTAAGAATAAGTGAGTCTAAGTAAATAATTGGGCCACATGAGTTCGTGTTAGTTTGCTAACTTATAATAACAATGATCTCGTTTTTAAGCTTGGTATGGGGAATGTGAAACTTGAGGATGATAAACATTCATGACAGCCAAAACCCCAATGTAAATCTTTGATTTCTTTACTTATTTTGTACATATTTCTATCTTTTTACTTTCCTTAAAGTTTTGTATTTAATAAAGGCCAAGGTGGGTTATCTATGAGGAGGAATGTAACCTGTGCTTTGAAATTAATGCATTGCATGAGGGCATTGCAATGGTCAAGTGTAGGGGATTTAATAAGTGTGTAAACACTTATCCTTTACCACTTATTTCCAATAATAACAAGACCAAAACGTATATTTTATGTCGTAAAAGTCGGAATTATGCGTGGTTTGTATTTTTATTGTGTTTTAGGACCAAAAGTTGAAAAAGGAAGAAAACATGGGCTTTCACGGGCTTTTATCGAAGAAAAACGAGAAAAGACGAAGTCAAAAGATCAAGAGTGCAAAAAGAACGGAAGTCCATGGCCTATTATGAAGATTTATCGAAGAAAAAGTCTAAAGACGGAAGTTTAATGAAGTCGAAGAACACAAGTCTAATAGAAGAAGAAAATTACAAGACAAGTTCAATTTGACAAATCCCGAGACGACGTCAAGAAAGACAAAGAATTTAAATCGAGTCGAGAAGAAAGAAAGAAAGAAGAAAGCACATGCACCTCCCCATCTCCTATAAATACCCTCCTAATGACACATTAGGAGGGTGTTAGCTAGTTATTTTTCTTTCTTTAGTTTTTATTTTAGAGAGAGAAAGTGTTTAAATTTCTCTCACTAAAACTTCATATTTCCTTTCAAGTTTAAGCTTTATTTTAATCTTTGTATTTGAGTTTCATTAATCAAAAAGTTCAAGTTAAGTTTTTCATCTTAATATTTTTCTACCTTTCTTGATTTTAAATTGTCCTTGATCCGAAATTTTAATACAAGGTGCTTGATTTAGATGTTTTTGTGATTAAAAAGTTATCTTTTTATTCTTTTCTAATTCTTACACGGATTGAGCTTTGAGCTATTCATGCTTATTGGCTTATTTAGTGTTTAGCTTATTGTTTTTAGTTTTCTCAAAAAGTTTAGTCTTTTTAAAGTGTCTTTTATAAAGTTTGTGAATTTAGTATTTCAAACGTTGTCAAATTTATGCTCATTTAGTTGGTTAAGTTCCGGCTTAGTGTTCTTATTTGGAAGTGCTTATTGAGTTCTTAGCTTATTCCACCTTTTCGGATTGCTTGGTGTTTCATCGCAATAATAGGGCTTCTAATATTGCGACGGTTTATTCAGACATCTTATTTGTGATCGCAATAACCCAAGGGGTTCTACTTTGCGATCAAGTGAACATCCCCCTTATTCCGATCGTGATTGTGATCGCTCATTGAGATCGCACATTACGACGGGTCTTAAGGATATTTTAAGTCGAAACTCTGCCCAATTTTAGTTAGCCACGTTCCGACAGCTTTAATCTTAATCATTCCAACAGCTTTAACTTTGACATATTCCGATACATAACTTAGTATTCTGACAGATTGACATTCAGATAGAAGTTACATTCCGATAGAATTGGCTACCATTATTCCGATAGAATTTGTTCACCAATATTCCGATGCTTAATTTGATATTCCGACAGCTTTCATTCTCTATTATTCTGATGGTTTTGTTTTTGCAACATTCTGACATAATCGACTTATTACATTCCGATGGTTTGAGTTTTTAGTTTTATTAAGTTTTAATTTCCGAAAATTACACGCTTACCGAAATCTCTGTTTTTACCAAGTGTTTTTCTAGTAATTTTTAGTTTAATTTTTAAAGCTTTATTTTACTCAACGACATTTTCCTATTTGCTTTTAGTTTAAAAATAGATAATCAAACAACCCATTTTATTTTCCACCAAGAACGACTGAGTCGCACTTATTAACGGTGATCAATTCGAAAAGATCGGACGATAACTTTTTATACTTGGATAAAACCTTGTATTAATAGGTTGACTAAATCTGCTCATTTTCTGCCGATTCGCAAGGAGCATCCGGTCAGAAAATTAGCAGACACATTCCAGAGGGAGATCATGAGACTGCATGGTACTCCATCAGAAATCATCTCTGACAGAGATCCCCGTTTCACATCTCGTTTCTGGCAGAGTCTGAAGAAAGCTTGGGGCACCAGACTTAAGCTGAGCACTGCCTTTCATCCTCAGACCGATGGACAGTCGGAACGTACCATTCAGACATTGGAGGACATGCTGCGATCGTGTGCTCTAGAATGGTCAGGAAGCTGGGATGATTATATATTCCTAGTAGAATTCGCATACAACAACAGCTGGCACGCTAGCATCAAGTGTGCTCCCTTTGAGATGTTGTATGGCCAAAAATGTCGCGCCCTAATCTGTTGGCATCAAGTGGGCGAACGACTTGTTGAAGGTCCAGAGATGATTGAAGTGTCCAATGAGAAGGTCGATGTCACCAAGGCAAAGCTTCAGGAAGCTCGTGCTCGTCAGAAGAGCTATGCTGATAAACGTCGTAGAGATGTGTCTTTTAACGTAGGTTGCCACGTTTTCCCCAAGGTATCACTTGCACGAGGAGTTAGACGTTTTAGAATCAGAGGGAAGCTCAGTCCTCGCTTCATCGGACCATTCGACATCATAGAACGCGTTGGTGAAGTGTCATACCGTTTAGCGTTACAGCCTCAGCTATCACACGTTCACAACGTGTTCCATGTGTCCTTACTCAGAGGATACAACTATCATCTAGTTCATGTTGTCCAGTATCCACTTGATCAGATTCGAGAGAATCTTTCATATGTCGAAGAACCCGAAAGAGTTCTTGAGCGACAAGATCGTGTCATGCGGAGGAAGACGATCCCATTCGTCAAAATCCTCTGGAGGGATCATCCTGAGCGGGAAGCCACTTGGGAGACTGAGGAGTCTATACGTACTTCTTACCCTCATTTCCAGTTCTAATTCGGGTATGTTTTCTTTCAGTTTACGTTTCTCCAATTCGAGGACGAATTGTTCTTTTAGAGGGGAAGAGTTGTAAAACCCGTATTAAAAACATATGAACAGTACACGTGAACAGTAACATACGAAAACACGGTAAAATTTAAACTTTCCATTTATAATATTAATATACGTGTCGCGACAATAAATAACGAACAATCATGAATATTATAAATGTGACACAATCACGAATACCAAAATCACGAATGATAAATCACGAACACACACGTAAATTATTTAACACACGAAAAACTACGGGTTTACCCCATGTGGGCCCCTATGCCGCGGCTAGACAAGAGAAGGGAGGCCATGTGGGCCTTTTGGCCCAAAACCAATTTTAATAAAAATATCAGGAGGATTATTTTTCTCATATTTTAGGTTTATAGAAAATTTTGTCCTCTTCCTCCTTGTTTCACCATAGCCGCCGGCCACCTCAAGAAGAAAGGCAAACCCGGACGATTTTTGTGTTTGTTTAATTATTAGTGATCATCGTCATTCTACACAAATTGGTATTTTCAAAAACCTTTTCTTTTCATTTTATTTTCTTATGATTTCATGTTCAGAATTAATTAATCATATGAACATGTAAAATGAATAACCTAGGATTAATTAATTTTGTCAAGAATGCGTTTGGTTTGTGGTTTGTGGTTCGGCCGAGACACCGAGACCCCAAAAGGGGTGCTCGGCTTGTTTTTAATCACCACCACCGAGACCATAAAGGTCTCGGCTTGGTTGGTTTTCATCTCGGCGCAGGAAAGAAACCCCCGACCGAAGGTCGGGGTGTGTTTGTTGTTCGGTTGGGTGTAACCGAGGCACCACCGAGACCCCAAGGGGCTCGGTTGGTTTTGTTTGATCGGACCCGAGACCAAAGGGACCCCGACTTCGAGTCGGGGTATGTTTACATGTTTAGTTGATTAAGTAGTGTCAACCGAGATCCCTCCAAGGTCTCGGTAGGACTTTGTTTATAGCTTATTTGGTTCGGTTATATTAAAACACGGGCTCGGAATTCGGGTTTTTAAAAAAACTATTTTTATAAATCATGTCATATTAAACTTTAGGTTAATTAATTTATTAAATTAATTCATGTATAACCTAAGGTATTTATACTTAGTCATTTTAATTAAAACATGTATTTTCAATTAAAATCATATAACGTATAGTTTAATTAAATTAACCAGTTATTTAATTATTAAGCTATAACCATGACTTGTGTTGCACTAACTTAACTTCACATATTATTTATAATTCATCTTAATTCTAATTATGGAAACTTACTAATTTTGGGAACTTTCTATTATTGGAAAGTTTCTATTTTTGGAAACTTACTATTTATGGAAACCTGCTATTTTTAGAAAGTTACTTAGTATTACAATACAAGTATTATAATACACTAATACATGAATAATACACAACAGAACATCAGAATAACTACAGTTAACACAGTAAACAGTAAAACATGACAGAATACGTATAACAAGCTAATAACACACGGAACTAGTAAAACACATGTAATTCAAACAACTCATACACATCCATATTTCTTATGTAGTGTTATCCGTCAAGGCGGATTAGTCTTCATCGTTTCCATTAGCTTCTACTGGACATAAGGTACGAATTTCCCGTCCTTCAGTAAGGACAATCTCTTCCTTCATTAGGATTTCCCGTATGTAGCCAACTGTTTTCCCCAGTAGTTATAGATTAAACGCTTATGTTTATTAGTTACCTTAGCCATATACATGCATGACCACTTTCACCTAGCTATGGAGGTACCATAACCATAACACTAGAGGCACTAGTGTTATGACTTCACCACGGCGGAGTGATAGCTCGTGGCGTCCCTTTTTAGTTATTTGGCCATTTCATTATTATATTAAAATGTGGGGTGTATGGGTGCATCCTAGTTACATGTTTCAGTCAGGATTTCATGGTGAATGTGGTGTGTGCCTTGCATCCTTCACAAGGAGCTGATCCCTCCTACCCACTTAATTAGAGGCAACCCCTCTAATTGCATGATGAGGTCTCCCCTCCAAGTATTCATGCACGTTGTTGACCTCATGACCTATATTGGCTATTATGGTACATTGACTAATACAAATTTTCATAAGTAACATAAGCTATGTTTTCAGAACTAAAATCAGTTAACATGACAAACAACTAGGTTTTCCAGGACTTATTCATTTTTGCTGCCATTCATGCTTTATATTCTTTATATGCTTCCATATTCTATGTTTTTCCATGCTTTTTTGTATATCTGTGCACTGAGTGTTATGCTCAGTCGTCTACTTTTGCATGTTCCCAAACGGCAGGTACCCAAGGACGCAAGTAGGAACTCTAGAGTACGTGCATTCGGATTGGAAGCTATCCGGCCTCTACCTTATGCATTTATTCCTACTTTATCATACTTCACATCTTTTGGACATTGTTTAGTCCTTTCCATTTACAGTACTTATATTGCTTGTTTGTGAGTTACTAGACTACCGATGTTTGATTCCGGTATTTCTATTTATGGTCATGAATGTTTAGACATTTACCTTGCATGCTTTGATGATACGCCATAATTTACTGTAGCATCCTATCCTATTAAATGGGGTGTTATATGACCATAGGGAAAACCAAAATCAAACATCGGTTCCCAAACATAAGCCCAAAACATAAATAAAGTAAATGAACTATGAAAGACTAGACAAGCACAAGTATATGGAAAAAAGGAGAAGAAGTATATGGCAGCTTCCATCCTATGCACTTCCTCCAAATGCTCGAGTCCGTCCTTGGGTACCTACCGTTTTGTGACATGGAAAGGAAAGTAACGGCTGAGCATAACGCTCAGTGCACGGATATACAACATGTATGAATGGCTAAAACATAAATAAGACTAATATCAGCTGAAATGTATAAGTCCTGGAAAACCTAGAACGTGTTCATAAAACTAGTTTTAGTTCTGAAAACATAGCTTATGTTACTTATGAAAATTTGTATTAGTTAATGTACCAAAATAGCCAATATAGGTCATGAGGTCAACAACATGCATGAATACTTGGAGGGGTGACCTCGTCATGCAAATTAGAGGGGATGCCTCTAATTTATTGGCAAGTGGGTAGGAGGGATCAACTCCTTGTGAAGGATGCAAGGCACACACCATATTCACCATGAAATCCTGACTGAAACATGTAACTAGGATGCACCCATACGCTCCACATGACAATATAAGAAATATAATGGAAAAATAACTGAAAGGGACGCCACGGGCTATCACTCCACCGTGGTGAAGTCATAACACTAGTGCCTTTAGTGTTATGGTTATGGTACCTCCATAACTAGGTGAAACTGGTCATGCATGTATATGGCTAAGGTAACTAATAAACATAAGCTTTTAATCTGTAGCTACTAGGGAAAACAGTTGGCTGCATACGGGAAATCCTAATGAAGCAAGATATTGTCCTTACTGAAGGACGGGAAATCCGTACCTTATGTCCAGTGAACGAAGAAGATGAACGGAAGAGAGTCCTTTTTATATGTTCATGTCTTGTTTTACTGATTTTAACGTTATACTGTATTTATCATGTATTCTGTATATTCTGATTAAGTATTACTTGTATTTCTTGTATTATTATACTTGTTGTGTAATAATAAGTAACTTTCTAAAAATAGCAGGTTTCCTAAAATAGAAATTCCCAAAAATAGATTAACTTCTTAAAATAGATTAGTTTCTAAAAATAGAAAGTTTCCAAAAATAGTAAGTTTTCTGAATTAGAAAGTTTCCATATTTAGATTTAAGTTGGATTAACATCATAAGTCATGTAGTTATAGTATAGTTATTTAATAACATTCTGTTAATTAAATAACTATAGGTTATACGATTTAATTAAATATAAGCATGATTTAATTAAATTAAAGTGTATAACAATATTTAGGTTAAAACATGTATTAATACTATATTAATATAACCTAAGTCATGATTATTAATTAATTATATATCATGTTTAATAGTTAATTAATAGTATAGTGAAAAATAATAATTAAATACTTAGATTAAACATATATTATCTAATAATAATAATAACCTAAGTTTCATGTTTAATTAAATTAATTATAACTCATGTATTAATTAATTTAATTATCTTGTAAAAATAATATACTTGAAAAATTAATTATACTTGTAAAAATATTTATGAACCGAACCCGTATATTATAATTTTAAACATGACGAGAACCGGGCCCGAAACCCCATGAACCAGACCGAATTACTTAAATGGTTCTTGTATAACTAAGGTTTAAATAACATAACTTATGATTGTAGAGTTTTACTACTCTTTAGGAAAAGAGCGTAAATAGCGGTAAGTATTAACGAGTGATTTAGGAAAACCACAAGTAATGACCCTTAATCAAATAAAATGAGAGAGAAAGTTCGTTTCCCAAGGAGGTATATGTGTTGTGAATTAACTTGTATTTCTTTGAGATTAATATTAAGAGAATGGGGATGAGAGGATGAAAAGACGGATATGCTAAAATTAAACTACTACGTAAAAGACGTAAAGTCGTGAAAAACTACCCAAATTAAAAATTTTATACTAAGACCAAAAACAAAATCAATAATTAAAAAGACTAAAAAGAAGTCTAAAATAATATAAATAAAGATAAAAATCCAACAAAAATATTTTAAAACCTTTTATTAATTAAATATTTAATTTTAAATGCTAATTAAAGCCCTAAAATTAAATATAACTAATTCAAATGTCTAAAATATGATTTTATTGAATAATTACTTAACTTATATTATTAGAAGACTAAAAAGTAATTTTCTAAAAATTAAAAGCTATTAAAACTATTTTTAAAACTCTAAAAATGATTTAAAATGATTAAAAACTAATTAAACTTAAAATAATTATAAAAATAAACCTAAAATCTATAAAAATATTCTAAAAATGGAAAAGGTCTTAATTAATGCTAAAGAACTTAAGAAAAATGAAAAAGAAATAAAAATAAAGTTTTGATTTTTTAATAATAAAATAATATTAAAATAATGCTAAAAATAAAAAGTTAATAAAATTAATTCTAAAAAAATTATAAAAATCCTAAATAATATAACTAAGAGAAAAACACAAATTAGAGCTCCTAAACCCTTTTTAATAATTTTATAAAAATGTTTAAAGTTTATAAAAAACCTTAAAATAATATAAAATTAAAAATTAAAGTTTATAAAACCAAAACTTAATGTAAACCTCAAAATATCTATTAAAAAGCTAAAAACTATTTTTCTAAAAATTTAAAATCTTTTTTTCTGTTTTTTAATGATTTAATAAAAACCGGCTATTAAATAAATACTAGAAAATAAATGAATAATGGGAAAATTATAAAAATAGACTAGAAAAATCACAAATCTAATAAAGATCCTAGGAAAAATGAAAATAAGCAAAAACACAAAGCAAATGAGCTGAAAAGAGGAAAATAAGTCACGGCTTTATTTATAAGCTAACAAAAGAAAACGTGATAAATAACTTTTGAAATCAACCCTTAACGTAAAAAGGTGTCTAGATCAGTGGTAGTTCCCTTACCCTCCAGCGAGAGGTCTAGGGTTCGAGTCCGCTGCGGGCAACCTTTTTGCAATTTATTTTCTTTCTTATTTTTTTCTTTTTCCAACCAAATCAGACACCCTAAATAAGCTAGAAACACAATCCAATTCTCTTTTTAGCTAGATTTAAGCACAATTGAAGATCAAAATGTAGCCAGGTTCAACTTGAACACAAGCAGGTTAAGCCTTGTGTTTTGCTTGAGGATTTAGCCAAGAGGTCTTGGCTGTGAACTTATTTGGTGGTTGTTTTTGGTACAATAGGGCACCCTTGTGCTTATTGAAGCACAAGGAGTCAAAACAAGCAGGGAATTAAGCAACTACCACACCAAATTCTCAAACAAATGCACACAAAAACGTTTTCAAGTTTCTGTAACAGTTTATATAGGTCTGGTGGTTTATTAGCTTATATCTTGCAATCTAATGACTCTCAACTGCCAAAACTTAACATACAAACTCACCAATCAACATACAAATCAAATCAATCCTTGAATCACCCTATCACTTCATAGATTTACAAAAATCAAGCACAATTTTCATGAAAATTAGCAGAAAAATGGATATGCAGAGTTATGCTACTCTTATTCCTTTTTTATGCAACAACTTAGCTCCAAACTTGATCAATCTTACTATAACTAGCTAAACAACCTATCTCAACTCTTACCAATAACTCTTAACACTCTTTCAAAACATGAATCAAAACTTTACCCTGCTAAACCAAGGATCCAAACACCCTTTTATATTTGATTAAGCAACTTTAACAGACCAAAACCTCCTAAAACTTATTCAAACTGGTTCATAAATCATCTAACATGCATATAGAGACATAAGAACACAAATCCAATAAGCTTTAACAACAATCAACACTTAAATCATGCAGCATCACATAAAACAGCTTTTTCTGAAAATTTCCAAAGGTAAAAGGATTTACCTCAAGGGCTTACATCCAAGCCCTTGGTGGATGAAAATCCACTTCCTTATGCACCCGGGTGCATGCAGATCAAAAATCAACAACCTTTCACACCTGTTTAAGAACAATCAAACCAAACAGTATACAAAATATATGCAATATTTTATAACCTGTTTCTCTTTTTCTTCCTTTCTTAATCCTACAAAAAACTTTTAAAACCTTGAAAACACGTTTTCAGAACACTCTTAATCATCAACTAAACAAAACCTCTTAACATCAAAACCTTAAACAGATTTTTACCAAGAATCTCAAAATTTCAGAAAACCTTAACCAATTTTGAAACTCAAAATTAATGAACCAAATTGAAAGATGGAACTCAGAATCAAGCTTATACACAACACACAACTTTTTATAAACCTAAAAAGGAATTATACTTGTTTTAAAACAAAAACCAAACTTTTATTTCATAAAAAAGGAATTACATGTGCAAAGCTTTAAAACTGGAACAAGGGACATCCACAGGTTGGAGTCTCCTTTTATACTACTCTATAGAAGAACCTAGAAGTCTAAAAACACAAACCCTAATCACTAAAAATCTCCAAAATGCCCTTGACGCGTTTTGAGTGTTGAGGTGTCCTTTTTGATCCTGGACGTTTATTCATGCGTTGGAAGTAAGCAATGAACCTCAGTGGTTGATTTGGGACACGTCACTAAACTTGGAGGACAAGGTGTTCTCTGATTGGTGGAATGGGAATTTGGGGGTAGGGTCCACAGTGAGTGGGAAGAGGGTTTTGTGTGTGGGAAATGTTCCTGCGTGTGTGAATCACACGTGGGCTGGGTTAATTGGTTTTTACCCAAGTATTGAGTAAAATAGAACCTGGGTGAAAAAGGTGAACAGTAAACGCTATTTGATCCAATTTTGGGGGAACAGATAGTGTTTGGCGCAATTTTTGGTTTAAACGTTTCAAAGTGACAACTTAAGTCCTTGTTTTTTGATATTTTTGGCATTTAAGGTTTTTCAGCCCTAAAAACCGTTTTCCCCTTGTTAATAACTTTCACCCTTTTACATTTTTGGCACCAAACTTTGGAAAAGAGTTTCAAAGGGTTGATTTTGGCATTTTGTGATAAATCAAGGGCTGATCTTGGTCAATGTTGATCTCCAAAGGTCTTCTTTGTGTCTTTCACTTCATGAGGGACCATTTTTGGCAATTTGAAATTGTTGAGGGACTAATCTTGCCATTTCTTCAAAGTTGAAGGACCTTTTTGCAATTTTGACAAACTTAAGGGACCAAACTTGTAATTATTAATATACAAGGGTTTTAAGTGTCATTTCTTCATTCTTGGAGGATCAATCTTGTTTTGTCTTCAAGTCTTCAAGGGTATTTGATGAAAATTCCATGATTAGGGCCCGGTTTATTGTACGGCTTCGTTTCTCGTGTCCGTTTTTCCTTGTATCTTGTGATCTTTTGTCTTTTTCACGATATCCATACCTAAAATACACAAGTAAACAAACACAAGCATATATATGGTATTTTATGACATTTTAGTGCATTAAAAGCCCAAAAAGAACGATGAGATCATGTATAAATGCCATCTCATCACTCCCCCATACTAAGCCATTGCCGTGCCCTCACGCAATGCTAGAATAAAGTATCTAAGCATCACCAAAGTTCAATTTTATTAACCTTTATTTGAAAAGTAAAAGACTTGCAACAAACTACGATGATGTGTAAGGACATAATGTATGATTTTCATCACCAAAAGGTGACTTTTAGGGTCAAAGAATAGAAACAAGTTAATGTCCCTTAGAGTAAATTTCGTCATCCTTGATTTTCATACATTCCATGCTAAGTGCAAAAACAAGATCATTGTTGGTACAAGTCACAATGCTAACACTACTCATACGTCCAAATTGTGTAATACTTTTTCTCCCCGCAATCCTAGTTATTATAAAAGGAAATGGGTTACTAGCATTTTTTATCTATTTGTCATGGATCACAAGTGATTCATATTGACTTATTTGAGTAGTTATTAGTCCGAAAGCAAAGTAGCACGATTTGATCAATAGTTAGCCGAAGGACAAAATCTTTTAAAACGGCTTCTCGTGTATCTCCTTAAGTTCATATCTTGGCATAACTCATTTCACGATTTGAGACCTTTCTCGGACCGATATTTGGCATGTACTTCATACTTCAAATCTTGGGAAGACGTTCTTGAAATTATGGTCTTCTCTTCATATTTTGGAATTTCTTCACTTGACGTTTTTGAGAGATTCTTCATATAGGACCACGACTTCATCATTTTTCTTCAATCTTTACTTTGGATTTTGATATACAACGATCCGCCTCCTTTTCGGACTTGGATATATTTATCCTCATACCTTGTTAGGGTCTTTTTGGATAGACTTTCTCCATTCTTTAGGGGAGTAATAGCTTCTCGTCGTGTGTCTCGATCCTTCATATTGATTTTGGAATAATGATACTTCACATCATCTTTGGATCTTTAGCAAAAATAGAGCTCCTCATGCCTTGTTAGGGCCTTTTTGGATGATCGCCAATCTTCGCGTCCCGCTTCAATAAGTTATGCCTTGGCTATGAACTCTATTCAACCCCGAGCAACTTTTAAACGATCTTGCGCTAGAGGCTAAGTAACTTTTCAAATCGTACGACCTTACTTATTGCAATTATGATTTATTCCTAATGCATTGATCTTATGGGAAGAAAAAGCCACAATTAAAAACATATGAGTTTTTGAAAGAACACTTTCATGTTCTACGTTTAGCATGATCACTTGTCTAACTCTATCATTTCTCGTTCTTCACTATATAAAGACCTCTAATTAAAGAGACTCGTGAATACTTAGCCATGCAAGTCAAAATTAAGCCAAATTTGGATTAGCTTTCATTAAGACTATATCAAATCGACGTTTTGGGTTTTCAAGCCACCTATAGGATCTTGCACTTTCTTGGACTTTTTCAAGTTTAGAGAATGCGTTTTATAGTTCCCTTGATAAGTGACTTTCTAGAATCAATTATAGGAACTTGCGAAAAGTTCTTGTTCTTAACCCGAATGAATTAATACTTTCGCGTTTTAAAGCTCCCTATATAAAAGTCTAGCAAAACTTGAATTGAGCGGGTTAAGGAATGTAAATGGCTCCAAATGCCCATCAAGTCAAAAATTAACTCTTATTCTATCCAACGGAAAATATACATTCGTGTCTTAAAAACACTTATGAAAACTAAGAAAAAATTTTAAAATTTGGCCATTTTTAGCCTTATTAGCAAAACAAAACGTTGAAAGTTGGGAAACGTGAGGGCGTAGCAAAGCAAGTACCTATTCACCCCCCCATACTAAAAGTAAACATTGTCCTCAATGTTTCGAGTCTAAAGGTGGAGCACCCCCATACTAGAGACGAAGAATCGAATGCTTAGGATCTAGCATGGAAAGGGTGATCAACAATATATCTAAAGCCGTTTATTAATTATGCTAAAAGATAATTGTTAGAACAATAAAGGATATGTCATGGATTCGTGAAAAACTTCTTCAAACGAACGATGGAGGCTCACGTAAACGAACACGAGAGTCTTCAATCGTAGATGATGATGATGATCTAGATAACACAATCACAAACAACCACGAGACAACGAGTTGGAAGGGTACAAGTCCCCTTATTAGTGAATAATAAGTCTAAAGGATAAGCATGGGATCTCCCCCACGAGGCACCTCGTTTTTGATTACCGAGTCATGAGCTCGACTCGATCCCCTCAAAATGTGAACATTTAGGGATATTCATGGTGTGGTCAATTTTTGATGGGGCTTACATGATAAACAAGGCCCAAAAAGCAACCGGTATAAAGGACTAAGTCCTTCGATGATGCAAAATACCGGGGTCGAAAATGGCGTTCTCGTTTCCATTGGAAAAACAAATTAACACCACTTCAACATGTGCCATAAACTCGAAGAGTTTGAAGAAAATAGATGAGAAATAGAAGGGTGAGACAATTGGTAAGACAAACGTTTGAGCTACCCGAGGTAGACTCGCACCAAGCAAATAGATATAGTTCCCATTTATTGCATCGGTGGAAGACCGAGATTTCCTTTTACATGAAATTCCGGGATCGAATATCTCGTCCTCGGTGGACAAAGATGAGGGAACATAAGGGGCTTCCCCCATACTAAAACCACACAAAACATCGTCAAAAGGAGTAGACGAGTTTGTAGCACTCAAAACACGCGATGATGACGGAGTTAGATTTGTAGAAAAATCAATTAAATCACATTTAAGATCTTTTCCTTTGTTATCTTTTAAACTCTCCTTATGAAAACCCTTTTTGATTATGTCGAAAATATTTGGTGTTTCTAAGACGATGTTAGTCACACTAAAAATTCTCACATTTTGAAACCGTTTTGGTTTTGGTGGTGGCAAGTTCTCAAAACGTTTATCGACGAAGAAAACCTCCCCATCGGGGCCAACATATTCATCATCCGAAAGATCTTCCGTAGAAACCGGCAACTTATCAACACTTTTCAAGAATGAATGTTCGAGATGAGGCGAAGGATTTTTCGATTCAAGTATTGATGGTTTCTTCTTTGTAGGCTTAGCACTCATAACCTCCACCGGCGGAGGAAATGGTAAATTGTTTTTGGAGACATTCCCTAAAACTCTTGGTGAAAATTCTTTGCAAACGACATTGGTCGAGTCACCATGGTTTAAAGTTGCAATAGAATAGACATGAGAAAGATTGGAGTTTTGTGTTGCATTGATTACAAGTTCTTCCTCATTGAAACGAAGGGTGATTTTACGAGCATGAACATCGATAAGTGCTCTTGATGTATCCAAAAATGAATGACCCAAAATGAGAGGAACTTTTCGATCGATGGGAATGTCTACAACGATAAAGTCAACGGGATAGTAAAACTTTCCGACTTTAACGAAAACGTCCTCGGCTACTCCACATGCCATGATCGTAGAATGATCGGCCATCTCGATGGACATGTTCGAAGGAGTAAGAGCCGGAAGCGAAAGCGATTTGAAAATCTCGAGAGGCATTAAATTAATACTAGCGCCAAGATCGGCCAAGGCGTAGCATTCCTCCATATCTTGAATAGCACACGGAATCAAAAATTTACCGGGATCACCGACTTTTTGTGGTATGCGGCTTAGAAAAACCGATGAACAACTAGACGATTGTTGTAACTTCTCTTTGTTGTTTAGCATACTTTTGAAGTTTGCGGCGAATCGAGGCATCATGATTAAAGCATCGGCAAAACTTATGTTAAAATGTAGATCACGAAACATTTTCATAAATAGCTCAAATTGATAATTGTTCCTTTCTTGTGCCTTCTCTTTGTTTCGTCTGGAAGGGTAAGGTAAAGGTGGTGTGGGTTGGTTATTAGGCAACGGCCTTGGAAACTCGGGTTCCACAATTGGTATTGGTTCAACCGTAGGTGTGGTTTGAGCGGTACTTCGTGGGATTGTAATATGCTCCTTTTCAACCATCACCTCGGGTTCTTTCTCGATTTCCTTCTCCTTAGAAGTACTTGTACGAGAGATTGGTTCCTTGAAAGTTTTACCACTTCGTGTAGCAACAACCTTCAATTCTCCCCTCGGGTTGTTAATGGTATCACTAGGAAGACCACCCGAAGAAGAGGGCTTACACATGATTGCTTCAAACATCTTAGCCATTCGGTCCTCAAATTTAGATTGCCTAGCATCCGCTTTTAATAACTCTTGCTTAATCTCATGTTGTCCTAATTCCATCTTTTGTTGGTTTTGTTGAAGACGTTGGACATTTCCTTCCATTTTGTTTGCATGAGTTTTAAGTTCATTAGCAAGTTCGGTTTTAAGCTCGTTTTTCAACTCGGATCTTAAGCTAATCATCTCACGTTGCATGTTATCAAACTTAGCATCATTTTCTTTTGCATAATCCAAAAATTCTCCTTGCAAATTTTTCGTGTGAGCATTTTGAAAACCTTGTGTAGTGTTTTGAAAATCACGGTTTTGATTTTGATTAGAGATTTGTCCATTCCCACTTTGATAATTCCCTTTGTTGTAATTGCGTGTGTTGCCTTGGTAATTACCTTGGTTGTTGTTTCGATAATTGTTAACATTTTGGTTTGGTGGAGCTTGATTTGGACGAGAACCTTGGCCGTTTTGGTTATAAGTTCCCGTTGCTACATAAGCACTCGAAGTGTTACCATCCGCGGTAATGCACTCGGAAAGATCATGAGCTCCCCCACAAGATAAACAACTCTTAGCAACCGCTTTAACCGAAGCGGAATTGGAAGCTTCTTGAACCTTACAATGGTACATTAGATTAGCAAATCTATCAAAAAACCGATTTTCCTCATTAGCTTCATCATGTAAGGCGTTAATGCTACGAGACGATTGTGACGAAGATGACGAACCCATATTGGCAACACTCGGTGTGTTACGAGGGCTATAAACCTTAGATCGATTTTCAATGATTTGTAAAGCCTCATTTGTCGTCTTGCACAAAAAATTACCACCCGCGGCGGCATTCAAATAATCTCGTTCATGATCATTAAGCCCATTATAAAAAGTATCAATTTGATGCAATTCCGAAAAATCATGGTGAGGACATTCATGTAACATCTCTTTAAAACGTTCCCATGCCATTGAAAAACTTTCATTATTACGTTGCACAAATCGTGAAATCTCATTTTTTAAGTGTGTTGTTTTAGATGGTGGAAAAAACTTGTTCACAAACTTAGAAACGAGATCGGCCCATGTCAAAATCGAATTTGGCGGTTCTTTCTCGAGCCAAATTTTTGCGGGTCCATCCAACGAATATGGAAACAACATCATCTTAATGGCGTCATGTGGAACATCCTTAAATTTGCTAGTAGCGGTGAGACGGTTGAAATTCCTAATGTGGTAATGCGGGTTGTCTTTCTCGTGACCTCTAAACTTATTTGCTTGCAACATCGACATTAAACCCGTCTTAATCTCGAAATTCTCCGCAAGGATGGCGGGAATAACAATAGCCTCTCCAAAACCCTCGGTGGGTGCTTGTAGCAACTCCATCATAGTACGATTAGCCATGACGACTTCTTGTTCTACAATAGGTTCAACAATTGGAGGTTCTTCAACAATCAACGATCCTTGATTTGCTTGCTTTTGAAGACGTTTACGAGCTCGTTTTGCTTGATTACGAGTGATCATAAACTACACGAAGAATGGGAGGTGAGCAAAGAAGATTCTTTTTGGTTGTTTTGTGAATTTTCAATTTTTTTGTGTTTTTGATGATATTTAATTTTTTTTTGGATTTTGGTGTATCTTCGTAGACAACAATCTACAAAATCTCTCCTCGAATCAAACTCTTGATTAAAGAAGCCTCAAAGGAATGAAAACGATCACGTGGAGTGAACGCCTTCGAATGACTTTAGAACTTTGGTGAAAACCAAATTGTTCACGAGGGTTTAATCACAAAGAAAACCAAGCAAATATAGTATACGTATTAATACTTTGGGCGGCAAAACCCTCGATTAGCCTTCAATCTCAAAATACTCACAAGCAAGCGGGGAAACGAGGCGGCGCGAAGCACTTAAGAGCCTTTTTCCTTAGGGTATATTTTATAATACCCGCCTTATACCCACCTTATAGTTTGTATTTTTCAAAATCGAGCTTCACGAAAGTATTTATCTATTTTTGCCTTTTCTTTTTGTTTGAGATTCGAATACAATAATTAGGAGATCAAATCCCAATTAAGGTTGTGTTTTCACACTTTTGGAGATATTGTATATTGATTGTGATACTTAATACAATATAGTAATATTTCTACAAGAAAAACCAAGAAAACCGATAATACGTGTTAAGGGAGTTCCACTTAACACAAATACTTATTATGGATAATATTAAAAACAAAAGCTTCCAAATTAAAGCACAACACACCTCCCCGGCAGCGGCGCCAAAATGATTGTAGAGTTTTACTACTCTTTAGGAAAAGAGCGTAAATAGCGGTAAGTATTAACGAGTGATTTAGGAAAACCACAAGTAATGACCCTTAATCAAATAAAATGAGAGAGAAAGTTCGTTTCCCAAGGAGGTATATGTGTTGTGAATTAACTTGTATTTCTTTGAGATTAATATTAAGAGAATGGGGATGAGAGGATGAAAAGACGGATATGCTAAAATTAAACTACTACGTAAAAGACGTAAAGTCGTGAAAAACTACCCAAATTAAAAATTTTATACTAAGACCAAAAACAAAATCAATAATTAAAAAGACTAAAAAGAAGTCTAAAATAATATAAATAAAGATAAAAATCCAACAAAAATATTTTAAAACCTTTTATTAATTAAATATTTAATTTTAAATGCTAATTAAAGCCCTAAAATTAAATATAACTAATTCAAATGTCTAAAATATGATTTTATTGAATAATTACTTAACTTATATTATTAGAAGACTAAAAAGTAATTTTCTAAAAATTAAAAGCTATTAAACCTATTTTTAAAACTCTAAAAATGATTTAAAATGATTAAAAACTAATTAAACTTAAAATAATTATAAAAATAAACCTAAAAGCTATAAAAATATTCTAAAAATGGAAAAGGTCTTAATTAATGCTAAAGAACTTAAGAAAAATGAAAAAGAAATAAAAATAAAATTTTGATTTTTTAATAATAAAATAATATTAAAATAATGCTAAAAATAAAAAGTTAATAAAATTAATTCTAAAAAAATTATAAAAATCCTAAATAATATAACTAAGAGAAAAACACAAATTAGAGCTCCTAAACCCTTTTTAATAATTTTATAAAAATGTTTAAAGTTTATAAAAAACCTTAAAATAATATAAAATTAAAAATTAAAGTTTATAAAACCAAAACTTAATGTAAACCTCAAAATATCTATTAAAAAGCTAAAAACTATTTTTCTAAAAATTTAAAATCTTTTTTTCTATTTTTTAATGATTTAATAAGAACCGGCTATTAAATAAATACTAGAAAATAAATGAATAATGGGAAAATTATAAAAATAGACTAGAAAAATCACAAATCTAATAAAGATCCTAGGAAAAATGAAAATAAGCAAAAACACAAAGCAAATAAGCTGAAAAGAGGAAAATAAGTCACGGCTTTATTTATAAGCTAACAAAAGAAAACGTGATAAATAACTTTTGAAATCAACCCTTAACGTAAAAAGGTGTCTAGATCAGTGGTAGTTCCCTTAACCCTCCAGCGAGAGGTCTAGGGTTCGAGTCCGCTGCGGGCAACCTTTTTGCAATTTATTTTCTTTCTTATTTTTTTCTTTTTCCAACCAAATCAGACACCCTAAATAAGCTAGAAACACAATCCAATTCTCTTTTTAGCTAGATTTAAGCACAATTGAAGATCAAAATGTAGCCAGGTTCAACTTGAACACAAGCAGGTTAAGCCTTGTGTTTTGCTTGAGGATTTAGCCAAGAGGTCTTGGCTGTGAACTTATTTGGTGGTTGTTTTTGGTACAATAGGGCACCCTTGTGCTTATTGAAGCACAAGGAGTCAAAACAAGCAGGGAATTAAGCAACTAGCACACCAAATTCTCAAACAAATGCACACAAAAACGTTTTCAAGTTTCTGTAACAGTTTATATAGGTCTGGTGGTTTATTAGCTTATATCTTGCAATCTAATGACTCTCAACTGCCAAAACTTAACATACAAACTCACCAATCAACATACAAATCAAATCAATCCTTGAATCACCCTATCACTTCATAGATTTACAAAAATCAAGCACAATTTTCATGAAAATTAGCAGAAAAATGGATATGCAGAGTTATGCTACTCTTATTCCTTTTTTATGCAACAACTTAGCTCCAAACTTGATCAATCTTACTATAACTAGCTAAACAACCTATCTCAACTCTTACCAATAACTCTTAACACTCTTTCAAAACATGAATCAAAACTTTACCCTGCTAAACCAAGGATCCAAACACCCTTTTATATTTGATTAAGCAACTTTAACAGACCAAAACCTCCTAAAACTTATTCAAACTGGTTCATAAATCATCTAACATGCATATAGAGACATAAGAACACAAATCCAATAAGCTTTAACAACATTCAACACTTAAATCATGCAGCATCACATAAAACAGCTTTTTCTGAAAATTTCCAAAGGTAAAAGGATTTACCTCAAGGGCTTACATCCAAGCCCTTGGTGGATGAAAATCCACTTCCTTATGCACCCGGGTGCATGCAGATCAAAAATCAACAACCTTTCACACCTGTTTAAGAACAATCAAACCAAACAGTATACAAAATATATGCAATATTTTATAACCTGTTTCTCTTTTTCTTCCTTTCTTAATCCTACAAAAAACTTTTAAAACCTTGAAAACACGTTTTCAGAACACTCTTAATCATCAACTAAACAAAACCTCTTAACATCAAAACCTTAAACAGATTTTTACCAAGAATCTCAAAATTTCAGAAAACCATAACCAATTTTGAAACTCAAAATTAATGAACCAAATTGAAAGATGGAACTCAGAATCAAGCTTATACACAACACACAACTTTTTATAAACCTAAAAAGGAATTATAATTGTTTTAAAACAAAAACCAAACTTTTATTTCATAAAAAAGGAATTACATGTGCAAAGCTTTAAAACTGGAACAAGGGACATCCACAGGTTGGAGTCTCCTTTTATACTACTCTATAGAAGAACCTAGAAGTCTAAAAACAAAAACCCTAATCACTAAAAATCTCCAAAATGCCCTTGACGCGTTTTGAGTGTTGAGGTGTCCTTTTTGATCCTGGACGTTTATTCATGCGTTGGAAGTAAGCAATGAACCTCAGTGGTTGATTTGGGACACGTCACTAAACTTGGAGGACAAGGTGTTCTCTGATTGGTGGAATGGGAATTTGGGGGTAGGGTCCACAGTGAGTGGGAAGAGGGTTTTGTGTGTGGGAAATGTTCCTGCGTGTGTGAATCACACGTGGGCTGGGTTAATTGGTTTTTACCCAAGTATTGAGTAAAATAGAACCTGGGTGAAAAAGGTGAACAGTAAAAGCTATTTGATCCGATTTTGGGGGAACAAATAGTGTTTGGCGCAATTTTTGGTTTAAACGTTTCAAAGTGACAACTTAAGTCCTTGTTTTTTGATATTTTTGGCATTTAAGGTTTTTCAGCCCTAAAAACCGTTTTCCCTTGTTAATAACTTTCACCCTTTTACATTTTTGGCACCAAACTTTGGAAAAGAGTTTCAAAGGGTTGATTTTGGCATTTTGTGATAAATCAAGGGCTGATCTTGGACAATGTTGATCTCCAAAGGTCTTCTTTGTGTCTTTCACTTCATGAGGGACCATTTTTGGCAATTTGAAGTTGTTGAGGGACTAATCTTGCCATTTCTTCAAAGTTGAAGGACCTTTTTGCAATTTTGACAAACTTAAGGGACCAAACTTGTAATTATTAATATACAAGGGTTTTAAGTGTCATTTCTTCATTCTTGGAGGATCAATCTTGTTTTGTCTTCAAGTCTTCAAGGGTATTTGATGAAAATTCCATGATTAGGGCCCGGTTTATTGTACGGCTTCGTTTCTCGTGTCCGTTTTTCCTTGTATCTTGTGATCTTTTGTCTTTTTCACGATATCCATACCTAAAATACACAAGTAAACAAACACAAGCATATATATGGTATTTTATGACATTTTAGTGCATTAAAAGCCCGAAAAGAACGATGAGATCATGTATAAATGCCATCTCATCACCTTATCTTGACAAGATTAAATCAATATTAATTAGATTAAATAAAAATAATATTCCATGATTAAATTTAATACCCTAATTAAATAAATTGAAATAACTTGAAAAAATGATAAACCAACATCCCTTTTAAAAATCCCAAAACTGCCATCCAAACACCCTGACCAAATCCAACAGCCAAACACCCCCTGTGTTGTTGCTGGCTGCGCAGCAGCCATTGCCAGTTGCCAGTTTACCCCTGCTGCGTCAAAAATACCCACCGAGACCACAAAGGTCTCGGTTCCCACTGCCTGAACAAACACCCCCGCTGGGGTTGCCACTGACAGAACAAACCAAGCTCGCCCATTAAGGGTTGCGGCTGGTGAACATAAAATCCACCAAGAGTCTCTTGACTCTCGGTTTGTGTGCAGTCGAGACCCAAGGCCAACCAACCCCGATCATACCATGGTTTTTACTAACACAAATCATGTTCTTAACTCTTATTAAACGGATTTAACCATGACTTACTAATAATATTAAAAAGAGTAAGGTTTTACTATTACCGAATATGTGATGATCTGTGGTTAAAGAACACAAACATAAACACATAACCCATCCGAATCGAGCAACTCGTTCTCCCTTTTTCTTTGTCCAAAACCGGCAGCCACCATGAGGTCTACTAGGGTTTTTGTTTTGTTTGGAAAATATGTTAAATGAATATGTAATGATCGACCTTCCTGACATATGTTTTTGTGAAGTGGGTTGGGCCATAAGGCCCGTTCCTTTCTTTGTGTCCACGGATAGGTGGGGCCCACAAGGGAAACCGAACCTTTTTTTCATGCTTTGTAATTACGTGTTCGTATGTTCGCGTTTAATTAACTATGTTCTCGTGTTCGTGTATTTTAACGTCGTGACATATTAAAATACGTATTTACTTGTTTATCGTGCAATAATATAAAATGCTTTAGTTTACGTGTTCGTGATTAAATGTTCGATTATAATTATTATAATTAATAATTATCGTGTATTAACACGTACTTAATACTTATCGTGTGATAACACGTACGTAATTCTTGTAATTAATGTTCGTGAAACGTGTTCATGTTATGTAAGGAAAGTTTTAGTATGAACATACGATTATTAAGTGTACTGTTCAGTGCAACAGCATGCGGGTTTTACAACTCTTCCCCTCTAAAAAGAATAATTCGTCCCCGAATTATAGATAAAGTAATCTGAAAGAGAAACATAACCGAATCAAACTGGAAGGGTATGTAAGATAACGGAATATGAAGGTGACATTGTAGAAGGGAACGTGAAAAGTGACATGGCTAAAAAGTACATGGAACGTGACGTGACTGAAAGAACATAACTAAATTATGAAATGATGAGAGGATAAAAATCCGGATGGACTCGTCCATTTCCAAGTGGCTTCCCTCTCAGAACGGTTCCTCCACAAGATCTTGACACCATTGATAAATCTTGGTTCTTCTGACCTTGACTTTACAATACGTAAAAGTTTATGGTTATCAACGTAAGATAGGTCTCCTGAATTTGATCGAGGGAATAAGGATTAACGTGCAAGGGTAACTGAAACGTTATGATGCAAAATAACCCAAACTAACTGATAATAGTAACGTCTTTGTGACAACCCTAGATTTTAGATTTGTCACTTTTGACTGTTTGATGTTGATCATGTGCTTGGTGTGCGTTTATGTGTTATGTGTTCATATTTGAGACTTTATCATGATGTTAGACATTGTTTACGTAGTACATGGTACGTTATATGATGATGTGATGGGGTTCGTTCGTGCTCATGAGTTCACATGAATGTGTAAATCATGGTATAAGTTGGAAATGAAATGAAATGGAATGAAATGAAATGAGTTTAGAAATGAACTGTAGAAAAGTTCGGGTAGCATTTTTATAAGGTTTCGTTTACGTATCGTATGTTGTATGTATGTATTAAGTATATATAATATGGTTAGGATAAGTTTTATAGTTACTTTCTATATTTAGAAACTTTTAGAAATGAAGGCTAGTTCAAAAATTGCGTAAAAAGTCGAAAAATTAGCAAAGTGTGCCCGGTTTGGTCCCGAAAGTGTATAGGAGTATAAGTAAACATAAAATAGGAGGGGGGGAGAGTGTAAATATGATAAAACACAGAGGGGAGTCGAATTTGTGGGTCCCATAGCTGAAATTTTAAATATTAAATTAATAAAAATAGGATAATTACCATTTAATAGTCCTAATTGGGCCTAAACTTGTCCAGAAGTTTATCAAGACCTATATAAACACCCCTAGACCCCTAAAAACGACTAATAACCCTATATAAACCTAAAATCAGTCTCAATCTTCCATGGATATCAAGAGGAGTCAAAATTATGATTAGGGTTCATTAATTTTTCTTGTTTCAAGGTAAGTGATCAATTCAACCTTAATATAATTCATGTTTTTATTATTTAATCATAATTGGAATGTTAATTAACCATCATTGAGATGATTAGGGTTTTGTTAAATTTATGAGAATTATAGTTATTTAGATTTATTAATGATTTTAGGGTTTGTGTTAAGAATTTAGGGATAATTAATGATGTTTAGAGGGTTAGTGCATAAAGGTGTAAAACAGTCTGATTTTTAGGTCTGTCTTGTGTTGACTGTTACGGGCAGTTGGTAGCACCTTTGGTCGCGTTTATTTTTTTAAATTAATTTCAGAGAGTCTACTTTTCAAAAATGTAAGATTCGTCAAAAATAGAGTTTGGGAAGGTCGTCAAACAATTGTTACAAAAACAGTGCGCAGTTCAGGAATAAATTTAGATTTTGGATATTTGAGTCAAAACCTAACCAAACGAATGAGATAGCCAAAGATTTTTAATTTGGGAACTCTTTATAATGTATATAAAAGGACTGGAGGTTTTCAATAAAAGTTATGGTGTTTAGGTCGGGCTTTTGGTGACAAACAATCAGCATGTAAAGAAAATCAGTTTTGGTGAAAACGACTTTTGGCGTAGAGACTAAACGAAAGGGTTAAACGTGTAAGTAGAAAGTAAAATTGATTTTTGGAGTTCTTAGATCATATAACAACATAAATCCAGTAGGGTAGGAGCCATGTGTGGTGTTAAGTTCACTTCATGTGGTCGGTAATGACTAGTAAACCGTACCGGGAAAAACTGAATTTTTACGTATAGAATAGCTTGTAGTGTGAGATCTTGATAGCGAGGATTAGGGGATTAGATTCATCTCAGTTGTTATTACTTAACTTGGGTGTTAGGACCTAAGCTAAGTGTGTTGTGTATGATTTTATAGGTTTGCAGGAGTGCTAGCTTGTTGTGCTATCAGGTGAGTTCATAGTCCTATTTTGCTACGTTTTAAAATGTTTTTCCAGTATGGGATGGAGATGACACTTGCAATGTTCTTTAACATAATTTAGTACTATGTTTTAAAATGTGTGGACATAAATGTGCTATTGTGTGACTTGCGTGCTTATGTGTTCTCATATGTGCTTTGATATGTGTTCTGATATGTGAATCTTGATTGTGTTATGATTGGGATTGGTACATAGATGTATGGGCGTCTATGGGACCAGTTGTGATGTGTGTGGAGCGTGGGGCACGATCCGTCCTGAGTTCTTTGTTCTGAGTTCTTGGTTCATGGGGCACGATCGGTCCTGAGTTCTTGGTTCGTGGGGCACGATCCGTCCTGAGTACTTGTGCATCGTCTCTTCGGAGGCAAGATATCTCGACGGGGATATAGTTCATCTTCCACAGGTGGTGTGGGAAAGATCCGGATAGTGTGGTGTGTGTTCTTGTGTGTGTGACGGGATACTTCTTGATTGTTATAGTGTGCTTTGTGAATTGTAGATGTGATCGGTACTTGGTTTAAGTTTTGTTGTGGATGCATGTAACATGATTATCACATTATGGTCCATTACTATAGATTGTTTTTCTTCAACTTATTTACAGCGGATGTCAAGGTTTCTTATGATGTTCTAGATAACTTAAACCTATGTTCTCACCAACTTTATGTTGAAAGATTTTAGTGTCATTTTCAGGTGAGGTAGTTGTGCAAGATGATGTTAGAAGTGGCTAGAGTATAGAGGCTGCTAGGATTGCATTAGGAGGAATCCCTTTCCTTTTAGATTTTATTTTATCTTTTGATTTAGTAAATTGTTTGATACCTATATGTTTGATGTGTGTTATTTGAATGTCTTTGGTAAGAGGTAGGCCTATTACCTACTTACCTAGACGCCTACATTATTTGAGATATTGTCATGACATTATGTCACCTTTTTATGATATTTCTATTTCATTTAGTTAACTCTATAGATACGCTATTGTTGTGATGATATCCATACGTCACGCACCATATTCCGCCATGGTGGAGTGTGACAGTCTTAGCAAAGATGCGCGAGACATATTGAAACGTTGTACGTGAACAATTGTGAGCGTGATACGTGAACAATTGTGAACGTGATATGTGGAGATATGGTGAGTGTAATATGAGAAAACATATGGTGATCAATGATATGTGTAATATATCATGAACGTGATATGAGAACGTGGAATGAACATGACATGTGAAACATATCGTGAACATGGAATACGACGGTGGTAACACCAAACGCTATAAGGTGAGACGTGGAATGTGACGTGAAACGTCTGTTTACGGATAGAGAGTTATACTAAACTTGAGTCTGGTCTCTCAAGTTCTTGCAAAACCTACCAGAATTAAAATGAATGTAAAATCGTAAGCGAGGATACGATCATGAGCATGAATAGTGTCATGAACGTAAGCGTGAAAGTAAGTCGTAAAATTAGAACAAGGACGTGAACGTAAATAAGGAGCACAAATGCGAACCTTTGTCCTGCCCGATAGCTGAGGGATTACCAAGTGATCGGATGAGCCTTGGCTGGAACATGTCTGATCAATCTGCTGGCTCCACAATCTTGCGGATGTAAGAATTCTACAGACTTGGTCAAACTGTTGACAATAACCCAGATAGCTTCCTGCTTCTTCTGAGTTGCATTAATCTGGTAACCAAAATCCATGGAGATGTTGTCCCATTTTTGTTCACAGTTTCTGATGGTGGAAAAAGAACATCCTAGTCTGTTGGTGTTCTATCTTAGCCTGTTGGTATATCAGGTACTTAGATATGAACGTAACTGTATCTTGCTTCGTATAAACTTGATACATAGAAGTTTGTGAAACTATGCGTCTCTGAAATTACATTTCTCTTAGCGTAGAATTTTCTAGAACACCTAATGTAGTGTAGGGTTCTCACCTTTACGCATAAGCTGAGTCATGGTAAAATTAACCGTGAGAATCCATGTGATTCAGTGTGTCACTATAATCAACCAGAATTTCTTATTGGAAAATTTCAGGGTGAAATTTCTCATGTCAAAGAATTTGCAACATAGTGCACATGTGGTCTTCCTGCTCTTCTCTCGACTCAGAGAAAAACAGGTTGTCCTCGATGAAAACACTGATGAATTTGTTTATGAGTTCATGGAATCTCATTTTATTAAGTCCATAATGCTGCTGGAGCATTGATGAGACCAATTCAAAATCATGAATTTAGCATGACCGAGTCTTGTACGAATAGCAGTCATGGAAGTGTCCTGCTCTGCCCTTCGTCACTGTTGGCAGCATGATCATGAATCCGATCTTAGAAAAGTGCTTAACACCCTAAAGTCGATTGGACATGTTGTCAATACGTGCAGAAGAATAACGGTTATGAATGGTGATTTATTTAAATCGAAGGTAGTCGACACATAATCTCATGTTACCGTCCTTCTCCTTGAAAGTTCTTCTGAAAATATATGGGAACATTTAGGAATAATCGGCTGGTTATGCATAAAAGAACTTCAGTGGTCGTGTCTCAACTGACAGCTAGAAAATTTCAGCAGCCATGGATAACAACGCACGTGCTTGTAAAGCATAGATAATTTGTACAGATTTTCCTGATGGAAAACCATGCTGAATATATTCAGGAGCCCGAACATCACTGTACATAATCATGAATCGTAGCATGGTATGCTGTTCGTAGTCCATAATTAGGATTTAATTCAACTCGCATTAGTCCGAGGTAATGCGTTAGCAGCTTGGATCTTATCGCTGAAGGTAAACTTTTGTATACATGGGTGCTACGAATGACGTCCTTTATGGCCATGAATATATGAAATATGGGTTCAAGAAATGGAAGTGTCATGGAGTGAACGTGCAGATCTCACTGGATGTGTTTTGACTGTCTCATTCAAAACGAACCCTGCGTGCTCATACGCGAATAATACGCCGGTGATGGTACTGAAATTCTTGTGGCCTGATTAATACATGGCACAATAAAATGGATATACCCTTTGGAGGGTACCCTGAATTTCTTAGGGATGTTCCAGAATTTGACGTGAGTCATGTGTCTTGACTCGTGCCTTGGGAAATATAGGCATGACATGTGTCTTGACTGGTGTCTTGACATGTGTCTTGAGGTGTGAAACAAATAGAACTACAACTATTAGGTTATTATGCCAAAATTGGCGGATCGGTTGGACTACTAACCCTCGTATTTCTGATCACGTCTGTGGTCGGAGCTTTTGTTGCGATTGTTAGGATAGTTGCTGTCACAGCAGTGGTTACTATCGTCTTGTCTGTCAGTTTCATGACGGTCATTCTCATGAATGTGATTCATGTAACTATTCAGCTGAGTCGCTGGCTGGTACCGGTTCTCACTCATATGACTGAAACGACAACTGAATGACGTGTGACATGTAACTAAGAATTAGGGACAATGATTGATGGAAATCACCTGGTGGTGAAGCATCTTCTCGTCCGATCGCTTTGATCTAACGCCCTTGTCTTCGTCTTGTAAGATCTCCAGTTTGTGAATAGCATCAGCATCTCGTAGCATCTCTAAAATAATCAGCAGCATCAACTTTTGTAACATCTCAGCGGCGCCATTAGTGATAGTAGAGTTTTTACACACCTTTAGGAAAAGGAGGTAAAATAGTGGTAAGCGTTAAGCGTACGTTTAGGAAAACGTAAACACTTATGACCCTTGATGGGAATCGTTCTCTCGAGGAGGCTAGTGCGTTGTGAATTGAATTGATTGATTATGTTTTTGATTATTAATGAGAAGAAAAGAAGAGATAATGACGAAGACGAAAAAACTTAGAAAAATAAGGCAAAAAGACTATTAGAAAGTTACGACGAAGATGGTAAAAAAAACACAAAATTTAAAATTTTAATCTAAAAATTCCTAAAAATTACTAAAAATCCACAAATAATATTCTAAGAGTTTACAAAAAAATCCAAACCTGCCAAAACCTTTTAATTAATTTAATAATGACTTTTTAATGCTAATTAAAGCCCTAAAAATCACTTTTAAATATTAAAAAGCCCTAAACAAGATTTTATAGTTTGTAAACCTCAAAAATATCCTAATTAAACTAAAAACTATTTTTAAAAATTTTAAAACCAATTTAAACTATTTTTAAACTCCTAAAAACTATTAAAATGTATTAAATCTTAAATTAATTCTAAAAATTAATTGAAAAGCCTAAAAATTATTTGGAAAGTGACAAAGGTCCTATTTTAAGGTCTAGTATCTAGGAAAAATGAAAAAAAGTTAAAAATAAAACTTTCTATTTTAATGAATAAAATAATATTAAAATATTCTAAAAAATTAAAAGTCCTTAAATAAATTCTAAAAAATTCTCAAAAATCCTAAATAATCTAACTAAGAAGAAAATGTAAACAAAAGTTCCTAAAAACTTTTAATTAATTTTATATTAATTTTTAAAGTTGCTAAAAAAACCCTAAAATTAAATAAAATCAAAAATTAAAGTTTTTGAAAACTTTTTTATATGTAAACCTCAAAAATACAAATTAAAACCTAAAAACTATTTTTTTGTATTTTTTTACTACTGTTTAATATTTTTAAATGACTTTTTAAAAATAAAACTAAAAATAATCCTATAAATTAATTAAATAAAAGGAAAAATAAAATTCTTGAACAGAAAAATCCTACAACCTATAAATGTCCTATGAAAAATGGAAAGAAGCCAAAAAGCTTAATAAATAAGCTGAAACTAAGCAAATAAGCTACGGCTTATTTAGAAAAGCCAAACTCAAACACACCTTATATATTTGACTTTGTAGACTCTTACCAGTCAAAGACCCTAGGGCAGATGGTTAGAGCGTTGTGTTGTGAGAGGAGTGGCGCAGGTTCGAGTCCTGGCCACGTCCTTTTTGGAATTAATTTTTTTTTTCTTTTTAGCTTTTTCAAACCAATCAGTGACACTTAAACAAGCTTATAAACACAAATCAAACTCTTTTTAGCTAAGATTAAGCCAAATTATAATCCAAAAACGTTCCAGACTTGAACAATGAACACAAGCAGTTGCTTGTGTTTGCTGATTTTTTTCACAAGGGATTAAAGCCAAGAGGTCTTGGCTATGAGCTTGTTTGGTGGTTGTTTTGGAACAATGGGGCACCCCTTCACTCTTTCTGAGTGAAGGGAGTCAAGATATAGCAGATACAAGCACCTAGCACATAAGATTCACAAAACAAATGCACAAAAGTCACAAAACAGGTTGCTGATGTCTTAGGACTTTAGGGGCTAACCAAATGCACACCAATGACTTTCAAGGTCCCAAACTTAGCATACAAAACAACCAAATGATGTTCAAGCAAATTGCAAACCTGAATTACCCTATTACTTCACAGAATGCAAGAATCAAGATCCAAAAATCATAAAAAATAGACAGAATATGACTTATGCAGATTTTCTCCTTACTTTTCACTTTTAGCATACAAACTTGCTTCTATCTTGTACAAAAATGAAACAAAGCTAACAACAAACCTTACTAAATTGCTCTAACATCTTATGAAAGCACCAATCAAATAATCTACCCTGCTAATACCAGGATCCAAACACCCTTTTAAATCTGTATTTCACTCTTTTCTCAAACAAAATCCTTACAAAACTCAAACAAACTGATTGTTAACTATCCTATCATGCATATCAATACATAAGAACACAAAATAAAACAAATTAACACACTTAAGCATGCAGTTGCACAAAATCACATTCTCAAATCACTTTCTGAAAATTTGAAAAAGGAGAAACTTCTTACCCAAGGGATTTACATCCAAATCCCTTGTGACAGCCTTGTCACTTCCTTATACACCCGGGTGTATGCTGAAATCTTAAACAACAAGTCTCTAAGACCTGAAAATTTCAAAACCAAACAAGAACAAGCATATGATATATTCTGTTTATTTTTTCTTTCTTAAAATCTCTCCAAAATCTTTCCAAAACTTAAACACACGTTTTAAAACACTAACAAACTCAACAACACAAAATTATATTCCACTTTCACTTCATATAATTTTGTGATTTCTGGATTTTAACCAAATCTTTTATAAAACCTTTTTGAAACTCAATTTTCTCAAACCTTCACAATTTAATGGAACTCAGTTTCTTAGCTTATACTCAATACACAAACTTTTTTAAATTCAATAAAAGGAATTATAATTGTAAAAACAAACACCAAACTTTATTAATTTAAAAAAAGGGATTACAAGAGAAAAATGCTAAGAAAACTGGAACAAGCATAAAGGTTCACAGGTCGAACCTTTATATACTACTCATTAGAACTATCTAGACTATGAATAAAAAATTACAAAAGCTTAAAACCCTAAATGCTAAAAGCCCTGAATTGCCCTTCTTGTTTGACTGAATCTTGGTCAAAAACACCACCATGTGATATGCCAGCTATGGAAGACTATTTGTGGACGTTGGATTAAGCTTGGGGACAAAGGAGTATCATCCAAATCGTTTATCTTGTCGGGTGGGGGTTTTGAGGTGAAAACGATGGAGCAGGGGAGTGCAATTGTGAGGACCACAGGCCACGTGGCAGCCTTGTGAGAGGTGGGTTTGGGTGAGAAGATTGTGAATTAGTGATCTGGAGGTTTTGGGTTAATACCCCTTTGAGTTAAGGTTAATTGAAACTGAGGATTTTTAGGGTTCTAGGTGATTAAGGTTGGGTTTTGATTTGATTTTGGGTTAAATACGTTTTAAAAATGTGTTATGGGGGGAAAAGGGTTTAAGTGGGGGATTTGACTTGGTTGACTGGGGTTTATTAAATAAATCCGGTTTTGGATGTGGGTAGGGTCGGTTTGTGGGTGGGTGGTGGGTAAATGGGTGGGTAGGGTTGACGTGTCACACCCTGGTTGGTTGTGGGGGTTTAGTGTTTTGGCAATCTGAGTCCCCAAGCTTTCAACAATTCTTCATTTTGTAATAAAACCCCAACAGCGCCTGATTTAGCCTTATCAACTTTTGCCAAGTTGTCAAAACTGGCACAAAACTTTCTAAAACTTTTCCAAAGGGTTTAACTTGTATATTCTTGATTCCCAAGGGCTGATCTTGTAATATCTTCAATCAGAAAGGATTATACTTGTACATTTGATATTTTGAGGGTCAAATGTGACAAGTTCTTCAAAGATGAGGGGCCATTTTTGCCAATCTTCAATTCTTCAAGGGTCATTTTGCAAAATCCAAACTTGGGCCCGGTTCATTGTGCGACTTCGTTTCCCGTGTTCGTTTTTTATTGATTCTTGTGTTCTTTTGCCAATTCCTCAATATCCGTACCTAAAAATACACAAGTAACAAACACGAGCATATATTTGGTCTATTTTATGATATTTTATGCAATTTAAGGCCGTTTTGGACGATGAGACCATGTATAAAAGCAGTCTCATCAAGCGGCATCAACAATCTTGTAGAGTATCAGCAAGTGGAGTACACTTGAGATGATTTAGAATCGACTAGCGAATACTCGTGGAGCATTGCAAGTAAAGTACAACTAGATTAAGGTACATGTAATACACATGGAATACAGTACATGGAGTACACATGGAATGCACATGAATGATCGGCATGGGGTCGATCATGGATGTAGGAGTTTTTACACACCTTTAGGAAAAGGAGGTAAATAGGGCAAGTATTAAGTGTCGGTTTAGGAAAACCAAGCACTGATGACCCAAAAGTGGGGATCGTTCTCAAGGAGGCAAGTGTGTTGTGTTAAGAAATGATTAATGTTTTGTGATTATATTGATGAGAAATGAAAAGAAGAAAAGAGATTAGAAGAGAATGACGGTTACGATTATGAATTAAACTAAGACGAATAGTCATGCACGTAAAACCGTAAAAAGTGACAAAATTAAAAATTTACTCTAAAAGTTCCTAGAAAATTGAAATAAATCCTAAAAAATGTAATTAGAGTTTTCAAAAAATCAAAAATCACTCAAACATTTTTTTAATTAAATAATAATTTTTAATGCTAATTAAAGCCCAAAAAATCAAATTAATTAATAAAAAGCCCAAAATAAGATTTTTTAACTTGTAAACCTCTAAAATACCTTAACTAAATTTAAAACTATTTTTGACAATTTTAAAATTAATAAAAACTATTTAAAACCAATTAAAAACTATTAAAACTTCAAATAATTCTAAAAATTAATCTAATCACAATAAAAATATTCTAAAAATTGTAAAATTCCTAACTTAATGTATTTAACCCAAGAAAAATATAAAAAGTGCAAAAATGTGAAAAATGAAATTTAATAATAAAATAATAATAAAATAATATTAAAAATCCAAAAATTCTAAAAAATTCTAAAAACTTGCAAACTAGTTTATTTTAACCTAATTAAACAAAAAATGAACTTGAAATACCAAAAATACCCCTATTGGGCCTTCAAATGGGCCAAATACTCAAACAGATCCTTAATGGGCTTAGAATTGGGCCCAATAAGAAAATTTTCTCAAAAATGGCCCAAAAGCTCCAGTCAAGCTTAAAATTCGATTCTAAACACAATTTTCCAAAGGCCCAAAAGCTGAAAATGAGCTTAAGCTAGCTTATTTCAAAACAGCTTATTCTTAATGGGCTTTTTGGCCCATTAAGCTATAAGCTGATGCCATAAGCTAAAATTTTACCCACGTCCTTCTCTTGACCTAATTAAGCTTTTTGCAAAAAGAAACTTGAAATAAGCTCAAGGAATAAGCCTGAAATAAGACAAAGCTCTGTTCACAAAACGACAAAATAGTCATTTTTGAGTTCTAGACTATTTCAAGAGCTGATTCAAGTTGCAATAAGTCACAAATGGCTTAACAAAGCTTAATCAACAAAAAGTTTTCCAATAAGCACACTCAATAAGCTGAAATAAGCAAAAAGTTGATTTTGAAAAAGACAAAATAGTCGTTTTCTAGTCAAAACCTAAAACCAAATGCTGTAAACTTCCAGAATCACTTATAAGCTCAAAATATTAAGACCTATTACAAAAAATAAGTTGTTGCACATTGGAATAAGCTAGAATGAACAAGTAATAAGTTGTTGACCAAATTGCACTAGCAGTGGCTAGAAGCAGGGGAAAGGAGTTCCCACTGCCTTGACTTTTTGACTTTGAATTTAAGAGAGTTTCACTTGGTTTTGTTGGAAAATCAAGGCACTATTGTGATCAGTTGATCACAAGGAGTCAATAACAAGCAAACAATCACAAAAACCCCCAGCCAATCAGTGCAGTTAATTCAATCTATGCTCAGATATGTTCCAAACAAGTAATAAGCAGGTCTAATGATTATAAGCTACTTTAATCTAGTAAAGGCTAACCACAAACCACCAAATGCATACACAAGCTCAATACAACTTAAAGAAACACAGATTAACTCTTATCATGTAATGGATCCAACTTATGAACAAGATCTAAGCAAGAACAGTTACTGATGAACAATGATGAACACAAGAACAATGTTTGCTGATATACTTGACACCAAATCAAAATTCAAGACCTCAGATCTATCACACAGGTTGCAATAACAATGATTTAACACTTGTTAGACCTAGGTTAACATGTAAACTAGGTGTGCACAAGATTTCAGAGCAAAACAACAAGTTTTCAAGATTTCATAGCCAATTGTTTGATTAAGTGATTCAAGGCACAAATTTTGCTTATATCAGAACTCAAACACCTCAATAATAGATAACAACTCAAATAACACCACAACACTTACTCAAAATCATACAAACTTGAATCAACAGTCAATCCCAAACACTCTTTTCACCTTTTAAAATCAATTTTAACAAAGTAAAAGTATTCTCAAGATTGATTTAAGCCCAAATAAGTATCATAACATAAAACATATGAATCAAGAACCAATTTGCAGGCAATAAAACACATAAACACGAACAGAATATCGAAATCCCTTAGAACACAAATACTTAATCAGAAAGATGAAAATTTGAGAATTCAAACCTCCAAAATGTACATCCAAAACTTTGGAATCAATGAGCTGAGGTGCTAGCAAGAACAAGCACCAGCTTCCCACTGCTAAGAACAACAAACAAGCTCAGGCAAAGGCTTGAGCCTAGGTTATCATAAACAGGGTAAAATAAGGTGACAAATGGTCAAGTCTATGCAAGACTTAGGTTCCCACAAGGTCTGAATCTTCCCTTAAGGCCTCACCACCCCTTAATCAACCAAGATTAGGAGGCTATGATCACCCTTAAGCTCAAATAAGCAAGTTGTTGAACCACAAGCACTTAGCAAACCACTTGACTAATTTTTGTAATAAAAACGTATACCAATTTCCAATATAGTTTAAGCTAGTGAATTGTGACTTATGTCACTCAAAGAAACACCTCAATGAACAATCCTCACCAAGCACAAGCCAAATTCTTTACCTCAGCAAGAACAAAGGGACTCACAGGCTTATAGGAACTCTTGGACTTGTTCAAGGTTTTGTTTAAGTACAAAAACGTGACAATTAACTACTCAATACAATAACAAAGAATGGAACTCAGTTTTAAATCATAACACAACACCACAATTTCATAAATTCAGAAAAGGGCTTTACAAGATTTGACAAAATGAAAAACTGAGAACAAAAAAAAATGTTGTGATACTAATGCCTTATATAGGCTACATGAAGTCCTAAGATACTAAAAAATAAAGTAAAACCCTAGTGGTAAACTTCTAGAAATGTCGTTGTTGATTTTGAATTTTCTTGAGCTCATGTGACTGAATTTTGGCAGTTTGTTGAGGTGTCAAGCATGTGGAAGTGATCAAAGGCTCACAAGGAGCTTAGGATGTAAGCAGGAATCTTGGGCGTTTGATGGCTGGCAGGTTTTGGCTTCTTCTCCCAATGTGTAGTAGGGGAATCATGTGTGGGGCTGTTGGTTTGTGAGGTGTCAAGTTTATGAGTTGGGTTGTGTTCATTAGCACCTTAATCACTAATCTAGAAAGTATTAAGGCCTAATTACATGTAATTAGGAAAAACCCAATTGTGTTCATCACTTGAATAGTTGAGGTTTAATCTGGTTTGGGTTTTGAATTGTTGTTTAGCGCGTTTTTATTAAACTAATCAGAGATTAGTGTAAACTGTTGTGGGTGGGAAATGAGGTGGCAGAAAGGGAGGTTGTGATTGGTGGAGAGAGTGAGTGGGGCACGTGTCACCCCCTCACTGGTTAAGGTAAGTTTGTTGTCTGCCAAGTTTAACCCCTATTCTCTTCCTTTCTTGTCACTTGCACTTTTTCAGCCGAAAGTTAGAATCCTTTGTTAAATGAAGTTTTAAAACTTCTATTTTGGCCACAAAACTTTTCACAAGGACTTGTTTTGTATTTCTTTGATATTTGAAGGACTGATCTTGCACATTTTTGAACTTTGAAGGTCTTCATGGTATGTTTGAATATAAGGAGGACCAATATTGACAATTTAGTTTTGTTAAGGGACTAAACTTGCCAATTCTTCGAAGTGGATTGTCCTTTTTGAAATTTTGACAAACTTCAAGAACCAAACTTGTAATTATGAATATACCAGGGTTTAAAGTGTCAATTCTTCAATATTGGAGGACCCTTCTTGTATAATCTTCAAATATTCAAGGTTTTCTTGGAAAATCATCACTTGGGCTTGGTTCATTGTGCGGCTTCCTTTCCCGTGTTCGTTTTTACATGTTTCTTGTGATCTTTTGTCATTTTCTCAGTATCCGTACCTAAAATACACAAGTAACAAACACAAGCATATATTTGGACATTTTCATGATATTTAATGCATTTAAAGCCCGTTTTGGACGATGAGACTATGTATAAAATCAGTCTCATCACTCCCCCATACTAAACCATTTCCGTGCCCTCACGCAATGCTAGAATAAAGTATCGTAGCACCTCCAAAATTCATTTTTATTCACTTTTATTGAATGATAAACTAGATACACTACTACTATTACTACTACTTGCATTTTAGACATAATGTATGATTTTCATCGCAAAATGGGACGTTTAGGTTCAAGAATAAGAACACGTGAATGCTTCGTTAGAAATAATTTCATCGTCCTCGATTTTCACCCTAATTCCATGCTAAGCGTGTAATGAGATCATTGTCATTATAAGTTAGTAATGCTAACACTACTCATATGCCCTAATCACGTACTTATCCTCCCATTTTCCTAAGTTGTATCTCTTATATTTTATTTTGTCTTGAATGTTCACGAGGATACATTTTTTACTTATGCGATGATAGAGATTTAGGTCTAAAAATAGAGTCATAACGGTGTAACCAAAACCATCGAATTAATAACCTCCCCTAATAGACAACGATGTCAAAAAATTAAGTCAACAAGAAGGATTGATAAACATGGTTTTATAATGATTTTGAACATGAGACTTATTACCAAGACTTTTATACGCCCCCTAATGGAAGGGCCTTATTATCATAGGTTTGCCTCCATCTTTTATTCAACTTCGCCATGAAGCTTTTATTATGACTTCGGTCTTGACTTGCCTTTTATTTAACCTCGCCATGAGGTGTTTATTGTGGCCAAAGACGTATATCCTCACGCTAAAAGTGAATTTTGGATCTTTAAAGCTTCAAAGATTAAGGCTTGATTCACTTTCAATTTTGCATAGAATTTTCCGGCCTTGTGAGCTTCAAATTGTTTGCTTGATTTAGGTGAGCACTTGAAATCTTATTATTAGGTGAAGCTTTCGATTATTCGGGTTGCCAATACTTCAAAACCGTGACGCTGGCGATACCTTAATGTCTTCCCAATTTAATTACATGGAAGCTACTAGAAAAGACTAGAAACCAACAATCAAGACTAAACCGCTAAGTCAATATTTATTAAGCAATAAATATTTACAAGCGAGGGGAGAATAAGCAAACAACGAGAACACATGAGTTTTTGAAAGAATACGAGTACTCTACGTTTAGCATAGTAACTTATAATTAACTCTATCATTTCTCGTCCTCATTTAAGAGACTTAGCCTAATATAAAGTTAAGGAATCGAAGCTAAGTGCTCAACACACACGGTCGAGTCAAAAATTACTCTTATTCTCGCCATCGGAAAATCTACATTTGTGTCTTCAAACACTTAAAAAACATGAGAAAAAATTTAAAATTTGGCCATTTTTAGCCTTATTTTCCAACAAAACGATAAACAAAAAGATAAACTTTGGAAAGCGTGAAGGTTTGGCAAGGAAAGTATCTATTCACCCCCCCATACTAAAGTTAAACATTGTCCTCAATGTTTCGAGTCTAAGGGTTGGAAAACCCCCATACTAGAGACGTAGTCGAATGCTTAATCTAGCATGGAAAGGGTGTAACCATTAAATTTAAAGCCGTTTATGAAGTGTACTATAAACCTAAGGTTAGAACATCAAAGGATATATCATGGATATTGAGAAATTCTTCCAAGCAAACGATCGAGTGCTCCCATAAAACGAACACGAGAGGCTCCAATCGTGAAGATAATGATCATCTAAAAACCACAATTCAAAGACAACCACAGAACAAAGGTTGGAAGGGCACAAATCCCCTCACGTTAACTAATTAGAAAGCGATAATATGTACATGGATAAGCATGGGATTCCCCCACGAGGCACCTTGTTTTTGATAACCGATTCAAAAGCTCGACTCGAATCCCCCATAAATGTGATCATTTAGGGATAATCATGGTATGGTCAATTTTTGGTGGGGCTTACATGATAAACAAGGCCCAAAAACAACGGGTATTAAGGACTAAGTCCTTTGATGGAGCAAAATACCGGGATCAAAGATGGCGTTCTCGTTTTCATTAGATAAACAAATCGACGCCACTTCAACATGTTCCAACACAAACCCAAAGGGTTTAAAGAAAATAGATGGGAAGAAATAGGAGGGTGGGACAATGGGTAAGTCACAAAAACCATGAGCTACTCGAGGTAGACTCGCACCAATCAAATAGGAAGATTTTTCATTTATTGCATCGGTGGAAGACCGAGATTTCCCTTTATAAACAATTACGGGATCAAATATCTCGTCCTCGATGGAGAAAGGGGAGGGAAGATAAGGGGCTTCCCCCTCACTAGGTCCACACAAAGCATCGTCAATAGGAGAAGACGAGCTTGTAGCACTCAAAACACGAGGTGATGACGGAGTTAGAATTTTAGAAAAAAAATTTAAATCCAATTCAAATTTTTTTCCTTTTTCATCTTTTGAAAACTCCTTATGAAAACCCGACTTGATTATGTCAAAAATATTTGGTGTTTCTAAAACGATGTTAGGCACACTAAAAATTCTCACATTTTAAAACCGTTTTGGCTTTGGTGGTGGTAAGTTCTCAAAACGTTTGTCAACAAAGAACACCGCCCCATTGGGGTCAACATATTCATCATCCGAAGAATCATTCGTGATTGGAGACGTAGGCTTAACACCCTTAACCTCCACCGGCGGAGGGGATGGAAAATCGTTTTTATCATCAACTCCTAACACTCTTTTTGAAATTCTTTTGCAAATGTTTTTGATGGGATTAACATTGTTCAAAGACGTGATAGAATACACATGAGAAAGCGTAGAGTTTTGAGTTGCATTTATGACGAGTTCTTCCTCATTGAAACGTAGAGTGATTTTCCTAGCATGCACATCGATAAGTGCTCTCAAAGTATCCAAAAATGATCGACCTAAAATTAGAGGAACTTTAGGATCGATGGGAATGTCAACAACGATAAAGTCCACGGGATAGTAAAACTTTACAACTTTCACGAAGACGTCCTCGGCTACTCCACAAGCTAGAATCATAGAATGATCGGCCATCTTGATTGACATTCTTGAAGGAGTGAGATTAGGAAGATTGAGCGACTTAAAAATATCAAGAGGCATCAAATTTATACTAGCACCAAGATCGGCCAAGGCGTAGCATTCCTCCATATCTTGTATTGGACATGGGATTAAAAATTTACCGAGATTACCGACTTTTTGAGGTATGCGGCTAAGAAAAACCGATGAACAACTAGACGACTTTTGCATTTTCTCTTTGTTATTCAACTTACTTTTGAAGTTTGCAGCAAATTGAGGCATCATGACCAAGGAGTCGGCAAAACTTATATTAAAATGCACGAAACATTTTCATAAAAAGTTCAAATTTATAATTGTTACGTTCTTGTGCCTTTTCCTTGTTTCTTCTTGAAGGGTAAGGTAAGGGTGGTGTGGGTTGGGGCATAGGCAACGGCCTTGGAATCTCGGGTTCCACTACTGGTATTGGTTCAACCGTAGGTGTGGTTTGAGCGGTACTTTGTGGGATTGGAACTTGCTCCATTTCTACCACCACCTCGGGTTCTTTCTCTATTTCCTTCTCCGTAGAAGTACTTGGACGAGAAATGGGTTTATTGAATGTTTTACCACTACGAGTAGTAATAACCTTCAATTTTCCTTTCGGGTTTATGATGGTATCACTAGGAAGACCACCTGAAGAAGAAGGTTTACACATGATAGCTTCAAACATTTTTCCCATTCGATCTTCAAATTTAGATTGCCTAACATCCGCTTTTAACAATTCTTGCTTAATTTCATGTTGACCTTGCTCCATTTTTTGTTCATTTTGTTAGAGACGTTGAACATTTCCTTCCATTTTATTAGCATGATTTTTCAATTCATTTGCAAGTTCGTTTTTAAGCTCGTTTTTCAACTCGGATCTTAAGCTAATCATCTCACGTTGCATGTTATCAAACTTAGCATCGTTTGCCTTTGCATAATACAAAAATTCTCCATTAAGATTTTTAGTGTGAGCATTTTGAAAACCTTGTGTGGTAGTTTGAAAATCACGGTTTTGGTTTTGGTTTGAAATTTGCCCATTTCCACTTTGGTAATTACCCTTGTTGAAGTTACGTGAATTCCCTTGATAAGCACCATTTTGATTGTTGTTTCGATAGTTGTTAGCATTTTGATTTTGTGGAGCTTGATTTTGGCGGGAACCTTGACCGTTTTTCCGCGGTAATGCACTCGGAAAAATCATGAGCTCCACCACATGAAATACAACTCTTGGCAACCTATTCAACCGATGCGTAATTTAAAGCATCTTGTGCTTTCCAATGAGTCATAAGAGTCGAAAACCTATCGAAAAACCGATTCTCCTCATTTGCTTCATCTTCCAAGGCACTCATGTTATGAGACGACGATGACGAACCCATTGTGGCAACACTCGGTGTGTTACGAGGGCTATAAATGTCACACCCCACCATGGCGGAATATGGGGTGCGACGTATGGATATCATCACAACAACAGCGTGTCTATAGAGAGAACTAAATGAAATTGAAATATCATAAGTGGCGACACAAATGTCGTGACAATATCTCAACAATGCAGGCGTCTAGGTAAGTAGGTAACATGCCTACCTCTTACTAAAGACATTTAAATAACACACATCAAACATGTAGGTATCAATCAATTCACTAAATCAAAAGACAAAATAAAATCTAAGAGGAAAGGGATTCCAGCTAATGCAATCCTAGCAGCCTCTATACTCTAGCCACCTCTAACATCATCTTGCACAACTACCTCACCTGAAAATGAAACTAAAATCTGTCAACATAAAGTTGGTGAGAACATAGGTTTAAGTTTTCAAAATACCTTAAGAAACCTTGTCAACCGCTGTAAATAAGTTGAAGAGAACAAGTTAAAGCAATGAACCATAATGTGATAATCATGTTACATATAACTACAATCAAAGCACAATTATAACAATCAA
The DNA here is from genome assembly GCA_025667525.1 of Glebionis coronaria. Classification (NCBI taxonomy): domain Eukaryota; kingdom Viridiplantae; phylum Streptophyta; class Magnoliopsida; order Asterales; family Asteraceae; genus Glebionis; species Glebionis coronaria. The sequence goes on from JANFOE010000907.1 coordinate 647,142, forward strand.
GAACACACAATAAGAACAATGCACCACACTATTAACAATCAAGAAGTATCCCGTCACACACACAAGAACACACCACACTATCCGGATCTTTCCCACACCACCTGTGGAAGATGAACTATATCCCCGTCGAGATATCTTGCCTCCGAAGAGACGATGCACAAGTACTCAGGACGGATCGTGCCCCACGAACCAAGAACTCAGAACCAAGAACTCAGGACGGATCGTGCCCCACGAACCACACACATCACTACTGGTCCCATAGACGCCCATACATCTATGTACCAATCTCAATCATAACACCATCAAGATTCACATATCATAACACATATCAAAGCACATATGAGAACACATAAGCACGCAAGTCCCATAATAACACATATATGTCCAAGCATTTATAGAAATATAGTACCAAAACATGTTAAGAAAACCACATGTGTCATCTCCATCCCATACTAGAAAAACATCAAAAAGCTTAGTAAAAATGGGACTATGAACTCACCTGATTGCTTCTCCAAAAGTCCTCGCACTAGCAACAAGCTAACAAACCAAAAACACGCAATCGATACGTGAACCAATCACTAAGATGGCTCATCAACCTATGATGGACATCTAGCCTATTCCCATATAAATACCTCATTGATAAGATCTAATCACCCCATTACCCTTCCTTAACAAGTCCTTAACTTGGTTAAGTTTAATAACTATCACGTTCATATTTTACACAAAACAGTCCCAATTTTAGGTCTCCAAACTTTAAGTCAAACGTCCACTTAAACATACCCATGGTTTCTGTAAAAGGAATATTCATATTTTTACATATGCTAGCTAACTACTCCCACTTGCCCTAACCTTAAAGCTACTGTTAAGGCCCCGATATATGTGTATATATTACTACCTATCCAGAATTAACTGATTTTAAACGTATGAAAAGTTTGTTACCATTAGAGGGTCTTACCCTAAACCACAATCTTAGCCCAAGTGCAGATACTTACTACAATATATAAACCATCTCTCATGTTCATTAGAATATCCCAATGCAACCCTAAGTACCCCAAACAACCCAAAACTTAAAAAGAAAACAAGCTGAATTCAAAACTGTTTTGACCTCCGACTGTTGTAACCTGTTTTTGACCCACTTCCGGACCTCCAATTTAGTTCTAGTTTCTTGCATTGGAAAGCCACTTTAACTACCGTTTCAGGGATATGTGTATCGCAAAATAAGAGTTTGTATAACTCCCAATATGATCAAAACAATTGACTCAAAATTCTGCCCAGTTTTTAAAAACGGGTTTAACAAAATCAACCTCATTAATTAACCCTAACCCCTCTAATTACAAGCCCTAATTTATGTAATCATCATTTTATGATTAATAAAACATTAATTTACTGTTTTTATATTAAAACCTAACCTAAATCCATCATAAGATGATCAATTAAACATAAAAACAATTTAATCAAAAAGGTTTATGAAGGTTTTACCTTTAATTCAATGGAAGATGAAAAAACTCAATTTTTATGAAGAACCCTAATTCTCCTCTTCTTTTAGTCCACTATAACTCCAGGGAAAGAAAAAAAATGCGTTTGATTTAGTGTTGGGGTTCCTTATATAGCCAAAACAATCCTTGTCCAACCCAATTACCACTTACCATAAATCTTTTCCTTTTTTTCCTTTTTTTTCTCTTCTAAACCGACCTATACCCCATAAAATTCATTTTTATATTTATTTTATTATTAATAAATATCTTATTAATATTACCTTAATTTTCCTTAATTTATTTCAGCTCCTAAAGCCTCCAAAACCTCAAAACCGTAAAACTAGTCAGCCACGAATACCGTAAAAGACGTAAAATATACCCTTTTAAAAAAAATCTCAAACTTTGAAATAAACTTTATAACTAAGTCCTAAATGACTTAAATCATCCCGAAAAATATCCATATGACTAATTACCTCATCCGAGACCTCTAAATGCTAAACCCTAAATCGTAAAAATACGATTTACTATAATACTTATATGTACACATAAAATCCTAAAATAGCACCGCATTCTATCATAGTTACATCCAAGTGAACAAATGAGCATGAACTAACCCCATCATATCATTATATAATGCACCACGCAATACACGAACGAAGACTAACATCTAACCCAAGGCTCAAATATAAACAGAATGCTCGTAAGCACACACTAAGCACATAATCAAAGTCATACAGTAAAAAGTGACAAATCTAAAATCTAGGGTTGTCACATCACTCCCTCCTAATAGAAATCGCGTCCCAGGATTTACTCCCAAACTCAAACTTATTCACAGCAAACAAACGAGGATACATATCCCTGATAAAACCTTTACGTTCAAACGTGAACTCAGTTTATACTAAAATAATCTCAACGAACAACACATGAGCTTTAACCGTCCGCGAGGAAACTTATTAAAACCATACAATTATGTAATCAACCTAACCAAATCCCGCAACTCATCAAACAAGAACTATCTTGAAACCAAGTTAAAGGCCATCACATAACTCGACGGGTTTAAAACTGTCACCTCGATTTCAGTCTTACTCATAAATACCATAAATCAAAACTCATCAAATATAACCACGTATTATAAAGTCTAAAGAACTCTCAAATTCCATCCCAAATCATCTCTATGTTAACCCTCCAAGTGTTTATTACTCCAAAATACCCAAAACACGAGTTTAAACCATGTTGTCCGAAAATTAACCTTGAACTTGACACTTGTACAATTAATTCGACCAAGCTACTGACTTCCAATTACCAAACTTTCTTAATATTTTAAAATTACGTTCCGAGTACATAATTTTAGGCTTTTGAATCACTCAAAAAGCTTTAAAAACGAATAAGTTATGACCAAAACAATTTTACCTAAAATCTGCCCAGACATTAGCGACAGTTTCTGACAGTTTAGCGACGAATTTTGACAGTTTAGCGTCAGTTTCTGCCTACTCTGATTTTTACCCAAAAAAAACGATTTTAAACCCAAAAAAACCCGTTATTAATTACAAAATTTAAGGTCTAATTTATTTTAATTCGATAAAGTTAAAACTCTCACCCATCATATGATTAATTACTTGATTTAACATATTTAATTAAATAAGAACAATATTTTAATTAAAGAACAATAACTTTAGGTGATCAAAACCAAAATATTTTAAAAATAAATAAGCCATGCTTATATGTTAAATAATTTATATTTCACCTTATTTCAAACACGTTTTCGACACTTTACTCTCATTTTATCGACTACCAACAACTATCTTTTTACTATTTACAAGTTCCATTTTTTACCATGTAAGACTCAAAACAAAAGATATCGTTATTCCAAAATAAATCTCCACCCTCTCAATAGATTCTACACCAAAAGTACCGTATAAACAAACACGTGAAATGAGGACTCGATAAATGCGCTACTACAAAAGTTGAACATCCCAAAGAGAAAAGAGCTAGAAAACCATCCTAAGAATACAACCGATAAGTAGAAGGAATATATACATATATATAGGCATACGCGTACATACAATCAAGTCCATCCAAAATATACTATACAAGCATGTATTAACCCTCTTTCATGCAACCATACTTAGGAATCCATTGATGTCGTGGTACTTGTATAACTATGTTGGCCACCATACTTATACCAGTCCCCTTTCACTAATGCACTCCCTCCTATGATGAAACTTATAAGAATTAATACTACACATAACACACCAGTCTACCAACTCAAATAAGCACATAGATCCTACAACTCATTAAGCACATAACCACAACATAAAATAAGATCCAAAATCCCATGTATTAAAATAACATGGTCAATGCATGAAACAAATAAACTCATAGTCCAGCTGAACCAGCGTAGACAAAATTCAAAATATATAAAGAACATGAAAACGTAATTAAACGGAATCCAACAATGATTAGCGTATACGACTATCGTTCAACCCGCACTATTCAAAACTCGAAAAGAAAATAACATGTAGCTAAGTATGAACCATAGTAGTTCATAACCTAACAAATACTGCGAAAATAACATTCAAACACATCAATTACTATAAAATGCACACATACTCCTATGACGCCTATATGCAGGGACCCTTAAGCTATAGACTAGGCTACGCGACTAGGCAACCTAATTCTCTATAACCATTGGCTCTGATACCATTCTGTCACACCCCACCATGGCGGAATATGGGGTGCGACGTATGGATATCATCACAACAACAGCGTGTCTATAGAGAGAACTAAATGAAATTGAAATATCATAAGTGGCGACACAAATGTCGTGACAATATCTCAACAATGCAGGCGTCTAGGTAAGTAGGTAACATGCCTACCTCTTACTAAAGACATTTAAATAACACACATCAAACATATAGGTATCAATCAATTCACTAAATCAAAAGACAAAATAAAATCTAAGAGGAAAGGGATTCCAGCTAATGCAATCCTAGCAGCCTCTATACTCTAGCCACCTCTAACATCATCTTGCACAACTACCTCACCTGAAAATGACACTAAAATCTGTCAACATAAAGTTGGTGAGAACATAGGTTTAAGTTTTCAAAATACCTTAAGAAACCTTGTCAACCGCTGTAAATAAGTTGAAGAGAACAAGTTAAAGCAATGAACCATAATGTGATAATCATGTTACATATAACTACAATCAAAGCACAATTATAACAATCAAGAACACACAATAAGAACAATGCACCACACTATTAACAATCAAGAAGTATCCCGTCACACACACAAGAACACACCACACTATCCGGATCTTTCCCACACCACCTGTGGAAGATGAACTATATCCCCGTCGAGATATCTTGCCTCCGAAGAGACGATGCACAAGTACTCAGGACGGATCGTGCCCCACGAACCAAGAACTCAGAACCAAGAACTCAGGACGGATCGTGCCCTACGAACCACACACATCACTACTGGTCCCATAGACGCCCATACATCTATGTACCAATCTCAATCATAACACCATCAAGATTCACATATCATAACACATATCAAAGCACATATGAGAACACATAAGCACGCAAGTCCCATAATAACACATATATGTCCAAGCATTTATAGAAATATAGTACCAAAACATTTTAAGAAAACCACAAGTATCATCTCCATCCCATACTAGAAAAACATCAAAAAGTTTAGTAAAAATGGGACTATGAACTCACCTGATTGCTTCTCCAAAAGTCCTCGCACTAGCAACAAGCTAACAAACCAAAAACACGCAATCAATACATGAACCAATCACTAAGATGGCTCATCAACCTATGATGGACATCTAGCCTTTTCCCATATTAATACCTCATTGATAAGCTCTAATCACCCCATTACCCTTCCTTAACAAGTCCTTAACTTGGTTAAGTTTAATAACTATCCCGTTCATATTTTACAAACAGTCCCAATTTTAGGTCTCCAAACTTTAAGTCAAACGTCCACTTAAACATACCCATGGTTTCTGTAAAAGGAATATTCATACGTTTACATATGCTAGCTAACACCTCCCACTTGCCCTAACCTTAAAGATACTGTTAAGGCCCCGATATATGTGTATATATTACTACCTATCCATAATTCACTGATTTTAAACGTATGAAAAGTTTGTTACCATTAGAGGGTCTTACCCTAAACCACAATCTTAGCCCAAGTGCAGATAAATACTAAAATATATAAACCATCTCTCATGTTCATTAGAAGATCCCAATGCAACCCTAAGTACCCCAAACAACCCAAAACTTAAAAAGAAAACAGGCTGAATTCAAAACTGTTTTGACCTCCGGCTGTTGTAACCTGTTTTTTACCCACTTCCGGACCTCCAATTTAGTTCTAGTTTCTTGCATTGGAAATCCACTTCAATTACCTTTTCAGGGATATGTGGATCGCAAAATAAGAGTTTCTAGAACTCCCAATATGATCAAAACAATTGACTCAAAATTCTGCCCAGTTTTTAAAAACGGGTTTAACAAAATCAACCTCATTAATTAACCCTAACCCCTCTAATTACAAGCCCTAATTTATGTAATCATCATTTTATGATTAATACAACATTAATTTACTGTTTTTATATTAAACCCTAACCTAAATCCATCATAAGATGATCAATTAAACATAAAAACAATTTAATCAAAAAGGTTTATGAAGGTTTTACCTTTAATTCAATGGAAGATGAAAAACCCCAATTTTTATGAAGAACCTTAATTCTTCTCTTCTTTTAGTCGACTATAACTCCAGGGAAAGAAAAAAAAATGCGTTTGATTTAGTGTTGGGGGTTCCTTGTATAGCCAAAACAATCCTTGTCCAACCCAATTACCACTTACCATAAATCTTTTTCTTTTTTTCCTTTTTTTTCTCTTCTAAACCGACCTATACCCCATAAAATTCATTTTTCTATTTATTTTATTATTAATAAATATCTTATTAATATTACCTTAATTTTCCTTAATTTACTTCAGCTCCTAAAGCCTCCAAAACCTCAAAATCGTAAAACTAGTCAGTTTTTACGCGAATACCGTAAAAGACGTAAAATATACCCTTTTAAAAAAAATCTCAAATTTTGAAATAAACTTTATAACTAAGTCCTAAATGACTTAAATCATCCCGAAAAATATCCATATGACTAATTACCTCATCCGAGACCTCTAAATGCTAAACCCTAAATCGTAAAAATACGATTTACTATAATACTTATACGTACACATAAAATCCTAAAATAGCACCGCATTCTATCATAGTTACATCCAAGTGAACAAATGAGCATGAACTAACCCCATCATATCATTATATAATGCACCACGCAATACACGAACGAAGACTAACATCCAACCCAAGGCTCAAATATAAACAGAATGCTCGTAAACGCACACTAAGCACATAATCAAAGTCATACAGTAAAAAGTGACAAATCCAAAATCTAGGGTTGTCACATCACTCCCTCCTAATTGAAATCTCGTCCCGGGATTTACTCCCAAACTCAAACTGATTCTCAGCAAACAAACGAGGATACATATCCCTGATAAAACCTTTACGTTCAAACGTGAACTCAGTTTATACTAAAATAATCTCAACGAACAACACATGAACCTTAACCGTCCGCGAGGAAACTTATTAAAACCATATAGTTATGTAATCAACCTAACCAAATCCCGCAACTCATCAAACAAGAACTGTCTTGGAACCAAGTTAAAGGCCATCACATAACTCGACGGGTTTAAAACTGTCACCCCGATTTCAGTCTTACTCATAAATACCATAAATCAAATCTCATCAAATATAACCACGTATTCTAAATTCTAAATAACTCTCAAATTCCATCCCAAATCATCTCTATGTTAACCCTCCAAGTGTTTATTACTCCAAAATACCCAAAACACGAGTTTAAACCATGTTGTCCGAAAGTTAACCTTGAACTTGACACTTGTACAATTAATTCGACCAAGCTACTGACTTCCAATTACCAAACTTTCTGAATATTTGAAAATTACGTTCCGAGTACATAATTTTAGGCTTTTGAATCACTCAAAAAGCTTTAAAAACGAATAAGTTATGACCAAAACAATTTTACCTAAAATCTGCCCAGACATTAGCGACAGTTTCTGACAGTTTAGCGACGAATTTTGACAGTTTAGCGACAGTTTCTGCCTACTCTGATTTATACCAAAAAAAATCGATTTTAAACCCAAAAAACCCGTTATTAATTACAAAATTTAAGGTCTAATTTATTTTAATTCAATAAAGTTAAAACTCTCACCCATCATATGATTAATTACTTGATTTAAACATATTTAATTAAATAAGAACAATATTTTAATTAAAGAACAATAACTTTAGGTGATCAAAACCAAAATATTTTAAAAATAAATAAGCCATGCTTATATGTTAAATAATTTATATTTCACCTTATTTCAAACACGTTTTCGACACTTTACTCTCATTTTATCGACTACCAACAACTATCTTTTTACTATTTGCAAGTTCCATTTTTTACCATGTAAGACTCAAAACAAAAGATATCGTTATTCCAAAATAAATCTCCACCCTCTCAATAGCTTCTATACCAAAAGTACCGTATAAACAAACACGTGAAATGAGGACTCGATAAATGCGCTACTACAGAAGTTGAACATCCCAAAGAGAAAAGAGCTAGAAAACCATCCTAAGAATACAACCGATAAGTAGAAGGGATATATACATATATATTGGCATACGCGTACGTACAATCAAGTCCATCCAACATATACTATACAAGCATGTATTAACCCTCTTTCATGCAACCATACTTAGGAATCCATTGATGTCGTGGTACTTGTATAACTATGTTGGCCACCATACTTATACCAGTCCCCTTTCACTAATGCACTCCCTCCTATGATGAAACTTATAAGAATTAATACTACACATAACACATCAGTCTACCAACTCAAATAAGCACATAGATCCTACAACTCATTAAGCACATAACCACAACATAAAATAAGATCCAAAATCCCATATATTAAAATAAAATGGTCAATGCATGAAACAAATAAACTTATAGTCCAGCTGAACCATCGTAAACAAAATTCAAAATATATAAAGAACATGAAAACGTAATTAAACGGAATCCAACAATGATTAGCGTATACGACTATAGTTCAACCCGCACTATTCAAAACTCGAAAAGAAAATAACATGTAGCTAAGTATGAACCATAGTAGTTCATAACCTAACAAATACTGCGAAAATAACATTCAAACACATCAATTACTATAAAATGCACATATACTCCTATGACGCCTATATGCAGGGACCCTTAAGCTATAGACTAGGCTACGCGACTAGGCAACCTAATAATCTATAACCATTAGCTCTGATACCATTCTGTCACACCCGACCATGGCGGAATATGGGGTGCGACGTATGGATATCATCACAACAACAGCGTGTCTATAGAGAGAACTAAATGAAATTGAAATATCATAAGTGGCGACACAAATGTCGTGACAATATCTCAACAATGCAGGCGTCTAGGTAAGTAGGTAACATGCCTACCTCTTACCAAAGACATTTAAATAACACACATCAAACATATAGGTATCAATCAATTTACTAAATCAAAAGACAAAATAAAATCTAAGAGGAAATGGATTCCTCCTAATGCAATCCTAGCAGCCTCTATACTCTAGCCACCTCTAACATCATCTTGTACAACTGCATCACCTAAAAATGACACTAAAAACTGTCAACATAAAGTTGGTGAGAACATAGGTTTAACTTTTCAACATATCTTAAGAAACCTTGTCAACCGCTGTAAATAAGTTGAAGAGAACAAGTTAAAGCAATGGACCATAATGTGATAATCATGTTACATACAACTACAATCAAAGCACAATTATAACAATCAAGAACACACAATAAGAACAATGCACCACACTATAAACAATCAAGAAGTATCCCGTCACACACACAAGAACACACCACACTATCCGGATATTTCCCACACCACCTGTGGAAGATGAACTATATCCCCGTCGAGATATCTTGCCTCCGAAGAGACGATGCACAAGTACTCAGGACGGATCGTGCCCCACGAACCAAGAACTCAGAACCAAGAACTCAGAACCAAGAACTCAGGACGGATCGTGCCCCACGAACCACACATCACTACTGGTCCCATAGACGCCCATACATCTATGTACCAATCTCAATCATAACACCATCAAGATTCACATATCATAACACATATCAAAGCACATATGAGAACACATAAGCACGCAAGTCCCATAATAACACATATATGTCCAAGCATTTATAGAAATATAGTACCAAAACATTTTAAGAAAACCACAAGTGTCATCTCCATCCCATACTAGAAAAACGTCAAAAAGCTTAGTAAAACTGAGACTATGAACTCACCTGATTGCTTCTCCAAAAGTCCTCGCACTAGCAACAAGCTAACAAACCAAAAACACGCAATCAATACATGAACCAATCACTAAGATGGCTCATCAACCTATGATGGACATCTAGCCTATTCCCATATAAATACCTTATTGATAAGCTCTAATCACCCCATTACCCTTCCTTAACAAGTCCTTAACTTGGTTAAGTTTAATAACTATCCCGTTCATATTTTACACAAAACAGTCCCAATTTTAGGTCTCCAAACTTTAAGTCAAACATCCACTTAAACATACCCATGGTTTCTGTAAAAGGAATATTCATACTTTTACATACTAGCTAACACGTCCCACTTGCCCTAACCTTAAATCCACTGTTAAGGCCCCGATATATGTGTATATATTACTACCTATCCAGAATTCACTGATTTTAAATGTATGAAAAGTTTGTTACCATTAGAGGGTCTTACCCTAAACCACAATCTTAGACCAAGTGCAGATACTTACTACAATATATAAACCATCTCTCATGTTCATTAGAAGATCCCAATGCAATCCTAAGTACCCCAAACAACCCAAAACTTAAAAAGAAAACAGGCTGAATTCAAAACTGTTTTGACCTCCGACTGTTGTAACCTGTTTTTGACCCACTTCCGGACCTCCAATTTAGTTCTAGTTTCTTGCATTGGAAAGCCACTTCAACTACCTTTTCAGGGATATGTGTATCGCAAAATAAGAGTTTGTATAACTCCCAATATGATCAAAACAATTGACTCAAAATTCTGCCCAGTTTTTAAAAACGGGTTTAACAAAATCAACCTCATTAATTAACCCTAACCCCTCTAATTACAAGCCCTAATTTATGTAATCATCATTTTATGATTAATAAAACATTAATTTACTGTTTTTATATTAAACCCTAACCTAAATCCATCATAAGATGATCAATTAAACACAAAAACAATTTAATCAAAAAGGTTTATGAAGGTTTTACCTTTAATTCAATGGAAGATGAAAAAACCCAATTTTTATGAAGAGCCCTAATTCTCCTCTTCTTTTAGTCGACTATAACTCCAGGGGAAGAAAAAAAATGCGTTTGATTTAGTGTTGGGGGTTCCTTATATAGCCAAAATAATCCTTGTCCAACCCAATTACCACTTACCATAAATCTTTTCCTTTTTTTCCTTTTTTTCTCTTCTAAACCGACCTATACCCCATAAAATTCGTTTTTCTCTTTATTTTATAATTAATAAATATCTTATTAATATTAACTTAATGTTCCTTAATTTATTTCAGCTCCTAAAGCCTCCAAAACCTCAAAACCGTAAAACTAGTCAGTTTTTACGCGAATACCGTAAAAGACGTAAAATATACCCTTTTAAAAAAAATCTCAAATTTTGAAATAAACTTTATAACTAAGTCCTAAATGACTTAAAACCATCCCGAAAAATATCCATATGACTAATTACCTCATCCGAGACCTCTAAATGCTAAACCCTAAATCGTAAAAATACGATTTACTATAATACTTATATATACACATAAAATCCTAAAATAGCACCGCATTCTATCATAGTTACATCCAAGTGAACAAATGAGCATGAACTAACCCCATCATATCATTATATAATGCACCACGTAATACACGAACGAAGACTAACATCCAACCCAAGGCTCAAATATAAACAAAATGCTCGTAAACGCACACTAAGCACATAATCAAAGTCATACAGTAAAAAGTGACAAATCCAAAATCTAGGGTTGTCACAATAAACCTTAGACCTATTCTCAATGATTTTTAAAGCCTCATCGGTCGTTTTGCACAAAAAATTACCACCCGCGGCGGCATTTAAGTAATCTCGTTCATGATCATTAAGCCCATTATAAAAAGTGTCAATTTGATGCAATTCGGAAAAATCATGGTGTGGACATTCATGTAACATTTCTTTAAACCTTTCCCAAGCCATTGAAAAACTCTCATTAGATCTTTGAGTAAATCGTGAAATCTCATTTTTCAACTGTGTTGTTTTAGATGGTGGAAAAAATTTATTCACAAACTTAGAAACGAGATCACCCCACGTCAAAATCGAATTTGGGGGTTCTTTCTCGAGCCATATCTTGGCGGGTCCATCTAACGAGTATGGAAACAACATCATCTTAATGGCATCGTGTGGTACATCCTTAAACTTGCTAGTCGCGGTGAGACGATTGAATTGCCTAATGTGATAATGTGGGTTGTCTTTTTCGTGTCCGCGAAACTTGTTGGCTTGAAGCATAGACATTAAACCCGTCTTGATCTCGAAGTTCTCCGCAAGGATGGAGGGAATCACAATGGCCTCTCCAAAACCCTCGGTGGGTGCTTGAAGCAACTCCATCATAGTACGATTAGCCATGATAGCTTCTTGTTATACAATAGGTTCCTCACTTGGAGTCTCTTCACTAGAAGGTGTTGGTGTTGGTGTGTTTTCCTTTCGATTACGACGTTCACGTGCACGTCTTGCTTGATTACGAGTAAGCATAAACGTCACGTACAACGTGAGGATGAGCAAAGAAGATTCTTTTTGGTGTTTTTGACTTTTCAATTTTTTTGGATTTTGGATTGTTTTACTTTTTTTTTGGATTTTGGAATTGTATTAAGTAGACAAAAATCTACAAATCTCCTCCTTAATCAAATCTCTTGATTAAAGAAGCCTCAAGGAATTAAAATGATCACGTGAAGTGAACGCCTTCAATGACTTAAGAACGTTGGTGGAACACCAAAACGTTCAAGGGGTTTTAATCAAATGAAACTAAGAAAATATATATGATACTTAGATAATACTTTAGTTGGCAAACCCTCGATTAGCCCTTTTTATATAAACACGCACAAGCAAGCGGGGAAAAGAGGCGGCGCGAAGCACTTAAGAGCCTTTTTCCTTAGGGTATATTTCATAATACCCGCCTTATACCCACCTTATAGTTTGTTTTTTTCAAAATTAAGCTTCACTAAAGTATTTATCTATTTTGCCTTTTCTTTCTTGTTTGAGATTCGAATAAAATGATTGAGTAATGACCTCCCAATCAAGGTTGTGTATTTCACACTTTTGGAGTACTTGTGAACTTATTGTTCTACGTATACAATATAGTAATAGTATTCACACAAAAAAACGAAAACCGATAATACGTATTAGTAGAGTGCTACTAATACAATTAGCTATTATGGCTATATAAAAACAACAATTGTTCAAATCAAAACACAACACGCCTCCCCGACAACGGCGCCAAAAATGATGTAGGAGTTTTTACACACCTTTAGGAAAAGGAGGTAAATAGGGCAAGTATTAAGTGTCGGTTTAGGAAAACCAAGCACTAATGACCCAAAAGTGGGGATCGTTCTCAAGGAGGCAAGTGTGTTGTGTTAATAAATGATTAATGGTTTGTGATTAAATGAAAAGAAGAAAAGAGATTAGAAGAGAATGACGGTTACGATTATGAATTAAACTAAGACGAATAGTCGTGCACGTAAAACCGTAAAAAGTGACAAAATTAAAAATTTACTCTAAAAATTCCTAGAAAATTGTAATAAATCCTAAAAAATGTAATTAGAGTTTACAAAAAATCAAAAATCACTCAAAAATTTTATTTAATTAAATAATAATTTTTTAATGCTAATTAAAGCCCAAAAAATCAAATTGATTAATAAAAACCCAAAATGAGATTTTTAACTTGTAAACCTCTAAAATACCTTAACTAAATTTAAAACTATTTTTGATGATTTTAAAATAAATAAAAACTATTTAAAAACAATTAAAAACTATTTAAAAACAATTAAAAACTATTAAAACTTCAAATAATTCTAAAATTAATTTAATGAAAATTAAAAAATTGTAAAATTCCTAACTTAATGTATTTAACCCAAAAAAATATAAAAAGTGAAAAAATGTGAAAATTGAAATTTAATAATAAAATAATAATAAAATAATATTAAAAATCCAAAAATTATAAAAAATTCTAAAAACTTGCAAACTAGTTTATTTTAACCTAATTAAACAGAAAATGAACTTGAAATACCAAAAATACCCCTATTGGGCCTTCAAATGGGCCAAATACCCAAACAGATCCTTAATGGGCTTAGAATTGGGCCCAATAAGAAAAAGTTCTCAGAAATGGCCCAAAAGCTCCAGTCAAGCTTAAAATTTGATTCTAAACACAATTTTCCAAAGGCCCAAAAGCTGAAAATAATCTTAAGCTAGCTTATTTCAAAACAGCTTATTCTTAATGGGCTTTTTGGCCCATTAAGCTATAAGTTGATGCCATAAGCTAAAATTTTACCCACGTCCTTCTCTTGACCTAATTAAGCTTTTTGCAAAAAGAAACTTGAAATAAGATCAAGGACTAAGCCTGAAATAAACCAGAGCTCTCTTCACAAAACGACAAAATAGTCGTTTTGAGTTCTAGACTATTTCAAGAGCTGATTCAAGTTGCAATAAGTCACAAGTGGCTTAACTAAGCTTAATCAACAAAAAGTTTTCCAATAAGCACACTCAATAAGCTGAAATAAGCAAAAAACTGTTTTGGAAAAAGACAAAATAGTCGTTTTCTAGTCAAAACCTAAAACCAAAAGCTGTAAGCTTCCAGTATCACTTATAAGCTCAAAATATTAAGACCTACTACAAAAAATAAGTTGTTGCACATTGGAATAAGCTAGAATGAACAAGTAATAAGCTGTTGACCAAATTGCACTAGCAGTGGCTAGAAGCAGGGGAAAGGAGTTCCCACTGCCTTGACTTTTTTAATTTGAATTTAAGAGAGTTTCACTTGGTTTTGTTGGAAAATCAAGGCACCCTTGTGATCAGTGGATCATAAGGAGTCAATAACAAGCAAACAATCACAAAAACACCCAGCCAATCAGTGCAGTTAATTCAATCTATGCTCAGATGTGTTCCAAACAAGTAGTAAGAAGGTCTGATGATTATAAGCTACTTTTAAGCTAGTAAAGGCTAACCACAAACCACCAAATGCATACACAAGCTCAATACAACTTAAAGAAACACAGATTAACTCTTTTTATGCAATGAATCCAACTTATGAACAAGATCTAAACAAGAACAGTTACTGATGAACAATGATGAACACAAGAACAATGTTTGCTAATATACTTGACACCAAATCCAAATTTAAGACCTCAGATCTATCACATAGGTTGCAATAACAATGATTTAACACTTGTTAGCCCTAGGTTAACATGCAAACTAGGTGTGCACACGATTCAGAGCAAAACAACAAGTTTTCAAGATTTCATAGTGATAGGTGTGAAAACACCCATCTTTTCTACCACTTAATTACAATAATAACCAGACCAAAACGTGTATTTTATGTCTTTTATGTCGGAATTATGCGTGGTTTGTGTTTTTGTTGTAATTTAGGACGAAATTGTGAAAAGTGGAGAAAACACGAGAATTCACGGGCATTCACGACTTTTATTGAAGAAAAAGATGAAAGACGGAGTCGAGAAGTCAAGAGTGGAAAAAGAACGGAAGTCCAAGACCAATTCTGAAGATTTATCAAAGAAAAAGTCAAAAGACGGAAGTTTATCAAAAGCCGAGAAACTCAAGTCTATTTTATTGAAGAAATTAAAGACGAGTTCAAAAGATATCCCGAGCCACAAGTCCTTAAAGTCCAAATTTAAAAGGAAGATTAGAAGAAAAGGACTAATGACGCAATTAATGAAGATTAAATGAAGGAAGGACTTAATCTTGCAATTAACAAGAAATGAAGGAGGGGAGGAAGCTTCCTAATCCTCCCCTATAAATAGATTAGGATTGTTATTATTTTGTTTTTGTTGGCTAACTTGACAAATTAGCTCTTCCACCTTTACTTTATGCACATTTAAATATTTGTCATTTAATTACCTTGTCTTGCACCTTAATTACCATTTAATTCAAGTAAGTTCTCCTTTTTAATTCTTGTCAAGCTTTATCTTTATCTTGTTAATCTCATTCTTCCTTTCTTTACCTTGAGTTGATTTGTTTATGTTCATGTTCTTAATTTTGGTTGATTGATTAAAGTGGTTTTGATTATTTTGATCTTTATTGATTGATTTATTGATTTGGATTGATTGTTTATGCTTTATATTTGTTTATTAATTTGTTTGATTTAATTTTGTGTTTGATTTGGTTAAGTTTTATTTAGATCCGTACCTTTTCTTTCTCCTTGTTCTTCGTTTTTCAGTAACTGTTCTTTCCCAGACTTGAGCCCAGTTTATTCCGCATAAAGGTTTGTCAGTTTGTGGTCTATGCGGAATATAATTTATTCCGAGTAAGGGTTTTGGCTTAGTGCTTTATTCGGAATATTAATTATTCCGAATAAGTGACAGTTATTCCGAATAGGATTGACTTTCCGAATAGGGGATTTTTCCGCATAAGCCGTTTATTCCGCATAGCACTTTATTCAGCATAGGAGATTTATTCCGAATAGGGGTGATTTTTCCGCATAGACTTGGCTTTCCGAATAGAAGATTTTTCCGAATTGGCCAATTATTCCGAGTAAGAACTTATTCCGAATAGGGACAGATATTCCGAATTAAGGTATTATTCCGAATAAGAGGACATTCCGCATAGAGCCTATCATTCCGAGTAGACATTTATTCCGAATAGGGGCTATCTTTCCGAATAGGTGACAGTTATTCCGAATAGCATTTATTCCGAATAGGAGTTTATTCCGGATTGGGAAATCTTAGTTTTTAGTTTTCTGCCTTTTCGTTTTAAGCTTTACTTTTCCCGCCTTTTGACTTAATTGCACTTTAAGTTTATTTGCCTTAGTTTAAGTTTTAGTTTTAGTTGCGTTTTAAGTTTGCCTTAGTTAGATTTAAGTTTGCGTTATTTACCTTATTGCCCTTTAATTTTAGTCTTGCCTTTAAATACTTGCACTTTATCTTTAATTAGACTTAGATTTACTTTACTTGCACTTTTACTTTAATTGTTTTGCACCTTTTATTTTCAACACTACAACGACACATCTTTATTTCACCAAAGAACGACTGAGTCACACATAAAACACAAGTTTTTCAATTCGAAGAGACATACTTGGAACGAACTTAATTTTTATACGGGCTAAAAGCCTTGTATCAAATGGCGCCGCTGCCGGCTCTTTTCGTAAAGATCAACAGTTTTTTGTAAGAGACACGTTGCTTTTTGGGATCCGTTCACTTGTGAGCGTTATTTTTCTTGCATAAAAAATTCAAAAAATCATAAAAATTAAAAATTGATAAAAATCCATAAAAATTAAAAATTTCAAAAATCCAAAAAGATTTTATCTTTCTTGTGTATATATATTGTCTTTGTGTTTGGTTTTGTTTTCTTTTGCATTTTCAGGTGTATGCGTACTAGATCTTCTAATTATCAAGAGCCCGAGCCTCAAGAAGATTTAGATATGGCAGGTATTAACAACAATAATCAACTACCGCACCTCAATAATAATAATAATAACAACAATGCTCCTCCACAGCCCGATCTTCGGACCATGGAGGAACTTTGTCAACCAACAATGTTTGGACGAGGAGGACCGATTGCGCCGATGCAAATCAACGCTCCTGAGTTTTCGTGGAAGCACCACATGATTCAGCAAGTACAAACAAACCCATTTAAAGGATTGCCTGATGATGATGCCAACAAACACCTCGACAAGTTCATTACAATCACCCAAAGCATGAAGTTGCTTGGGGCCACAATGGATGTTCTCCGCCTACAACTCTTCCCGCATACTTTATCGCATCATGCCGAGAAATGGTTTGATCGTCTCCCGAAGAATTCTATTCACACTTGGGATGACATGACTCAACGCTTTTTGTCGCGCTACTTTCCACCATCCATGGTCACAAGCCTTCGCAACCAGATCAGCGGTTTCATGCAAGATCCCGATGAATCTCTTTTTGATGCATGAGAGAGATATAATGTCTTGATAGACCGTTGTCCAAACCACAACATGCTTCCGGTCACCTTGATCGATACTTTCTACAACGGATTGACTTTTCGTGATTGTGATACGATCAATGCAGCCGCCGGTGGCACATTCATGAAAAGGAGACCCGAGGAGTGTAGAGAGTTAATAGAGAACATGACTACTCACCACAAGAACTGGGATTCCTCTGCTTCTTCTAGAAACAACACGAGAGTCAATGTTTCTTCTACCTCAGCAAACCCTGAGATGACCGAACTCACCCGCATGATGGCTGAAATGAGCAAAAGTATTACGCTTCTCGCTTCAAACCAACAACAACAACAAGTTAAAGCGATTGCTAATCCTTGTGAAACATGTGGCGGTCCTCACTCATACACCGATTGTCCTTCGACACAAGGAAATCCGGAAAATGTGTATGCAGCTTACGGTAATTATTCACCGGAAAATTACCAAGCTAGACAACAAGGGGATAGAAATCTGCTGAGCTACCGTTCCAACAACTACCTTTCACCCGGTTTTTCTCCTCAAAACCAAAATCCCGCCAACAACTACAATAGAAGCAACCAAATGCCACCTCGTGCTTCTAACCCTTATCAACCACCCACCCAACAACACCTACCCATTAATCCCGATGTTGACACAATCATGAGAACTCAAGGTGAGCAAATCAAGAATCTACAGAGCCAAATAATCAATTTGAAAGGAGATATCTTGAAGCAAGGTAATGACATCCGAACCGAGGTTCGTGATAATCTTCAATCCTCTTTCATCACTCAAACAACTGAATTGAAGAATCTGTTGGCTAGTTTCTTGCCTGAAGCTCAACCTTCGTCTTCGGGTTCTCTACCTTCAAACACCTTCACCAATCCGCGAGCTAATGTGAGTGCTATAACTACGCGTAGTGGAATTACCATTGTCAATCCACCTGATTCACCACCATCATCTACACCTCCTCCACCACCATGTACCCCTACTCCTCTTACACTTAGTGATAGCACACCATTACCGTCTCCGCCTCGTCATGACGATGTCTCTCGGAAGGACCCTTCAACATCACAACCGTCACCACCTACACCTTCACCTAACCCTTATCAGCCCAGAATCCCATACCCTTCTCGCATAGGCAAGACCAACGAGCTAACCAAGAATGACTGTAATGTAATGAAATATGTGGATATGCTATCTAAAATGACCATCAACATTAGCCTTGTTGAAGCACTTTGCCACATGCCGAAATTCGTCAAAGCATTCAAGGAATTGCTTAGCAAGAAGGAGAAGCTCATTGAACTCGCCAACACACGCTTAAATGAAAACTGCTCTGCAGTTCTTCTTAGAGAACTTCCGGAAAAGCTTGGAGATCCCGGTCGTTTTGTGTTGCCTTGCGTGTTCAACAAAACTGAAGAATTTACTGCCCTTGTTGATCTCGGGGCTAGTATTAATTTGATGCCACTCAGTGTTTGGAAAACACTATCATTGCCCGACCTCATTCCAACAAAGATGACTCTCGAACTTGCTAATCGCACTCTCGCTTACCCCGTTGGTATAGCCGAAGATGTGTTTCTTAAAGTTGGCACATTTACTTTTCCGGTTGACTTTGTTGTAGTTGATTATGAAATGGACCCTCGTATTCCTTTAATACTTGGTCGGCCATTCTTGAGAACCGGACGTGCCTTAATAGATGTGGCCGAAGGTGAGTTAATCATACGAGTCGGGGATGATTCTAAAGTTTTTAAAATGGGGAAGCTTACAGGCAAATCCTTTGGAGGCCGAGAATCAGTGAATATGATAAATGTGCTCGATGACTTTACCGTCTATGACAATCCTCTATTCGAGTCTTCCACTGATAATCCACTCTTTGAAGATGATGTGGATGATTCTCACTCTACTTTGGACGCTTCTCCCATTTTTGATTCACCACCGGTCTTTGATGCTTATGATGATGATTCTAGCTCAGACTCGGATGATTTTGATTGTACTTCTGAGTATCCCGAGCTGCCCACTTTCGATGATTTTGATGAGGCCGATACTCTTTCGAGCGATTCACATGATGAAGATCCTCCGCCATCACTCGATCCTACTTTGGACGATTACTCATTCGAGGAAGATTTCTCTGAATTTCTCAACACATACTTCCCTCATGAGAGTGATGCACCTCCTTTGGACTTTGAAGATTATCGTCTTGATCCTACTTTGGATTTGAAGAGCATTTTGTCCAAGGAGAAGAAACCGGTTGACACCGAAATCCGTTGCACTTATGATTTGACACCTCTTTGTCCCACTTCTGAGGACGAGGTTGTGCTTCTTTGCGGATCTTCTTCACACTCGGCTGAGCCGGAGTGTTATTTTCCCTTAAAGGAAAAGGTGTTCGATCCCGGTATTGAAGTCTTTAAGCCATCTCAGTATCCACCTGATGAAATAAAAGGAAAAATCTTTGGAAATTTGGAAGACATGCTTACACCGCTTCATACTTGCTCCCACCATGCTCCATCACTGCTTAAGGGAACCCTGCCACTTCTCTTTTGGCTTGCCTTGTTCGCCTTAAGCTCGTGCTTAGTGATGGATGAAAACTATGTCTTCGATCCTGGTGGATTTCTTTCATACTACTTCCGTTGATGATCAAGGTCGAGTCAGGCTCACGACTCGGTTAACAAAAACCAAGCGTTTCTTGGGAGGCAACCCATGCATCTATCTTTTCACTTTCTTTACCATAAGTGTAGGGGGGACCCTTTGGATTGCTATTTCCTCTCCTCACTTCTTAATCAGGGATTCGAGCTTCAATGATCCACTCTTGATGATTCTTGACGACCCGTGATTCTGTGTTCTACTTCTTCCCGGTTCTATCCTAAACTCTTTTCGATTCACTATTTTATATTTTCTCAATATTAAAATAGGAATCTCTTTAGTTGTCTTTTCCTTAGCGAGATTTAAACAACGTGCACAATGTCCTAAGTGTAGGGGAGCTTACTCCCACATGCTTAAACATTGAGGACAATGTTTATCTTAAGTGTAGGGGGGACTTCTATCGAAGTTAAGTGGTCTTTTCCTTGTTTTTGTCCTCATTTTAACCGGAAAATCAATTTTTCGACATTTTTCAAAATTTTTGATCTATTTTGGCCTACTAGTTTTTCTTTTGTATAGTTATTTTCTTTCTTTATTAGAATAAATGTTTAATAAGTGGTTTTAATTTTCAAACGTTGTGAATCTTTTGACTCAATCCGAGTTTACTCTAGCTAGTATCCTTAACGTGTTTAAGTCAAGTTTTGCTAGGCTTTTATTTAGGGAGCTATAAAACGCGAAAGTCTTAACTCTCACGGGATAAGAACAAGAACTTTTCGCAAGTTCCTATAATTGATCCTAGGGAGTCGTTTATCAAGGGAACTTTAAGATGCGATTTCTAAACTTGAAAAAGTCTAAGAATTTGCAAAGATCCTATAGACGACTCGAAAACCCAAAACTTTGATTTAATAGGCTAAGTATCCACGAGTCTCATTACTTGAGATTTTAAACTGTGGAGAACGAGAGATGATAGAGCCAATTATAAGTTCGGTATTCTTTCGTGAATTTATGTGAGTTAATTATAAGCCTATTCTCCCATCGCTTGCTAATAAATTTATCTGCTAATAAATAAGGTTGTACGATTTGAAAAGTTACTTAGCTTCTAGCCCCAGATCGTTTAAAAGTTGCTCGGTAATGACAAGAGTTCATAGCCAAGGCATAACTTATGAAGCGGGGCGCGAAGATTGGCGAGTCCGAAAAGGCCCTAACAAGGCATGAGGGCTATGTTTTGTTGCTAAAGATCCAAAGTGATGTGAAGAATCATTTATCGAAAATCAATATGAAGGATCGAGACACACGACGTAAAGCAAAACTCCCCAAAAGTCATGGAGAAGTGTATCCGAAAAGACCCTAACAAGGTATGAGGATAAATAGATCCAAGTCATAAAAGGAGGCGGATCGTTGTATATCAAAGTCCAAAATAAAGATTGGAGAAAAATGAAGAAGTCGTGGTCCAATTATGAATCTCTCAAAACTTCAAGTGAAAAAATTCCAATTATGAAGAGAAGACCATTATTTCATGAACGTCTCTCAAGATTTGAAGTATGAAGTCGCTGCCAAATATCGGCCCGAGAAAGGTCTCAAATCGCGAACCAAGTTATGCCAAGATATGAACTTTTTGATATCCCGAGAAGCAGTTTTAAAAGATTTGGTCCTTTAGCTAACTATTGATTAAATCGTGCACTTTATTTTCAGACTTAATAATTATCGAAATAAGTCAAACAATGCATCTTCGTGATCATTCAAGACAAATAATAAAATATAAGAGATACCCATAGGAATAAGGGAGTCTAAGTGAATAATTGGCCCACATGAGTTCGTGTTAGTTTACTAACTTATAATAACAATGATCTCGTTTTTAAGCTTGGTTTGGAGAAAGTGAAAAGTTGAGGATGATGATTATTCATAACATTTTCAAAACCCAAGGTATGCTTTTAATTTCTTTGCTTTGCATTTTTATAATTTTCTATCTCTTTAATAAAGGCCAATGTGGATTGATTATGATGAAAAGTGTAAACATGCTTTGTAACTAATGCATTGCATGAGGACATTGCAATGGTCAAGTGTAGGGGATTTGATAGGTGTGAAAACACCCATCTTTTCTACCACTTAATTACAATAATAACCAGACCAAAACGTGTATTTTATGTCTTTTATGTCGGAATTATGCGTGGTTTGTGTTTTTGTTGTAATTTAGGACAAAATGGTTAAAAGTGGAGAAAACACAGGAATTCACGGGCATTCACGACTTTTATTGAAGAAAAAGATGAAAGACGGAGTCGAGAAGTCAAGAGTGGAAAAAGAACGGAAGTCCAAGACCAATTCTGAAGATTTATCGAAGAAAAAGTCAAAAGACGGAAGTTTATCAAAAGCCGAGAAACTCAAGTCTATTTTATTGAAGAAATTAAAGACGAGTTCAAAAGATATCCCGAGCCACAAGTCCTTAAAGTCCAAATTTAAAAGGAAGATTAGAAGAAAAGGACTAATGACACAATTAATGAAGATTAAATGAAGGAAGGACTTAATCTTGCAATTAACAAGAAATGAAGGAGGGGAGGAAGCTTCCTAATCCTCCCCTATAAATAGATTAGGATTGTTATTATTTTGTTTTTGTTGGCTAACTTGACAAATTATCTCTTCCACCTTTACTTTATGCACATTTAAATATTTGTCATTTAATTACCTTGTCTTGCACCTTAATTACCATTTAATTCAAGTAAGTTCTCCTTTTTAATTCTTGTCAAGCTTTATCTTTATCTTGTTAATCTCATTCTTCCTTTCTTTACCTTGAGTTGATTTGTTTATGTTCATGTTCTTAATTTTGGTTGATTGATTAAAGTGGTTTTGATTATTTTGATCTTTATTGATTGATTTACTGATTTGGATTGATTGTTTATGCTTTATATTTGTTTATTAATTTGTTTGATTTAATTTTGTGTTTGATTTGGTTAAGTTTTATTTAGATCCGTACCTTTTCTTTCTCCTTGTTCTTCGTTTTTCAGTAACTGTTCTTTCCCAGACTTGAGCCCAGTTTATTCCGCATAAAGGTTTGTCAGTTTGTGGTCTATGCGGAATATAATTTATTCCGAGTAAGGGTTTTGGCTTAGTGCTTTATTCGGAATATTAATTATTCCGAATAAGTGACAATTATTCCGAATAGGATTGACTTTCCGAATAGGGGATTTTTCCGCATAAGCTGTTTATTCCGCATAGAACTTTATTCAGCATAGGAGATTTATTCCGAATAGGGGTGATTTTTCCGCATAGACTTGGCTTTCCGAATAGAAGATTTTTCCGAATTGTCCAATTATTCCGAGTAAGAACTTATTCCGAATAGGGACAGATATTCCGAATTAAGGTATTATTCCGAATAAGAGGACATTCCGCATAGAGCCTATCATTCCGAGTAGACATTTATTCCGAATAGGGGCTATCTTTCCGAATAGGTGACAGTTATTCCGAATAGCATTTATTCCGAATAGGAGTTTATTCCGGATTGGGAAATCTTAGTTTTTAGTTTTCTGCCTTTTCGTTTTAAGCTTTACTTTTCCCGCCTTTTGACTTAATTGCACTTTAAGTTTATTTGCCTTAGTTTAAGTTTTAGTTTTAGTTGCGTTTTAAGTTTGCCTTAGTTAGATTTAAGTTTGCGTTATTTACCTTATTGCCCTTTAATTTTAGTCTTGCCTTTAAATACTTGCACTTTATCTTTAATTAGACTTAGATTTACTTTACTTGCACTTTTACTTTAATTGTTTTGCACCTTTTATTTTCAACACTACAACGACACATCTTTATTTCACCAAAGAACGACTGAGTCACACATAAAACACAAGTTTTTCAATTCGAAGAGACATACTTGGAACGAACTTAATTTTTATACGGGCTAAAAGCCTTGTATCACATAGCCAATTGTTTGATTAAGTGATTCAAGGCACAAATTTTGCTTATATCAGAACTCAAACACCTCAATAACAGATAACAACTCAAATAACACCACAACACTTACTCAAAATCATACAAACTTGAACCAACAGTCAATCCCAAAAACCCTTTTCACTTTTTAAAATCAATTTTAACAAAGTAAAAGTATTCTCAATATTGATTTAAGCCCAAATAAGTATCGTAACATACAACATATGATTCAAGAACCAATTTGCAGGCAATAAAACACATAAACACCAGCAAAATATCAAAATCACTAGAACACAAATACTTAATCAGAAAGATGAAAATTTGAGAATTCAAACCTCCAAAGTGTACATCCACACTTTGGAATCAATGAGCTGAGGTACTAGCAAGAACAAGCACCAGCTTCCCACTACTAAGAACAACAAACAAGCTCAGCCAAAGGCTTGAGCCTAGGTTAGCACAAATAGGGTAAAATAAGGTGACAAATGGTCAAGTCTATGCAAGACTTAGGTTCCCACAAGGCCTGAATCTTCCCTTAAGGCCTCACCACCCCTTAATCAACCAAGATTAGGAAGCTATGATCCTTAAGCTCAAATAAGCAAGTTGTTGAACCACAAGCACTTAGCAAACCACTTGATTGATTTTTGTGATAAAAACGTATACCAACTTCCAATATTGTTTAAGCTAGTGAATTGTGACTTATGTCACTCAAAGAAACACCTCAATGAACAATCCTCACCAAGCACAAGCCAAATTCTTGACCTCAGCAAGAACAAAGGGACTCACAGGCTTATAGGAACTCTTGGACTTGTTCAACGTTTTATTTAAGTACAAAAACGTGACAATTAACTACTCAATACAATAACAAACAATGGAACTCAGTTTTAAATCATAACACAACACCACAATTTCATAAATTCAGAAAAGGGCTTTACAAGGTTTGACAAAATGAAAAACTGAGAACAAAAACAAATGTTGTGATACTAATGCCTTATATAGGCTACATGAAGTCCTAAGATACTGAAAAACAAAAGAAAACCCTAGTGGTAAACTTCCAGAAATGCCCTTGTCGATTTTGAATTTTCTTTAGCTCATGTGACTAAATTTTGGCAGTTTGTTGAGGTGTCAAGCATGTGGAAGTGATCAAAGGCTCACAAGGAGCTTAGGATGTAAGCAAGAATCTTGGGCATTGGATGGCTGGCTGGTTTTGGCTTTTTCTCCCAAAGTGTAGCAGGGGAAACATGTGTGGGGCTGTTGGTTGGTGACGTGTCAAGTTTATGAGTTGGGTTGTGCTCATTAGCACCTTAATCACTAATTTGGAAAGTATTCATGCCTAATTACATGTAATTAGGAAAAACCCAATTGTGTTCATCACGTGAATAGTAGAGGTTTAATCTGGTTTGGGTTTTGAATTGTTGTTTAGCGCGTTTTTATTAAACTAATCAGAGATTAGTTTAAATCGTTGCGGGTGGGAAATGAGGTGGCAAAAAGGGAGGTTGTGATTGGTGGAGAGAGTGAGTGGGGCACGTGTCACCCCCTCACTGGTTAAGGTAAGTTTGCTGTCTGCCAAGTTTAACCCCTATTCTCTTCCTTTCTTGTCACTTGCACTTTTTTAGCCGAAAGTTAGAATCCTTTGTTAAATGAAGTTTTAAAACTTCTATTTTGGCCACAAAACTTTTTACAAGGACTTGTTTTGTATTTCTTTGATATTTGAAGGATTGATCTTGCATATTTTTGAACTTTGAAGGTCTTCATGGTATGTTTGAATATAAGGAGGACCAATATTGACAATTTAGTTTTGTTGAGGGACTAAACTTGCCAATTCTTAAAAGTGGAGGGTCCTTTTTGCAATTTTGACAAACTTCCAGGACCAAACTTATAATTATGAATATACAAGGGTTTAAAGTGTGAATTCTTTAAAATTGGAGGACCCTTCTTGTATAATCTTCAAATCTTCAAGGTTTTCTTGGAAAATCATCACTTCGGCTTGGTTCATTGTGCGGCTTCGTTTCTCGTGTTCGTTTGTGCATATTTCTTGTGATCTTTTGTCATTTTCTCAATATCCGTACCTAAAATACACAAGTAACAAACACAAGCATATATTTGGCCATTTTCATGATATTTAATGCATTTAAAGCCCGTTTTGGACGATGAGACTATGTATAAAAGCAGTCTCATCAATCATTTGTCATGATTTTAAAGGAACAATAATTTGTTAAATGGTTAGAAGACCATCATGATAACCTGGAAATGCCATCATATACATCATTCTGGTTACATAAAGAAACACTAAAGTGTGGATACACAAAATTCAACGATGATTTTCCTGAAAGCATGATTAATGGTAACCAACCATGACTATCATGAAAGCATAAACAATAAAAGAGACGTAAGACGTAATCAACATGAAGACGAATCAACATGAAGAAACATGAAACAACTTAACATGAAGGAGTATACAACATAATCAGCATGAAAACGAAGTTAACCATTATAGTATGAAAACACACTTGACATAAAAGACATAGTAACTTATGAGGGAACATGAAAAAAACTTTTATGCCAATAAATCATGAGAAAGATTTTATGCATGAAAACAGTGCGTGAATGCATGATGCAGTTTATGAAAACCTTTATATGCGCGAGGGTAAACGCCTATGGTCAGTTTACCCAAAACAAAAGACATGGCGAGGGGACGCCTATGGGTTGGTCCTAAAGTTAAAAGTTTCGATAAAAGCATATGCGACTAAATAGGGCCAGTCCTGTACCAACCATTACTTAGTCATAAACCTGCGACAATGATACATGGAATAAATGAGTGAAACTCAGTTGTCAAAACTTAATAGATTTTTTTTATGTGACCAATTATGAACTACTGGGTTAAGTCCACATTAGCCACAATTCACAAGGAACATCATACATGAAACAATGACACATAACTAAGTATGGATGACGGTTGTTCATCTACATTAGTAAAACAATACCGATGAAAACATCATGGTTAAAACAACAAGGCGCTGAAAACATTAATACGTGGAATAACAAGCGTTGCCTTAGGAAGCTTCTAGTGACTACCCACTAGTCACAGGTCGAGCTTTAGAGCCTACAGGTCGAAACCTGTCTCTGATACCATAAATGTAACACCCCACTTTGATAAGTGGACCGTTACGCGTAATTATGACGTGTCATCAAAGCATGCAAGGTAATATGTAGTACAACATACATGAACATACGAAAAACCAAAATCAAACATCGGTTCCCAAACATAAGCCCAAAACATAAATAAAGTAAATTAACTAGGAAAGACTAGACAAGCATAAGTATATGGCAAAAAGGAGAAGAAGTCTATGGCAACTTCCATCCTATGCACTTCCTCCAAATGCTCGAGTCTGTCCTTGGGTACCTGCCGTTTTGGGACATGGAAAGGAAAGTAACGGCTGATCATAACGCTCAGTGCACGGATATACAACGTAGTATGAATGGCTGAAACATAAATAAGACTACTAGCAGCAGAAATGTATAAGTTCTAGAAAACCTGGAATGTGTTCATAAAACTGGTTTTAGTTCTGAAAACATAGCTTATGTTACTTATGAAAATATGTACTGGTTAATGTACCAAAATAGCCAATATAGGTCATGAGGTCAACAACGTGCATGAATACTTGCAGGGGTGACCTCGTCATGCAAATTAGAGGGGATGCCTCTAATTTATTGGTAAGTGGGTAGGAGGGATCAGCTCTTTGTGAAGGATGCAAGGCACACACCACATTCACCATGAAATCCTGACTGAAACATGTAACTAGGATGCACCCATACCTCCCACATGATAATATAATAAATATAATGGCCTAATAACTGAAGGGACGCCACGAGCTATCACTCCGCCGTGGTGAAGTCATAACACTAGTGCCTCTAGTGTTATGGTTATGGTACCTCCATAACTAGGTGAAACTGGTCATGCATGTATATGGCTAAGGTAACTAATAAACATAAGTATTTGATCTGTAACTACTGGAGAAAATAGTTGGCTGCATACGGGAAATCCTAATGAAGGAAGAGATTGTCCTTACTGAAGGACGGGAAATCCGTACCTTATGTCCAGTGAACGAAGAAGAAGAACGAAAGAGAGTCCTACTTCGATGTCACTAATGCTACATAAATAGTATACGTGTATAAGTATTCTGATTACTGAGTACGTAATGGTTTGATACCATGTCTTAGCTTATTTTATATGTTCATGTCTTGTTTTACTGATTTTAACGTTATGTTGTATTTATCATGTATTATGTATATTCTGATTAAGTATTACTTGTATTTCTTGTATTATTATACTTGTTGTGTAATAATAAGTAACTTTCTAAAAATAGCAGGATACCTAAAATAGAAAGTTCTAAAAATAGATTAACGGCTTAAAATAGATAAGTTTCTAAAAATAGTAAGTTTCCTTAATTAGAAAGTTTCCATATTTAGAATTAAGCTGGATTAACATCATAAGTCATGTAGTTATAGTAGTTATTTAATAACATTCTGTTAATTAAATAACTATAGGTTATACGATTTAATTAAATATAAGCATGATTTAATTAAATTAAAGTGTATAAAAATACTTAGGTTAAAACATGTATTAATACTATATTAATATAAGCTAAGTCATGATTATTAATTATTTATATATCATGTTTAGTAATTAATTAATACAATAGTGTAAAATAATAATTAAATACTAAGGTTAAACATATATTATCTAATAATAATAATAACATAAGCTTCATGTTTAATTATATTAATTATAAGTCATGTATTAATTAATTTAATTATCCAGTAAAAATACTTGATAAATTAATTAGACTTGTAAAAATATTCATGAACCGAACTCGTGTATTATAATTTTAAACATGACGAGAACCAGACCCGGAACCCCATGAACTGGACCGAATTACTTCAATGATTCTTGTATAACTAAGGTTTAAATAACACAACTTATCTTGACAAGATTAAATCAATATTAATTAGATTAAATAAAATTAACATTGCATGATTAATTTAACACCCTAATTAAATTAATTAAAATAACTTGAAAAAATGATAAACCAACATCCCTTTTAAAAATCCCAAAACTGCCATCCAAACACCCTGACCAAATCCAACAGCCAAACAACCCCTGTGTTGCTGCTGGCTGCGCAGCAGCCACTGGCAGTTGCCAGTTTCCCCCTGCTGCGTCAAAAATATCCACCGAGACCACAATGGTCTCAGTTCCCACTGCCTGAACAAACACTCCCGCTGGGGTTTCCACTAACAGAACAAACCAAGCCCGCCCATTAAGGGTTGCGGCTGGTGAACAGAAAAGCCACGAAGAGTCTCTTGACTCTCGGTTTGTGTGCAGTCGAGACCCAAGGCCAACCAACCCCGATCATACCATGGTTTTTACTAACACGAATCATGTTCTTAACTCTTATTAAACGGATTCAACCATGACTTACTAATAATATGAAAAAGAGTAAGGTTTTACTATTATCGAATATGTGATGATCCTGGTTAAAGAACACAAACATAAACACATAACCCATCCGAATCGAGCAACTCGTTCTCCCTTTTTCTTTGCCCAAAACCGGCGGCCACCATGAGGTCTGTTAGGGTTTTTGTTTTGTTTGGAAAATATGTTAAATGAATATGTAATGATCGACCTTCCTAACATATGTTTTTGTGAAGTGGGTTGGGCCATAAGGCCCGTTTCTTTCTTTGTGTCCGCGGGTAGGTGGGGCCCACAAGGGAACCCGAACCTTTTTTTATGCTTAGTAATTACGTGTTCGTATGTAGGGGTGAGCATCGGGATGAAACCGACCCGTCCCGACCCGATCCCGACTAATCCCGAAACCTAAATCACGAAAAACTCAAACCGAATCCCGACCCGAGTTAGGCCCGAGTCCCGAACCGAACTGATTTAAGCCCGAGTTACTCCCGATTTGTGTGGTTTTCTTTGTGCGATCCTGAATTAATCCTGAGTCCCGACCCGACCCGAGTCCCGAAATCATGAAAAACCCATCCCGAATTTGGTCAGTTTGTGTCGGTCGGTTTCGGTTTCGGTCGGTTTGTGTCGGTTTTCGGTTGTCGATCGGTTTTGCTCACCCCTATTCGTATGTTCGCGTTTAATTAACTATGTTCTCGTGTTCATGTATTTTAACGTCGTGACATATTAAAATATGTATTTACGTGTTTATCGTGCAATAATATAAAATGCGTAGTTCACATGTTCGTGATTAAATGTTCGATTATAATTATTATAATTAATACTTATCGTGTATTAACACGTACTTAATACTTATCGTGTAATAACACGTATGTAATTCTTGTAATCAATGTTCCTGAAACGTGTTCATGTTATATAAGGAAAGTTTTAGTCTGAACTTACGATTATTAAGTGTACTGTTCATGGCAACAGCATGCGGGCTTTACAGAACTATGTAGAACTTTTTAAATAAATCTATGCCATTGGATGACTTTGATAAAGGTTAATATTAAAAGTGTCAGAAATGAAATTTAACAAAAGATGAGGAGTTGGTTTTCAATTAAATAAAACTCTTGAAGGGAAATTACGGTATTACGGTACATTCCAAAAAATATGGTAGAAACCGTGCTATCATATTCTTTTTTTTCTATCAGATCTACTTATTTCTTAGAAACCAAAAATAAATTGCACCCTCCCCAGATACATCGATTAATTTGTTCATCCCAGATCGATTTGTTCTTAGCTATTTTCAGCCACCACAAATATTCACTGAAGAAAAACCCAACCAACCCGATTTCTCATAGAAAAGACAACCCACTAGATCTAGAAAAAAATGTTATTTTAATTTGAAGATTTGATGTTGTTTTTTTTTGCCTCGTCGTATTCAAAACATCTTTCGTTAAACTTGAAGATTTATGTTGATGTTAAAATCAGTTTTTCTAAAATACAAGTATAGAAGACCCGCGCTTCGCTGCGGCGGATCTTCTTTTGGGTATTCTGTTTGCCAGAGGTTTTTTTATTTATGGTGCCATTAGACATTTGCCATATGAACGTATATGTACATAAGTACATGCCAACAGATATGTACTTTTAGATATCAATACATTATGAAACTAATGGAAAAGGATTATGAAACTAACAGAAAAGGCAACCATTTAAAGGAGATTAGTAAACATCGTATTATGAGGCACATATTCTCCAAAAAAATGCCTCTTTTCAACACTTGTTTATGATTAGGTATGTAAATTTTTAATTGGTTCTATTGTGTGAAAACTCTTTAGTCAAATTCCATTGTTTTTAAAACTTTCCTCCAACGTCTCTCCCTTGGCCCTTGGCCCTTGGTCTTGGGTATCAAAAGACCAAAGAAGACGACAATAACAGCGCACACGAACATGTAAAGAGTGCAGGTTCCTGCCAGCAACAAATGTAACCAATATTAATATTATCTTATAACCATTTGTTAACATACATCTATTTAGACGACGGCAAAAAGAACACACAACAAAAGCTCGACATTTTGGGCGCCTAAGCAACCATGTTGTGCCATATTCCTACTGTTTTAGCGTGCTGCCTAACTTCTATAGTGATAAATGGGCATATAAATAGTAAACAGAGTAGAAAGAACTTTAGTTATGTTCAATGCCTAGTTACATTAAAATGCCTGCTTACATTAATGCAAAAGTATCAAACTTAATTCAGTTCAAATAACTCTAATTATGTTCAAAGACCTTCACAGACCTAAAAGCACGTGACAATAGGATTTAACGCATAATCTCAAACATGATACAAATATATAATCTAGTTTATATTTAATAAAAAATAGTCCAAATATACACATTCTAAAATCTTTGGGATTGCTAATTTGAAAATGCTTCGTCTACTAACCTGATTAAAAATAAGCATGACCCCTAAGGCTTACTTGCTTTATAATGTTCATTTTTTTTTGTAAAAGCAAGGTGTGTAATCTGTGCATTCTTACAGAAATAGCAAGACACCTATGTAGAAGTTTAACTGGTGCAATTGCATTAGTTATAATTAGAGCTAGAAAAACGACAGGCCTGCACACGTAATCACTCTCTAAAACAAACTGCAAAGCATTCTTTGATCAAGGTTTGAGGCCAAAAACTTGAGATATTAGCATGTTTTTTGGCAACGATTCAGGCGTTTAGCGTTGGGAATTTTAATCATATTTTAATGGGGGTAAACTTGAAATTCTTATTCCACTTTGTACAATGATATATGAGAGTGGTTAAGTGCTTTTCCAAGTAGTTTTTTAGCAAATAAGGACTTTTTAAGTGCTAAAATAAGATAGCTTATTTGTGTAGTTAAAGCTCAACTAAGCACGTAAAAACGTGATTATTTTCAATTAGATAAGCGCATTGAAACATAAACATGTAGTGTAATAGATAGGCAATCTGAGGCTACTACATTTTTCACATTAGAATAAACATATAAGCATAATCGATTTTATTAAGCAAGACCATTTCTCTAAGAATTCTGATTATAATTTCCATGTCTTTGGACGTTGTGGCCAATACATTAAGCTCAATAGCATCTGCATTAGAGTTTTTAGTGAGCAATTGTCAAATATCAGGAAGCCCAATAGCAAATTGGTGAAACACGTATACACACTGATATTCGTGGGTTCTAAATCAAAACAATATTAGTACGTAAGGAATGACACTCACCTTGAACTTCAACATCGATCAGTTTCCTATGCTAATGTTTGAAGGGGTGTTTGGATAATCTTATTTTCCTATCTCCGTCACAATCCACCATAGCGATCATTTATATCCTTCAAATTCTGTTTCATGAAGCAAAAAAAACTGAAGATTCTCGGTTTCATTTATGGTGCATTTTTTGTACACGGAGAGCTTAATGTGTATACAAACCTGGCCTATATTGTTCTTCATAACGCTCCTTTCACCAACATTTATAGCGCTTTTTGTTTTTTATCTACGCTTTGTGTTGCAGCACCATTATACAAAATACTTGACTTGACATTCTGTTTGCAAATCTTCACTCGCAAATTAATGTAGCCATCCAATCCGACCTGAATTTGATTATAGTGTTATCGATTAAACATAGATAGTGATATACATGATACATGGCCAATAGTACACATATGATCTAAACAGGGGCCAAAAAAGGTTGTCATAGACATGTAATGAACATTTCACGTGAATCAAGCAAATTAAAAATAGCAAATCCTAATGGATACCTTTTGTTATCATTTTTTAAAAGTAAATCATTTGAATCTAAAAAGCATCACATGGCATCATTCTCTAAACTCACAACTGATGTAGTTAAACCATTTTAATGGAGGGAATGAGCTTCTTAGAAATCCCTTACAGTTTGCATCGAAAAAAGTCTCAAGATTACTCACAATACACACATTCAATATATAATTTTTACATAAGAAAACCAATATTCAGTTAAGCTGCAATGATGTGGTAAAAATGAGGTAAAAAATGAATAACCCATGTATGCATACCGCGTCAACTTCTCAGTATCATCAGCTGGCAAGTTTTAGATTCGTGTAATATTTTTCCAGCAATTTCAGTACCTAAGTCCTAAGAAGAAACCAAAACATACCTAAGAAGAAACCAAAACAAACCTGTAAATTCTCAGCAACATTTCATCAAACACGTTATATGCATACTCTAACATCTTAATCATCGAAAGGAAAGCCGTCGCATCAAATACAGAAATAACTTAACCGAACAACTACAAACACAATCTTCAAAGCTCGAACACATGCAACATGAAAAGTCCCAAACAAAAAAACTGCAAATACCTCTAAAACGTATTTTGAATCTTCAGCCTGTTTAACCGACCTCCTTAAGCAACAAAATACCAACGTTTTCAATACTTTATTTCAACAATAATATTCAAAACACGTATCACTAAAAAAATTTAAGGGGTGTTTGTTTAATCAGTGAGCTGAATCACTTATATTAAAAATAATACCAAAAACTATGGCAAACTCATCAGTTGCATAAAGATTTTAATTTAAAAAAAAAAAGCCGGAACATCCAAACAAAAATGCAATATATAAAGCCCAATAAAGATTTACCTAAAAAAGAAGCAAGTTACTCTTCGTTTAGTTGCTCAATATCATATTCGACAAAACAAACTGATCCAAACCAATACCCCGGAATTTTATGTGCGTCTCTCGGCTGCACCAAAAAACACAAATTAAATAAATTACTGATATGTAAAAAACCCTCAAAAAATACAATTAACGATCCCTAAGTACTCAATCTCACAATCATCTTCAAACGTTCAAAATCAATAATAAAATTATAAACCAACAGAATACTTGAATATAAAAACAGCATACCTCACTTATGAGTCAATTTTCAAGAATCTTCTTAGTGGTCAAAAGTTTTTCCAAGAACACAATAGCAATTAAATGAGATAAGAGTTAAAGATATGTGTTTAACCCTGTGTTTGCAATTAGATCTTCAGCCATGAATAGTTTAGGAGAGAGATAAGATCTGTTTATGAGAGAGTGGGTGTGTATTTTTTATGTGTTAGAGTAGAGACGTGGCGCGAAGGTGGAAGGTATATGATAAGAGAACACGTGTGATGCTGCATTAATAGCGATTTTCCCGCCAAAAGAATAGGATAATAATAAAAAAGTCAAAACGCTTCCTAAAACAGTATATAGTATTAATTTACTATTTTACTTTTACTTATTATTTACTATTGAAATATATAATAATTAACTCGTATTCATTATTGTTTTTAGGTATTGCAGGTCGGGATTTAATTTAGGTTTTATTATAGCCGTAATTGTTGACTTTTGACTTTTGACTTTTGACTTTTGACTTTGTATTCATGTTTTATAGCTAAACGTTTCTTAATTGTTGCAAGTCAAGTGGGATACGAAACCTATTAGAATAGTTATTAAATCATAATTCATATAAGAGTAGACACACATTTTTTAGACTTTTTAGGATAATGTGACGAGGATATGTTATGAATTATCTTGATTCTGAAAATTGAGAAGATGTGGAGTCTTACTTGTGGTCTAAAGTGATATGATCCGGCATGTTCATACTTGTTTTTGAAAATACTGGGGCAGGTTGGGGTACATATATTTGACTTTAAATTTTCGTAAAGATTATTTAATTGTGCATAGATGTTTTGTTTGTGCATAAATGTTTGCTAGTTATTCATAGATATGGAGTCGAACCCACTGCTCGTCATATGCATATTGGTATGATTTTGGTTGTTCCTTTTTTATTTTGTTTTGGATCTAGTTGGCTATGCTCAGATCATTGATCATGACTTATTTATTTATTTATTAATATTTAGATTTCTTGATTGGTTGATTTAGGAGATTGTTTAACACAATACGTATAAACAAGGAACACGAGATAAATCAAGAACAATGTTATGTTGGTTTATTATTACTTTAGTATTTTTGTAAGTAGTAAAAGCATGAAAAAAAGAATACAGGCTGGCACATGATTATATAGATTCTGTATTATTATTATTTGAATTTTTGTTAAACCGAATACCATGTAGTTTTAGATCGTGCATGTATGATATGCATCATTTGTTATGACTATAGATTCTTCTTTGATTTTTATGCGTCACAAACTTATAGTTCGACACATGTATGTTTTCAAGTTTTATATAATCAACTAGTTTTGAAATTAATTTAGCATTGCATTATTAGATATAACAATTTTTTTTTTAGTGTGAGCGGCTCAATCATAAGAAAGACGTGTGTGACGAAGATGATCAACAAGTGCATTATGTTCTCGAATGGCGTGCACTAATGTTATTGAAGGACGTGCATTTATGTTCTTAAATAGTGCATGTATGCTTTTAAAACAGTAAAGAGTGCACCCATGTTTTTTAATGAAGTGTGCATCTATCTTTAAAAAGATACATTTGAATTTAAATTGTATTTTCTTTTGTTTTTTGTTATAAATTAGAAGTTACATATATGTGTACGATTTTTGTTATGAATTTTGAAGATTACATGATGTACACTAAAAATACATATGCAATTAATATTTTGAACAAAATAATTTTGATGTCCACACAATTATGCGCAAAAATATATGTAGATTTACAATAAACATGTATGCATTTTGATTTTCTTAGAACATCAATGCAAAAAAAACTATTAAATAAAAAATTTTGAAATTCAAAAAATTAATAAAATTTAAAAACGTTTTTTAATTAAAAAAATTCAAAACAAATTAAAATGTGTTTTACTATTATACCATTTTGTATTAAATAAAAACTTTTAATGATGCTAATTTTCTATTGGTCCAAAATAGTTTTACAGAGTTATACACCTAAAATATGTTCTGCATATAACTCACCCCTATATATATATATATATATATATATATATATATATATATATATATATATATATATATATATATATATATATATATATATATATATATATATATATATATATAGAGAGAGAGAGAGAGAGAGAGAGAGAGAGTTAGGGTAAAATAAAACAAATTTTAAAATAAAATAAATGAGGTGGAACCACATGCTGCCATGTGTCCCCCTTTTTTAAAAAAAATGTTGTACTTTTGCAATTTTAGAAACTTCAGGGGGTATTTTTATAATTTTTACTGAAACTATATATACTTTTTTTCATCTCATTTTTTTATTTGTTCTTCTTCTTCGTTTATATCTTGTAAACTAATAAACCCTAACCACCATAATCGGAACCATCGTCGAGAACCACCGTCACCAACCACCGTAACCAACTACCGTCATAACCATAACTGTAACCACCGTAACTCTAACCACTGGTTATTGATTCATTATGTTTACTGAATCTTCGTTCAGTAGTGGTGCGTCATCATCATCATCATCATCATCTTCTGGTGTTTTTTGTAAGTTTTTATCATGGCTTTTTTTAATACTCTGTATATTAGCTGAATTGTAGTTTAGTTACTTTTAAACTCTTTATTTCGTACCGCATTATATGTATATTTTACTGAATTACATTTTTAAGGTTGATTATATCAGATATTGATTAGATTAGAGATTGATTAGAATTCAGATTGATCATAATAGAGATTGATATGTTATTGATGCACATAGGCTTGATTTTAAGTCGAGGTTGTTTTACTGCATAATAGGTATGTTTTACTGAATAACAGTTTTTAGGTTGATTATATAAAAGATTGATTAGAATTGAGATTGATTAGAATTGAGATTAATCAGAATAGAGATTTATATGTGATTGCTGCATATAGGCTTGATTTTATAGTCGAGGTTTTTTAATGCATAATAGGTATGTTTTACTGAATTACAATTTTTAGGCTTTTTATTTCAGACATTAATTAGAATAGATATTGATTAGATTTGAGATTGATCAGAATAGCTGAAGAACAATGATAATCTTTATGAAACAATGGGGGTTGATGTCTTCTAGAGAGAGAAATGAGAGAACTTTTCTATATTGAACATATGAAATGAAAACAACCAACACCTCTTTCCATGGTGGAAAGAGGTTTAAATACCCCAAGTCCTTAATGGACTTGGGCTTCCGGCCCATGAACATGCTCATGGGTCGGGCTATTTAATAAATGAGACTAAACATAACTATGAGCCTATAACTACATTGTTGGAGTGACCGAGACTTTCTAAATGCGTAAAACGTATTTCCAACAATCTCCCCCAAAGGTAGGTCACTCCAAATTTACAAAGTCCTAATCTAGCATGTTAGATCTTGTTCTTGAGCTCGTAGTCTTCTTTTCTTTCCTTTTCTTTTCTTTTGTGAATATGTGTTGAATGATATCAGCCTTTTGCTTGGAACACGTTCTTTTGGCCTTTCACGTGCAGTCTTTATTTTCTTGTGAGGTTCGCCTCTTTGTGACTTCATGTCCCACACACTTATCCTTTGTTGAATTCTTGAAAGTTTCAGAGTCGATACAGCGGAAGACTTTTAGGTCATACTTTCTTGAATTTGCAGGAGTATTTGATGCTGAAGGAATAAGCATGTGAGGACCTCTTCAACAGGTGCACCGCAACGCCACCGTCTTCAACTGGTACACAGCAACGCCACCATCTTCAACAGGTACACAGCAACGCCACCGTCTTCAACAGGTACACAGCAACGACACGAATAAAATGGCTTTGACATTTTATTCTAATTCGGTAGCATTTTACCTCCGGTCGGTGAAGACCGTTGGACGATATTAGATATCGTACCCGTGACGGATAGTTTCAATTAAGTAACTTCCTGACAGGATTTTGCGGGTAAACCCGTTCTCTTTATTCGACCGTCCAAAGCTGACTGCGAACATAAAGAGTGAATCATTTGGATTAAAAATCCTTATGATTGAAGCCGTCAATTCATGAAACCTGGAACAAGTGAATTTCAATTAAGATATTCACCATCGTTGCTTTCCAGTTGTCACAAACTTGATTCAAATTTGAATCTTGCTTGTTACCTACCAAGTGCTGTTTGATGTTAACACTAGAAGGATTTCCACTCGTCACTGTGAACACTAAAGAGTGTCACTCTGAGTGTTCTGGCAAGATCATATGATAATGCGTAGAGGCCTGGAACGAGTTTAAGTTCAATTAAGAATTAAACTACTGTTTCTTTCCAGTTGTCACAAGATTAGTTCGTAAAGAACCGCACGTGTCACCTACCATGAGCTTGTTTGATGTTGGCTCAAGCAGGATTTCCATCTTCACTGTAATACTTGCGTATTACTCGGATGTTCTGGCAATATTACAAGAATACTGCGTAGGACTCATAAAAGATCTCTTACTTTTCACAGTGTGTGAAGAAGCAAGGAATAAATGGAAAGTGTCCTAATGAGACTTTTGATGATCTCGTGGCTCTAGACTCGATAGTGCGTTTTGATTTAGTGATCGATGGCTAGAGAGGAGTGCCACCTATTCAATATCAGTCTATTCGGAGTGAATAAACCAATAGATAACGTGTTGAACTCCGTGTGATTAAAACAAATACCTTTTGAGAGATATTTGAGTTAGCTGGGGAGGGTTGTGCATTGCATCACTGGGTCCATGATGGCTTTCTTCAATATCGAGAATCATTAACTAATGATCTCAATAGCATATGTATTGACCCGGTTTCTGCCTAAAGTTGTAAGGAGGGCTTCTTTCTTTACACCCTTTATCTTTACAATTCTTTTTCATTCTTCAACCCCTTCAATGCTTACCAATACGTCATCACTAGCACCTTGTTGTGATTGTTCCAGTGCTAGCTTAAGTACTTGGTCGGCATTCAGCTACGTTCACATTCATTCTCCATCTTTCCTTGGACTTCGAGTTCTATCTAGGGAGTTGTCTTTGGGAAGATTCCATCGGTTCTGATGAATCATTGGACTAATACCTATACCTACAACCCTTTTGTCACCACGTCCGTCGTGAGTTAAGTGTGTTTTGGGTTGATATAGTCACCATGAAAAATCCTTGAAAATCACTTAAAGCACTTGTGATATTAAAATCAAAGATTTTGTGCTCTAAGTGTTTTGATCATCAAAAACGCTCCCCCTTAACTTGTGCATTACACATGTTAAGTTGGTTTATCTTTTAAGTCTTTTTCATTGTTTTAGCCAAATATCATTAAGTTTCCTTAATCCCATTTTCTCCCCTTTCCAAAATGTTAACCATTAATATTTTGGATATTAATGGATTAACCGGTCTTTGGGTAATAAAATGAAATTAGATGTTGGCCAAAGAACATATTAATGCTCCCCCTCAAATTAATGAGGGTAAGTTGTAGTGCTTGAGTATGATTTGTTTGAAAGATTTAGAATCTCGAGAGAAATTCTTGAAAAAATATCATACTTTTACACTACAACAAGCCACAAAAGCTGATAAAGCAAAAAGATAACATATTCACAAATATAGACATATGGAGTTGACCTGATATAAGACGAACCAAAATTAATTGGTTCGTTCCGTGAACCGATGGTGAGCTCCATATGGTCGTCCACCGACGAATCATTCTATACTTCGTAGCAACCGGCGCTTCCTTAGAAGTTCCTCAGTCTTCCTGATTGCATACGATGCTCCCTTTCTGCACTGGGTTGTCCAGGTGTATGTGACTGCCGGAAGTGGTAAGTTGGCATTGAGAACCGACAGATCATCTCGAACATGCTTTAGCGTTCCATCACTGAATTTGTGAAGTTCGGAGAATCGCATGTATTGCATGACCCCGGTCTCATTTGGATAAAAAATCCCTGCTTCCGGCGTTGTTGTCCCCATGTAGACCTTCTTGTCCTTATGGAAATTACTGAGTGGAGTCGTATGGGGACGTTCCAGGTTTAGCTTCTTTTGATAGCTTTCTACTCCAAGTTGAAAGTCTTCCACCCGGTTTTGAATGACTATTTTCCTGGCATATTGACGAAAGTTTGAACTCAAGGCTATGACAATGTCAGGTGATAGATGGTCAACTTTTTCTTGAGCCAAGAGCAACAAAACATCTTCTATGTCTTCAAGTTGAAGGTACTGGAGATCACTTTCGTCAATGCGGTATTGTTTCTCATCGGTACGTTTAAACATGATTACATTTAAGTAATCATAACCGAAAACAGTCTGAGTGGTTTCTCCTTGGATGCTTTTGATTCTGTGAGCTGAGACAATAGAGGCACCTCTCTTGGGACGATGAAAGTGGTTGTAAGCTAACTTCTTCTTTTGATTCCAGTGAGATATGCCAAGTGAAGCATAGGTATCATAAAACTTGAGTAGCTTCTTTCTCCATATTGAAACAGGCACTTTATCCTCTATCCATGGAACATTCTCCAAGTTAACGGCCTTGAGCATTGTTAATGACGTGGCATATTTCTTTGCTCCATTTTCAAGGTATTCAAGATCGTGAGATACAAAATGCTCTATTGGGATAGTGGCAGAACCGGTGATGACCGTTGGAGTAAGAGGTCGCAACACGGGAGTCTGAATTCCTGTAGTTGTCGCCCTCATTGCTTTTGTAAGCTCATTCGGGTGATATTCTGCTTCATTATGGCTGATCTTTAACGTGTCAAAGAAGTCCACATTTGCAGCTGCCATTTTGATCAAATCCGGGGTCATCGTCGGTTTCCCATGAGAATACCTTAGAAAAGCTGAGAAGTCGATAGGTTTGTTGAGGAATTGAGTCAGCTCCATTTCAGTTGCAGTGTCAAATGGATGCTGCGGTGCTGCATTTGTTAGCCAAAGTTGCTCTTGTACAGTATCATCGATGATAAGTGATTCAGCAAATGTCGGTTCTGGAACATTTAAATCTTCAACTTCCATATCATCGTCATGCTGAACTGCAGATGATGCTGAAGGTTGAGTTTGCATCACCGGTATATCATCGTGAGGGTCTTCTTCAAGCATTGTCTCGGTCGGTTCTTCTGCTTGCATGTATTCTGTAGCAACCTGCTGAGTTTCTGGGACTGTCGACTCCAGTGTCTTTTCTGTGGTGTCAGCAATCTTTTCTGCAGTTTCCTCTAAACCTTTCTCAATGGTCGTATCCTTGTTTGACTCTTCGGCATTTGTACCGGTGTCGTCATTCTTATCACCCTTGTTGACTTCATTACCCTTTTCATTATCATCATTGTCATCCTGATCATCATCTGTATCCTCGTCCTCGTCCTCATCTTCATCTTCATTCTTATCCTTTCCTTGTTCATCCTCTTCTTCCTCCTCATCTCCCTCCTTATCCTTATCCTCATTACCATCATCACCGTTTTCCTCGTCATCTTCCTCTTCTAACTCATTTTCATTGTCAGACTCAGAGTCGGTAGTGTCTGCAGGATTCTCTTCATCAATTGCTTTGTTGAGATATTGCAGAACTTTGCGTTTGTATTTCGATTTATGAGCTCCCAAATCTATCAGACGTGTCTGTAGCAATGTCATTAGTTGAAGAGTAGATAGACCATTACCGACAAGATGTGGTAGTTGTTGATCAACATAAGACTTGAATTCGCGTCGAATGATCGCGGTCATCTGCTCGTCAATTGACCCGAGAAAAGCAGCATTTTCTGTATCCCGAGTTTTCTTCTCTTTAAGAAAAGATTTATGTTGTTCTTTAAGCTTCGACACTTTGTCTGTTAGTTTTTGAAGAGTAGGCTCATCAGGTTGCGGTTCCTTGGGAGGAGTAGCAAACCTTTCAGTCAACGTAGCTATTTGTGTAGCTTGAGCCTCTAGCTGTTGTTGAAGAGACTGGATCAACGGATCATTGACTGTGAGGAAAGGATTTGATGTGGATGATACTTGTGGTTCTGTTGGTGGAGGTGTAACCATAACCGTTAAGGTGGTCGTGGATGATACTGTTTATACCGGGATAGGTGTTGATGTAGATACAGTGGTTAGGACGATGGTTGATATAGGTTGTTCAGCTGTGGATGACGGTGTAGATTCAGTGGTGATGGTGGTGGTTGATACTGGTTGCTCAACAATTGCGGATGTGATGGTGGTGGTTGTGACCTCACTGATGACTGGGGTTGATAGTAGTGAAGTGGTGGTCGATGTAATAGTGGTTATAGGGACATCCACCATTTGTTCATTTGTTGACGGATCAGTGTTGGTGACCTCAACACCCTCTCCTTCTAAATTGAGATATTTCAAAACATCATCAGAGTTTGAAGTAGACTTACTTTGAAGTTGCGTGTCTGGTATGAAAGTTGCATGAGCATCTTCATTTAGTACCATGTGAGTCGGTTCTGGCAAAGATGTGGTGATATTTGCATCTCGATACATCATACTTGTATCAGTGTCAGCACTACTCTCACGTTCTTCACTTGGTTCCTGACTTTCAAGATGAAAGTTAGCAGCATCTTCATATGCATCTTCATAAGTATCTTCCTCAGTAAGATCGTCGAAAAATTCCGTATCACCATCAGGATTACCAAAATCTGCTAAGTCTTCAAATACTCTTGAGCCTGATCCGCCAAAGGCTTCCTGTCGGCTTTGTTGAAGAATAATACGAAGTCTTTTGGCTTCAGAGCCTTGGTTCATTCCTTGGATCATGTTTTTTGTTTCGACTTGGTGGTCTAAACATTTCTTTGAGTCTCGTTCTATAATAATTTATGGTATTCATTTCATTCACATGATCAATAAGACACAAATCATGACGTTGGGAAAATATGCATTCATTACAATTCCAACATTTCAAATTAGAATTCACAAATGGTTTAGACTTCTGCACAGGCGCAGAGCTTTTAGTCTTAGCAACATGATTCTTTTTATTTAAATCTAAAATAACATTCCTAGGGTGAGCTTCTACTTTCTTCTTGATGGTACTACTAGTGGAGGGTTTGATCTTATCTTTCTTGAGTGGCGATCCTTTAGCCCTAGTAGACTCTTTTACTCCTGTAGAAGGCAAAGTGGGAACATTAGCAACATATTTTAACGGTGCCTTAGTTGATGGTGCCAATGACGGTTTTGCTCCTGGGGTCTTATTGAATGGAGTTACAGCAATGGGTCGATTAGTGAGTAGTGCAGAACCCGGTTTTCCTATGTATTGCAAATATGCTAAGCAATATTGAACACGCTTAATATATTCATGAGCTGAATAATAGTAACTGCTTGAGGGATCTAACGCATACAAATCATCTAAAATATCCCTAACAAGATCCACGTGCTTAATTGTATTCCTCATATAGTCATCGTAAGTAATCGGGGTTTGCTTATGGCGCGGGTTCTTATAGAGCACTACTGAATTGGTTGATGGAGCACTAGAGGACGGTGCAGAGTTGGTAGCTAAGT
The DNA here is from genome assembly GCA_025667525.1 of Glebionis coronaria. Classification (NCBI taxonomy): domain Eukaryota; kingdom Viridiplantae; phylum Streptophyta; class Magnoliopsida; order Asterales; family Asteraceae; genus Glebionis; species Glebionis coronaria. The sequence goes on from JANFOE010000907.1 coordinate 691,184, forward strand.
TATTAACAACTTCTTGTCGGGTGAGAAGAAGTGTCTCCTTTAACTCGGCTAAAACCATGTTTTTATCAATGAGTTGGATATTTAAGTCAGAGATTTCCTCACACTTTTGGTTCAGTTGTTCAACATAAGATTGTTGTTGTGCTGCATTAAAAACGAAGCGTTCTTCTATTGAACCATAAAGTGCGGATAGTCCCTGTCTTGCCCGATCCATCTCCCCTAGAATAGACGAAAGTCTAATTTCTAAGTCCTGGTTTTTAGACTTTGCAGCCTCTAGTTCCAATTTTAGTGTTTCATTCGATGACACATCTCTCTTTAATCTCATAATCTCTTCCTCTAATGCCTTAACTATTTCAATCATCTTGTCACTCGTCTCAACACTGTTTTCACAACCATTTGTTCTCAAAAGATCATCATTTAGAGTTTGCTGTTTTAATTCTAAAGATATACAATGTTGTTCAAGTTGATTAAAGCGTTTTGTAAGTAAATTGTAAGAGTCTTGAAGCTTTAAAAATTCAGCGTTAGACTCGTGACAAGAATGATTATCTACCTCATTTACAGTATCAACAACATTTATAGAGAGATCACTCACATCATCATCATTTATAATCACAGCATCACATTTAATCATAGCGGATGTAAGCTCATTCGAATAATTAACATTCACAGTAGTAAGCACATCACACGAAATTACTTGGGACAAGAATCGGTCATATTCGGATAAAATCTTTTCCTTTTCGATTAATTGTAGTTCGTAAGCGGTGTCCATTTCATAAAACACTTTTTGAACTTCTGCAATTTCAAACTCGAGATTTTCCGAAAGAGATGCAAAACTTCCTTTAAGACTTTCGACAAACGGATTGATCTCATTCTTAAACACCTCGTTCATGTGTTCGAAATCCCATTCTCCGGCGTTTAGGCCATTTGAAGTCGTACATTCCCGGATGACCTTGTCAAAACTAGCAAAGTATTGATTAATCTCTTGCAAGTTTAACCACACAGTGATAACAGGTGGAAGGTCCTTTGGAATTTCCTTAGGTCCTTCCATTTTGACAAGTGTAGGAAGTGTACTAGGGTTTTCTTCATTTAACATGTAGGTTGGTGCTGTGATGAGATCTTTATCCATATGGAAGCGAATTCTAAAGTCCGTTTTTGCAAGCTCCTGATTCATTTTAAAATAATCACACTGGGGATATTTTGCAAAGTTATATGACCGATTCTCATCAACTAGATCCTTATTTGTGCGATCCTCGAAAGTAACAATCGGATCTAAGACCAATCCTAATTGGGTTGCATTATAAAGTCTAGGACTATGGATAAAAGCTTGTCTTGCATACCGTGGTTTAGGGGGAAGGCCTTTTTTGACGCGATAAGTTAAATTCTCTAAACGAAGCATCAAATAAGTGCACTAGTTGAGAGACAGCGTATTGTCTTAAAAGCAAATAATCTAAACTTCTAATCTTATTAGCTGCATTAATTTCCATTTCATTCTTTTTAGACTCGAGTAACTCAAAATCCGTTCGAAGTTTATGAAAATTAGTGACCACTAATTCTTTTTCTTTAAGTTCGTTGGAAAGATCTGCTCTTAAGGTTTCAATTTCTTGCAAATGACCCATTTGTTTGTTTCGAAAATGATCATACTCGGGATTGGTTAGAACATTGGACGACAGAACTAATTCCAATGTTTGAAATTTTTCGTTGCACAAGGCAAGCTTAGCAGACAAATTCTTATTCTTAGCTAGGGTTTCTAATAGTGCAGTATTCATTTGGCTAAGTAAATTTGCAGGAACCATGACCAAATCTTGTTGAGCAGGAGTGTGCGTATGCGAAATGACTCCCGGTTGTGATTCACTCAAAGTCTGGGGACTTGCATTGATATTGCTATCATTGTTTGTCTCCTCATTTGAAAGACTCACCATCGAAGACTCATTCGGATCAGCACCCTCTTGCCCAGCTTGATGTGGTTAAATACTAGTATCAGTGGAATTAGTAAGTACCTCAGATATTTTATCTGGCCCAAAGCTAGAGATAGTTGCCATAAGAGCAGCCTGAGCAGATTGAAGATCATCACAGTCTGAATCATAAGCATCCAGATCATCTGCTTGGTATGCTGCATTCTGTGTAGTGACAACTTCTTGTTCCGCAATCCCTGGATCAGCAATAAATGCAAGCTCCTCTTCATCAAGTTCCTGTCCTTGTGCCTGAGCGTTTACCAAATAAATCTTCTCTACAAACCATTGACCATCCCTTCTCCTCTTGGGTTTTGTGCAATCCCTAGACATGTGACCCTCTTCCTTACAGTTGTAGCGTGTAATCATTCTCAACTTACCTGTGGAATTAGCCCGTGGAGGAGTTTTGACCATTGGAGCAGGATTGACCATGCGTGCATTGGTTGATGTAGTGGGTCTCCCCTGATTAGGTTGTATAGGTTGAACCATTACCCTGCCATTCTCAATGGTAGCTTTTTGTCGAGAATTGGATGAATTCCTCAGCTGATTGTTAGTAGGAGCTGGTCCTCTAAATCCTCGTTTGCTCAATGTCCTTGTGAGATAAGCAGACATAGTGGCTAACACTTCAACTGGGTCAGTTCCTTGTTTGAACTCAGGAATGGGAACTTCATCATTATCACAATACAATGCTTGGTCTTGTTGAGGAATACTCATGTGGTCAGAATAACTTGATGGATATGCAGCATTTTCTTGATAAGAAGGGTATGATGACTGACCATAAGGTGCAATGCTTGCTGGTGAATATGAGTGATGTTGTGAGGCATATTGTGATGCTTGTGGTTCTCTCTGAGAAAAAAGTGCATTAAACCGATATTGTTGCTGATGTGAGGTGGGTGGTTAAGGTAGAATCGAATATTATGGGAAGCTTGGAGTCAGGTACGGTGACGGATGATAAGCTTGGTGTCCCATGATATAAGGAGTGTTGTTGTATGACAAGCTTGGTTGATTAGCCATCAATACTAGAGAATCAGGGTACATACCTCGAGGTGAACGGTGCATGATCACGTGTTTCTCATGCTGCTGACAAAAGCGTAGAGTTGATCCAAATTGCACTTATGCAAATCCCTGGTTAACTTAACATCGGTAATATACTCACCCCATTCAGCTTGAGGTAAAGTATTCAAAAACTTGGTGTTAACCTGGAATGGAGCAATCACGAGATTGTATACATTCAAATCATTCATTAGAGTAGTGAATCTGAAGTAGTAGTCGTGAAGCGTTTCCCCTGGGCTGTACGTGAACCTATCAAACAGATCATACAACTGACATTCCCGTTCCTGTTTTGTAAGAGACATACCTTGTAGCAAAACCTTTAGACGTTCCCATAAATCCTTTGCAACCGTATATTGACTCACCATTCGATAGATGTCATGTGGAAGAGCTTGGAGAATGGTTTGAAGAGCCTTTTCGTCTACATCAGCAATAAGTTGTTGAGCTGGTGTAAGTTCTTCAAATTCACGTGGTCGAGTCACATTGTTAACAACGATAGTACCATAATCAAGTGGACCATTTAGAATTGACTTGACCATAAGCCTCCCATATGTCGGTTTTCCCTTAATGTATGACATCATACGGCCTTGCCATGCTTCAAAGACTTCTTTAATGAGCATTGGAGGGCGATTATCTGTTCCCGTAATTATGGAAATATCTGTAAGTGATGTCATTTGAGGCATTAATGAACTCGGATTCATTTTGATCACTTTATAAAGATTATCAAAGATGATCGAACAATGAAATAAGGTTATGAGTTTTTTGTGTTGTTATCTTGTTGTTGTGTTTGCTTTTAAAATTTACCAAATTACCAAATTAATTGCCAAATAGAAGAAATCCCCTAAGTATCTAAAAACATGTTCTATCGAAATGTTCTTTTTGTCGGAATACCCAGATCGGAATATCTCACTATCAAAATGCTTAGATCGTAATGCAAGGCTGTCGGAATGATTTTAGATCGCAAAGCTCAGATCGCAATGTAACTTTGTCAGAATGATGATGGTATCGGAATGCCTAGATCGTAATGCAATGTTGTCGAAATGTTCAGATCGCAAAGCCTATCGGAATGATTCAGATCGGAATGCTCAGATCGCAAAGTAGCTGACAAAATTTAAGCAGAGTAACGACTTAAAAACTTCCTTATACCCGTCGGAATCCCAGATCGCAAAGTACGATCGGAATGTCCAGATCGGAATAAGTAATGAAATCCAAGTATCGCAATGTAGAACCAAACCCTTTCCGATGGTGATGGTTATTGCGATGGAAGCCCACTTTTCACTTGTACTTTCCGATGGAGATTTATGCTTGAATTTCGGAATGAAGAACACAAGACTTTTTTGCACTTTTGATCCAAGAAAGATGATGTTTTAATGAAAACCAAGATACCAAGAACACTTTAAACACGAATCCTTATGTTACACTACTTTAAACTACGATCAAACACAAAAAAATTTAAAGATTTACGCAATAACAAACCAACACTCTACGAATGTTTAGAAAACAATACGCAACACAAAAACAAACCAATATCTCATCCCATGCTCTTGATACCAATTGAAGAACAATGATAATCTTTGTGAAACAATGGGGGTTGATGTCTTCTAGAGAGAGAAACTTAGAGAGAGAAATGAGAGAACTTTTCTATATTGAACATATGAAATGAAAACAACCAACACCTCTTTCCATGGTGGAAAGAGGTTTAAATACCCCAAGTCCTTAATGGACTTGGGCTTCCGGCCCATGAACATGCTCATGGGTCGGGCTATTTAATAAATGAGACTAAACATAACTACGAGCCTATAACTACATTGCTGGAGTGACCGAGACTTTCTAAATGCCTAAAACGTATTTCCAACAATAGCGATTGATATGTGATTGATGCACATAGGCTTGATTTTATAGTGGAGGTTATTTTACTGCATAATATGTATTTTTTACTGAATTACTGTTTTTAGGCTGATTATATCAGATATTTATTAGAATAGAGATTGATTAAAATTGAGATTGATCAGAATAGAGATTGATATGTGATTTGATGTACATAGGCTTGATTTTATAGTCGAGGTTGTTTTACTGCATAATAGGTATGTTTTACTGAATTACAGTTTTTAGGCTTTTTATTTCAGACATTTATTAGAATAGATATTGATTAGATTTGAGATTGATCAGAATAGAGATTGATATGTGATTGATGCACATAGGCTTTATTTTATAGTGGAGGTTGTTTTACTACATAATAGGTATTTTTACTGAATTACTGTTTTTAGGCTGATTATATCAGATATTTATTAGAATAGAGATTGATTAAAATTGAGATTGATCAGAATATAGATTGATATGTGATTTGATGTACATAGGCTTGATTTTATAGTCGAGGTTGTTTTTCCTGCATGATATGTATGTTTTGCTGAATTACTGTTTTTAGGTTGATTATATCATGGATTTATTAAAATAGAGTTTGATTATAATAGAGATTGATCAAAATAGATATTGATATGTGATTTATGCACATAGGCTTGATTTTATAGTCAAGGTTGTTTTACTGCATTATAGGTATTGTTTATTGAATTGTGGTTTTAGGTTTCGTTAAAAGTTTTATATTTTACTGAATCCTTCATAGTTTTATTGATTTTACAACATTTTATAGTTTTTTTTGTTTTTATTTTTTATTTAACTTATATCATTTATCTAGCTTACTTTTTATATTATTTTTTATTTTTGCAGCCGCAGATGATTATGAAACAATTACCGTAAGAGATCATGTAGGTTACTATAAAGTTGGTATAGATGGCACTAGGACTTGGTTTCCTGATGAGTTACCACATGGTCAAGTACCTATAGTAGGATGTCAATTTGTTTCAATTGATCAAGCATACAATTTCTATGTAGCTTATGGAAAAAAGGGTGGGTTTGATGTTAGGAGAGGTGGAGAGTACAAGGCAGTAGGTTCTGATATTCCAACAACAAAGTATTTACTTTGTAGTAGAGAAGGTTTTCTCTAACCTAAAGATAAAGGTAGTGTTGATAACGTAGATGTTGATTTACCAGAAAATGGTGTAGTTGAATATGGCTGTGTTAGTGGTGATTTTCAAAGGTTTAGAGATATTAAGAAAAAGAAAATTAGGAGGAAGCCTACGTTTAGGTGTGGGTGTTCGGCGTCAATTCTTATTAAGAAAAAAGGAAAAATCTTTGAGGTTATTAGTTTCACAGAGGGTCATAATCACCCTCTTGTAGCTGAAAGAGACATGATTTTTATGAAGAATTCAAGGAATGTGGGTTATACAAAGCAACATTTCCTCTATCAAGTTTCAAATGCAAATTTTGGTCCTGCTATAGGGTTTAGGTTGATGAAACATCTTCACGATGGGTTTGATAACGTTGGTGTAACAGTTGATGACTGCAAGAATGAGAAAAAGAAGATTACTGTTTTTACTCGTGATTAAGACGCTCAGATGGCTGTAGAGAAGCTGATTAGTCGAAACTTCACTCCCCTGGTTTTTTTGTCAAACATTTTAAAGGTGGTTATTTCTTCTATAATCTGAGTTTTTTTTCTAGTAAATTAATCTTTTTAGATTTTACTGCATCATGTTTTATAACTTAAAACATAAACCTTGATGTTTCATTTTTTTACTGAATTAACCATATGTTTTAATGCATTTAGATATTATCAAGTAGATTTTATAATTAGTTTCTAACTTTTTTAGGTCCTGATAATCGCTTGGCTGGTCTATTCTGGGCTGATGAAGAAGGTATCAGAAACTTTGCTACGTTCGATGACATAGTTTCTTTTTATGCGACTTTTCGGTCTAACAAGTATAATTTTTTTTATCTCCAAAAATTATGTTTTTTTAGAATTATTATGTTTTTTAATTTGTTATTATGTTATTTAACTGTAGGTATCAAATGGTTTTTGTTCCCTTTACTGGTATCAACCATCATAACCGTTGTATTACATTTGCTGCTGCTTTGCTTGCTGATGAGAGTGCGTTAGCTTACATATGGTTGCTTAAAGAATTTAAAGAAGCATTCGAGAAAGCTCCAAAAGTTGTCATCACAGACCAAGATCCGTCAATGAAGATTGCAATAGCTGAAGTTTTTTGCAATACAGTTCACCGCTTTTGTATGTGGCACATTATAATGAAATTGGGCACGAAGGTATTTTATTTTAACAAATTTTTTCAGTAATTTTTTCAGACCAAAATCCTGTAAAATATGCACCATAATGCAGTAAATATGCACTATAATGCATTTCATGTTTACTTATAATTATTTTGTTTTTTTATTATAGGTGGGTGCTGAACTATGTAATAGAACAGATTTTAAGAGACGTATTTCTGACATTGTATGGACAGACCAAATTACGCCTGAGGTTTTTGAAAGAGAATGGAATTGTATGATAAATGAATTTGATCTTGGCGAGAACAAGTGGTTGGCTGATATGTTTGATCTGAGGCAAAGTTGGATACCTGCGTATTTGAGGCATGTTCCTATGGCAGGTCTAATGCGTACAACTTCAAGATCGGAAAGTGAAAATCATTTCTTTAGAAAATGGACCAACCCACGTCTTACTCTTATTGAATTCTTAAGCCATTATGACACTGCTATCGATTATCAAAGGTATATTAAAAGGAAAAATGATCATGATTCAAGATATAAAACGACAGCTTTCAAAACAAACCTTCAAATGGAGAAAGAAGCTTGCAAGTTATTTACTAGAACCATTTTCTTCGATGTGCAAGATGAAATGTTTAATTCATACAAGTATTGTATTGCTATGTCTATTGTGGAAAATGGCAACACTGAAAGATATTATGTTCGTGATAGCCAGTATCATATCTTTAAGGGTTCAGATGAGTTTCCTCTTTATCAGGTATGTTCATCTTTACTGCATTTCAGTGTATTTGTTTTCTGCAAATGTATTATTTTACTGCATTTCAGTATATATGACTGCTAATACTTCTTTTTTTTATTATAGGTTGAGTTTTGTAAGTCTGAGATAAAGCTTGAGTGTAGCTGTAACCGTTACGAGTCGTACGGTCTTCTTTGTCGTCATGCATTATATGCTCTCAGAATGAATGATGTAAATGAGTTTCCACGAAAGTACTTACATAAACGGTGGTTAAAAATGTAAAGCCTTCAAGTTCTACTCGTCGCATGGTCAGTGGTGTATCAGATGCAGTGCAGACTGATGTCACACAATTGTATCATATTTTTGAATCTACTATTGATCGGTTGGTGCACAAGGTTGATAATTTGCATATTTTCAAAGATAAGATGAAAGAGTTGCTCAAGCAAGCAGAAATTGATGTACCAGTGGTCCCAAAAATGAATAACAAAGCTGCGATTTGTGCATTGTTGGGTGTCAATGAGCTTGAAAATGAGAATGATAAAGTTCTAAATCCAAATCTTAGGAGAGCGAGAGGTACAGGATGCTTTTCTAGTTGAAGCCTGTAATTGAAGTCACAGCTGAAGAACTTAGTAAGAGGAGGACTTGTGGTACATGTGGTGAAAAAGCAGGACACAATAAAAGAACTTACACAGGTTTGTCTGAGAAAGCCAATCTTCAAGCTACTCCGAATCAACACATTTCTCCCAACAATCAAGCTGTTTACCCTAGAAGATCTGGGTTGAGATCAAATACTCCAAAATAAGTACTCTATTTTTTATAATATTTTTCATTTTAATAAATACTTCGGATCAAATTCTTCAAAATAAAATGTAAAAAAAATGAGAATGAGATACAGGAAGTCTAGAAATAAATGCATAGGTTTAGGTTTTTTCAAAAGTGTAATGTAATGCAGTTACTTTTACATTTTGATGCAGTGACTTTTAATACTTGATGATTTACATTGTGATGTAGTTATTTTACATATAATTTATCTATTATACTACACTTCAGTATAATTTACCAAATCATATAGAAAAACTTTAACTAAATGCTGTAATTGTTGAAATATATAAAGTAATGCTATAAAAGTTCAACTATTAATGCGTTAAAACTAATGTATTATAGATAAACTATGATGCAGTAAAAATATACAATATGATATCGTATGATACAGTTATATCTTTTACTGCATTGTGATGTAGTTAACGTCTACCGCATTTCAATAGAGTTTTACCAAATCATATAGATAAATTTTAAATAAAATGTTGTATTTTTTGTAATCTATCAAGTAATGCTATAAAATTTCAAAGATTAATGCAGTAAAACTAACTACTCATGACAACTTCCACTCCATTCATATGCTATAACTTTTTTCATCTGATGAATTGCATCTGATGTATTATAGCTAAATTATGATGCAGTAAAATATGCACAGTAATGCATTATAAGTATACATTATGATACCTTATGATACAGTTAAATTTAACTTCTACTGCATTTCAGTAGAATTTTATCAAATGATAAAGAAAAACTTTAATAAAATTTCAAATTTTAATACATTAAAACTAATCCCTCATGACAACTACCACTCAATACATATTCCATAACTTTTTTATATAACTATAATATGCACAGTAATGTAGTAAAATATGCACAGTAATGCAGTAAAAATATTCATTATGATATTGTAATTGGTAAAGAAAAACCTTCATGTTTACAAGTTATTGGAACAAAAAACAATTAGAAATTCAATTCAAAAGATCTAAAACTGAGGTCTCTATTTATCAAGTGTCTTCTCGACAGTAGTATCGAATTTCTTCTACAAGGCTTTATCATATATGACATCATGCTCCTTTATAATCTTTGAAATTTTTGGCTTCTTCCTGAAGTATGCTTGTGCTTGTTTCAACAAACTTGATTTTTGACATTAAAGTCCATGAGAAGGATTTTGGCAAAGTACTTGGCACGAAGCATCTTCAATTGTGTTTTCTGAATTGTTCCTTCTTTCTTCAATGGATGTAAAAAGTTTCCTTATACCTAGATATGTTTCTAAATGCCTCATAACAAATACACCATAATCGACAGTATTGGATTTTGTTTTCCAATCAAAATCAATAATGCTAGGCTCAGAAACTAGAATGTCAGCGCATTTTGGATGAGGATGTCTCTCCAAGTAATTTATAAAAGAATCAATCTGTGAAAATTTAAAATAAAAAGTATGAGATATAGCAATTTAATGCACTATTTTAAAAAAAATGATGCAGTAAAATTATCAATATTATTCACAAGGTATATGAATGTAAACAAATAAGTTTGATGTTTTAAAAATAGGACCATAATGCTTTAAGTATTAGATAAAAGTAGACTTACCAGAGCATATGGGAAAGAACCATATCTTGTTGGTATATCATCGATGCCGTCATCTATGTTATCAATTATGTCTATTTCAGCGGTCTTCATATTGAAACAGATTACATAGAAATGGTTTGATGAATCTTCCGATATCTTTATTGCAGGAAAGAATACCTGTAGATATTTTTGTTATCATTAATCAACTTCATTCTATAGAACATCACAATTATATCATTTTATTCTCATAATTAATCTACTTACCAAATGAACATCGTCAAAATTATTCTGTTTTGCTTCAGTTAAAACCAAATGAATATTTTGATCAGAAACTTCTATTCTTTCTTCAATAGTCTTCCCCGAATCAATAGTGTAATTAGACTGTTTTTAGTAAATGCAAAACGTTATGTATATCAAAATGTAAATCTTTATGTATAATAAAAATTTATATAATTGAATTACTTACAAGCATTCCTGTATGACAATATACAGGCTCAAGAAAAAAACACCTTCAACTCCAACTCTTTTATTCATCTTGAAAACAACCTCAGTGTACAATATTTCAGACAAGGTAATATATATAATGTTGTGATACCAAACCTACTGAATCAAACCTACTGAATCAAACCTACTGAATCATCTAGAATCAGACAAATTAATCAGCGAATCGAGATGGTTTGTATGTTTAGTTTTTTGATTAATGCTCATATGAATGATTTATTTTAGTTATTGGTCAAAGTTGAGATATTGTTCAAATTTTGTTTTAAAATTGATTTTTTATGTTTGATAAACACTGCTACGTGTTAAAAATGCAATATAATGCTCTAGAATTACACTTAAGTTCATATTTAAGATTAAATAAATAACTAACTGGTCTTAAGATTTAAATAATGCTATGTGTTAAAAATAAACTATAATTCTCTAGAATTAGAATTAAGTTCATATAATGCTATGTGTTAAAAATGCACTATAACGCTCTAGAATTAGATTTAAGTTCATATTTTAAGTTCATATAATGTTATGTGTTAAAAATGCAATATAATGTTCTAAAATAAGACTTAAGTTCATATAATGCTATAGGTTAGCTGTTGACCAAAGTTTGTTTAAAAGTGACTTTTTATGCTTCAAAAATAACTACTATGTGATATTAATTAAATATAATTAATGCAGTAAATATATAATATTGATGCTATGAAAAAAAATATGTTATGTAATAATTAAGAACTTACCCTTCAGGTGTCTTATTACCCCATATGTATTCTGCAATCTTCTTTCCATCTTCTGATAGTGGTTGGCCCAATATGATTTTCCGTTGATAATATGGAGACACTAAAGAAAGAGGCAGCTTTACTTGACGTTTTTCGTTTTCCATATCAACAGGTGGAGCAATACAGCTAATTGGTGATGCATGCGTAATCATTTTTCTTTTTATAGGCCCAGGCTTATCTTTTTTTATCTTATTTCTTTTAGCAATTAACAGATCTCCTTCTTTGTTGCCTTTATCTTCATCATTTGATTTTTCATTCATGCATTGTAACTTTCCGACATTCTTTTTCATTAATTTATCCTTTATATCATCAAAAGTTGTTTTGTTTCTTTCAGTTTGTAGTTGACCAGATAGCGGAATCTCTTTATATTCTTCATGTTGTTCGGCAACAAACAATGGTGTTTTACCTTTAACCTCTCTTGCGTTGTTTTTCGGTAACCGCAATTTCATACTATGTAAACTTTTAAGAATTCCCTTTTTCTGAATTTGTAGAGATTTTGGTGGCTCGGCAATTAAGAAACTTTTTGACACACTCTCTTCTGATTCATCTAAGAAAGGTAGTTTGGAAACGGAGTAGTCAAAATACTCTTTGTTCACTTCTTCAATTGAAGGAAAATCGGTCATTAAACTCTCGATATTTTCCATTCCAATTGTAAGAAAGCCAGCTTCTTTGAGATTTTTAGAACCTGTTATTAAAAGAAGAAATTAAACAACAGTTTTTTTGAAAAAAATAGAATAACTTGTTTTACTACAGCATAGTTACTTCTTACTGCATCATATTGTTTTTTATCTAGTCATGCATTATAGTTAAACAGTGCATTACTAGTTTTAAAACACTATGATGCAGTGAAATTAATAATCAATATAAGAAAGTGTTTGTTTTTCATTTACTTTCGTATGCTCCCAGGTTTTCATCTGGTAATTCATCATCTTGCATTCCACCTTCAGTGTCAAGTTCCATCTATGCTTCTTCACTATCAAGTTCCATCTCTTCTTCTTCACTTTCAAAGAATAGCGTTTGCGATTGATTTTCAAGGAATGAATCGTCATAAATGACAATAGATCTCTCGTTGACATCTTTATCGTACACTTCAGAACATATTTCAGCATTTAAACAATCTTTTTGACAAAAAATCAAATTAAAAAAAGAAAATAGTTGATTTAATATTTCTTTATAAACTAGTTTGCACTATTTAGTTAAGTAGTATATCATAGAATATAATTCTATCTAGTTTATAAACATTATGATGCGATGAAATTGTTGCATAAAATGTAGTTATTACATATTACTTAAATATGTAACTAGATTAGAGTATCCTATAGACATTCAAGTTTTAAAGGTGTTCTAGTTATATTACAGACATTCAATATCCGAAACATACGATATAAGATAAAATATTAGTAGAAACCAGAGAAGTGTCATTGTTCATTTAATTTTAGAGGTTTTTCTTGCTTTAGTGGGGTGATGCTTCTCCTGCTTTTCCTTTTGTTGTATTTTTAGGGGCAATAGATGGTTTATTTTTCCCCCTTTAGCAGGTGATGCTGCTGCTGCTTTATCTTTGGTTGTTGACCTTGTCCGCCTTTCATATTCTGGTGTTGAGTCTGGCATAGAATTCCCTTCATCCGTTGCTACAGGCTCAACATTACCAGATTCATTGGCGTCTATACCTTCATTCATTCCAACTTCCACATTCCCAACAGGCTCAGTAATATTTGTCTCATCGGCGTCGTCACCTTCATTCATCCCTTCTTCTACAGATTCATTCAAACCAACTTCATCCAATACATTATCTCTATCTGCATCAGTCTTATCTTGATGATTCAAAGCATCATCATCGTTATACATTCTCTTTAAGAATGTATTTCTTTTTTGAACAATCTCCTTGAAGTCATCGTCAACTGGATATTCATTCAATGCTATTTTTATCTTCTCGTCATGATCTTCAAACATTTGAATAAGCTTTATGAGCTTATGATTCAAGAAAACCTTCATATCCTGTGTGTTTTTTTAAAAAAAATGTTAGTAAAACATAACTTTGATGCATTAAACTTTCTAACATATTTTAAATTATATATGCTTGTATTATTTTGAGAAATATAATATAATATAAAATTAAATAAAATATATATATATATATATAAGCTATGATATGTTGAAATTTTAATCTTTATTGTAGTAAGATATGCTATTTTTAGGATCACAAACATGTCAATAAGCTTTATGAGAAAAACATTGCAGTAAGATATGCTATTAAAACCTTCATATCCTGTTTGTTTTTCAAAAAAAAGATAAATTGTTAGCTAAACATAACTTTGATGCATTAAACTTTTTGTCTTTTTTAAAAAAAAATTTATATAGATAAAAAATGAGTTTGATACATTAAACTTTTTAACTTTTATTCAGTAAAAATATGATGATTTATTTTTTGCAATATAGTCTATATTAACTAAAATCTAACTTTGATTCATTAAAATTTCTAAACTAATGCATCAAGATATGGAACTTATATTTTAACTTAATAATACAGAAGAGTCTTGATGATTACCTGACTAGTTTTTTCTTTGAACTGTTGTAGATTCTCTTCTCGGCTAGTACTTCCACCCTCTGTTAACACAATGATCAAACCTAATATTAGAAGTCATCATATGATTCCATATATCTATATTTTTTTAATATAAGATTATAACTTACCTAGTAGATTATTTCGTTCTTTCCTTTTCTTCAATTTGATGTTTGGTTTTTCAATATATTCAAATTATTTGAATATACGAAGCTTACCAAAGCCTCCACTCTCTATTTCTTGTGCTTCTCTTTTTTTAGCAAGTCTGTACTCCATCCTTTGAATACAGGTGATGTTCTTTCCACTTTTAGATCAGGTGAATCTGTTGAACTGCAGTATATAAGCTAAAAAAGAAAAATATATATTAGCATTATATTTCATAATTTATTGCATCATATTTTAGAAATAATACATTAGTAGTTAATGCTGTAAAAAACATACCGCCAATACTACTGTGGAAGCATCAAAGGTTTATCCTGGTGACCAATCCTGGATCTCTGATCGAATACAGTCAAAAATATACTCGCACCAATCAAATTGTTGAAATTCTTCCATTCGTTTTACCGATGGTATGTAATAAGTGTGAAAACACTTATCCTTTTACCACTTATTTCCAATAATAACAAGACCAAAACGTATATTTTATGTCGTAAAAGTCGGAATTATGCGTGATTTGTGTTTTTATTGTGTTTTAGGACCAAAAGATGAAAAAGGAAGAAAACATGGGCTATCACAGGCTTTTATCGAAGAAAACGAGAAAAGAAGAAGTCAAAAGATCAAGAGTGCAAAAAGAACGGAAGTCCAAGGCCTATTCTGAAGATTTATCGAGGAAAAAGTCTAAAGACGGAAGTTCAATGAAGTCGAAGAAATCAAGTCTAAGAATAAAATTAGAAGACGAGTTTAATTTACATCGACAAATCCCGAGACGACGTCGAGAAAGACAAAGAATTAAAATCGAGTCGAGAAGAAAGAAAGAAAGAAGGAAGCACATGCACCTCCCCATCTCCTATAAATACCCTCCTAATGACACATTAGGAGGGTGTTAGTTTGTTAATTTTTAGCATTTTCATTTTTTCCTTTCTTTAGTTTTTAGAGAGAGAAAGTTTTAACTTTCTCTCACTAAGTTTTCATCTTTTCTTCATCTTTTCTTCATCTTTTCTTTCAACTTTAAGCTTTATTTCATCCTTGTATTTGGAATTCATTAATCAAAAGTTCAAGTTTAAGCTTAAAATTTTTAATCTTCTTCTACCTTTCTTGATTTTGATTCATCTTTGATCCGAAATGTTCTTGATTCGTGTTTGATTTTGATGTTTATGTGACTAAAAAGTTTATCTTTTTATTCCTTACTAAGTTTTTATACGGTTTAAGCTTTAAGCTTCTTGTGCTTATTGGCTTATTTCGTATATATAGCTTATTTTCTTTTAAGTTTTCTTAAAAATTTAGTCTTTTTAAAGTTTGATTTATAAAAGTTTGTTTATTTCGTGTTTTAAAAGAAAAGTTTTAAATTTTATGCTTGTTTTGATTTGGTTAAGGTTTGAACAAGTGCTTATTCGTATTTGCTTATTAGTGCTTATTGGTTTTAGCTTATTTGCTTTCATCTGAATATTATCATCTTCATCGCAATCATAGGGTTTCTATATTGCGACGCTATATTCAGACGGTTTCATTGTATGGCAATAACCATTAGGGTTTTACTTTGCGATCAAGTGTATTTCCCCCTTATTCCGATCGTGATTGCGATCGCTCATTCCGATCGTATATTGCGACGGGTCTTAAGGCTACATTGAGATGAAACGCTGCCAAATTTTCATTAGCCATATTGCGATAGATAGTTTTTTCCGATAGACTTGTATTCCGACTGATGTGATTCTGACAGCTTACTTTGACTTATTCCGATACTTTGAACATTCCGACAGAGTTGATTTCTTGTATTCTGATACCTTGGATTCCGATACTAGAAATTCAGATAGATTATTCCGATAGAAGTTACTTTCACTTATTCCGATGGTTTCATCTTTGATACATTCCGATAGTAACATTCAGATGACATTCCGACACAAACATTCCGATGGTTTAAGTTTTTCGTTTTACAAAGTGTTTTTCTAGTAATTTTTAGTTTAATTTTTAAAGCTTTTATTTTACTCAACGACATTTTCATATTTACTTTTAGTTTAAAATAGATAACCAAACCATTTATTTTTCCACCAAGAAAGACTGAGTCGCACTAATTACTTGTAATCAATTCGAAAAGAATGGAATAACGAACTTACATAACTAAGTGAAAACCTAGTTATTAAATGGCGCCGCTGCCGGCTCTTTTCGTTAAGATTAACGGTTTTTAGTGAGAGACAAGTTGGATTTTGGGATCCGTTCATTTTTGAACGTTATTTTTCTTGATTAAATTTTCAAAAATCCTAAAAAATATAAAATTTTCGAAAAATCCAAAAAAAAAATAGTAAAACATAAAAACCCCAAAATATTTCTTGTCTATTTTTCTTTTCCTTTTGTAGGCGTGTATGCGTACTCGTGCTCGTAAGAAGAAAGTAGCTCAAGCCGAAGTCATTACTCCACCTATTGTCACCATGGACAATCAACCAATGATCGAGATTTTGTAATCGTAAGTGGAGGGCAACACCGATGCTATTGTTATACCCGAGATTGGAGCCAACAACTTTGAACTCAAATCCGGTTTCATTCAAATGGTCTCTGCTCAACCATTCTTGGGGCGTACACTTGATGATCCTCACGACCATATCAAACGGTTTCTTCAACTCGATAATACGGTCAAGTATAATGGGGTTTCACAAGAGGTAATTCGCTTACAACTTTTTCCTTTCTCCTTAGTGGGACAAGCCCAGAATTGGCTTGATAAGGAACCGCCACAAAGTATTCTTATGTAGACGGATTTAGAGACTAAATTCATCAACTATTTTTTCCCACCCTCACGTACTACCGCTTTACGGAATGAAATCATTACCTTAGAACAAAAGTACGGTGAGACATTTAGTGAATCTTGGGACCGTTTTAAGGAAATTTTAAGAAAGTGTCCACAACATGGTTTCACAAAAGTACATCAAATTAATACTTTTTACAATGGTTTAAGCATGAATGACCAAGATTCACTAAATAGTGCCTCGGGGGGTAACATTTTGGTTATGTCTTCTAATGCCGCATGGGACATTATCGAGAATAAGTCTAGAGTGCAAACCAAGAGTGTTCGGACTAATGTGGCTAGTGCTAGTACTAGTGACAGCGACAAGAGAATCGATAAGCTTACTTTGCTTGTTGAAACACTTGCTCTACAAACCACTAACAATACCAAAGCCATCAATGCACAAGTTAATGCTTTGAGTCAGTCATGTGAAATATGCGGGGGTTCTCATTCATACACCGATTGTCCTTCGACTCATGACAATCCGGAAAATGTGTATGCCGCCAACGGTAACTATTCCACGGGAGGCTATCAAGCACGTCCTCAAGGTGACCGCAATTTGCTCAGTTATCGTTCAAACAACTTCCATTCAACACCCGGTTTCCCCCACAAAACCAAAACAACCTCAATCGCAAAAATCAAAACCAACCTCGAGCTCCAAATCAATATCAAACCCAAAGAAACCCATATCCACCTCAAGGAAACAATCAAGTTCCCCAACCACCCGCTTATCAACCACCTTCCTACCATGGTCTTCCTCCCACCCAACCCACCGCATTTAATCAAGAGGTTGACACTTACATGAGGACTAATGATGCGATAGTGCAGAATCTTCAGCGGCAAATGGCCAACTTGAAAGGAGATATGGTGAAACAAGGGAATGATCTTCGAGCCGATATGCGAAACTCTTTGACCAGTCAAACGAATGACTTAAGGGATATGATGGCTAGTTTCTTCCAAAGTAATCAAGCCTCTGGTTCGGGTTCTCTTCCGAGTAACACCGTTGCTAATCCAAGAGGGGAGATGAAAGCAATCACCACTCGAAGTGGAAAAGGTTTAAAGGAACCCGAGCTTCCTACACCTACACCGATGATTGTGACAAAGGAAAACGAGTCCCCTTCTCCAATTCCTCCACCTTCTATTTCACCAATTCCTCCACCTTCTACTTCCACCCCTCCACCACCCAAGGATGTGAGTGAGAATTCCATTCCAAAGCCTTCATCTCAACCCAATATACCTTATCCCGCAAGGTTGAGGAAAGAGAAGTTGAAGAACAAGGATGATATTCAGGTCTCTAACTTTCTCAAAATGTTTAAACAACTGAATTTCAAATATGCTAAAATGTTTAAAGATCTTCTCAGTGATAAGGAGAAACTTCTTGACATCGCTCAGACCCAACTTAACGAGAATTGCTCCGCGGTGCTCTTAAGGAAATTACCCACCAAACTTGGTGATCCGGGTCATTTTCTCATTCCTTGCAACTTCCCCGGGGTAGAGAATTGTATGGACCTAGCCGATCTAGGTGCCAGTATCAATTTAATGCCTCTAAGCGTTTGGAAACAATTATCTCTACCCGAGCTAGTCCCCACACGAATGACATTGGAATTCGCTAACCGTACGGTTGCTTATCCGGTGGGGATAGCCGAAGATGTCTTCGTCGGTGTCGACAAATTCACCTTTCCGGCGGATTTTGTTGTCGTTGACTACGAGATGGATCCCCGTGTTCCATTAATCGTTGGACGTCCATTCTTGAGGACCGGTCGCACTCTCATTGATGTAGCCGCAGGCGAATTATTTATGAGAGTTGGTGACGATAAAATCATCTTCAACATGGGTAAACTTTCTAAGCAGCCTTCTGAAAACGAAAGCGTTAATTTCATTGACGTTCTTGATGAGGCTTGTGAAAAACATTTCAAAGACTCTTGTAAAAGTGGTTCTTCTTCTCTATCCATTGTTGAGACCGTTGCCTCTATTGCTCCATCACTAACTCCATTTGGAGAAAGTGATTTCATTTTGAAAGAATTTGAAGCAACTTTGGGAGATCTGGACTTCCAATATGACGATTCTCCCTCCAATTGGGATGAAGACATTTGTACCATTGAGAAACTTCTCAATGAGGACCATATTCCTCCACGGTATCCTAAGGAAATCTCCATCGATGATCCGAATTTGACTATGCCTTCCATCGAAAATCCTCTGGATTTAGAGCTTACGGATCTTCCGTCTCATCTCGAATACGTGTTCCTTGAAGACAATAACAAGTCACCCATCATCATCGCTAAGGATTTGAAAAAAGACGAAAAATCTCGCCTTATCGCCGTGCTGAAAAATCATAAGAAAGCGATTGCTTGAAAAATCTCCGATATTCGTGAAATTGATCCTCACTTTTGCACACATAAAATTCTCATGGAGGACGACTTTAAACCCACTATTCAAAACCAAAGAAGGGTGAATCCCAAGATCCATGACGTTATCAAAAAAGAGGTTATCAAACTTCTTGATGCGGGAATGATCTACCCTATCTCGGATTCACCATGGGTTAGTCCCGTCCATTGTGTGCCTAAGCAAGGCGGAATCACCATTGTGCCCAATGAAAACAACGAGTTGATTCCTACTCGTCTCGTTACAGGGTGGAGAGTTTGTATAGACTATCGCAAACTCAATGATGCTACGAGAAAGGATCATTTTCCCCTTCCTTTTATGGACCAAATGCTTGAACGTCTAGCGGGTAATGACTATTATTGCTTCTTAGACGGTTTCTCCGGGTATTTTCAAATTCCCATCGATCCTAAAGACCAAGAGAAAACCACATTCACTTGTCCTTATGGAACATTTGCTTACAAAAGAATGCCTTTCGGCTTATGCAATGCTCCTAGGACGTTCCAAAGGTGTATGATGGCTATCTTCCATGACATGGTTGAAGAAACTATGGAAGTCTTCATGGATGATTTCTCGGTCTATGGTGATTCTTTCTCTCATTGCCTTGCCAATTTGGAACGCATGCTTAAACGGTGTGAAGACACTCGTCTCGTTCTTAATTGGGAAAAATGTCATTTCATGGTAAAAGAAGGCATTGTGCTTGGACATAAAATCTCAAAAGCTGGTCTTGAAGTGGACCATGCTAAAGTTGATGTCATAGCAAAATTACCTCCACCTTCAACCGTGAAGGGTGTGAGAAGTTTCCTTGGTCATGCGGGCTTCTATCGTCGTTTCATTCAAGATTTTTCTAAAATCGCTCGCCCGATGACCCACCTCTTGGAAAAAGATACTCCTTTTATCTTTTCTAAAGAGTGTCTCGAATCTTTCAATCTTCTTAAGGATAAGCTAACTAAGGCACCGGTCTTGGTTACCCCTAATTGGGAGCTACCTTTTGAATTGATGTGTGATGCTAGAGACTTTGCTATTGGAGCGGTTTTGGGACAAAGAGTGAACAAACACTTCCAACCAATCCATTATGCTAGCAAGACAATGACGGGGGCTCAATTGCATTATTCCACTACCGAAAAAGAGCTTTTAGCTGTAGTGTATGCTTTTGAAAAATTTCTCCCCTATCTTGTCCTTACCACCACCATTGTCTATATCGACCATTCCGCGTTGAAGTACTTGTTAACAAAGCAAGATTCGAAGCCAAGACTTCTTTGTTAGGTTTTGCTCCTTCAAGAATTTAAAATTGAAATTCGTGACAAGAAGGGAGCCGAAAACCTAGCCGCGAATCATTTAAGTAGACTTGAGGATCCTTATCAAGGGGATCATCCGACTCAAGAGATCAATGACTCTTTTCCCCTTGAGGCCTTAATGTCTATCAATTCCAATCTTGATGACACCCCGTGGTTTGCGGACATTGCAAACTACTTGGCGGGTGGAGTTCTCAAGGAAGGGTTAACGTCCCAACAAAAGAAAAAGTTCTTTAAAGACATTAAACACTATTTTTGGGACGACCCTTACCTTTTCAAACAATGTGCAGATCTTGTCATTCGTAGGTGTGTTGATGGGCCAGCAGCGTTACTAATCCTAGAAGCTTGCCACAAAGGACCCACCGGTGGTCACTTTGTGTCACACCCCACCATGGCGGAATATGGGGCACGACGTATGGATATCATCACAACAATAGCGTGTCTATAGAGATAACTAAATGATATAAGAAATGTCATAAAATGGTGACACAAATGTCATGACAATATCTCAACAATGCAGGAGTCTAGGTAAGTAGGTAACAGTCCTACCTCTTACCCAAGACAAACAAGTAACATAATTAAAACAAACATATGTGTGCCACAGTATCACTTATTTAAATGAACAAATAAAAACTAAGAAGGAACGGGGATCTCCTTCTAAATGCATATCCTACGCTCTCCAAATCCTAGCCACTTATGTTCTCAAGCTTAACCATAATATCACCTGAAAGAGACACTAAAACACGTCAACATAAAGTTGGTGAGAGTCATAGGTTTAGACTCCAACGCCAAAATAGTTATAAGCTGTGAATAAAAACCATCAACACAATAACATATGGACAATGTGTTACAATTATGTATTAACAACTATCAATCAAGACCAATCATACCAAACCAATCCAAGGCTCCTACCTTGCCAAACAACATCATGGTACCATAGATGATCACACTATGTACCTATCCCAAGGCCACTACCTTGGCAAACCACAAGGCCACTACCTTGTCAAACCACAAGGCCACTACCTTGTCAAACCACAATAACATATCAAAAATCGCATAGCAGTTAATCACATAAGTGTACACACAAGTCCATCACAACCATAAAACATTCACAACAACAATTTAGAAACAACTCAACACAGTGTCTCTTCCATCCCATCTGGAAGTCAAAAACAATAGTAAACATGGGACTATGAAACTCACCTGATTGCTTCTTCACAAGTCCTTGCACTAGCAACAAGCTAACAAACCAAAAACACATAATCAAAACATGAACCAATCACTAAAATGGCTCATCAACCTATGATGGACATCTAGCCTATTCCCATATAAATACCTCATAGATAAGCTCTAATCACCCCATTACCTTTCTTTAACAAGTCCTTAACTTGGTTAAGTTTAATAACTATCTCGCTCATATTTTACACAAAACAGTCCCAGTTTTTAGGTCTCAAAACTTTAAGTCAAACATCCACTTAAACATACCCATGATTTCTGTAAAAGGTATATTCATACCCTTACGTATGTTGGCTAACACTTCCCACTTAACCTAACCTTAAAGCTACTGTTAAGGCCCCGATATACATATATCTACTTTTGTCATTCCAGATTTCCTGATTGTAAACGTACTAAAAGTTTGTTACCATTAAGGGGTCTTACCCTAAACCACAATCTTAGCCCAAGTGCAGATCCTTACTAAAATATATAAACCATCTCTCATGTTCGTGAGAAGATCCCAATGCAACCCTAAGTACCCCAAACAACCCAAAACTTAAAAAGAAAACAGGCTTAATTCAAAACTGTTTTGACCTCCGACTGTTGTAACCTGTTTTTGACCCACTTCCCGACCTCCAATTTAGTTCTCGTTTCTTGCATTGGAAAGCCACTTCAATTATCTTTCCAGGGATATGTGGATCGCAAAATAAGAGTTTGTAGAACTCCCTATATGATCAAAACAATGACCCAAAATTCTGCCCAGTTTTTAAAAACGGGTTTAACTAAATTAACCTCATTAATTAACCCTAATCCCACCAATTACAAGCCCTAATTTATGTAATCATCATGTTATGATTAGTATAACATTAATTTACTGTTTTTATAATAAACCCTAACCTTAATCCATCATAAGATGATTAAAGAAAACATAAAAACAATTTAATTAAAAAGGGTTTGAAGATTTTACCTTAGATTTTTTTGGAAAACAAGATTTTTGATGAAGAACCCTAATACCACCATTGATGCCGACTTGAAGGTGATCTCCAGGGGTTTTATGAAGTGTTTTGGTTAATAAAAAGTATTTATATAGATTCCTAACAAGTCCTTGGCCCATTACAAAAGCCTGGTTCCCTTTTTTCCCTTTTTTTCCCCTTTTCTTTTCTTTTTTTCACATAACCGACCTATACCCATTTAATTTCGTTTTTTTTTTCTTTTTATTATTAATATTTGTATTAATAATATTACCTTAATTTTCCTTAATTTATTTCAGCTCCTAAAGCCTCCAAAACCTCAAAACCGTAAAACTAGTCAAATTTACACGTTTTACCGTAAAAGACGTAAAATATACACTTTTATAAAAAATCTCAAATTTTGAAATAAACTTTATAACTAAGTCCTAAATGACTTAAAACCATCCCGAAAAATATCTATATGACTAATTACCTCCTCCAAGACCTCTAAATGCTAAACCGTAAATCGTAAAAATATGATTTTCTATAATACATATACGTATACGTAAAACCACTAAATAACACCATCTCACTTCATAGTCACTACCATGTGAACTCATGAACATGAAATCATCACACATCGTCTCACTCACAAGGTACCCCGTACCGGAAACGATATCCAAACCACAATCTATACACACCAATTAGCACATAAACACGTAAAGACACGTAACTAGCACAAAATAAAACTAAGTGACGAACCTCAAAACCAGGGTTGTCACATCACTCCCTCCTAATAGAAATCTCGTCCCGAGATTTACTCCTTAGGATCAAACACACAAACAACAAATCACATGAGGATACTTGTTCTAAACGAACTCCTCTCATTTCCGCGTGAACTTTAGTTCAAGTTTCAAATTACCACATATACAAACAAAAATAATTAAACTCGTTGCCAAACTTTTGACCTCACAGTCAATAAATCTCACAGATGACTCTTTGATAAAAAAAGACTCTTATTAACACAAGTCCCGAATAACCGTACATGCAAAATGCATTCTCAAACAACCTTTACCAAATCTCAATACATGAAATGTATCATGTATACAACTCATTTTCCCCAAGTAATTCTATGCTCATAAGCTAATGGTCCGATCTTTCCAAAGATCATAAATGGACCTACAAAACTCTACATCAACTCTTCCATTTTACATACCACCCGTTACTATAGGTGAATCTCCCTACATAACTTTGTCACTAAATCTACTGGTTTCCTCCTTTTCTACATAGCATCCCTTGCTGCTCTCATTCTGTCCACAAACACCATTACCATATTAGTAGCCCCTTTTACCAATTCTAGTCCATAATGGGGACAACTCACCCTATCCTTTCATATAGTGCCTCAAATGGCATTTATCGACTTCTAGTATGATAACTGTCATTACATGAAAACTCAGCCATCGCTAATGAGTTTCCTAACTCCCTCTAAATCAATCACTCATGCCCTCAGTATAACACCTAAGGTTGTATAAATATATCACTTGCCTATCCTTTTCCAGTCAGCTGGATATACTCATATCCAATCATGTTTCATCAACCCCTTTAGTCCGTACCCCAACTACTTGAAATTCCAATCTCCTTCCTAAGTGACCTATGACGATGTTTCACAAATCCATTAGTTCTTCCAAACCTTCAGTTCCTGCAACGTATAAGAAATCGCCTTTCTTGTCGTACTCGTACACATCCAAATCCTTGCTCCACGTATCGTCATGCTTCGCGAATTCATCCAGTCCTTTCGATAATGCCAAGATCGGCTCATTATCCAATCCACCTCTTCAGCCTCCAAAATGCTTCCTCATCCTTCTTCACTTCGCCCCTCGCTGGTTCCATGATATGCCATCATCTCTAACTACTCATCATGGTAGACTTAATACTAAAACTCACACTTTGAAAATCTCACGTATAATTCCACTCCAAAACCAACACATACTTCACCTCACTCTCCTTCTTAGATTTGAGTAGATCAAGATGTCGTCGATGCTCCTGATGAGAACTCGTTTATATACGTTCATGCACACCCGGTTCATTGATTCCATGAAAACCGCTAGTGCTTTAGCGAAGCCAAATGCATAACCATAAACCCAAAGCGTTCATACCACCTCCTTGGCAGTTTCAACTATGTCCTCCTTGCACCCTCTCTTAGCGGCAATACGAATAAATTCCTACCTCGTTCTACTTGCAAAATTCTACACGCATTTTAAAAGACCAATGCTTCCTCTCATCAGACCACTCAACCGCTTTCCACATCCAATCTACTACTAAGCAACTCAACTTTTACCTTGCATCCATTGCAATTTCCATCAACTCTTGTTCTTGGAATCATTCCATCTACAATTTCCTTGGAAAGGCACTAACTCCAACTCCTCTCACTTCTCCTACTTGCTCTACTTATGGTTCTACCTCACAGTAATAGGCAAACCTACTAAATCTCAGGAAATTTTCGAAAAACTTACATGCCTTACGCACAATCATAAATACCTTTGAGGTATTGTATCCCCTTCCAACACTCTCTATGGCACGTTACTTATGCTAGTATCCCACAAATCTTTGTTCATCTCCTTGGTACTCCTAAGAGACCTCATGACCATATTAGTTCGTCTACGAACTTCTTTCCTCCCCACTAAGGGCATTCCGACCGTTCTCTCATGGTCACCTACTTAATCGTGTAGGCGCAACCAAGTCTTTCATACGACTACCTCAACGCTCCCGAACAATACGAAACAAAAACTACATCCTGAATCCACCAGATATGATCAACGAATCAAACCCACGGATAACTAACGACATTTCACGTGCACCAGTTAAAACAAGTCAAAACCCATGAGACTCAAAAGAAAAATCAAACCCAAAACGTGTATCAATTCAAAATGACCCATCACAACGAAAAATAATCCAAGAAACACCCAATGGCAACCAAACATATTACGCCCCGTGACATATTATTTAAACCGTGCAAAAGATCGACTTTTCCAAAAGAATTTATATATTTTTTTATTATTATTACCTCCCACATCTATGTGACTCAAATAATCTACAAATAACCTTCTAGACGATATCAAAACTCAACTCAAAGAATAGGTATCCCGTGCATCCAAAATCATAAAAAAATAAACTACTATTCAAACTCAACCTTTAACCCGACACTTGTACAATAATTTCGGCCAAGATACTGACCTCCCATGACTATCCATTCTGAATATTTGAAAAGTACGTTCCGAGTACATAATTCTAGGCTTTTTAATCATCCAAAAAGCTTTAAAAACGAACAAGTTGCGGCAAAAACAATTTTAGTTGTTTTAAAAAAACTAAAGATTAAACTTAGTGATTAATGTAATCCTTTTAAATGACAGATATAATTGTATGTGTAACCTTCATAAACTCAATTTAACCTTGTATTAATAATTATAAATGACGTGAATCGGTTAAACCCAATTATATAAACTATGTAAGTAGAAAGAAATTTTACTTCGCTTTATTTTAAAGAAAGTCCTTTAGAATTTGAAATATATAAGTGTTGATTAAAAAGAAATCTTATGTTACATCTTGTTTCAAACACGACTCCAACACCTTACCCTTATTTTACCGAATACAACCAACCATCTAACTCAATATATACCGACCAAAGAAATGCAAGACCCAACACAAAAGATTTCATTATCTCAAAAGAAATCCCAAGTTATTTCAGTAGACTTGAAACCAAAAACACCATTTTAAAACGTACACGTGAAATACGAGACTCAAAGAATACGCTACAAGACACACTTCAAAAGATTCAAAACGTCGGTGGAACTCCAACAAACTACTTCAAAAGATTCAAAACGTCGGTGGAACTCCAACAAACTCCAGCACCATAAAAACACGAGCAAACACAAGGTACGTTCAGGTTATAATAACTACTGAACGACCATAAATCATAACATAACGTCTACTAGTATATATACATCCGCATATGTATACCTATTGAATCTCCCAAACATACTCGTTATCATACATGTCAAGTCAATCAATCGCTTTATACGCTCGTTTTTCCATACGAGTAATCACCATCTCACCGTGCCACAACAAGGCATAAAGCCCACTTCCAAAACCAAACCATATCGTGTGACCTCGTAATCACACAACACCACTATAATCCCAAAACATATAACACAAAAAGAACAATAGCCATATCATAGGCAGCCATTACATAAACCCATATATATACGTATACCCAAATTCTACATCTCATCATATACAAGCATGTATTAACCCTCTTTCATGCAATCATACTTGAGAACCCATTGAAGTTGTGGTACTTGTATAACTATGTTGGCCACCATACTTATACAATTACCCTTTCCCCAATGCACTCCCTCCTATGATGACACTTATAAGAATCAATACAACATATAACACATAATCCATCTACTCACATAAGCTCATAACCACATAACAAAGGTTCAAAACTCCAACTATTAAAATAACATAGTCAAACTCTCGGAATACAGAAATCCATAGTCTAGCTAAAACAGCCTAGACTAAATCCAAAACGAAAACATAATCAGTTATAAGTCATGTCGCCCGTAAGAGTGGAAACAGCTTAAAACCCTTCCTATCCACCTACTCCTAGTAACTCGAACCACCACACGGTTCTTAGGGGACATGACTTAAACATCAAAAGAAAAATAACATACCTCAGGTATGTAGAATAACTTGATAAAAGATCAAAACTACCTTCTACTAAATTATGTACTATAATGTACCATTTAAGCAAAATACAACAGTGACTAGCGTGGACGATTATGGTTCAACCCGCACTAGTCACAAACCTAAAAAGAAAATAACAGGTGACTAAGTATGAACATACTACGGTTCAATTCATACTAGTCAAAACATCGCAATAAATAACATCCAAACACATCAATTAATATAAAATGCACACATACTCCTATGACGCCTATATGCAGGGACCCTTAAGCTATAGACTAGGCTACGCGACTAGGCAACCTAATTCTCTATAACCATTGTCTCTGATACCATTCTGTCACACCCCACCATGGCGGAATATGGGGCACGACGTATGGATATCATCACAACAATAGCGTGTCTATAGAGATAACTAAATGATATAAGAAATGTCATAAAATGGTGACACAAATGTCATGACAATATCTCAACAATGCAGGAGTCTAGGTAAGTAGGTAACAGTCCTACCTCTTACCCAAGACAAACAAGTAACATAATTAAAACAAACATATGTGTGCCACAGTATCACTTATTTAAATGAACAAATAAAAACTAAGAAGGAACGGGGATCTCCTTCTAAATGCATATCCTACGCTCTCTAAATCCTAGCCACTTATGTTCTCAAGCGTAACCATAATATCACCTGAAAGAGACACTAAAACACGTCAACATAAAGTTGGTGAGAGTCATAGGTTTAGACTCCAACGCCAAAATAGTTATAAGCTGTGAATAAAAACCATCAACACAATAACATATGGACAATGTGTTACAATTATGTATTAACAACTATCAATCAAGACCAATCATACCAAACCAATCCAAGGCTCCTACCTTGCCAAACAACATCATGGTACCATAGATGATCACACTATGTACCTATCCCAAGGCCACTACCTTGGCAAACCACAAGGCCACTACCTTGTCAAACCACAAGGCCACTACCTTGTCAAACCACAATAACATATCAAAAATCACATAGCAGTTAATCACATAAGTGTACACACAAGTCCATCACAACCATAAAACATTCACAACAACAATTTAGAAACAACTCAACACAGTGTCTCTTCCATCCCATCTGGAAGTCAAAAACAATAGTAAACATGGGACTATGAAACTCACCTGATTGCTTCTTCACAAGTCCTTGCACTAGCAACAAGCTAACAAACCAAAAACACATAATCAAAACATGAACCAATCACTAAAATGGCTCATCAACCTATGATGGACATCTAGCCTATTCCCATATAAATACCTCATAGATAAGCTCTAATCACCCCATTACCCTTCTTTAACAAGTCCTTAACTTGGTTAAGTTTAATAACTATCTCGTTCATATTTTACACAAAACAGTCCCAGTTTTTAGGTCTCAAAACTTTAAGTCAAACATCCACTTAAACATACCCATGATTTCTGTAAAAGGTATATTCATACCCTTACGTATGGTGGCTAACACTTCCCACTTGACCTAACCTTAAAGCTACTGTTAAGGCCCCGATATACATATATCTACTTTTGTCATTCCAGATTTCCTGATTTTAAACGTACTAAAAGTTTGTTACCATTAAGGGGTCTTACCCTAAACCACAATCTTAGCCCAAGTGCAGATCCTTACTACAATATATAAACCATCTCTCATGTTCGTGAGAAGATCCCAATGCAACCCTAAGTACCCCAAACAACCCAAAACTTAAAAAGAAAACGGGCTGAATTCAAAACTGTTTTGACCTCCGACTGTTGTAACCTGTTTTTGACCCACTTCCCGACCTCCAATTTAGTTCTCGTTTCTTGAATTGGAAAGCCACTTCAATTATCTTTCCAGGGATATGTGGATCGCAAAATAAGAGTTTGTAGAACTCCCTATATGATCAAAACAATGACCCAAAATTCTGCCCAGTTTTTAAAAACGGGTTTAACTAAATTAACCTCATTAATTAACCATAATCCCACTAATTACAAGCCCTAATTTATGTAATCATCATGTTATGATTAGTATAACATTAATTTACTGTTTTTATAATAAACCCTAACCTTAATCCATCATAAGATGATTAAAGAAAACATAAAAACAATTTAATTAAAAAGGGTTTGAAGATTTTACCTTAGATTTTTTTGGAAAACAAGATTTTTGATGAAGAACCCTAATACCACCATTGATGCCGACTTGAAGGTGATCTCCAGGGGTTTTATGAAGTGTTTTGGTTAATAAAAAGTATTTATATAGATTCCTAACAAGTCCTTGGCCCATTACAAAAGCCCGGTTCCTTTTTTCCCTTTTTTCCCCTTTTCTTTTCTTTTTTTCACATAACCGACCTATACCCATTTAATTTCGTTTTTTTTATTTTTATTATTAATATTTGTATTAATAATATTACCTTAATTTTCCTTAATTTATTTCAGCTCCTAAAGCCTCCAAAACCTCAAAACCGTAAAACTAGTCAAATTTACACGTTTTACCGTAAAAGACGTAAAATATACACTTTTATAAAAAATCTCAAATTTTGAAATAAACTTTATAACTAAGTCCTAAATGACTTAAAACCATCCCGAAAAATATCTATATGACTAATTACCTCCTCCAAGACCTCTAAATGCTAAACCGTAAATCGTAAAAATACGATTTTCTATAATACATATACGTATACGTAAAACCACTAAATAACACCATCTCACTTCATAGTCACTACCATGTGAACTCATGAACATGAAATCATCACACATCGTCTCACTCACAAGGTACCCCGTACCGGAAACGATATCCAAACCACAATCTATACACACCAATTAGCACATAAACACGTAAAGACACGTAACTAGCACAAAATAAAACTAAGTGACGAACCTCAAAACCAGGGTTGTCACACTTTGGTCCTAATTACACCGTGAAGAAAGTGTTCGACTCTGGATTTTATTGGCCCACCATTTATCATGACGCTCATGAAATGGTTAAACATTGTGATGATTGTCAAAGACAAGGCAAGATCACACATAAAGATGAGATGCCTCAAAATTTCATCCAAGAGTGTGAAATCTTTGACGTATGGGGAATCGACTTTATGGGGCCATTTCCATCATCCAAAGGGAACAAATACATCCTCGTAGCCGTTGACTACGTTTCTAAATGGGTTGAAGCGAAGGCTCTCCCTACGAACGATGCGAGGGTGGTTGTGAACTTTTTGAAGCAGCTTTTTGCTCGATTCGGTGTTCCTCGTGCTATCATTAGTGACCGCGGGACTCATTTTTGCAATGATCAATTTGCACGAGTCATGGCTAAGTATGGTGTCAATCACCGTCTTTCCACCGCTTATCATCCTCAAACAAATGGTCAAGCCGAGATATCTAACCGTGGATTAAAGCAAATTCTTGAACGTACTGTGGGAGAGCATCGTGCCTCGTGGGCCGATAAGTTAGACGATGCTTTGTGCGCTTTCCGTACCGCATATAAGACACCCATTGGTTGCACTCCATATCGTCTTGTGTACGGTAAGGCATGCCACCTCCCTATTGAGCTGGAACATAAGGCATACTGGGCCTTGAGGTGGGCCAATTTTGACATCAACAAAGCCAGTGATCTTTGGAAGATTCAACTCAACGAGCTAAATGAACTGAGGAATGAAGCTTATGAGAACTCATTGATTTACAAGGAGAAGATCAAGATCATTCATGACTCAAGAATTAAGAACCTAGAGTTTCACGTTGGTGATCAAGTTCTACTCTTTAACACTCGGTTGAAGATCTTCTCGGGCAAGCTGAGGAGCCGTTGGTCTGGTCCATTCACCGTCCCCAAAGTCTTCCCATATGGCACCATTGAGCTTTCTCAGCCAAATGGGCCTAATTTTAAAGTGAATGGCCAGCGCGTGAAGTTGTACTTTGGTGAGGACATCTCTCACGAGATGATTCCATGCCTCACCACGTTTCCCTTGAATTAGTTCTGGGTCGAGTCAGGCTCGTGACTCGGTTAACAAAAACAAGCGCTTCTCGGGAGGCAACCCGTTGATCTATCCTTTACCGTTTTCATAATAAGTGTAGGGGGAGCCCCGTATGTGTTTGTTGTCTTGTTTCTTATGATGTGTAGGGATTAAAGCTTCAAAGATCCATTCTCGATGACTTTTGACGAATCGTGATCCCGTGTTCCCGTCTTCCTGGTTCTATCCTAAACTATCGTGATTCAATATTTCATATCTTATATGTTCACATTGAAATCACTATAGTTGTCCTTCCCTTAGCAAGATTTATACAAAGTGCACAATGTCCTAAGTGTAGGGGAGTTTACTCCCACATGCTTAAACATTGAGGACAATGTTTATATCAAGTGTAGGGGGACTTCTATCGAAGTAAGTGGTCTTTTGCATGAATTTGCCCTCATTTTAACCGGAAATCTGATTTTTCGACATTTTTCAAAATTTTTAATCTATTTTGGCCTATTTGTGTAGTAGTATTTTCCTTTGCTATCGTTGTTTATTTTCTTTGCTAAAATAAAATTTTGAATAAAGTGGTTTTAGTTTTTCAACGTCATGAATCTTTTGACCCAACCCGAGTTTACTTATCTAAGTTTACTCTAGCTAGTATCCTTAACGTGTTTAAGTCAAGTTTTGCTAGGCTTTTATATAGGGTACTTTAAAACGCGAAAGTCTTAACTCTCACGGGTTAAGAACAAGAACTTTTCGCATGTTCCTATAATTGATCCTAGAAAGTCGTTTAACAAGGGAACTTCAAAAACGCGAATTCTAAACTTGAAAAAGTCTAAGAAGTTTCAAGATCCTATAGATGACTTGAAAACCCAAAACTTTGATTTAATAGGTTAAGCATCCACGAGTCTCATTCTTTGAGATTTTAAATTGTGGAGAACGAGAGATGATATAGTCAATTATAAGTTTGGTATTCTTTCATGAATTTATGTGAGTTGATTATAAGCTTTTTCTCCCATCACTTGCTAATAAATATATTTGCAATAAATAAGGTTGTACGATTTGAAAAGTTACTTAGCTTCTAGCACAAGATCGTTTAAAAGTTGCTCGGTATTAATTAGAGTTCATAGCCAAGGCATAACTTATTGAAGCAGGATGCGAAGATTGGCGAGTCCAAAAAGATCCTAACAAGACATGAGGGCTACATTTTGTTGCTAAACATCCAAAGTGATGTGAAGAATCATTTATCGAAAATCAATATGAAGGATCGAGATACATGACGAAAAGCAAATACTCCGCAAAAGATCATGGATAAGTCTATCCAAAAAGGCCCTACCAAGGTATGAGGATAAATAGATCCAAGTCCTAAAAGGAGGCGGATCGTTGTATATCAAAGTCCAAAATAATGATTGGAGAAAAATGAAGAAGTCGTGGTCGAAAATTGAAGAATCTCTCAAAAACTTCAAGTGAAGAAATTCCTAATATGAAGAGAAGACCATAATTTCAAGAACGTCTCTCAAGATTCGAAGTATGAATTCGCTGCCAAATATCGGTCCGAGAAAGGTCTCAAATCGTGAAGCGAGTTATGCCAAGATATGAACTCTAAGAGGTCCCGAGAAGCAGTTTTAAAAGACTTTGTCCTTTAGCTAAGTATTGATTAAATCGTCCCACTTTATTTTCAGCCTAAATAACTATCAAAATAAGTCAAACAATGCATCCTCGTGATCATTCAAGACAATATTAAAATATAAGAGATACACCTAGGAATAAAGGAGTCTAAGTAAATAATTGGCCCATATGAGTTTGTGTTAGTTTGCTGACTTATAATAACAATGATCTCGTTTATAAGCTTGGTTTGGGGAACGTGAAACTTGAGGATGATAAACATTCATGACAGCCAAAACCCCAATGTAAGTCTTTGATTTCTTTACTTATTTTGAACATATTTCTATCTTTTTAATCTCCTTTAAGTTTAGTATTTAATAAAGGCCAAGGTGGGTTATCTATGATGAGAAATGTAAACTGTGCTTTGAAATTAATGCATTGCATGAGGGCATTGCAATGGTCAAGTGTAGGGGATTTAATAAGTGTGAAAACACTTATCCTTTTACCACTTATTTCCAATAATAACAAGACCAAAACGTATATTTTATGTCGTAAAAGTCAGAATTATGCGTGGTTTATGTTTTTATTGTGTTTTAGGACCAAAAGATGAAAAAGGAAGAAAACATGGGCTATCATGGGCTTTTATCGAAGAAAACGAGAAAAGACGAAGTCAAAAGATCAAGAGTGCAAAAAGAACGGAAGTCCAAGACCTATTCTGAAGATTTATCGAGGAAAAAGTCTAAAGACGGAAGTTTAATGAAGTCGAACAACTCAAGTCTAATTGTAGAAGAAAATTAGAAGACGAGTTTAATTTACATCGACAAATCCCGAGACGACGTCGAGAAAGACAAAGAATTAAAATCGAGTCGAGAAGAAAGAAAGAAAGAAGGAAGCACATGCACCTCCCCATCTCCTATAAATACCCTCCTAATGACACATTAGGAGGGTGTTAGTTAGTTAACTTTTAGCATTTTCATTTTTTCCTTTCTTTAGTTTTTAGAGAGAGAAAGTTTTAACTTTCTCTCACTAAGTTTTCATCTTTTCTTCATCTTTTCTTTCAACTTTAAGCTTTATTTCATCCTTGTATTTGGAATTCATTAATCAAAAGTTCAAGTTTAAGCTTTAAATTTTTAATCTTCTTCTACCTTTCTTGATTTTGATTCATCTTTGATCCGAAATGTTATTGATTCGTGTTTGATTTTGATGTTTTTGTGACTAAAAAGTTTATCTTTTTATTCCTTACTAAGTTTTTATACGGTTTAAGCTTTAAGCTTGTTGTGCTTATTGGCTTATTTCGTATATATAGCTTATTGTCTTTTAAGTTTTCTTAAAAATTTAGTCTTTTTAAAGTTTGATTTATAAAAGTTTGTTTATTTCGTGTTTTAAAAGAAAAGTTTTAAATTTTATGCTTGTTTTGATTTGGTTAAGGTTTGAACAAGTGCTTATTCGTATTTGCTTATTAGTGCTTATTGGTTTTAGCTTATTTTCTTTCATCCGAATATTATCATCTCCATCGCAATCATAGGGTTTCTATATTGCGACGCTATGATCAGACGGTTTCATTGTATCGCAATAACCATTAGGGTTTTACTTAGCGATCAAGTGTATTTCCCCCTTATTCCGATCGTGATTGCGATCGCTCATTGCGATCGTATATTGCGACGGGTCTTAAGGCTACATTGAGACGAAACACTGCCAAATTTTCATGAGCCATATTCCGATAGATAGTGTATTCCGATAGACTTGTATTCTGACTGATGTGATTCCGACAGCTTACCTTTGACTTATTCCGATACTTTGAACATTCCGACAGAGTTGATTTCTTGTATTCCGATACCTTGGATTCCGATACTAGAAATTCAAATAGATTATTCCGATAGAAGTTACTTTCACTTTTTCCGATGGTTTCATCTTTGATACATTCTGACAGTAACATTCAGATGACATTCCGACACAAACATTCCGATGGTTTAAGTTTTTCGTTTTACAAAGTGTTTTCCTAGTAATTTTTAGTTTAATTTTTAAAGCTTTTATTTTACTCAACGACATTTTCATATTTACTTTTAGTTTAAAATAGATAACCAAACCATTTATTTTTCCACCAAGAACGACTGAGTCGCACTAATTACTTGTAATCAATTCAAAAAGACTGGAATAACGAACTTACATAACTAAGTGAAAACCTAGTTATTAGTATGAATCTTTGATTTGCAGTGCCATCTTTGTTCCCTTCAGCTAGACAAGAGAAGAAAATAACCAAAAAGCTGACTTGGAAAAACCAATATGTTTCGGTCAAGCTAGCAACATGATCTTCAAGCTTTGAAATATTTATCTTCTCTGCATCATCTCCTGCAAAGGGTGTTGTTGCTCTCGAATCTGTAGTTGTCTTATCTTCAGACGTTGTGCTAGGTAGAGAGATAACTTTCTTTTCACCCATCAGAACACCCAAAATGTCATAAATTAATTCCTTGGTTACTCTAATTCTTCTTTCATCCTTCATCTTTATAGTGTCTGTTTCAAGATCATAGTTTTGTACAATCCAAAATGTCATCTTGGTTGGAACCGACATATACTCAAATTTATTGATGAAATGTCCCAAACCCATTTATTCTATAAACTTAAGTTGTCTGGTTGTGCATGCTTTTAACAAAAGATTCAAATGACGCACTGACATTCTTCGGACGATATTGGGAAATAATGTTTTGCCTTTTTTAGAAACTTTTTTTTCAGCAACTTCTTTTTCAGCTACATTCTCTACCACTTTATTCGATTTAATCCTCTGAATTCTCATCATCTTACCTTTTTCAGCTACCTTCTCTACAACTTCCTTCCCTATAACAGCAGTTGGAGCATATGTCTTTGATGTCTCAACATTTTCTGATTGAATTTGTTTAGCATCGTCAAGTACCTCAGTTGAAACTGTAATATCGACTGCTTTGCCTTTTTTAGCAATTTCTTTTTCAGCAACTTCTTTTTCAGCTACCTTCTACCACTTTCTTCGTATTAATCCTCCGATTTCTCATCATCTTACCTTTTTCAGCTACCTTCTCTACCACTACCTTCTCTACCACAACAGTTCGAGCATATGTCTTTGATGTATAAACATTATCTGATTGAATTTGTTCAGCATCGTCAAGTACCTCAGTTGAATCTGGAATATCAACTGCTGCAACCTTTTTCTTTTTTTTGTTTTGGCTTCTTCCTTCATCAGTTGGGATGTCATCAGCTGCTGCTCTTTTACCAATAACTTTGTTTTTAACACATATTTTTTTTTGTTTGGAAGATACTTCATTTGTATTAAATCCCTCTGGTTCTGAGAGTCCTTCATTGCTTTTACCTGTAAATAATTAACAATGTTATCCAACTTTTAAGAATTTAATGAATCATTACACATCCAATTCATTTAATGATACAGTAAAATTTTAACACATCGCAGTGATTTTCAAACTTGAAAACTCACATTTAATCAAATTTTGGACAACAACGAACCTAAATCATGCATACAAACGTAACTCGGAATATAGAGCATTATAGTTCAAATTTTAACACATGACACTGATTTTCAAGCATATAAACAATCATTGAATCAAAATTTGAACAATATCTAACATAATACATTCATATACAACATTAGAGTACAAATTCTAATACATCGCAGTGATTTTCAAGCATGAAATCTCACATTTAATCATAATTTAGACAACGGCTAAATAAAATCATTCATATGAATCTAACTCGGATTTTAGAGCATTAGGGTACAATTTTTAACACATTACAGTGTTTTTCAAGAATGATAAATCACACTTAATCATACTTTAGGAAACGGCTAACATAAATCATTCATATGAACCTAAATCACATTCTAGAGCATTAGAGTACCATTTTTATCACATCAAACTAATTTTCAAGC
This sequence comes from Glebionis coronaria, assembly GCA_025667525.1. Classification (NCBI taxonomy): domain Eukaryota; kingdom Viridiplantae; phylum Streptophyta; class Magnoliopsida; order Asterales; family Asteraceae; genus Glebionis; species Glebionis coronaria. The sequence goes on from JANFOE010000907.1 coordinate 728,224, forward strand.
ATATAAACAATCATTTTATCAATATTTATGAACAATTTGTAACCTAATTCATTCATATGTACCTAACTCGGATTTTAGAACATTATATTACAAATTTTAACACATCGTAGTGATTTTCAAGCATGAAAACTCACATTTAATCATACTTTAGATAACGGCTAACCTAAATCATTCATATGAAACTAACTTGGATTCTATAGCATTATAGTGCAATTTTGATCGTATCGCAGTGTTTTTCAAGCATATAAACTCACGTTTAATCAAACCTTGAACAACAGTTAACCTAAATCATTCATTTGAACCTAACTCGGAGTCTAGAGCATTAGAATCTAAATTTTAACACATCATATTGATTTTAAAATGTATAAACTCACATTTAATCAAACTTTAAACAATAGCTAACAGAAAACATTCATATGAACCTAATTTGTATTTTAAAACATTAGAGTACAAATTTTAACACATCATACTGATTTTAAAGCTTATAAACATACATTTAATCAAATTTTGAACAACTTCTAACCTAAATCATTATATGAACTTAACTCATATTTTAGAGCATTAGAGTACAAATTTTAAAACATTAAAGTGTTTTTCAAGCATGATAACTCACATTTAATCATACTTTAGACAACGGCTAACATAAACCATTCATATGAACCTAATCACATTTTAGAGCATTAGAGTTTAATTTTAATCACATCAAACTGATTTTCAAGCATATAAATAATCATTTATACAAAATATTTACAATATGTAACCTAATTCATTAATATCAACCTAACTCGGATTTTAGAGCATTACAGTACAAATTTTAACAAATTACAATGATTTTCAAGCATGAAAACTCAAATTTAATCATACTTTAGACAACGGCTAACATAATCCATTCATATGAACCTAAATCACATTCTAGAGCATTAGAGTATAATTTTAATCACATCAAACTGATTTTCAAGCATATAAACTATCATTTATTCAAAATATTTATAATATGTAACCTAATTCATTAATATCAACCTAATTCGGATTTTAGAGCATTAGAGTACAAATTTTAACAAATTACAGTTATTTTCAAGCATGAATACTCACATTTAATCATACTTTAGACAACGGCTAACCTAAATTATTCATATGAACCTAACTTGTATTCTATAGCATTAGAGTGCAATTTTTAACACATCGCATTGAAATAAAGATGTAGAATAAATCACTTACTGGTTGATATACTTATAGATTTTTCCGGCGACTTTTTTTTACTGTTTCCATAATCTACTCTTTGTTTTATCATCAGTCTAATACAATGATAGTTGAAATCAGATTGTTATAAACATAAATAATATCTAAATAAATAAATAGAGGTATTAATTCGCTTACGAGGAGAAGTACAGGATTTCAGATTCTTATTCACCATCTTTCTGGATTGATGCATTTCAAATTTTATGCATCTGGTTTTGATCTGGTTTTCATCTAGTGTGTGTAAACTTGGGGAGAGAGAAATATTGGAGATATATGTAGTAACTGGTAAATATAAGAGCTACGTAGGTGTTTATTCACCATAAATGAGACGCTCTCGGTTGGTTATTTACTATTTTTCCCTAAAGTTTGTAATATATACCAAATCAATATACAATTTTAATAGATTTTTCCAAATCAATATTTAATTTTAACAGATTAATAGGTAGGTGGTCGTTTATTCATCATAATTGAGACATTCTCGAAAGGTTATTACTAATATTTACCAAATCAATATACAACTTTATCATATTTTAGCAAATCAATATATAAATTTATCATATTTTATCAAATCAATATACTATTTTATCAGATTTCTTTAAAAAAGATTTAAATATAAAGGTATAATGCTTAAAAATCTACTTATTTCCATTAGAAGTTTACCAAATCATAAAGGTTAATTACTGCATTACAGGAGAGGATAACCAAAATAAATATTAGGTAAACAAAGTGGCATTTACAATGTACTTAGGCCAAGCTAAAATAAAATTACAACAAAAACAAACTTTATGTTTTGGGTAAACTTTACATAATAAAATTCTTCAAAAGTTTATAAATATTTTCATTAAACTTCATCCATGATTGCCTTCTTTATTCTTGCTTCAAACTTTCTCATGAGCCTAATATTAACTTTCACATTGAAACCACTTATAATCTTTTGTTTCTTTTGTTGCTTCTTCCAATGCTGGTCCGCTGCTTTGAGTAACACATTTCTCCAAAGGTTACAAGGCAACAGCAGAATCTTTGCTAAGTACTTTGCTCTGAGAGTGTTAATAGTTGATTTTTTATATCTATTTTCATCTGGCATTGTCATCAACCATATTTCTTTACCGACGTACATCTACAGAAGCCTCATAGCAAATAGACCACAGTCGACATCATTTTTTTTCCTTCAAGTCATCTTCAAGACTCTTGGGACGGCCTTCATGAATGCAACATGTTTTGGATCATTTACACTTTCTAGGTAAGCAATGAATAATTTGATCTGTGAAAAAATACAAGATTGCTGTTAATGCTGTAAAATTATATGTAATGCAATAAAAAAAATTTACCTGTTATATTTAAAAAAAAATTATAACAAAATTTTGAAGGTTATAAAAAACTAGTATTTATTAATACATAACTGTTTATCCAAATGAGATTCATAAATCAAAAATTACCATTGTCATGGCATAAGGGCCATATCTGTCATCAAGATCCTCATAATCATCATCAAGGTTGTCCATGATTTCTATTTCAGTATATATCATATTGAAGCATATTAAATAGTAATGGTTTACATCATCTATCATCTGAATGCAAGGAATCATAACCTGTAGATAATTCAGTAAAATATTATTAACTAAAACATAGTAATGCTGTAAAAATTTAAGTGTCATGCTGTAAATAATTTTTAAATAGTTTTAGTAATATATGTTATTTATAACTTACCATACTAACGTTATTCAAATTTGTTTTCTTTGAATTCTGCAAAAACAGACTCAAAGTTATCATCAAAAACTTTTCTCAGGTGTTCTTCATCCTTTTTCTGTTCAACCAGAGCGGGAGGCTGTATATAATCACACAAAAAATAAAATATCTCAACCTATAGAAATTCAATTTTTTAAGTATATATATAGACAAAAAAACTCACCAGCATTCCTGTACTGCAGTACAGATTTGAGTTAAATGAGACACTCAATTTGAATGTCTCCTCATACGCCAGAACAAGACTCCATAGGTCAAGAATATTTGATGAAATTAGGATGTTTGGATAAAGACTCAAGAATCATATACATTCAATTATTATGCCCAATCCACTGAATAAAAATTCCCTGCGCATTATAAAAGGAATTCAGTTTTTTTTACCAAATCATAAACAAAAAAAAAATATCTATAATATGCAATTCAGTTACTTTATTAAAAGTTAGTGCAGTAAAAACTAACCCTTCAGGACAACTGCCACTCCATACATATTCTATAACCTTTATTTCATCTTCAGTAAATGGTATGGCTGGATGAATTTTCCTCTCGTGATATGGTGAAAACTTTTGACTTGAGTCTATCCTATAAACCGTATCTTCTAATACTTCAGCGCCTCTTTTCATACTTCTGATAGGCCTTTTAAAATCACTTTCATTTGAGGGTTCTGGAACTGCAATACTAACCACTTTCTCTTTGCCTTATTCTGAATTCTTATCTTTAACACTACTTTTGAACATTGGCGTCTTAGTGTCTGTGTTTTGGACTGCATTAACAAGTATTGAAGCCATTCCAACAATTTCAAGAATTTCAGTTGCTTCAGCCACTTCATTAGCTTCAACAGATGTTTTTTGAGGCAATTCAGCAACTTCATGAGCTTCAACACTTTTTTCTTTGGCACTTGTATTTCCTTCATCCATTTTTCTTGCCTCAAAATGTCCTTCATTGTTTCGTACTAGACTTAATTTTAGATTTCTTGATTTAGGATGAAAGGAAGGAGTGTTGAGATTTTGTAAAACATCTGAGGTACAAGTCCAAACATTATCGGTCATATTTTCAACCAACCCTGGTTGACCTACATCAAAATCAACAACTTTAGCACCTAAGATACCCAAATCATCTTCAACATCAATCTTTCTTTGTTTGTTGATTTGATATCCTTTTTCGTCTTCCTTCGTTTGTGATAAAGGTTCTATTGTGCGAAGTCTAGTGTTTAGATAACTCAACAAACTTTCATCACTATCTTCTGAAGGTTCTTCTACAACATAAGCTATCCGAGCATTTTTATCAGTTTCATTTGAAGATTGTGTTTCTGGAGGAGTTGTCTGAGTGAAATAAGTATAATCAAATGGTACAATGCCCATTTTTTGCCCTGCAATCAGATTTTGAGGCCCCTCTCCAGTATTTTTACAATCATGCTCATCTTTCTTTTCCTCATTTACATCGTCACCACCTTTTTTATTCTTTTTTCATCATCGCCATTATCTGCATATTTTTACATTGTTAGAATTTTTAAATTGCAAACCTTACCAAATTAACGTAATAATGTTATAGCATTGTAGTTATATTATTACCAAAAGTTATTTAGTACAACATAGAAAAATATAATTTGAAGGTTATAGACATACCATCATGTTGATCCTCAACATTTCCTTTTCTGCATCATCATGTTGATCCTCAACATTTCCCTTTACTGCATCATCATCATCATCATCATCTAATGCATCATCATCGTCATCTTCTTCGTCATCATCTAATCCATCATCACTGTCAGTTTCATCATCAATATCATCATCCTCATCTCCATTCCCGTCTTCACTACCATCATTTTCATCATCATCATCTCCATTCCCCTTTTCACTATCATCATTTTCATCTTCCACATCACCTTGCTTATGTTTATAATAAACTATGAAAACCTTATTTCTATGATGTACAAGTTTTTTTTAACCTTTCGGACTCGGGATTGTATCTAAAAGCAAAATCCAATTTTCTATCAGAATCTTCCCTCAGCTTAATTGTTTGCTGTAGATTAGCTTTTACAGTATCACACATTCCCTATAATATAAAAAAGCATTTAAAGTTTTAAATTGTTTTTTTGCCAAATCACTTTCATAACTTTTAAAAAATAACATCAAAACTATCATTTTCAAACAACCGAGTTCTCAATCCTCATTACAAAGAAGGAGTCTTCCCAATATGGGGAATCAAAAGGCTCCCACTAGGTTTTCAAGCTTGTTCCTAGTGAGCCACATGCATCAAATATTTTTTGATTGTGTGAGCCTTAAGACCGGAAAATTTACTGAATTTTAGTTATTTTTTTTAACCAAATCATCTTACGTAACATATATTTCATTCAAAATTATTACCTTAAAAGTTTAGAAGAAAAATCTTTAGCTTCTTCAAGTTCTTCTTCTGAAAACTCTTCTTCATATTCTACAACATCAACAAAATAAATTATTATATAATAACAAAATTTCAAGAATATTTTTATTTTATAGTTTATGTATACCTGATAAATTCACTAATTTCTTTTTTTGTATCTTTCTTCTTTGGCTCAATCCATTCTAAACCATCAACGATTTCTAAACGTCCAAAACCTCCTTTCTTAAGTTCAAGAGATTCTCTAGCTTTCATCAATTGATGATATCATGCTTTGAACGCAAAGACTGTTTTTTCGACCTTTACCTTTTTACACACAGTTGAATTGCAATACACAAGCTGCACCAAAAAAATATATTTTAGTAGTTAGCTGTTGAAAATTTATGTAAAATTTAATAAACTAAAAAGTAAATTTTTACAGCATTTTAAGTAAAAAATTTATAGCAGTTAAGACTAAAATTTACAGCATTTAAGTTTAAATTAGTACTTACTGTGAGTAAAACCAATGGTCCACTGAAGGTGCTACTTGAATTAAAACTGGTGCATTCCCTCACCAGACATTCTAATACATATGAGCACCAATCCATTTTTGCAATCCTATCATTGTTATTCCCAGTAAATGGAATAAGCCTCTCATTTATTGTTCCATCTTTGTTACCTTCTCCGATTATTGAGAAGAACAGTGATAGGAAACCAACATCAAATACCCAATTGGCTTGTTCGTATTCAGTAAAAAATGATTCCAATTTTGATACTACGATTTTCTTATCATTACCGACAATATGCTTCACCTTTCTTCTCCATCTCTGAGTCGTAGGCTCTAATAGATTTTTTTCTTTTAGAGTTTCAATAGGGATATCACCCATTGGTATCCCAAACATATCATGCACAAGTTTTTTGGTAAACTTTATCTTCCTACCATCTCCTATTCCTAGAGTGCGTGTTTCTGAATCAAAATTGGTAGCTAAAAACAGACCTAAGGTTGATGGAATATAATGTATGTTGAAGTTTTTAGGAAAATCACCAAATCCCATTTGTTGAACACGCTTCTCTTGTTGAGGGCTTAAGTTGTTTAGGACCTTTTGGAGATTTCTTGGTGACATTCTGTATTTTATTGTTTCCTGATCAGCCTTTTTTGGCTTCTTTTGTTGAATTGCTTGTGGATAACAAACGATCATATTATCTATTGTTTTTGCCTTCTTTTTTTACAGAAAATAGACATCAGAATCTAATATTTCGTTTTTTAGTGTAGTTGTCTTCTCAGCTCGATTCGAATTGATTTAACAATTTTAAGCTCGACTCAATTGTTTTTGGTGGTAAAATCTTGTTTGGAATTATTAACTACTTGGACAAGTAAAGCATGTAAAAAATGTAAAAATAGCTATAATACTACCTACGTATACGTACTATGCTAAAACATTTAGCAAATACCGCAAATAAATGCACAAAATATAAGAATGAAAAGATATACAATTCATACTACAAATGAAATCTACAAAATTTCAAAGCTATTACAACCAAAATCTATTTAGTCAAAGTTCAAATTTTAAACTAAAAGATTCGTTTATATTTTGTAAAAAAATGAAATGGGCCTACATTCCATTGCACTAAACTAAATGTTTGGCCCAAATGAAATTCATACGAGCCCACCAAAAACTTAAACTGGCCAAACAAAAACCTAACTGTCCAATTAACTATTACCAACTATGGACTGTGAGTGAGAGACAAAATTACAACATCAGGGGTCTAATGTGTATAATACACAAAATCTAACAAATGAAGGAATTCAGCAAACTGGAAACATATATCTAAACCAATGAACAGAATCTAAAAAAAAATCAGTAAATCAAAATGCAACATTTTAAAAAAACTCAATCAAGAATTCAAACAGATAGAATTCAAAACTCGTAAAAATAGCAATCTAAACTCACACTACAAGCGCATATTATCTTTCCTACACTTTTATGAAAACATTAAGTACGATCTACACTTACCTTTAATAATCTCAACTAGCCTACTGATATAGCTACTGATTTCAACAAGATCAACCTACAACCACCAATGCTAAACACATGTTATCTGTTTAAAAAAATAGAAATTATGAAGAGCTTTTTTTTAAAAACTGAAACAGAACACAATGATCAAGATTTATAGGAAATCAAGCAGTACGCAAGTAAAATTACACTACCAAGAACAACTAACAGACTAGACTATTACTTTGCAGAAAATAAAACGATGTGCTTGACCTGCACATCCGTGGCCTAGTCCGCTGATGGCGAGGGTTCAGCGCTAAGCTGCCCTTATAAACCAAACACCCCTACTCTTCGCCTACTAACCTGCCTTAATCAACTCACCAAAAACCGAAAGTCCGGAACAGATATTAACAAAAGTCTGCTGAACTACGAAAGGGAACTAGAACAGATTCCTGCACAATGAAACTAAAAAGAAACCTCTAGCTGGTCAGGAAATAAAAAGCTGATTCAACTAAAATGCACTCTCTGATTTACCAGGTTCATTGAACATAAGTTGTAACAAGAACCTGCACTAACTGATTAAAGTGACAAAGCTAATAGCATTTAACTAATAAGCTCATGGTGAGCTTATAAACAGTACAGTAACATCTCGGAGTAAAAACCAAATCCTGCAATGGCTATTATAGAAGAAATCTAACAAGCTAAACGAAGGTAAAAATTCATCACAGATATCAATTAACTCACTCAAGTAAAAGCGTTATTAACTGATTTTATGAGTCAATCCGATTCTAACCTGTAGAACATCAAAAGATTCATCTTATGAAATCGAAACTAATTGAGATTTATTCTAGATGCTACAAATAGATCTCGAACCCAAAATGAACTTTTTCAGTTATCAAACTAGCAAATACAAACACTCCTAATGAACTCTATTCCTACTAATCAAAAACAAAACAAACTCGCCTAGAAAAGCAAACCTCTAAAATTCATATCAGTATCGAAACACAATATTGCAAGAACTACTAAACAAACAATCAGTCGTACTATTATACGGTGAACAGTACGCATAACAGAAAAACAATCAAGGCTTCAAGAAAATTGGAAGAGAATAAAGAAATTGAAGAATTGAGAATGGAAGAGTTTTAGAGATTATGTAACAGAAAGTAATATAAAAGCTTGAGAAAACATTAAAGAATTCATTAATGGTGCAAAAAGTTTCGGTTACAACTGATTAAACTGAAAAGAAACATAATTAGTTACAGATTTAAAAGCTAATTATCTAACTAATCCTACACCTACAACTATGTGTAAACTACACCCTAAGCTAACCATTGAAAAATGAGCTCTTCGTCTTCATTTATAGCCGTCGAGTGGGGAATTGTGACGTGTTCTATCCAATGAGGATTGGACACGTGTTTAATACGAGGTTAGCTCGTTCTTCATCTTCATCACAATTTGGGGGTTTCTTCGTCTTCAACTCTTGGTCTAATTAAATGGTACCACCATGTAGGAGAAAAACTGATCATCTTTGTAGTTAATATCTTTGGCTGATTCTTATTGTATCTCTTGTGAATTGCGTTTGCAGGTTTTGAAGTGGAAAGAGATTGAAGACGGTTTGATCTCTCTCTCTCTCTTCACGTTGGAGAAGAAGAAAACGTGTTGTGTGTTTTCGTGTGTTTGACCGAAACTGGTCAACTTGACCAAGTAAATAAACTTTACTTTCCTTCTAATTTCTTTTTGGTCCTTTATTTTTCACTTCTTGCAATTCCAAACTTCAATCTTTTTCTACTTGCATTTGAAAGGTTTAAACTTTGTAATTTCAGCAACTTAAGTCCTTGATCTTTAACAAAATGGCATGATTGGCCCTTGAAAGCATCTTTCGTCTCTTTCTTCGTCTTTTGTGATATAAATCCCTTGAAAACATGTCTTTGCTCCAAAATTGTATCTTGTTACCTGAAAACACATAAAACACAAATACACGCATAATTCTGATATTTTAAAGTTAAAATAATGTATTCGACTGTGTTTTGAGTGGTTTTTGGATCATAATTGATGAGTGTTTTCACACTTATCAACTCCCCTCCACTTGACCATTGCCATGACCTCATGCAATGCAGCATTTTAAAGCACCAAATTTCACTTTTCTCATAATTAACCAACCTTGGCCATTTTATGATTTAATAAACTATACTATGCTACATGATGAATGATTTTGAATATTTACAATGCAATGTAAGAGAAAACAATTCTATTTATATCTTTTTGGATTTTTCATAAATGGTTTTGATGGAAATAACTCATAAAGAAATCAATGACTTGGATTAGGGCTTGGGTACCATGGACACTTATCACCCTCAAGTTTCACTTTCCCCATACCAAGCTTAAAAATGGGATCATTGCATTCACAAGTAAAAAGTGCATCAACATATTCATGACAATTAAATGTGGAACCGGTTATTATTTGAGCAAATTGCTTGTGGGCAAATTTGTCATTTATTCAAGTGTGAAGTATAAGAAATGTAAAATCCAAAAATAAGGAAGCACGGTTTTAATCCTAAGTAATCCTCTCATCCATTACTTGAAAAACCGCTCACAATTAATACAAGTCCATTTCAAGAGTAATAAGTCATTCGCCTTATGTGTAAAATCCTCATGTCATGCTTTCATAAGTAGCTACGCACTCGCTAAGGAAAAAAATAAAACTCACGCAATAATTTACATCCGCCATCTTTTTGAGACTTTGGATCTTCAACCCCGCAACCCGTCAAGGTAATATTGGATTGGAGCAATCTATTGAATCCCCGCAACCCGTCAAGGTAATATTGGAACTCAATAGTCACTATAATTAACACCACACTGCCCCTCTTGGGAGTCTTGTATTATTTTTTTTTTCTTTCTTTTCTTGCCACTCATTTTTCATAAGTCGCTCTTATTTTTCTTTATTCCTCACAAAGAAAGTAGAAAAGAATAAAATGAAAAACACCCGCTAAATATTGAGCATGACATAAGTCTTGTACACATAAAACGTTCTAACTTAGAATCTTAAGACGTACTTATATCAACCATGAATGATTAGACAAAAATGCATAAGAGATTACAAACCAGTTAAAACCGTTCTTGATTATTTATTAACAATTATATACATGCGAAGAAAATAGAGGTAAAGAAGAGAAGGGTTTAGCCACAAGTAATTATCATGAAGTTTATCTAGCCCTATTATACATGCTTCAACTCTATCATTTCCCATTCTCTACAAATTTAAAATCTCAAATAATGAAATTGGTGGATGCTTAGCCTAATAGACCATCGAAGGACTACATGGTTAAGGATACTAGCTAGAGAATGCTAAATAAGCAAACTCGGGTTGAGTCAAAATATCCATGGCGGGCCTAATATGTCAAAGAAATATAAACTTGTTAAAACCATGTTTATTATAATTTTTTTCTTTTTATATATTTTTGATGAAACATAAAAGAAAAGATATATACAATGCAAATGTGTTATGCAAAATGAAAAATGATTGATGCAAAAATTATGAATGCATATTTTTGTTGGCCAAAGTAGATCAAAAAATTTGAAAAATGTCGAAAAATCAATTTTCCAAGTTATCATGAAGTTAAGGCAATGGTCTAGGTAAGGTCACTTCGATAGAAGTCTCCCCTACACTTAAGATAAACATTTCCCTCAATGTTTAAGAGTATTGGAGTGAACTCCCCTACACTTATGACATTGATTACTTTGCTTAACTCGAGCTAAGGAAGAGACAACGAAAGGGTATTCATTTTAAGCACAAGTGTTTAATATCACGATAGCAAAAACTAATCGAAGTGAACCAGATACAGGGGCCTCCTCCATGAGCTCCAAGCATGAAATGTGAGAGAGCAACCCTTGAAACAAACACGAAAAGACGAAGAAAGGCACCCCTCCACTTCAACTCTACTATAACATCCTTTTAATTAAACCTAACCTATTGAAAATCTACTCTACGTTTTCTAACCTAGTTATTCATTGCTTGAGTTTTTTTAACCCTAAGTCGCTAGCTCGACTCGGCCCCGAATTAAGTTGTCCTTGGGGAAACCATCATGGAGAATAAAGGATATCACTTTGAAGCTCGTCTCACATGATACACTCAAACTTAGCACGTTGCCATTTACTATAAGATTTACAATATCCGCCTCGATAAATGGAACGGTCCAACGTGTCTCAAGTTTGTCCAACATACGAAATCTCTATAATAAGAAGCACCCCAGGATCAAATACAAAGTTTCCATCTCGATAAGTGAACAACTCCAAAGTAGGTAGCATCACCAAAGTAAGCTCATACAAGAAATCCATATCAATCGAAATCACACTCTTAAGTGGAGTAGATGAAAACCAAGGTGTCTCAAACATACGTATCCCAGGATCAAAAACCTTTCTCTTCATGGGAAAATAAGGAGATGAACTCGTATCAACCATATAAGATTCCCCCTTAGTGATCAAAGCATCATGAGACAATGAAGGTGTAGGTATCAAAACATTCATAACTATTATGTCCATGTTAGGCTCATCATCATCATCAAAAGGTGGGTAATCTTCCATAGAAGGCATAGCGAAAGGAGGATCAAGATTAATAGTGTTTTGTGGAGAAGGTGTAGGCTCTAGGGTCCCAAAAAGCATGTTCTCAATATGACGAATATCCTCTTCCCAATTAGAAGAAGATGTATCAACCACAATATCATCTCTCTTAAGATAATCTTCAATTTGTTTATCTATCAATTCATCTTCACTAAGCAATCTTTCAGTCTTTAGAATCTCCTCATTCTCATCAATGATAGACCCCTCCTCATCACTATAGTAGTCATAGATTGGTTTGTTAAAGATTGGTGACTCCTTAAAACTCAAGGAAGTGTGATCATTAAAAAATGGAGATTCACAAGTGGAAAACTCATTATCACTATAATCATCATATATTGGTGTATCACAAAGAGAAGGTTCATCATCACTAAAATCCTCATTGGTTTCTTCATCATGATGGAAAAGTGGGTTATCAAATGATGTTTCAAAAAGAGGATTTGAATGCATCACAAAATCACTTAGAGGAATAGGTGAAGGAGTCATAGAGGACATGGATTCATCATCAGATGTAAAGGACTCATCACTATCATAAGGATCAGCAAAGGTTTCATCACAAGAATCATAAGGTGGGAGAGGAGAAGGATCCATATTCCCTATAGGAGCAAACTCTTCATCCAAATTAGCAATGTTATCTTGACAAGACAGGTTATCAGATGATATCTCATAAGATGCTTCACTAGAATCACATTCATCATCCTCTATTTGTGGCAAGTCTTGCACAAACTCTTCCTCAATCTCATTATCCCTTTCTTTAAACAATTCATCAAGATCAAAGTCACCAAAATCACTAGTAGTAGCATGAAGGTTAATATGTGATAAAATCTCAATGTGATCATGGGGAGAAGAGGTATCAACACAAAGCTCATCACATGGTTCATTGGAAACCCTCTCAAGCTCTCTTTGGATTGGGATAAGGTTCTCAACACTAGAAACGGTTAATTCTTCCAAATCGGTATTTGTATTAGTGCTAAGAGGCTCGTCCCTCATGGTTAAAGAGTCGGTGGGTTCCACGTGAGGTAAAGGTGATGAAGGTGTGTCATCATTAAGTGTCATACAAATCGAAGGGCCCTCATCATCTTCATCTAATAAGCATTGTTTAAGCAAACGAGCACGATTAGCAATGAATTGTTCTTCTTTTTCCTTTGTAACAATCTTAAAGAGTAAATCATCTAAATCTTTCTTGAGGCGACAAGAACTTTCTTTCAACGATTCACGACACATTGCACCGATCTCCTTGTCATAAATTTGCCAAGTCATAATTTCCACTTCCTCAAAAAACTTAATTTGTTCCTCTAACAACGGGCATGCGTTTTTCATTTCCTCAAGGCTCATGTCTTTCATACTATCAAGCATCTTATAAACGTCATCGTTCGACTTGTTTATTATCTCAAGTGAAGAATAAAACTTCTTGACAAAATTAAGGACATAGGATGGCGGATCCTTCGGTCTACAATCATAACCATAATGGGGTGCGTTCCCACAAAACTCACATGAATAAGTCGAAGAATATGGTGGAGGTGGATTTCCATAATTAGGTGAATTATAGGTTTGAAAAGAGTCTTGATTATGAAAGTTATCATGATCGTAACCTTGAAAATTCCCTTCATTTTGAAAACCCTCATAATGTGAAAATCCTTGATTTTGAAAAGTATCTTGATTATGGCATGGAAAATTTTCATCATGTTGAAAGCCTTCATTGTTTGAAAATCCTTGATTATGAAAGGTTTCTTGATTATAGTCTTGAAAATTATCATTATTTTGAAAACCTCCATAATTGGAAAATCCTTGGTTTTGGTATGGCTCATTAAAGGTTTGATCATGAAATGATGGTGGATTTTGTGATGAAAAACCGGAATATCCCATATAGTCATTACAAGTATAGTCCATTTGAGTGTTAGGTTGAAAATTAGGGTTCTCGGTTCCATTATAAGCATATCCCTCCCCATAATATCCATTATTTTGATCACATAAATAAGTATCGTGTGGACCTCCACAAGTCGAACAAGGTGAATAATTAGCGTTGGCGGATCGTTGTTGCAAAATCTCCAACATGGAAAGAGTATCCATGTTTAACAAGGTGGCCGAATGTATATACAAGTATAATGACGTTTAAAAACTTCCTCTGGGAAGGAAGTAATACACCAAAGGTGGTATGTTTACACGTGTGCGAGTACACATGTAAGTAAACACGAGGAATGAGGGAGTAGCCCTCGGTCGACTTTTGAGAGAGAAGAGATTATCTCCCTCGAAGTTCGATATGAAATATCCACAAGAAAGTATAATATATATAATTACTACTTGGGTGCAAGACCCCCAATAAAGCCTTCCTTCTTAGAATACGCACTAGTGAACGGGGGGTTAGGTGGCGCGAAGCACTTAAGTACCTATTGACCCTTAGATGGCATTTTATAGCACATCGCCTTTCTATTCACTTTGTAGTTTGTATTCTTCGAATTATTGCCTTTTGGAAGTATTTATCTATTCTTGCTTAATTAAATTGGATCGATACGCGTGTCAAGGACCGGAACGCCCCTCAACACGGTGTATTGCCTCGGTAATACTTATGGAATATATGTGTATTGGTTGTTCGTATATGTATACGTATCTACATATAACAATATATAAAAAATATTTTTGTATTTATTTGATCTTTTTAAGAAAAATACTATATGTACATAAAAACAATGAAAACCGATATAATATATATTTTTTTGTTGTAATCTTTTAGGAAAAAGATTACTTTTTGGATTTTTTTATTTTTTTGATTCAATTCTTTAGGAAAAGAATTGATTTTGTGTTTTTTTTTTAATCTTTTTGATTTTTTTTATCTTTTTGATTTATAATACGTAAAAATAACGTTCACAAAGTGAACGGATCCCAAAATCCAATCGTCTCACTCGAAACCGTTAATCTTCACGAAAAGAACCGGCAGCGGCGCCATTTAATATTTCGTTTTTTAGTGTAGTTGTCTTCTCAGCTCGATTCGAACTGATTTAACAATTTTAAGCTCGACTCAATTGTTTTTGATGGTAAAATCTTGTTTGGAATTATTAACTACTTGGACAAGTAAAGCATGTAAAAAAATGTAAAAATAGCTATAATACTACCTACGTATACGTACTATGCTAAAACATTTAGCAAATACCGCAAATAAATGCACAAAATATAAGAATGAAAAGATATACAATTCATACTACAAATGAAATCTACAAAATTTCAAAGCTATTACAACCAAAATCTATTTAGTCAAAGTTCAAATTTTAAACTAAAAGATTCGTTTATATTTTGTAAAAAAAAGAAATGGGCCTACATTCCATTGCACTAAACTAAATGTTTGGCCCAAATGAAATTCATACGAGCCCACCAAAAACTTAAACTGGCCAAACAAAAACCTAACTGTCCAATTAACTATTACCAACTATGGACTGTGAGTGAGAGACAAAATTACAACATCAGGGGTCTAATGTGTATAATACACAAAATCTAACAAATGAAGGAATTCAGCAAACTGGAAACATATATCTAAACCAATGAACAGAATCTAAAAAAAATCAGTAAATCGAAATGCAACATTTTATAAAAACTCAATCAAGAATTCAAACAGATAGAATTCAAAACTCGTAAAAATAGCAATCTAAACTCACACTACAAGCGCATATTATCTTTCCTACACTTTTATGAAAACACTAAGTACGATCTACACTTACCTTTAATAATCTCAACTAGCCTACTGATATAGCTACTGATTTCAACAAGATCAACCTACAACCACCAATGCTAAACACAGGTTATCTGTTTAAAAAAAATAGAAATTATGAAGAGCTTTTTTTAAAAAACTGAAACAGAAAACAATGATCAAGATTCATAGGAAATCAAGCAGTACGCAAGTAAAATTACACTACCAAGAACAACTAACAGACTAGACTATTACTTTGCAGAAAATAAAACGATGTGCTTGACCTGCACATCCGTGGCCTAGTCCGCTGATGGCGAGGGTTCAGCGCTGAGCTGCCCTTATAAACCAAACACCCCTTCTCTTCGCCTACTAACCTGCCTTAATCAACTCACCAAAAACCGAAAGTCCGGAACAGATATTAACAAAAGTCTGCTGAACTACGAAAGGGAACTGGAACAGATTCCTGCACAATGAAACTAAAAAGAAACCTATAGCTGGTCAGGAAATAAAAAGCTGATTCAACTAAAATGCGCTCTCTGATTTACCAGGTTCATTGAACATAAGCTGTAACAAGAACCTGCATTAACTGATTAAAGTGACAAAGCTAATAGCATTTAACTAATAAGCTCATGGTGAGCTTATAAACAGTACAGTAACATCTCGGAGTAAAAACCAAATCCTGCAATGGCTATTATAGAAGAAATCTAACAAGCTAAACGAAGGTAAAAATTCATCACAGATATCAATTAACTCACTCAAGTAAAAGCGTTATTAACTGATTTTATGAGTCAATCTGATTCTAACCTGTAGAACATCAAAAGATTCATCTTATGAAATCGAAACTAATTGAGATTTATTCTAGATGCTACAAATAGATCTCGAACCCAAAATGAACTTTTTCAGTTATCAAACTAGCAAATACAAACACTCCTAATGAACTCTATTCCTACTAATCAAAAACAAAACAAACTCGCCTAGAAAAGCAAACCTCTAAAATTCATATCAGTATCGAAACACAATATTGCAAGAACTACTAAACAAACAATCAGCCGTACTATTATACGGTGAACAGTACGCATAACAGAAAAAACAATCAAGGCTTCAAGAAAATTGGAAGAGAATAAAGAAATTGAAGAATTGAGAATGGAAGAGTTTTAGAGATTATGTAACAGAAAGTAATATAAAAGCTTGAGAAAACATTAAAGAATTCATTAATGGTGCAAAAAGTTTCGGTTACAACTGATTAAACTGAAAAGAAACAGAATTAGTTACAAGATTTAAAAGCTAATTATCTAACTAATCCTACACCTACAACTATGTGTAAACTACACCCTAAGCTAACCATTGAAAAATGAGCTCTTCGTCTTCATTTATAGCCGTCGAGTGGGGAGTTGTGACGTGTTCTATCCAATGAGGATTGGACACGTGTTTAATACGAGGTTAGCTCGTTCTTCATCTTCATCACAATTTGGGGGTTTCTTCGTCTTCAACTCTTGGTCTAATTAAATGGTACCACCATGTAGAGGAGAAAAAACTGATCATCTTTGTAGTTAATATCTTTGGCTGATTCTTATTGTATCTCTTGTGAATTGCGTTTGCAGGTTTTGAAGTGGAAAGAGATTGAAGACGGTTTGATCTCTCTCTCTCTTCACGTTGGAGAAGAAGAAAACGTGTTGTGTGTTTTCGTGTGTTTGACCGAAACTGGTCAACTTGACCAAGTAAATAAACTTTACTTTCCTTCTAATTTCTTTTTGGTCCTTTATTTTTCACTTCTTGCAATTCTAAACTTCAATCTTTTTCTACTTGCATTTGAAAGGTTTAAACTTTGTAATTTCAGCAACTTAAGTCCTTGATCTTTAACAAAATGGCATGATTGGCCCTTGAAAGCATCTTTCGTCTCTTTCTTCGTCTTTTGTGATATAAATCCCTTGAAAACGTGTCTTTGCTCCAAAATTGTATCTTGTTACCTGAAAACACATAAAACACAAATACACGCATAATTCTGATATTTTAAAGTTAAAATAATGTATTCGACTGTGTTTTGAGTGGTTTTTGGATCATAATTGATGAGTGTTTTCACACTTATCAGAATCTTTTTTTACTACAAGCCTTTTCCCCCTTATCTTCCTTTTTTCTATCTTATATTTATCGAAAGTATTTTCTTCAAAATCCGAATCACTGTTTTCCGTTGGTTTTTTTTTCTCATTTGTCTTTTTAACTGATGGAGATATACCTGAAAAGATCACACAATCTATTCATTTACAGACAGTCTATATAAACCACCTTAACAGAATAACACGTCAATTTCAAACAAATTAAGATAAACTTTTATTAGATATTCCTATCACATAGTATCACATTTAAAGTATTAGATACCTGTGGTCAAGCTTTAATGAATCACATTTATCAAATTAGATACGTATGATCATGGCTTATATCCTATAAAATCAGAATCTCAATTTTAACGCATCGCATCAAATTCTGAAGATATTAGAACCGATTTAATACAAATTATAGCACATCACAGTTATTTTATAGATCATTAACTAAGATTTAATCATACTTTAAACAACATCTAACGTAAATCATTTATATGAAATTAACTCAAATTCTAGAGCATTAGAATGCAATTTTTATAACATAACAGTGATTCTCTAGATCATTAACTCAGATTTAATCATACTTTAAACGACAGTTAACCTAAATCATTCATTTGAACATAACTCAGTTTCTAGAGCATCAGATTACTATTTTTAACAAATCACACTGATTTTTAAGCATATAAACTTACATTTAATCAAACTTTGATCATCATTTAGCCTAAATTATTCATTCGCATCTAACTCAAAATCTAGGGCATTAGTATACAAATTTTAACAAATCACTCTGATTTTCAAGCATATAAACTCACATTTAAATAAAATTAGAAGAACATTTAACCAAATCATTCATATGATCCTAACTTGGATTCTATAGCATTAGAGTGCAATTGTTATCATATCGTACTATTTTTCAAGCTTATAAACTCACTTTTAATCAAAGCTTGAACAACAGCTAACCTAAATCTTTCATTTGAACCTAACACAGAATCAAGAGCATTATAATACAAATTTTAACACATTACTCTGATTTTCAAACGTATAAACTCACATTTAATCATACTTTAGACAACAGCTAACCTAAATCATTCATATGAACCTAACTTGGATTCTATAGCATTAGAATACAAATTTTAACACATCACTCTGATTTTCAAACATATTAACTCACATTTAATGAAACTTTAAAAAACAGTTAACATAAATCATTCATATCAACATAACTTGGATTTTAGAGCACTACAGTACAAATTTTAACACATCATAGTGATTTTCAAGTATGAAATCTCACATTTAATCATACTTTAGACAATGGCTAACTAAAATCATTCATATGAATCTAACTCGCATATTAGAGCATTAAAGTTCAAATTTTAACACATTATAGTGTTTTTCAAGCATGATATCTCACATTTAATCAAACTTTAAACAACATCTAACAGAAAACATTCATATGAACCTAACTCGGATTTTAAAACATTAGAATACAAATTTTAACACATCTTACTGATATTCAAGCATATAAACTTATGTTTAATCAAATTTTGAACAACATTTAAACTAAATCATTCATATATACTTAACTCAGATTTTAGAGCATTAGAGTCCAAATTTTAACACATCGCATAGATTTTCAAGCATGAAAACTCACATTTAATCATACTTTAGACAACAGTTAACCTAAATCATTCATATGAACCTAACTTGCATTCTAAAGCATTAGAATACAAATTTTAACACATCACTCTGATTTTCAAACATATAAACTCACATTTAATGAAACTATAAAAAACAGTTAACATAAATCATTCATATCAACATAACTTGGATTTTAGAGCATTAGAGTAAAAATTTTAACACATCACAGTGATTTTCAAGTATGAAATCTCACATTTAATCATACTTTAGACAACGGCTAACTAAAATCATTCATATGAATCTAACTCGCATTTTAGAGAATTAGAGTTTAAATTTTAACACATTATAGTGTTTTTCAAGCATGATATCTCACATTTAATCAAACTTTAAACAACAGCTAACAGAAAACATTCATATGAACCTAACTCGGATTTTAGAAC